>CM042840.1:8470294-9070294 GCA_023653725.1 Bungarus multicinctus | reverse complement strand
TCTTACTCTTCTTGGTACCAGCACTACGATTTCTTTATCTTTGTACTTTAAGGTTTTTTCTCTTGCCACCTGCAGTATCTGTGTCTTGAAAATCTTTTTAGTAAATCTAATATGAACTTCTCTTGGTAGTCTGTTTCTCATTGCATATCTTGTATAAACACGAAACACTTGTCCATCCGATCCATCATCTTCTCTTTGGTTATCTCTAGCACTTCTGCCAGTATTTCTGTCATTATTTCAGCATGATTTTCACCTTTTCCTTCTTCTACATTTTGAAATCTTAGATGGAATTCTGATCTATTTCCTATCCTAATGGTTCGCATCTGCCCTTCTCGACATCGCTCAATTTCAAGTATCAATATCTCCAATTTTCTTGTCCCTTTGTGTATCTTCTTCTTCAATTTTTTAAATCTATCTTCATAGGTCATCATCATCTATTGAATATTTTCTACTTTCTCATCGGTCTTTTCAATTCTTTGCTCAATATTCTCCATTCTCTTTTCAATCTTCTGAATTCCTTGCATAATCACCTGTAGTGTCATTTCCTTCTCTTTCCCCTGGTGAAAGATTGTCCTCCAGACGGTGAAGAGGCTATCGGTATCGAAGAAGCTGGTGCTGTTGTCTTTCTGTTCATCTTGTAGTGCTTATCTGTAGTAAGGGAGAGAGAAGAAAAAAGGGAAAAAAGGAAGAAAGTAAGAAGAGAAAAGAGGAAGAAAGAAAAAAAGAAGGAGTTTCAGGCAGGGAATTGCCACTTCAAAAAATAAAAATAAAAATCTTCAGGCACTTATGTACTCAATCCAATTATTCCTCTTAATAAAAGAAAAAAAAGGAAGAGGATAAAAGAAAAAGAAATAAAAATAAAAGATTTTTTTGTTCTAGTTTCTAGAGTAAAAGGTTGAAATCCAACTATGAATGTCCAACTGGGGGGGGAAGGGGGGGATGAAAAATAATGTAATATTAAGCCAGTCACTGCCATTTAAGTATCCAAGGCTCTTTGATGTTTCTAGTTCCAGTATTTTCAAGGTCACTTTAATCTTCTTTCTTTTGACTTCAACTCGAAGCTCTAGTTGTTTAGTTTCACAGATAAGCACCTGTATAAACAATCTGCCATGCTCATCCCACTATCTTCTAGTGCAAAACTCAGAGTCCTTGAGTGTAACACAAATACTTAAACAAGCAGAGGAAAGAAAGGAACAATATGCCCAAGCCTCTAAATGGCAGCGATACGTTTTTTTCCCCCTTCACTTTCACTCCCACCTCATGTATCCAGTACCGGAAACAAAGAAAGAGGAAAAAAAAAATGGGATCCTTCCTTTTTTTAAAAAATAAATAAAACTCAAATCCAAAAGAGGAGTCTTAATCAGAACAGACTTTCAAAAAAATTGTTAAAAAAAAAGTAAAAATAGAAACAAAGATGGAAAATTTAAAAGAAACTAGTCCAGTTTAAAATTCAGTAGCTTTACCAAATTCAAAGTTCCAATAAAAAGGGAAAAGGAAAAAACTTTCACTTTAACTAGCTTAATTTTGTCACTTAGACTCTTTTCTCTTCACTTTTAATTTTACTTTAAATCTTTCAGGGTGTTCTCTTCAAACAATAATAAGTAAAAATTCATCTCACCAAGTTGACACAGTTTCCTTCAATCTCTTCCCTTCTGGAGCTGTCCCAGCTTCAGCAGCTTGAATGGCTGCCTCTCCGTCGTCGGCAAAAGGGCTTTTCCTGGATCAACCAGGGACTTTGCGATGTCCCTGGGATCGACAGGATGTGCCCTCCTCAGTCACCGTCTCTACGGGATGGTTTAGGTCCGTGGGACCTTCCTGCAACAGAGATATCAGCGGCGATCTTGGAGCTTCAAGATCGCACGCTGTACCACTGAGATGCCAGTTCCACCCCCCTAAGCCTAAAATTTGAAGTTTGATGGCATAAGGTATTCTGTTGCAAGTAGAGGAATGGAGGACTCTTCTCATGAAATATCTCTGGACTCTCTCAATTGTATTAATATCCGATATGTAGTGCAGGTTCCAGATTGATGAGCTGTATTCAAGTATTGGTCTAGCAAATGCTTTGTATGCTTTAGTTAGTAGTGCAGTATTACCGGAGAATAAGCTACATAGGATTAGGTTAACAACTCTTAATGCTAATCTACCTGCAGTGGGTTCTAGCCAGAGGTGGGATTCTACCAGTTCGCACCTATTCTCTAGAACCGGTTGTTATCATTCTAAGCAGTTTAGAGAACTGGTTGTTAGAAGAAATTACTGGCCTAATCCTGTAAGGAAGGCAGGAAGGAAACATTCTGGTGTTGCTTACAGAAACCCTTATTACATTCTTAACAGGACTAGACTTGCTGTCTCAGGAACTGCTCTGGAGTTTTTTTCCCCTCCTTTGCTGGTACTTTGCTTGTGTGGAGTGACTATTCAAAGTTACAATGGCACTGAAAAAAGTGACTTATGACCATTTTTCACATGATTGTTGCAGCATCCCCACAGACATGAGAGACCAGGTGAGGAAATGCGTGCCTCGATGTGAGTGATATTGAGTTGGCCATGCCCAGCCAATAATATGACCACCAAGCCATGCCCACCAACTAAGCCACACCCACAGAACGGGTTGTTAAAATTCTCAACCCTGGTTCTAGCACTTAGAGATGAATATTTCAAGGTCCTTGACATATTGGGAATCATCAAAAGGGTCTTGATCATTCATCTTGTATTTTATTTTCTGATATTTTTTTTTACCAATATGTAAGACAGAGCATTTGTTTGTTGAGATTTGAAGTTGCCACTTGTTTGGCCATTCTGACACATTTTTGAAGGGTAGTAGTATTGTCAGTGGTGCTGAATAGCTTTACACAATCAGCGAAAAGAACGCAGTTGCTCTTAATATGATCTTGATAGTATGACCATGGTTGTAAGTGTGAAATTGTTCTAACTATCAGAAATTTCTCCTTAATTCTAGGTTGTATCTCTCCTTGATAAGTTTCACTCTGTTGCTTATTAGAATTAGAATTATTTATTGGCCAAATGTAATCAGACACCCAAGGAATTTGTCTCTGGTGCAAAAGCTATCAGTGTACATTCTTATCCTGCCCTCATTCTTATCCTGCCCTGTGGAGAATAGCTTGACTCCCCCTTCTTTGTGGCAGCCCCTGAGATATTGGAAGGCTGCTATCATGTCACCACTAGTCCTTCTTTTCATCAAACTAAACATGCCCAATTCCTGCAACCATCTTTCAAATATTTTAGCCTCCAGTTCCCTAATCATTTAATATGCCTATCCCTCCTTTTAGATTCCTTTTAGATTTTTGTTTTCATATATACTTTTGCTTTATATATTTTAGCTCTTTATAATAAAATTGTTAGACTCCATATTGTCTATGCTTTTTGATTGACTGTACCCTCTTTGCCCTTATGCTGGTTTTGGACAGTAATAAAACTTGATTTAATTTATTGACAAGGCAGAATTCAAAGTGAACCAGCAAGCAGTTGGATGTCATCAGATCTCCATCCAGGAGAGCATCCAGTATGTTAGAGGAATTCCTAAGTGTAATTAGAAAACCAGAGAATTGTTTTTTCCTCCTTAGTAGAGGTGGTATTTAGCAGTTCTGGAGAACCGGTAGCAGAAATTTTGAGTAGTTCAGAGAACCGGTAAATACCGCCTCTGACTGGCCATGTCCCCATCTATTCTCCACCTCCCGAGTCCCAGCTGATTGTCTGGGTCTTCTTTTGTTGCCCTGCACAGGAGAATGGAGCTGGAAAACAAGTTAGTGGGATGGGGAGAGAATGGAGATTTTATAGTATCCTTCCCCTGCCATGCCCACCAAGCCATTCCCACAGAACCAATAGTAATTTTTGAATCCCACCACTGTCCCTTAGAATGTGCATAATTTTGTTGATCCAAGTGAAAGGACAATTGATGGAAAGAAAAATCGATATATTTCTTTTACCCACTTCATTTCTGGCTGAAGTTGCTGTTTTATGGGGGCTGGCATGGAAATCCAGCAGACTGGAAATAGAAAAATAAAGATTTACCCAAATTGATTCTGTACCTCACCGTACCTCTAGTCTCCAGTTTATACTAGCCTGTTTTTCACATAGAGAAAGAAAGCTGTGATTTTTTTCTCCCTTCTCTTAGCAAAGAAAAATTCCCAGATTGAGCACAGCTCAGCAAAATAGGAGCTGCGTTGCATAATACAGATAGTCCTCAATTTACAGCCATAATTGAGCCCCTTGTTGCTAAGCAAGAGCTTTTGTTAAGTGAGTTTTTCTTCATTTTAAGACATGTGTTGCCACTGTTGTTAAGTGAATAACAGCAGTTGTTAAGTTAGTAACATGGTTATTAAGTGAATCTGGCTTCCCCATTGACTTTGCTTGTCAGAAGGTTGCAAAAAGGGATCATGTGTCCCAGGGATGCTGCAACTGTCATAAATATGAGCCTTTTGCCAAGCACCTGAATTTTGACCACATGACCAAGAGGGATATTGCAGTGGCTGTAAAAGTGAAAAATGGCTATAAGTCACTTTTTCCAATGCTATTGTAACTAAATGGTCAAGCAATGTACTGTTGTATAAGTCAAGGTATATCTGTAAAGAGAATAAAAGTCCTTTGGGAATTTCCCTCCTACTCCCCCACATACCTGTTTTCTGGTTGTATTTGACTGTTCCCCGGAACAGGTGATAACTGCACCTTTCTACAGTACTGAAGTTTCAAAACAAGGGGGAATATTCCCTTTTTCACAGTAATTTCTTTATTTGCCCTTCGATTTATTTCCAACTGCAGTCCTTGGCCAGCGAATTTGGCCAGCAGAGTGTCCAGTAAACAATTAGTATGAAGAGAACGTTTCTACAGTGTGGTGTATTCACACTCCCCATGCGTGTCATGATTCAGCACCAGTCCCCAACCATTCTCTTACACAAAGAGCCCTGTTTTCACTGCAAAATTTACTCCTTTCCAGCCCTCATCTTGGAATAAACAGAAACCGAACTAGAACAAGGAATGTGGTCTGTGGCAAGAAAGAAAAAATACAGGAAAAAGAAAAAGGCCGTGCCCTAATTAACCATTCTTGCATTCGTTGACAATCTTGCATTTCTTTTATTTTAAACTGCATTTTATTAAAAGATGACTCAAAGTATAAAACAAAACTTAATAATGCCCAGATCAAAAAGGAGAACCCCACAAAACAAGGAAGCAGCTCTTAGCGAGAGAACCAAAATTTGCTGATTAAGAAAAGTTTTGCAATCTTTGCAACTCTGCAGGCTGAAGTTTTTTAACCAGCCCAGGGGAGAATGTTGTCGAGCTGGAGAGTAAACATTACTCAGGCTTTCTTTGCCAGTATGTTTGGCCCAAAGATGAAGGGCCTTTGTCATACTCATAATAGTTAGAGCTTTTCAATCCAGTTGTCAATCAGTGAGGCTATTTAAAGCTCGTGCACCTCATGATCTTCTTTGAATAAGAGTCTCTTGTGATACACAGTTATGCACAGGTAGTCCTCGAGTTATAACTGGGTGCTTAGCAAACATTCAAAGTTACACACAACCTGAAAAGGGGGACTTTAGCACACAGTTCCAAAGTTCTAATGGTGAGGCCTCCTCTATGGTCATGTGACCGAACTTCAGTTGCTCAGCAACACAGCTGCATTGAGGGCCCCGCAGTCACATGACCACATATTACGACAGTTTTGTGAAAACTGACACTTCCTATTTTTGCCGAAATTGCACTTTTGTAAACCATTGGTAATCTTAACGACTACAATGTTCGCTTAATAACCACGGCAGAAAAGGTCATAAAATTAGGTCAGTCATGGGACTGACCCCTTTTACATTCGTTATGACATATGAGAGTATTAATGTATAAGCTCCATCCAGCTATATTTTATTTTATTTATTTATTTGATTTGTCAATCGCTTACAAGATAATAGGTATAAGTATAAAGATGAGTAAAAATACAGGAAATAAGTACGAATAAATGGGGACAATAGGACAAGGACGGTAGGCACGATAGTGCACTTATATATGCTTATACAGTATGTCATGGTTATAAGACACAGTTATATGTCAAGGTGTGCCTGCGTTAATTTGAACTCATCCGTTTCAATCCCACTTGCCATTCGTGGGATTCCTCAGGGGATCTGCAAAGATCCAGATCTGCTTACCCATCAGATTATCCATTTGCAAGCCACCATTATACTCAGCGGATGTAGATCTCTTACATATCACTTTGATTCAATTGTGCTGGGCCATGCAGTGATGGGTTTAAATTCAAAAATAAAAACTGGGATGAGGTAATCTCCTTTGTGGAAATGGAAATGTTTTTTAAAAAGAGAATCTGAGACATTTTTAAGCTGTTTTCTTTATTCTATTTATATAGCCAGCCATCTCACTTTTACGTGACTTTAGGTGGCTTAAAATAAAATAAATTAAAAATACAACATACACAATGTATTTTTTTAAAGCCACAATAAATAAAAAAAAACACATAAATATACTCAATATAAACAACAAATTAAAAATAAAAAGACATAGCAGCTGGGCAAAATCCAACCTGTTATCCACACAAGTAAAGATGGGTTTTAACTTTCTTGGATATAGTAGCCATGTTACAGTTATGAGGAAGATAATTTGTTGGGTGTATTTTGTTTATTCATTAAGAAAATATAAATGGCAACTCAATTCACTTGCGGTGGCTCTGGTAGTTTAGAGCATGGGTGTCCAATCTTGGGCACTTTAAGAGTGGTTGAGGAATTCTGGGCATTGAAGTCCACAAGTCTTAAAGTGGCCAAGATTGGAGACCTCTGGCTGACAGCAATAAAACCCCTTCCCCAGTGACAACAATCGGATCAATCACTTGATGGGCTCAATATCACCCTGGGTCCCCAGGCTCGCTGACAGAAATATTTATTTCGGACCCTGAAAATGTATGTTCCATTTTCCTTTCAGAAACTCAAGGCTGCATTTTTCTCATAAAAACAACCCTTTGAGGTAGGTAGAATTGAGAGAGAATGCCTGGCTGAAAGTCAATAGAGATGGAAGTGGATCTTTATGGAATCTAGTCCAAGTATACCACAGTTATTTTGGCAGCCACGTTGGCAGGAAGTAGTAGTCCAAAATTGTCTAAATGGTGTTATGGCAATACAATTGAAGCTCTGTGTCATGCATAATAATAGGTGGAGCTTTGATTCTACCCTTCTGACTGGCATCTGGACTTTACGAAACATACTTTTTTGTGTGAATAATTTAAGGTTGTTTAAAAAGTTAAAAACTGATACAAACTGTGGGAAAAAAAGAAAAGGAAAGAAAAGAAAGAAAGTGGGGGGGGGGAGTAGAAGAAAGACAGAGAAAAAAAAGAAAAACAATACAAAGATGTACTTTCTGATGATTTTTACAGCAGTTATAAATACCTGTACAATTATAAAGTTATTTCTTACTGGATGGTTTCAATAAAATTCTCTTCCTTCTTATAATCTATTGTGTCTAGTGACCAAATCCAATAATCTATAATTCAAGTTTTTTCTTCATGCAAAAAGTCCATAAGGGATTTCCAATCAATAACAAATGCAGATACTTTGCTTTGCTGAACCTGCTGTTACTGCATTTATTATTTACCACTGCACTAAACCTTTGCATCCTAAGGCATATCCTAAGCCCTACAATTACCATAATTTATTTATTTGATTATTATCCTCCTGTATTATTTTTACCAATAGGGTGGCAAATATAACCCTAACTCCTTCTATTTTTCTCACAAGAACAACCCTGTAAGGTGGGTTAAGAGAGAGTGACTGACTCAAAGTCACTCAGCTGGCTTTTGTGTCTAAGGCAGGACTAGAACTCACAACTTCCTGGTGATTGGCCAGGAGTCACCCAGCCAGATTTCATGCCTAGGGTGGAATTAGAACTCACCACCTCCTGGTTTCTAGGCCAGCAACTTAACCACTGCACTAAACCCGAAATAATTGCCTATATAGATCTAGTGAGGTGGCCTTGAAGGAAAAATTCAGAAACTATCAATAAAAAGGACACCAGCTTTCCTTAAATCCTGGAAAGAAGAATAATAATTTAAAAAGGGATTTAGATTGATTTCTCCATGACTCATGGGGAGGTGTTTTTCTCAAATTTGGCAACATTGAGATCGGTGAACTTCAACTCCCATAATTTCCCAGCTTGCCATGCTGCTTGTGGAATTCTGGGAGTTGAAGTCCACACATCTTAACGTTGCCAAATTTGTGAGACAGTGAATTGAGGCAGTAGAGAAAAAGCTTAACCAGACTTAACATAATGGTCTTAATGCAACCTTAATAAAGGTCAGTTTTAGCCTTCTTGTTCTTTTGTAATCTGGTCCATCTCAAAAGGCTGACATTACCAGCAATTGGCCTCCTGCTAGGAGGTGTGCAGCCTGGGGAAATTTCTGATTGGGAAAAACCTGCTTTAAAGATGATACAGTTCAAACATGGTTTAAAAGTAATGGGAAGGGGACAATTCAAGGTTGACTCAGCCTTCCATCCTCTCCAGGTAGGTAAATTGAGGACCCAAGATTGTTGGGGGCAATAAGCTGACTTTGTAAAAATGCCGCTTGGGGGGGCCAAAAAGCCCTAATAATAAGCAGGCCTATACAATGGAATGAAGGCTATTGCCGAGAACTTAGCATAGTGCTCTATAGACTGTAAGCCGCCCTGAGTCTCCGGAGAAGGGCGGCATATAAATAAAATAAATAAATTTAAAGCTCATACTTTAAATTGGGGCTGGAACAGAGGTGGGTATTCAGCAGGTTCTCATCAATTTTGGAGAACCAGTAGCAAAAATTTTGAATAGTTTGGAGAGCCAGTAAATCCCACCTCTGACTGGCCCCGCCCGTATTTATTCTCTGCCTCCCATTGAGTCCCAGCTGATCAGCTGGGTTTTCTTTTATTGCCCTGCAAGGAGAATGGAGCTGGAAAGCAGGATAGTGGGGTAGAGAGGGAATGGGGATTTTACAGTATCCTTCCCCTGCCACGCCCACCAAACCATGCCCACCACACCACGCCCACTAAGCCATGCCACACCCACCAAGCTACGCCCACAGAACCGGTAGTAAAAAAATTTGAATCCCACCACTGGGCTGGAATATGTTATTTAAGAAAGGCACAGAAGTTTGGGTTCAGCTAGCCGATCTCTGAAAGGTCAGATGAGCAATTAGAGGGGTAACTTCATTAGAGATGCTGGGGCCAAAAACGTGGACACACTTCTTTCCTATGTATCAGGTTTAACATCCCTTTGCTTTCTTAAAAAGAAAAAAAAAACTGCTGCCTCTTTAATGGATTCATTTAGTTTATTTTTAACTCCTCATAAAAATTTTAAGTTATTTTTATTAAAAATTTGGATTATAATACTATAATATAAACTAATCTTAAAGAAAAGGGAATAGAAAGGAGTAAAACATTCAAGGACAAAGAGTAAGGAAAGAAATAAAGACAACATAAATATACAAAGAAGCAACTTCCAATCATTACAAGTAAAAATAAATTTAGCAACTATTCACTTCCCCTAAGGTTACAACCTTTTATCCCTTCATCTCTTATCCCATTTCTTATCTATAAACAAATCCATAAAGCATCTTTTCACTCCTGATGTCAGCAGAAAGTCCATAAAGGGTTGCCAGAAGAAACAACGTATCTTTTTAACTCCTCACAAAAATTTGCTGTTTCATAATTTGCCACTTGTCAAAGATGGAGGCTGTTTGGTGACTAAAAATGGATTGTAAATATATAGTTGTTTACTCATTTCCCCCTGAAATTAAGACCCAATCTTATTTCATCTTGGGTTTTGAAATAACTACTAGGGCTTATTTTTTGGGGAATGTCTTATTTTTTCCTCGTGTATAGGAGGCCCACTTCTGCTTGCTCATGGTGGGGCAGGAAGCTGCGCAGTGTGCCAGTGCTGCTGTCATGGGGCAGGGGCTGCAGCTGTCGCGCATGCCCCCCACTGGATTACCTCAGCAGCCCCGTAACTAGGCCACCCACATCCCGATACCAGTAGTGAGATTCAAATTTTTTTACTACTGGTTCTGTGGGTGTGGCTTGGTGGGCGTGGCAGGGGAAGGATACTGTAAAATCTCCAGTCAAAGGTGGTATTTGCCGGTTCTCCGAACTACTCAAAATTTCCGCTACCGGTTCTCCAGAACTGGTCAGAACCTGCTGAATACCCACCTCTGCCCGACACCTGACTTGCTTCATGGCAGTGGCTCCAGCAGTCCCATCCAGCAGGACCTTGCTTGGCTGCCGGCCCACTTCTGCTTTCTCGCAGCCTCAACAGAAGAGAAGGCCGAGTGGCGATCTGGTGCTGTGGTCACGAGGCAGTTGTCAAGATGTGGATGACCTGTCTGCGGGGGCCCTGGTATGGGGTGTGTGGGACAGCTCTATCATCCCCTCTCGCCTCACCTCATGTCATCAGCACCGTGAGCAATCAAAAGGAATGGGCGGCTGGGCAGCCATGCAGATGCTTAAGTAGGGCTTATATTAGTCGCATAAAAACAGGCTAGGGCTTATTTTTGGGATAGGTCTTATTTTGGGGAAAACAGGATAGGTGTCAGTTACTTGTTCTTTAAATGATCTGTGCTACATTTTAAAATTAATTTTGAAAAGGATAAGTTCAACTGAGGGTGGGGAGACTGACAAAAAAACTCAGATAGAGGTTCCAAACCTGTAATCAAAGCTTCCATTTTGACCTTTTTTTTACTCCCCCCACCAGACATCTCTAGAAAAGAAGGGAGACCAAAGCAGCAACTTCCCGTGTCTCATTAAAATACCTGCATCTTCTCTCAGATCATATAGATGCCCTCTGAAAAACCTGCACCCTGGAAAACTTCCATCAGATAGGAGTAAAATTCACCTCTCTGTATGTTTGGAAGCCTTTTTGCTAAATGAATCTGAATCTCTCTAAGATTAAAAAATCAGTTAGTAATAGTCTTAATGTATTGGTCTTGTCAGTGTAATCAATCCCAACAAAATGCATCAGAGTTAACATTTGGATGATCCACAAAATCTATATTTACCAGTTCTAAATTATTATACTGTGCTATGGGAAATTTCCATCAGGAATGGGACTTGAAAAACAAAATAATAACAAAAATAATAATCCTTTGAGAATACAGAACTCCAGAGGAAGAAACAGGGATCAAATAGAGGACATTATTTCTGCTTAGCGCACAGCAAGATCCACAACTGTCAAAGGTTGAAAACCTTTGTTCACAGCTGTTTCCTCTCTCCATTTTTTTTTATTTTAAAAACTGCCCTTTTTTAGTCTGGTTTTCTCAGGCCCCGGAGTGAATGAACCACAGTTGCATATATTGGTAAAAACTAAGCAACCACATCTCAATGTTTGAAACAGAAATAAAGTTTGAATAAGAGACATCCTCCAAAGGATTGTTTTTATCTTGAATAAATAAAATGTAGCCTGCCGGTGAGTTGATTCCCGGAAGGAAGTTAATTTCAGAATTATTTCTCAATAAGATGAATAAGATGAACTCAGAAAACTAAACAGGATCAGATTGGATTAGGTGTTGGGAGATTACCAAGATTTGTTGGTAAGAAGTCAAAAACAGTTGGATGAAGGTAGTGGGAAATCACTTATTTTTTGTTGCCAAAAATTACTGGGCTGGGGAACTTTAAAATTCATATACATTTTAAAAGTTGCTGTGTTTGAGAGACACAACAGGTAATCCTTGATTTATTACCACAATTGAATCCAACATTTATGTTGCTAAATGAGACAGTTGTTACATGAGCTTTACTCCATTTTAACTCCATTTCTTGTCACAGTTGTTACGTGAATCACTTCAGTTATTACCGGTAATAACATGGTTGTTAAATGAATTTGACTTCCCCATTGACTTTGCTTGTCAGAAGATCGCAAAAGGTGATCACACAACCCCAGGATGTTGCATCCGTCATAAATATGAACCAGTTTTCAAGTATCTGGTGTAGGGTCTCCTGCTTGGGCCAGAGGGAGGGTTGGATTAAATGACCTGTAAGGTACCTTCCAACTTTGTAATCTGTAACCTAGGATCTGAATTTTGATCATGTGACCATGGGGATGCTTGCAGGGGTAAGTGTGAAGAATAGTCTTAAGTCACTTTTTCCGTTGATCTTGTAACTGTTGTAATCACTAAGCGAATGGTGATAAGTTGAGCAGTAGCTGTATTCATTTGGTCTCTTGTCTCACCTGTTTGTTCCTTGTCTAATACTCATTATTACACCGCTTTTCTCTCTTTGACAGTCTGTCTTTGTAGGATTGAAATTCAGATTCCTGAGCTATCAATCGGCCCATTTATAAATTATTGCTTAGGCAGGTTTCCTTGAAAGATGTTTACTCATATCTGCAGCCAATTGTCTCTGAGGATAGGTTGGCCTACTTGCTCCAGAGCCTCCACCACAAAAGATGTTTCTTTCTTGTGCTCAAATCTGGTTCACAACAATTCCCACCCAATTCCCACCCAGTGTTTTTTTTACAGATTCTCCTTAGCTAGAAAGGAGGGGTGAAAGCAGGATGCCCACCATCTTTCAGATTTTGACCTCTTCCCACATAGCAATGGGTGCCCTTAACAGGAAGAGCATCTTGAGACAGCATTTAACACCATGAGTGACACCGGTGTGATCATACCCTGCCTACAATGATATCTTCAACGTCATCAAACAACATCTTCCCATCCCAGGTCATTGGAAAGTGCTTGATTGGCCAACAAAAATGCTAAATCCAGTCTAAACACCTGGCTGACTATGCAACCAATCATAATATTAGCTTACATCATGCAACAATAACACCATCAAACAATATCTGCCTATTCCAAATCCTTGGGAAGGACTCAATGCCAAATCCAATCCAGACATCTGGCTGACTGCAGTCAACCCTAATAATATAGTTAGATCAATGTACGATATTTCAAAGGCATTACAGTTAGGACTGGGATATTTTGCTGGGTTTATATACCTGTTTCGGTTTTATTATATTTAGAGCTGTGGTGATGCAGTGGTTAGAATTGAACACGGATGTCAAACTCGTGTTATGTTGCCGTCACATCATATTTCGCGATGTTTTTCCCATCCACAGAGTTGGGGTGGGCGTGATCAGCATATGATGAATTGGGCCCATGGGCCGTCAGGTTGACACCTCTGGAATAGAAGCATTGCAGGCAAACTCTGCTCACAGCCAGGAGGTCAATCCTAACTGGTTCAAAGTTGACTCAGCCATCCTTCCAAGGTGGGTAAGATGAGGACCCAGACTGTTGGGGGAAATAGGCTGACTCTGTAAACTGCTTAGAGAGGGCTGTGAAGCACTATGGAGTGATATATAAATCCAAGTGCTATTGCTATTTAGGCTAACTTCTTTAACTTTCTCAGCAAGGTACTTAACTTGTCCGAGTAATGTTGTGAGATGCTTCACCCAGTGGACTAAGCTTTGGCTTCTTAAATTAGTTACTCATTGGTTAACTGTTTCCCTTGTTCTAAACCATAAATCAGAGGTCCCCACTCCTGGGCTGTGGCTTGATACTTGGCTGTGGCCAGATCAGAACCAAGCTGCACAAGCAGTAGGTGAGTGTACGCAGCTCCATTTGCACGAGTGGCATGGCACTCACGGGGGGTGCAAAACTCATGTGAAACTATTTCCTTCCCCCCCATTCTGATGGTCCACAAAGCTGGAAAGGTTGGGGACCGCTGCAGTAGTGGAATTCAAATTTTTTTACTACCAGTTCTGTGGGTGTGGCTTGGTGGGTGTGGCAGGGGAAGGATACTGCAAATCTGTATTCTCTCCCCACCCCACTAACCTGCTTCCCAGCTCCGTTTTCCTTGCAGGGCAACCAAAGGAGACCCAGCCAATCAGCTGGGACTCAGGAGACAGAGAATAGATGGGGGCGGGGCCAGTCAGAGGTGGTATTTGCTGGTTCCCCGAACTACTCAAAATTTCCGCTATCAGTTCTCCCGAACTGGTCAGAACCTGCTGAATATCACCTCTGGACCACTGCCATAAGTCCTGGTTCAGGAAACAGCAGATGATCTCAGGGAATACTCCGGCCTTCAAGCAACAAATTGCAGTTCAATGCTCTATTATGTGTGAATTCATTTTTTACACCAAGTGTTTTTCACACCCATCTTCCAAAGCTTTTTCCAATCTGCTACTGACCTATTGCACTGAATCATACCCCCAATAATCCTCAATGACTGAAGGATCAAGGGAATTGCAGTCTGGCCGATCTGGTGGGTTTCATGATAGAAAGAATTGTCCTCCATTGCATTTATAACTTCGGCTGGTCCAGTTCCTAGAAGCAAAGAGCTAAAATTGAAACAAAGAGTGCCGTCAGCTTCTTCAACTATGTCATAGCTGCCTAGAAATTTAGCAAAATAAATTAACCCTCTTCCCCCAGTTTTTTAAAGATCTGTGATTTTTAAAGCTTGGAAAGAGTTTCAGTCTCAGAAACTCTCGGAACCGTATTGATGTTAAAAATATAAGAAATGTCAGTGTTGATAAATGAGGTTGGAGGTCACTGTCCATTAGAGTCTATTAATGTTCCTCTATTAATGTTCTTCTTCCGACAGTCAATGTCTATTGCTTTACTGGAAAAAGCTTTCCTTTTCCCAGGGGTTTTTACGAATTGCCCTTCTGAAGGACATCCGATTGCTGCACAGGGTGACCTGCCCATTAGCCTTGTTAATTTACATCCTTCTGATAAATCGGTGATTATCTTTTTGAATCTTTGCTCTTCTCAGAGAAGATACTGAATATCAAAGCCAGCGCCCTCTGCTGTCCTAAAGCCATATCTTAACTCTTCATTTGCATTCAATTTTTAAAATATATATATATATATATAAAATAATTCCTGGTTTATAGAAAGACATAGCCATGTAGCTTTCATGGCAATAGTAAAGAGGAAGTTGAGCATGCCTTCTTCCAGAATGATTTTCATCTTCCTGGTCCAGCCCAATGTTTTTTAACCTTGCAACTTTAAGATGTGTGGACTTCATCTCCCAGAATTCCACAGCCAGAATGGATTAGCCTACAATGCATTTTTTCCCTGGAGCCCAAAATCCATTATTATGCTCACCTCTGCTTAGACTCCATGCCCTGACAAGAGCAGCCTACAACATTAAAGATCAGTTAAGGTGGATGAAGCCACAGTCCAATCTTAGTTATTTTCTTATCACTCCTTATCAGCCATCCCCTCCCACTTGTGATTGTAGGACTGTAACTTTGTCACTTGTATCCTTACGATTTATATTGACTGTTTCCTAGTATGATTTGATTGTTGATTGTACCCTATAACTATCATTAAGTATTATATGTTATGATTCTTGATTCTTAACGAATGTATCTTTTATGTATACTGACAATATTTACACCAAGACAAATTCCTTGTGTGTCCAATCACACTTGGCCAATAAAGTATTCTATTCTATTCTATTCTATTCTATTCTATTCTATTCTATTCTTACATGGGTTGAAGCCTGGATTTTGATATTGATCAACCTTACTTGGTTATTTTTGGCTGTCAACCAGAAAACACCATGGTTTCTCCAAGATCTATTCTGGTCAGCAAACTTTGCTTGGAATTACTTGGCTGAGTCTTGTCTCTGGGGTTGACAAGCTGTTAATCAAACTTTATCAATTGTGTCAGAAACTGGTAATACAATTTAATGCAATCAAAAGTACAAAAATAATCAAAGATTGGATTTTTTTAGCAGCTTTGCCCTTAATCTTGCAAAAAAAATGCTGAAGTACAGTTTCAACCGGATTTTTTTTTTTAAATTTTAATCCTATTTAAGATTTCAGCAGGTTCTCACAAGCTTGTTTTTGTGTGAGAAAGATGCTAATTGCACCCCAATGTTATTTCAGACTCAATACAAGCGGGTTTTTGACATCCTAAACCAGGGACTGATGACATCATATATGAGTCTGCTGTTGAAAGGAAAAGAGCAAATGAATGGATGGACTGGAGATGTTGACTCTAGGCAAAATTGATGACCTTTTTAGACCATGATGTAGAAAAAGCACTTTCAGAAACTCTACTGGAGAGATCTCTTCTAATACAGATAGTGCCCACTTAACAACCATTTCTTTAGCAACAGTTTGAGGTTATGACAGCACTGAAAAAGTGACTTATGACCAGTCCTCACACTTATGGCTTTCCTCACAGTTATGTGATCATGACTTGGAGCGCTTGGCAACTTTGCATATTTATGATGATTGCAGCATCTTTTGTTACATGATCATCATTTGTGACCTTCCGGCCAGCTTTGGAGAAGCAAAATTTATGGGGAATCCAACAAATCACAGTCACGTGATCAGAGGTGGTATTCAGAAAGTCCTGACCAGTTCTGGAGAACCGGTAGCGGAAATTTTGAGTAGTTCGGAAATCCCACTTCTGACTGGCCCAGCCCCATCCTATTCTCTGCTTCCCGAGTCTCAGCTGATCGGATGGGTCTTCTTTGGTTATTCTCCACAGGAGAACGGAGCTGGAAAGCAGGTTAGTGGGATGGGGAGGGAATGGGATTTTGCAGTATCCTTCCCTCAGGAGTGGGAGGGAATGGGGATTTTAGAGTATCCTTCCCCTGCCACACCCACCAAGCCATGCCCACCAAACCACACCAGGCCCACCAAGCCAGAGAACCGGTAGTAAAAAAAATGTGAATCCCACCACTGCATGCGATGTCTTGTTCAGCAACCATGGTGATTTACGTAATGACCCCAGTAAAGAGATGATAAAATCCAGTAAAATCAAATGATGGCTAACTTAATAATCACACCACCTAACAATGACTTTTCCAGTCCCTATTGTAGTCATTAGTTGAAAACTACTTTGTAGGAGAAGGAGTGGCAGAACTAGGGGGCAGAGTCAAAAGAGGTATCAGCCTAGAGCAGGACTGTCAAAGTCGTGGCCTCTGGGCTGGATGCGTCACGCCCTGGCCACGCCCACGCCCGGTTTAGCAAAGGGGGAAAAGTCCCGATAGGTCACATAACATTGCTGTGACGACATGTGTTTGACACCCCTGGCCTAGAGTCTAAAGCCACAGACATAGTCCCAAGTCCAATTGCCTTGAATTTTGTTAATACTTACCTAGCACCAAAATAGTGTTGTCAATTGAGTAGATTCACGTGCATAGATTGGCGTGAGCAATAAATCAGTTTAACTGGAACGTCACATGTGGTCTTGGTCTTTGGTGACTGATGATGTACCTGCCATTTCCATTTCAAGAAGAGGTATTCCATTGCTGGATTGGTGTACATTTAACAGTATAAAGGTTGGAAGGGACCCTGAAGGTCTTCTAGTCCAATCCTCTGCCCAAGCAGGAAAGACCCTATGCCACTTGATTTTCCAATTTCTTCTTTAAAACTTCCAGTGATGGAGCACCCACAACCTCTGAGGACAAGCCTTATTTATTAATAAGATAGAGTGTACATGACCACAGTGCCAACTTAACCTTCAGTCTGGCATCTATTCTGCTATGTCAACCAAAAAAATGTCTTTTTTTTTACCCTGTTAATATAAAATTATTTAGTAGGGAAGGAGGTGAAAAAGTGGTTCTAGCTATTATGTGTATTTGGATTAATTTCTCTCTCAGTCAAATTATCTCCCAGGACTATTGTGGTGGAATAAAGTAGAAGGAAGTGCCATGTATGGGTCTTGTGGTTGTGAATGAAAATAGAATATAAATGTAATAAATTTGCACAATTTGTTTGTACTACTGCAGGAAGTAGTAAAATGAAATCCCACTGAAATCAAAAGGATTTGCCTCCAATTGAAGAAGATCAGTGATGTTTTTATAATGAAGGCGTCCGTTCGAAAATAGGCTGGATGACCTTGGAACCTCTCCTCTTATTTCACCAACTACATTTGGTGGGAAACATTTGAACTGTGGATCCCGTTTTGAACATAAATAAGAAAAACATTTTACTCCCATTGAGTTGAACATCCAGAAACCTCTGGGGGAAGAGGTGATGGTTTCCATTCATATCTATAGAAAGCTGCTTTGTGCTTCTGAAGGGAGCTTATTGGAATGAGTTGATAAATCAGCTTTTTTAAAAAAAGGATATAAATCTCTATTTTGAGGGACGTGGTGGCTCAGTGGCTAAGATGCTGAGCTTGTCGATCAGAAAGTTTGGCGGTTCGAATCCCTAGCGCCGTGTAATGGAGTGAGCTCCCATTACTTGTCCCAGCTTCTGCCAACCTAGCAGTTCGAAAGCATGTAAAAATGTAAGTAGAAAAATAGGGAGCACTTCAGTGGGAAGGTAACAGCGTTCTGTGCACTTTCGGCGTTTAGTCATGCCGGGCACATGACTATGGAGACATCTTCGGACAGCATTGGCCCTTTGGCTTTGTAATGGAGATGAGCACTGCCCCCTAGAGCCGGAAACGACAAGCATGTATGTGCAAGGGGAACCTTTACCTTTATCTTTAAATCTCTATTTTATTTCTAAATAAATGCATTCAGAGTTCCTGTCTACGTAGTAATTCCCCTTCCTCAGAACATTATTCAAGGGGATAATGGGGGACATCTCCTGAAAATTAAAAAGAAAAAAAAGGGGGGGGGAAGGAATCTAGAATAGATAGAAATATTCCTTTTGGGGACTGAATCTGCAGGAGAAATTCCACAATGGAAGGGAGTAGCGATAAAGCTGACATCAGTTGGCATTTTGTTGCCTTGCATACAGCAGATCAATCTGCAGGCCAGAATACAAAAGAATGACACCCAGAACCATCTGGTTGCTGACTTTTCACATTATCATCTTTGAAAGGGGCTGCAGATGTCCCATCACTTTGGGAGAAAATGGCCAAATGCAAAATTCCTTCTTGATTTAATTTTTTAAAACTTGGCCGCCATGCCAGAATAATATGTCAGGAGAGCCAGATGTGAAATAAAACCTAAAATGCAGAATGGAAAAATGGGCAGATATTTTGTCTTCCAGTCCTGGGGCCACAAAATGCTATGTGTTAAAAACTAAGGTTCAGCACAATTTTACTGTAGTTTAAGAAGGGAGCTAAATGGCTAATTCACACTATTGAATTGTTGTTTGTTTAGTTTTGGCTTAATGTGAGGTATGAACCCAGAAATTGTAAGTCATAGTTTACAGCTTAATGCAATATAAGAACACAATCACTGTATGTTATTATGCAAACTTGAGTTTATTTATTTATCTATCAAATTTCATCATAATAGAAAAACAGGACTAAAAGCAGAGTTAAAAACAAAATTAGAAAGAAGGTCAAAATTTACAAGTTATGATTTGTTATATCCCAGCAAAGCAATGGTTATATTCTCACAAAGTGTATCTCAGGTAGGTTGCTCATCACTTACTGAAATTTAAACCAGACTTTGCAGTTGGTAAACCATGGTTTATGACTTAACCTTTAAGGACGATCCAACCAATTGCAATTCATTCCTATAAATGGTGGTTAATCAAACTAGGTTTGAAAGTTGTGTGGATCAAATAGTTGGGTTCAGTGGAGGCTTCCTTATGGATTTTAGCTCTTGACATCAAGGTTGGTATAGAATTGTATGCATACTTGGTGGTGCTATAGACTTAATGCAATCTGTATTATTGATTTAGGAGTGAAACAATCTATATCATTCAGTAGTATATATTGCGACATCAAGTTTGCACATCACTTATTGACATCTGATTCTGTTGTCCCCAAAACTGGGCTCTTGCTTGGTGTCAAAACTGATAAGTCACTGGACACAAGGTGTGATACAAAATTATACTTTTATTTTGGTACCGAGATATAAGGACTGTGGTTCGAAAGCTAACCAGAGGCCCCGATTACAATCTTACAGCAATTTTTATAGTCAAGGGGTGGTTGCATTCAGTCCTTTGACCTTCCTCTAATAATGCATGCATAACAGATAATATTGATTGGTTATTTAGATCTCAGTTCCTTACATAGATAAATGTCGTGTCACCTGTGTTTAACCCCAGGTCACGGGTATCTTGCAAAGTGTCCTAGTTTCATGTGCCAGCTATGTGGTTTTGGGGTTTTTTCATATAAGCAAGCTATTCTTGTCCCTAATATCTAAGCTAGTGGTTTAAAGTGCTAACTTCTGCCTTGCTAAGAATATGCGGTTCCAACCTCTTTCCTATTGCAGAGCAGTTCAAGATAGCTCCCCCTTCGGTGACCCCTCCTTCCACAGAGAAAAGTAAAAGCAGTTTTAAATCTTTGTCTGAGGCAGCACCCCCACTTCCTCGTGACCCCCCCCCCTCCCTCCTTCTGTAGAGAGGACAGGAAGGAGCAAGGCTGCTTAAGGCACAGAAATGAAGATAAGAGAAAATGTTTTTATCAGAATTCATAATCCTCACTCTCATATCCATTTCATCCATACTTGGCTCCTACCTCCACATATGACCCTTCCTCTGATCCCAGGGCCTCCCCTGTATATACATTCCATCATCTGATCCTTCAATTCTTTTGTGGCTTTGAAAGCAGCAGAGGGCAGCATCCCTTTGTCCTTTCTCAGAGCCCATTATGTGGGGGAAGAGCTGGCTTTTCCCAACAAGAGAAAGTTATTACTTTCTCTTGTTGGAGAAAGTTGTCCTTGATTTAAGACTACAGCGGAGATCAGAAATTTTGTTGTTAAGCAAAGTGGTGATCAAATGATTCCCAGTTTTATGGCCTTTTTTGCCACGGTTGTTAAGCAAATAATTGCAGTTGTTAAGTGAATCATGAAGTCATTAAGTGAATCTGGCTTCCCCCATATACTTTGCTTGTTGGAATCCAGCTGGGAAGATTGCAAATCAGTGGTGGGATTCAAATTTTTTTTACTACCAGTTCTGTGGGCATGGCGTGATGGGCATGACAGCAGAAGGATACTGTAAAATCTCCAGTCAGAGGTGGTATTGCCAGTTCTCTGAACTACCAAAATTTCCAGAACTGATCAGAATCTGCTGAATGCCATCTCTGTTGCAAATGGTATTCATATGATCCTGAGATGCTCCACCCATTATAAATACATACCAGTTGCCAAGCGCCCAAATTTTGATCATGTGACCGTGGAGATGCTGTGTTAGTTGTAAGTAGAAGGATCATTTTTTTTCAGTGCCGTTGTAACTTTGGTCATTAAGCAAGTGATTGTAAATTGAGTTGATGGCTAAGCAAATGGTAAATTCCCTGTAGCAGCTGTGCTGTCACAATGAATAATAATTTGGTTATTGTGTCATAAAACAGTACGAATAGCCCTCAATTTACAATTGATTACTTAGCGACCATTGAGTTATGGTGGACATCTCCAGAGCTACTTACAGTCCAGTTTTGAAGTTCCATAGTCACCCATCCTCTGCAGTCATGGTCACATTGCAAATGTTGCAGATGTTTGAAGTGCCCCACATCAATGTTTCCCTACTTTGGTGACTTTAAGATGAGTAGACTTCAATATGCAGGATTCCGCATTCTGGGAGTTGAAATCCATCCATCTTAAAGTTGCCAAGGTTGGGAAACACTGTCTTGCATCTTGGGACTGTGATTTTTGAGGTTTTGCCAGAAACAGAGGTTTACTTCCGTTTTTTGGCAAAAGCAAATCCATTGGGTATAATGAGTTCATTTAACGAACAGTGTATTCATGACCATCATATTCTTTTAATGACCACCTCAAAAAAGATCATTAAAGTGGACGTAGTCACAGGGTGACCTACTTAATGACTGCCCTGATCTTTGGTCATAATTGTGTCCTCAATTACAGTCGGATTACCTGCAGTTCGGAAAATCCATATTGTGGATGCTTTTCCCATTCCATAGAGCCCAAAATGGTTAATGTTAATGTTTGAGAACAAAATATACATGATGGTGAAGCATCTGCCCTCAATTCTTTTTCCTGGTTGATCAGTGAAAATTGATAATAAGCTGAAATGGGGTTTTCATAGTAGGGAGCTGAATATATTGATTTCCTCTATTTGATCTGCCTGAAAAATAGAAAAGATTGGATATGATTTCTTTTTGTAGTTATCAAATCAATGTGCCTTAAGTAAGGCACATTTAAAATCAGGGGTGGGATTCAAAATTCCCAGCAACCGGTTTGCTGCCCAGTTGCTGGGTGGCCATGGCCATGGTGGTGTGGCCTACTGGTACTTCCGGTAGGGTTGTTTTTCACCTTACTAAGGGTCCGAAGGCTTCTCTCAGGCCTTTGAGAGGGTGAAAACAGTCCCCTGGGCTCTGGAACCCCTCTGGACGCCAGAAACAGGCCCGTTTCTGGACTTCCAGAAGGCCCGTTTTTCCCCCTTCCAGAGCCTCCGCGCAGACCCAGCACTTACCTCCAACGGGTCGCGTGGAGATTCCTGGGAGGGCCAGAGAGGAGTGGGTGGGGCCAGTTGGTCGGTTCAAATACCGGTTCGATGAACCAGATGCAAATTTAACATCTGGTTCGCCCAAACTGATTCGAACCAGTAGAATCCCACCCCCTGGGATTTAAAATGTAATTTCCAAATAAGGAACCATAAGAACTGTGGACAAACAGATACCAGCTCAATCAAAATAGGAAGGAACAGAAAAAAATGCATGCAGAAAGAAGAAAGAAACTATATAAACAGAATTTCCCATTTTACAACTGTTTGTACTCTTAAAATAGCCATAACTCCAAGCCCTGCTATCTTGGAGTTATAGGCTCTCATCTGATCCTGAGTTGATTTGCTTAGCTCCTGTAAGGTTCAGTAAATTAAGGACCATTGTTTTTATTAGTTTCATGAATTTGTTCAATTATCATACCCAATTTTTCCTCTGGGAACCCATCACAGGTTGCTATTTTAGAAACATAATGTGGGGCTGGACAGGTTCTTGATTGAAGCAAAGAGTTCATTCTGTGATTTTAACTTCCCCCTTCCTTTCCTTTCCTTTCCTTTCCTTTCCTTTCCTTTCCTTTCCTTTCCTTTCCTTTCCTTTCCTTTCCTTTCCTTTCCTTTCCTTTCCTTTCCTTTCCTTTCCCTTCCCTTCCCTTCTTCTTACATTTAGTAGTTGTTTATTTGTTTAGCAAATTTTTATGGACACCAATCTCAGATATGTGACTCCAATTAGTTGAGAATTAAGAACAAAATACTTTAAAAGCAGCATAAAAGAACCAAAATGTTTAAAGCAATATTAATTCCAAATACACTTCGGTGGGTGGGTGGGTAACTATGGATTAGAAGCCTTTGAAAATTGCCTTGAAAACATCATGTTCAGTCTTTATTAATTGTCATGGCAATTCAGTTGTCATCAGTGAACCAGATCTATAAATTTGCTATCTGATGGGGCTATTGTGGATGTTAATTACAAAAACGGGACTTGGCAAACCTTCAGGGTTTCATAAAAGTCAGTGATAGATGATAGAGATAATTAAAATATGGATGCTTCATTTTCTTTGCCCAGAAAACGCCACTCTCCAAAACTGCAAAAAAAATAATTAAAAAAAATGCCAGTGAACAAGAAGACATAGAATCAACAGAAATTAAGAACACATCAAATCAAGATGCCTCCCAGAGCCCAAATATAGAAAGGAATAAATGCCCCCAAACAAGAATTTCCCACCCAACATATTGAAAGCATCAAGTTGATGAACACTATGATATTACATATTAAAAAGTCAGAAAACAGAGTGCTAAAATATTTGAATACCTAAAACTCCTACGATAAGGAATTTGGAAATCTGGGGTCCACTGATTTAAGTAAGGTAGACCCTGAGTTATGACCATTTACTTAGTGACAAGAGTTTAATGACAATACTTTAGCTACAAGAGCAATCCTGTGTGATTCTCCATCCTTGAAGAAAAATGCCAGGTGTATAAAGCAGGAGGGCATATGTTTTCAGAGTATTGCAGTGTAAATTCAGCGCCAGAAAAGTCAACACAGATGACTTAAGCTTCTTTATAAACACATAAAGTAAATTTTACAATACCAGTTGTAGATTTCTCCAACATGGAGCAAACTCAAACAGAAGCAGACATGTTACAGGTTCAGAGCAGAACAGCAACTCAAGAGCTCAGAAACAAATATCAGTGGCACTTTAGTTCAGCAGGCAAGCAAGCAAATTAGTTTCATTTTCAATAGACAGACTCAGCTTAACATAGCTTCAGAGCTGCAGAGCTTAATATAGAGCCACGCCTAGGCTACTTCTAGTTTCAGTTTCCAAATAGTCCTCATTGGCTGACTTAGATGCTATGCCTATTCATTGGCTGACCTTGTTACCATGCTCTATTCCAGTTCATGAATATACTCTGGCAATATGCTTGATTTTCTCACTCATTTATCAGCTTGGTCTAATCCTACATACAGATAATTTGCAACTATTTGTTTAGTGACCATTCGAAGTTGCAGTGGCAGTGAAAACAGTGAATCATGACTAGTCCTTATTTACGATCGTCATAGCATCCCCCAGTTGTGGGAACAAAATTTGGGTGCTTGGAAACTAGCATGTATTTACAACAGTTATGGGGCCACATGATGATTGCTGTTTGTGATCTTCCCACTGATTTCCGACAAGCAAAGTCCATGGAGGATTAATTTAGCAACTGCAGCAAAAAAAGGCTGTAAAATTGGGTGCTGTCATGTGATCATACAGCTTAACGAAGGAAATTCTGGTCCCAAATTCGATCGTAAGTTAAAATTATCTGTAGATGATTCTTATTCTATATAGTACCAGTTGCATGCGTAGTAGTGGGGCCAGACCAGAAGGTTTGCAAAGAAATATGAGAGAACTGTGATTGGAAGAATTGATGGGGAGAGACTGAATAAGAAGTAAAGCCAAGAAAAGTGAAAGCAACAGAGCAGGAAACAACACAATGTGGTCTCCCTGAGTATAGATCAGAGGTGGTATTCAGCAAGTTCTGACCAGTTCTGGAAAACCAATTAGCAGACATTTTGAGTAGTTCGGACAACCGGCAAATACCACCTCTGACTGGCCCTGCCCCCATCTCTTCTCTGCCTCCCATCGAGTCTCAGCTGATCGGCTGGGTCTTCTTTTGTTGCTCTGCACAGAAGAAAGGAGCTGGAAAGCAGGTTAGTGGGATGGGGAAGGAATAATATTTTGCAGTAACCTTCCCCCAGGAGTGGGGAGGGAATGGGGATTTTACAGTATCCTTCCCCTGCCATGCTCACCAAGCCATGCCCACAGAACCAGTAGTAATATTTTTTGAATCCCACCACTGGTACAGATAATTCTTGATTTATGACCATAACCGAGCCCAGAATTACAGTTCATTAGGTCATTGCAGTCGTTAAGTTTTGTGCCATTTTATCACCTTTTTGGCCACAGTTGTTAAGTGAATCATGTCATTAAGCAAATTCATCGTATTTCATATTTCTCCATTGACTTTATTTGTTGGAAGCCAACTGGGAAGGTTACAAGTATGATTACATCAACTTCAGGACAGTGCAAATAAATCCAGGCCAGTTGCCTAGTGCCCAAATTTTGACTACAGGACCCCTGCAGGGATGTTGCATCGATCGTAAGTGTAAAAAACAATCATAAGTCACTTTTTTTTCAGGGCCATTATGACTTTGAACAGTTACTAAATGAATGGTGGTAAGTCAAGGATTACTTGTAGAAAAAAATTTCAACTAAAGTAGAACATGGCCATAAAATAAAGAAGGACTTTGAGATTTCTAAATGATAGCAAGGAAAGAAAAGTATGGGGTGCCCCTCTTCCCACAGTACTTCTTATGTTAGTAGGTAATCCATTCCTAGCTTATTTCTTGCTTTATGAAACAAATTAAGAATGAATGAAATTTAAGAAGTATTTCATTTTGGAAGAGATAGCTCTAGCAATAGCACTTAGATTTATATACTGTCCTTCAGTGCTTTACAGCCCTCTCTAAACAGTTCACAGAGTCAGCATATTGCCCACAACAATCTGAATCCTTACTTTACTGACCTCGGAAAAATGGAAGGCTGAGCCAATCTTGAGCCAGTCAGGATCAAACTCTTGGCAATCAGCAAAGTTAGCCTGCAATACTGCGTTCTGACCACTGCGCCACCACGGCTCTTAGAGGTGATTGATTGGGAGATTTAATTGTTCTCGTGAGAGGAGAAGCAGACATTTTCATGAAAGAAGCCACTTCTTATAAACATCACCCCAAAGACTCAAACCAATGATCCTTTATGTTTCTGTTTCTTTTTTTAAAATATAGTTTCCTCTTCATTGTCATGACCTCCTTGGAAGAGAAGACAGTGACTCTGATGAAGTGTCATCCAAAGTGAGAAAGCATGCAACTACTCCATAAAACTCTTGGCAGGGAACTCTTAAGGACTTCTTAAAGCAGGGCTGTCAAACTCGATTTCATTGAAGGCCGCATCAGGGTTGTGTTTGACCTTGGGGGGGGGGGGGCAGGGGGCACCCTGGCCAGCTTGACGTCACTTGTGTTGGGACGCCTGTGGTGGCCCGAGCACTCTGACAGCAAAAACAGGCTTCTAGTGCCGTTTCTGGCTGCAATGGCCTCCTGCAACCCTCTGCCAGCAAAAACGGAGCTCAGAAGGGCTATACACAGCTCTCCAGAGCACCATTTCACTGACAGATGCTCGTCCTTTGCTGTTTCTAGAGCAGCCCATGGGCCAGATCTAAGCATTCCACGAGCTGGATCCGACTGCCAGGCGTTGAGTTTGACACCCCTGTCCTAAAGGGATCTATATTTTTAGGCTGTAAAATTCATGATTTGCCTTAAAAGCATTTGGCTTAAGATTTGTTTAGCATTAGCATTAGATCCTCCCATGTTATGCAACATACTGGGGAACAAGGGAACTCCAGTATTTACAGTTTTGGGCAAGTATGTCAGTGTACTTCCGGTGTGATGTTTAAAGACTTTTAAAGTTGTCTGTGAACTTTGGGGCCGTTTGGCATCTGGTATGGGTGGATGTCCATCTCATTGCCATCTTGGCAATTTGATTATTCTTCGTACGGGGTATTTGACCTGCATGTTGGAGTCTTCTACATGCAACTATATTATGTAATTTGCAGGAGAAACTCCTTTGGAGCACTTCTTCATTAGTAACATGGTCCAAATAGTGTATTTTTAGGATTCAATGATTTGATTTGTTGGAAGACATTGAGTATCTTGTTAATACTCGCTGACGCCTCTCACTGGCATAAATAGCATAAAGAGAGGCAAGCAAATGTAATTTAAGTTTCAGTGATATAGGTGACAAAAAACCTGATTTTGGCTTGGATGGAGAGAATAAAAGTTACTTGCAGAGGAGTGGAGGCTGTTCTTGGAAGATCCTGTAGGTAAATTTCAAGGGTGCTAGGCTGGTCCAAAACATTTTTTTTAATGACTTTTTTATAGATCCTGTCATGGGGATCTACAGAATGGGGATTATGTTCTTCAAATTGATCTGATGCAGCCTGTAAATAATAGGACATTGAATGATCTTGTGTCTCCTGAACGTTAATTTTTGAAACGGATGTAATTTATATGCCAGGAAAAATAGGAGGAGGAAGGTGTATTGGATATCTTGGCCGCCTTGAGTTATTTGTAGAAATAATAAAGATGCAAATAAATGAATAAGATCCTGCTGTTTACCGAATCTCCTGGTAGATCTTTCTCAAACTTCCAATATTTTCCTAATGTTTTAGGGCCACTTTAATTTGTCTTGTAATATGATAGAACATCCTATTTGCAATCATGTGATCAGCTGTGAATTGCCTATTAGTTGCATTAATTATTAATCGGTTGAGTCTCTTTGAGAATTAAAGATGTTAAGGACAACCTCATTAGATTTTGTTTCTCAGGGTAAGTTACAAAATTATGTTTTTGTTTTCATCAAAATTTGAGTTTTTTGTTGTTTTTTAGACTCTTCATGCCTCACAGCCATGAATTGCCTAAACTTAGTTTACTAAACAAATGGCTTAGAGTTTAGGCAAGACTTTGAATGATATAAAAGGAAACCATATATGCTTTTATGTGAACCTACCAATTTAAGGATCAGCTGTTATAGTAATATGTGGCCAATTTGATTCTTGAAATTAAATGTAAAAAAGAAATGATAATATTGAAAACTAATTAATAATATATGTGAAAGAGGAAAATAAAACAATGATACTTCTATTCCCAATTCCATCAGAATTCTGGCAGACCTATGCAAAATTATACATAATTCAGATATGCTAGAAACAGAATACTGAAAAAAATTAAATTTTCATTTATTGCAGCAAGCAGGAAATTGTGGTTTAGCTGAAGCATCATTATAAGCATCATCAGTGCAGTTTTGAGTTAAATCAAAATGTAAAAATAAGCTCCATTAATAATTTTTTTCATTTATAAAGGTAGATTTTTTCCCCTATCACTATGAAAAAGTTGCCTGCTTTTTGTTTTTTTGTAAATTATTAGCAATAATTTATTTTTCGTTCTAGCAAAAGAATGAGAAAGAAACTGAAGACTAATAGACTTGTGAGATCCACCTTTTGCTAAAGAGCTGAAGGCAGTATGTGCAGTAGGGTCTCCTCCCATTTTTCCCAATAACAACAACCCTGTGAGGTAGGTTTGATATGAGAAAAAATCACTGGCCAAAATCCATCCAGGGGGATTTCTGTAGCTGAGGGTAGCCTAGGCTCTGAATCTCCCTTCTTCTTATCCATATGTTGCCAATTACCACACTCTGGATCCCTTATTAAAAATGGGATCTAATCACATTTTTCTTCCAGAAGCTCAAATCACAGCCCTCCCCCTTCCTATTTCCCCCCACAATAATTTTGTGATGTAGGTTGGGCTCAAAGAGTCTGCCCCAAATAATCCAATTTTTGTAGCTGGGGCTGGAATTGAGCTGGAATCTTCCTAATGCCAGCCCAACACTTTAACCTCATGCTGATTGAGGAATTCTGGGAGTTGAAGTCCACACATCTTAAAATTGCAAAATTCTAGGTTAAACTAAGTTCACACACTCAGCCACATCGTGGGAATTGTTATCTATGGGGCTAGCCAATCCATGTGGTTATCCATGTGGATAACTGAACTGTCCTGAGATCAAAGCAAAAGCTTATCATGGAACCATAGAATAGGAAATGAGAGATCATCTAGTCTAACCCTCCTTCCCCCCTTCTGTACAGAAAGTCCTAAATAGTTACTGTGAAAGGAAAAGGGTCTCTCTAGGCACACTTCCTCTTTGGTTAGCTTGGTTTTCATCTGGAGGGATGAAAATGAGCCAAAATAAGATGGTGAAAGAAAGCCCCAAGCTTATCCATGGTAACAAGGACCCTGATTACTGCACAATGGATACTTCTGTCCATTTTTAAAATAATTGTGCTGAGTTGGGAAAAGAATACAGCAGCTGGGAAGAATGTAATAAGTACAACCGTAACCCATGCACGACCACATAAACCTGATGTGTGCAGGAAAGACAGTCATCCATAACATGGGGACAGAATCACAGTTGGAAGGTTTAACAGATTAACAGAGTTGGAAAGGATCTTGTAGGTCATCTAGTCCAACCCCTCGCCCAAGTAGGAGATCCTACACCATTTCTGACAGATAGGAGTCCAATCTCTTCTTGAAAGTCTCAAGTGATGACGCTCTCACAACTTCCGAGGGCAACTTCTGTTCCATTGGTTGATTGTTCTCATTGTCAGAAAGTTTCTCCTTATTTCCAGGTTAAATCTCTCCTTGTTCAGTTTCCATCCATTATTCCTTGTCTGGCCTACAGGCGCTTTAGAAAATAGCTGGACCCCTTCCTCCCTGTGGCAGCCCCTCAAATATTGGAACATTGCTATCATGTTTCTACTGGTCCTTCTCTTCACTGATTGCAAGAGCAGAGCTCCAATTTCACCCATTTGATCATCTGCAGTTCCTGTTACTTGATTGGTGGCTTTTGAAGATAACATCTGGGGAAAGGACTACTCTGTTAAAGTCATTATGACATGGACACGAGCC
The DNA here is from genome assembly GCA_023653725.1 of Bungarus multicinctus. NCBI lineage: Eukaryota > Metazoa > Chordata > Lepidosauria > Squamata > Elapidae > Bungarus > Bungarus multicinctus. Next base: position 9,040,461 of record CM042840.1, on the reverse strand, counting down.
AATTTGGTCTGCTGGCTTTAAGGTGCTGACCTAGAAATCAGGAAATGGTGAGGTGTATTCCTACTTTAGACATGAAATTACCCAAACTGGGTAATTTGGGGCCAATCACTAGAAGACAATGAGTTCTAGTCCTGCCTTAGGCATGAGAGACAGCTGGATAACTTTGGGCCAATCACCAGGAGACGGTGAGCTGTAGTCCTACTTTAGGCATGAAAGCCATGAGTGGCTTTGGGTCACTAAGTGACAGTGAGTTCTAGTCCTGCCTTAGCTGGTTGGGTGACTTTCTCTTAGCCCACCCCGCTTCACAGGATTATTATTGTGGTGAAAATAGGGAGAGGAAAGAGTATGATTTATATTCAGCACTTTGAGTTATTTAGAAAAACAATAAAAGCAGAGTATAAATAAACACTTAAGTAAAAATCAAATAAATGGGCACTCATTTGCTGCCAGGGACACAGAAAGAAAATCATGTTCTTTTCCCCTCAACCTCAAGCGACAGCAAAGCCACAAGACCAATAGATTCTCCTTAAGTGTAGCAGTGGTGATTTTGCTAAATTGATGCCATTTCCATCCATAAACAGATCTGGCTTTGGTGTCATCAGAGAACAATCTCCTTCCCACTATTTTTTTTTTTTTTTAAACCAGGCTTCTAACACAACCCTCTTAAAGTAGAGAGATTTTCTTACATTTTCTACATTTTATGTTCTGCTCATCCCACCCCAGTAGCTTTGATGCAGACGGGATAATGTGTTCCCTGACCAATCCTTAAGCCTGGCTCTTGTTGGGCTTCGAGACTTTCACGCACCTGGAGAATGTTTATCTTTTCTCTCGGGCTGATTCCCGTTTTCTCTCTTTGTAAAGTTAAAAGAGGAGCCTGCCGCATGTTCCTGAGCATCTCTAAGCAGACTTAGGTTGCTGCTTCGTGTCCAGGGAACTCTCCTGGCTTCCCATCGGTATGCCCTGGCATCAGACCGATTGCTCTCCTTGGGGAATTCAGAGGATACCCAGACACCGGTTCCCATCTGTTGGGGGAGCAGCATCGTCACTTCCTGGGCTTGAAAGCATTTTGATTTTTTTTTTTCCTCCCTCTAGTTTACCCCATTCTCAGACACCCCCCAAAGAAGATTATTATTATTATTTTCTTAAGTGCTTTTCTGTGGTTATTTCAACCCAAGGTGCAGGATTGTTCTGAATCGTAAGTAATGCATGAGTCATCGGTATTATGTTTTCCTGCCGTAGGAAAGGCAGGCAAACTGCCTGTGCCAGGGGAGACATCTATATTTTAGAATAAGGGGTTTTGAAATAGAGAGAGAGAGAGAGAGAGAGAGAGAGATCAGACGTGGGAAAGGAGTAGTAATCCTTGTGTGTTTTGATGAAGTGGATGGTTTTTGTTTGGGTTACAAGCCTAACTAGCACGGTGACGCTTTCCTTAATTACAGAAAATGAAAGGTTGCATGCATCGTGGTCTTACCCTGGTTGTTTGCCACCCATAACTCCCCCTCCCCTTTTTTACAACTAGAGCAAAAGGTCTGACAGGGGACCCATGGGGAGGAGCAAAGAGAGAGGGAGCACGGAGTACGGTCTGTATGAAAATATTTCGATGTTCTTTTAACCATCTGTTCTCTGCAGTACCATTCACCTCGCTCTGCTCATTCAGCTGAGCAGAAGCTGTCGGAGATTCCCAGCTAGTTGCTAGTTTAAGAAATATCTACCTAACAATCTTACGTTCGGGTCAGTTGGGAGTTGGGAGGCTGAGAATTTGACTTTCAAATATTCGCACAGAATAAGACAGAATGGAACTTCATGGTTTAGCAAAATTTGCAGGCTGGGCCAACTCAGCTGTAGCTGCAAATTTGAGGCAGGCTAAAACTACATGGAGGACAAACCAGCATCCTGTCCTAATGTTGGAGTGCTCTGGTGAAACCAGGGTTTGGGAGGAGACAGACTTGCCCAGATTGGCCTCGTGCAGCTATGACGGAAGTTTCTGTAGCCAAAACACACCTCACCTTTGAGGTTTTATTTTTATTTTTTTTCGTAATGGTGATTGATGCTCAGCTATGTCGCCTTCATACTTTCACTCAAGTTTGGAGAACTTCCTGTAGTAGTCTTGTTTTGTTTTGTTTTTAACAGCATCACCTCAACTTTCTCTCTCCATTGTCCATTTTGGGTGGGTATTTTAATTGAGCAACATCAGGAGGATTACAGACCCTGCATTACTTTTTCTGTTGCTTTGTGGATTTGCTTCATTGGAGTGAGTGCCTAGAATTCTTCATTTATTCTTGAAAGAGAGGATGAGAATTTGAGGGATATAAAGAGAGGCAGGGGGAGGCAGGAGAAGAGTAAGAAACTTGGGGGTTTGAACCTGGTTCTCTGGGATGGGGGCACTGGACCAAACAGCTATGGTTAAGCAAGCCAATAGAAATAGGCAGGTCATGTTTCTCAGTCCTGGCAAAATAGGTGACTTCAACTCTCAGAATTCCCCAGCCAGCCGTCTCAGGAAACTTCTCGAACACCAACATCAAAGGCATTAATAGTCTTTCTATCTTGCTTCTTCAGAGTCCATTTTAATTTCCAGAGTGCTACGGGGAATACTGTGGCTTGTACAATTCTTGTTTTTGTAGATGTAGACATATCATGGGATCTGAATATTTTTTCTAGGGTTTCCATGGCCCCCTACCAGATACTACCAACACCTTGCCAACAAAAGTGCATAGAATCAAGGCTATGGTTTTCTCATTTGCAATGTATGACTTTGAAAGTTGGACCATAAGAAAGGCTGAGTACCAAAGCATGGAGGCCTTTGAACTCTGGTGCTGGAGAAGACTCCTGCAAGTCCCTTGGACTGCAAGGTGATCAAACCGGTCAGTCCTAAAGGAAATCAGCCCTGACTGCTCTTTAGAAGGCCAGATCCTGAAGTTGAAACTCAAAGATTTTGGCCACCTAAAGAGAAGGAAGGACTCACTGGAGAAGAGCCTAATTCTGGGAAAGATTGAGGGCAATAGAAGAAGAAGGGGACGACAGAGAATGAGGTGGCTGGACGGAGTCACTGAAGCAGTAGGCGTGAGCTTAAATGGACTCCAGAAGATGGAAGAGGACAGGAAGGCCTGGAGGAACATTGTTCATGGGGTCGCGATAGGTCAGACACAACTTCACAACTAACAACAACAAACCAAGTATTGGCCAGTGGCATATTTCTTGACTTCTTATTCCTTTATTGTTGGTGATTGATCCTACAAGGCAGAAGATACCCATTACTTCAATGTCTTCACTCTCTATTTTAAGGCTGATTGTTCTACCTGATGCCCTTATTTTGGCCTTTTTTATATTTAATTCTAGTCCAGTGTTTTTCACTGTGTTCTTTGGTGTTTAGTACCAAGGCTTGCAGTCCTGGAATAGCAGAGAGTGCCCATTTCCGAGAGAGAGCAGCGAAATTAAGATAGGAATTCAGAGAAAGCTTGCCTGCAGGTAAATCTAAAGCACCTGAAAAGCTTTAAAATTTACTTCATTGGGTCAGGACAGATTATCTTGTTCTGCTATTCTTTAATTCGCGGATAATGCCACTACATCACTGTGGCTTTTAAAAAGAAGCAGGATATGTTCTGAGCCTGATTTTCACAAACCATGCTGGATTTCATTAATGAAAAATAAGTCTCTGGAGCAAAGATAGCTTATTTCCCTTAGTTCATTGTAGCCAGGCAGATAAACTTTTTATTCCCTTGCTATGCTACAGGTTAATATGAAGCTGCTTTGTATATGGCTGTGTTCCTCAACCTTGGCATCTTCAAAAGGTGTTGATTTCAATTCCCAGCCAGCTACTGAAGTCCAGACCTTTTAAAAATGCTCTAGGCAGAGGAACATTGATACATAGAAAGCAGCACTGCAGAATGGAGCTACCTACTATCTGGCATGCAAATGGCACAAAGTGTTTTGGCTGAACCTTGGTTTATAGACCATATCCTGGACTTTGGAGGGGTGGGAACATAGCTTTATGGATTCCTTGTCACAAGTTCTGATAACAACTTTGATTTAAAAACACCAGAAGATTATAAATCAGGAGCTGTCCATCCTGGTTGTCCACATACTGGTTCTTCATGTAGAGCAGGGGTCTTCAAACTTGACAGTTTTAAGACTTTTGCCTTCAACTTCATGTTAGCTCAGGAATTCTGGGAGTTGAAGTCCACAAGTCTTAAACTTGTCAAGTTTGAAGACTCTTGATTTAAAGGCTGAACATTAACAGCAAGTGGCAGCACTTAAATGATCTAGGCTAGAGCTAGGCTGATAGCAAAAACACTAAATTCTTGGATGATGCATCACTAGGAAATTCAAATCTACAGTCAAGACTAGGAAATAAAACAAACAATCCCAAAAGGCAGGGGACAAGCCACTTTTATACTGCTGCCATGAAAATAATAAATAAGTGTCCACATAGACAATAGGAGTCAATCTGAACTTAAAAGAAGCTCTCCCTTTCTACTTGAGGTAGCAATGGAGAGAAAGCACTAGGAATTGAAGTCAGCAAGTATTTTATTAGGAGCCGAGGAAAGAATGTAAAGTTTGGCAATTGCAAAAGGAAAAAAAAATGGTTTTATGTAGAAAAATTTATTTCCGGGCACCTATTAGCCCATTAAAAACGTGCCTCCCTCAATTCATTATTGCAACATTTGTCATGCGTGGGTGAAATTAGAACACCATGGGGAGAGGATGGTGGAGTTTGTTTGCTTTTGAAATGGAAATTATGTCCGCGTGCACACACACAGCGATGCATAAGGGAGAAAAGTGACGGAATATGACTTTTTCTGAATTTTTTTCTGCTCAGAAGCTTTCTTAGCCATCTGTGAACCTTTTGGAGGCAGACTGATAGTACCTGAACATCCCTAATCCAGCACATGCAGTTCTGCTCAAAAAAATGTTCTGCTGATGGTATAGGGAGTGGAAGAAAAAGCTATGCTAGCCCAAAATAAGACTTTTGATGGTCTCGGAAGTTTTTGTTTGGGAATTGAATTGAATGGAATACTTCATTTGGCTAAGCATGATTAGACATATATGGAATTTGTCTCTAGTGCAGAAGCTCCCAGTGTAGATGCAGAGCAACAGAATAATGATAACCACAATCGTAATAAGTGGGACATTGATTTTGGACTTTCAGCAATGCTGGACAGAACTGACTGGAGGCAGCATGAATTTTGAATGATCCAGGTATTACCTTTGTTTTCTTATATCTACCAGTCTTGGAAGTGTGTGTGTGAAAAGAGAAGGAGGAAACGGGGGCCTAGCAAATACGGGTGAATTATAACTTCCAGAATCCTTTATCATTGACTATGCCAGCTGGTGCAACCAGGAATTGTAGCTCCCCTCCCTTCCCTCACACCTGGAAACCCATCAATTTCTGCTTTAAGATTTCAGAAATAATTTAACGGGGCACTGTGCTGCTAGAAAAAGATGGGGCATGTGTTGATTCCAATGTGTAGGGTGGAATTTTGGAAAATGATCCAAAACAGATTGCATCAAAAAAACTTTTAAACCCATTTAGTAAACAGACTATATCTGGAGAAAAGGTTTTACAGTGCAGTAGCTACTGTTTAATGCTCTGAATTTATCCTCAGAAGTGACTACAGCTTTTTGGGGGTGGATGGCAGGGAGTTTGAAGATGCTAGTTGGAAAAGAATTACCCTGTCTGTTAAGCTGAGGCTAATATGATTGGTAGGAAAGCAGATTTCCAATTCAAATTCGTGAAAGGTTAATATATCATCTCCATTCATTGGAATGTGCCTCTAATTGTATTATTTCCTTTCTAATGGATGGATAATTTTATTTCACCCATGATCAGGATCAGACCAGTCCATTGGTTTTGAGGACATTTTTAGAGATCTTGAACTCATAAATGGATATGCAAGGTTAAATTAAATAAATCTTCAAGCTTCCTTTTGGGAAAATGATTTATCTTGAGTTGGGCTGTGATGAATTAGTTCCATCTTGTGGGACTCTTGATCTTTGCTTGAAAAGATCTGGTGGATTTCTCTGTGAATGTTTCCATTTTCCTTTTGTTTTGGATCTTGAAGCCGAAAGGACACACTGACCAAGTATTTACCGTAAGACTGAGGGTGATATTGTGACAATATGCAGCTGGGTGGGGATATTATTTCCATTGCTGGTTTTGATTCTGTATTAAGAGGATCTTGGAGGTTTTGTGCTTTTTTATTCCTTTTTAGAATGGATGCTAAATTATGCAGGGGATTGATGATTATCTACTGGGAATTTCAGGAAGAGGGGGTTGGTTTCTTTATTTTTGTATTAGAAATAAGTGGAGATTTCTTAGAGCTGAAAGGCATTGGATGGGTTGTGGGTTTTTTCTTCTCTAACCATTGCCAGGACCTTGTATTTTCTCCAGGAAGAAATACTGTATATGGCATTTTTTAAATTGTAGTCCTTGACTTCCAATCACAATTGAACATCCACTGGGGAGTGATACGGTTGTTAAATACAGCACCTCTGTTGTATATGCATTCATGGCAAATGCTTGCAAGTTGCCAAATGCCTAAATTTTGATCACATAACTGCAGGAATGCTGTAACAGTGCAATAACTGGTTGCAAGTCACTTTTTCCAGCAAACGTTGTGATTTTGAACCGTTGTTATAATGAACGGCCATAAGTCAAAGGCTAGCTGTAGTAGAATTGAAGCTAGAAGTAACTCTGAGCAATAGATGTTATGCTACAAATACAAAGTTGATAGGAGTCAACCACAAACTTTTCCTTGCAAAGTTCTGCATTGTTTATTTTTCTTTTGAAATTTTGAATATTCATTTAATCAAAGCAAAATGAATTGCTGTGCTTACAAGACACCCAGAGAATTTCTGGATTCATTTTTGAAACAGATACAAGCAGATCTGACCAAATTGCAAACTGATTTGGCTCAGATTCTGCTCCTGGATGTTTGTCTTTTTAATTTCACAAATTAGCCTACAACCCCAGGATTTCCTTGTGGTCTCCCATCCAGGGATTTTCCCAGGGACCTTTCTGCTAAGTTTCTGCTAATCCTACAGGAATTCCGCTGTCATTTTACTGATGCTCTTTTGCTCTTAGCTCCTGTTTCCTGGCGGTTGGTTCGCCTGCTCAAAATTAGATTGGGGAAATAAAGATTTTAGCGTCATGATTCGTTCCTTTCTCTGTATAAAGTATCATGGTTGCTGAGCATCTCAGTGCAGGATAAACGATTATTTCTGAGTAACCGAGACTAAAGCCTAATTATTTTTTCTCATCCTTTCTAGCCTGGTTTGTGAAAACATCAACCACTTCCTACACCCTATTGGTGTGAGATAAAACAGATCGAACCTTCGAATACTATTTAGGGATTGAATGCCTCATGACAGCAACTAATAATAAAAATAGCAATAATAAACCTGAAACTTTAATATCTTTGTGCAAAGTCTGATCGCTTTCACGCCTGGGAATTATTGAAGGCAATTAACTAAAAAGCATGTGGAAAACCAGCAGTAAGAACAGCTGTTTCCTTCTTTGCTGTGAGACAGAAGTGAAGCCATGAGGCTTATCTGCACTGGGAAGACTGCACGTTTTTATCCTTTTCGTTTTCGACGTATAGTTTCTCACTGACAGAAACAGTTGAGGGACAGACTGGCTCATCCAGGCAACAGAGAGGCTGGGAAATGGCTGTGGTCTAGGAGCTGTTGCCTCACAGTCAGGAGGCTGTGAGTTCGACCCTAGGTAGAGGCTATTTGTAGTAGAGTGTCCTGCTCGAGCAGAAGAGGACCTCCAAGGTTCCTTCCTACTCTGTTATTCTATGTTCATTTCCAAGATTTGCATGCAGAAATCCGAAAACTCCATTAAGCTCCGTTTTCTGTCTCCTGCACAGTAGTAGATTTGTAGCTGTGCAGATGCAGATAGATAAATTCCACAAAACATCCATAACAAAGTACATTTATTGGTTCACCAGGTATCCTCATAACTCAGATTTGTGATGAAGTTCTTCTTTAATGACCATTCCTTTGTATATCAGCCTTGCAGGTAAAAGATGGTTATCTCCTAACCCATCTCGTAGCGATAGAAAGAAGCGGCTATGAGTTAGTGAGTCCAGGCAAAAGTGAGGGAAACTCCCCCAACCCATTGAGGGTCAATTTAGTGACCAATCAGGATTACAGATGTGGCCACGTGACATGAACTACATTTCCCAGGATACCTTTAACTACATTTACCATGATGCATTATCTTAAGGGGACAGCTCATAATTTCTAAGTAACTATCCAATTCCCATAGACTGACTGGACAGCACACTCCATACTTCCATTTATTTATTAGATTTTATTTTTTTTATCCTACCTTCATTACTTTACAACCCAAGGTGGCAAACATACATCATATTCCTCCATCTTCCTATTATCCCCACAACAATAATCCTGTGAAATGGTGAGAAAGCTACTATTCCAAGGTTACTCAGCTGGCTATGGTGGGACTAGAACTCGCCATCTCTTGGTTTCCAGGGCAGCACCGCTACATCAAACTGCCTCTCACACTTCCAGCCCAGTTTCCTATTTTTAAAAATACAAGACTTGTTTATAGTTTCAACAGCAATACGTACAATTACAGGCTGCAGCAAACTCCTTCTCTGTTATTGCCAAGAATCCTGAATGTGTCCATAAATCAATAGATGACAAGCTCTATCCGAAGGAGGGTTTTTCCCCCTCCTTTTTATAGAAGATATATTGTTTTAAAAAGTAAGTCATCCTCTTGTTTTCCGCAAGGGGCACAACAACAGAGCATTCCCCAGTAATTGAAAACCAGGACTTAACAAAGGAGAAGAAATCGCTCTCTAAACCCAATTTAGGACTAAAGGCAATTGAGAAGATTCCAGCTGCTTAGAGCAGAGATCTCCAAAGTTGGCGACTTTTAAGACTTGTGGACTTCAACTCCTAGAATTCTCCAGCCAGCTATGGGAATTCTGGGAGTTGAAATCCACAAGTCTTAAAGTTGCCAAAATTGGGGATCCCTGGTTTAGAGAAACAAGTACAAAATCGGTGTCAAGTTATCCAGCAATAAAGAGAGGTTGTTAACTTTTATTGGCCTGATGCTGTCCTCAGCTCAAATGTGTATAGATAATTCCTGATTTAAAGCCCCAACTGGAACCAAAATGCCTATTGCGAAGCAGTGTGTTTATGTGAGACACGCCTGATTTTACAACCTTTTTTGCCACAGTTGTTAAATGAATCACTGCAATTGAATCACTGTCAACCATTAAGCCTATCTGGTTTCCCCCATGGACTTCACTTGTGGGAAGCCAATTGGAAGATTGCAAATGGCAACCACAGGATCCCAGGGACGCTGCAACTATCATAAATACATGCCAGTTACCGTGTGCCTGAGTTTTGATCATGTGACTCTAGAGATGCTGTGGTAGTTGTAAATGTGAGGACTACAGGCATCGATATATGACCACAAAATTTCCATCGTTAAGCAAGACAATTGTTAAGTGAGTTCTGTCTCGTTTTACAACATTTTTCCATGGTTGTTAAGTGAATCAACACTGTTGTTAAACGAATCATGTCATTAAGAAAAATCTGGCTTCCCCCATTGACTTTTCTTGTGAGAAGCCACCTTGGTGGTTTTCTTGCTGACATCACGCCCATAAATGAGCCTGTCATCTGCACCTCTATAACTGTCTGGTTTGGCTCTGCAACTCAAGAGGACTAGACACAGACTTCAGAGAGTAATTAGGACTGCAGAAAAAACAATTACTACCAACCTGCCTTCAATCGAGGACCGGTATACTGCACGAGTCAAGAAGAGGGCTGTGAAAATATTTACAGACCCCTCACATCCCGGACATAAACTGTTTCAACTCCTTCCCTCAAAATGATGCTTTGGAGCACATTTGCACACCCGAACAACTAGATACAAGGACAATTTTTCCCCAAAAGCCATCACTCTGCTAAACAAATAATTCCCTCAACACTGTCCAACCATTTACAAAGTCTGCACTACTATTACTGTTAATCTTCTCATCACTCCTTATCACCCATCCCCTTCCACTTGTGATTGTAGGATTGTAATTTTGTCGCTTATATCCTTATCCTTGATTTATATTGACTGTTTCCTAGTATGATTTGATTGTTGATTGTACCCTATGACTATCATTAAGTGTTGCACCTGATGATTATCGACTCTTAACGATTCTTTTATGTATACTGAGAACATTTGCACCAAGACAAATTCCTTGTGTGCCCAATCACACTTGGCCAATAAAGAATTCTATTCTATTTCTATTCTACCACATCGTCATCCTCATTTTAGCCACTGTATATTCACCGCAGGTTTCCATGTGTATTCTGCATGTTTCCAATCAATACAGTCTTGAGCTTTCCTTTTCTTCAATATTTGCTGATGTCATCACTCCATTTTGTTTTAGGACTCTTTTGTGCATGTTTTTGTCAAGTGGAATCCACTAGTTCAAACAGCAGTACTTCTAATTCAGGAGTGTCAAACTTTAGGCCCAGGGGCCAGATGCGGCCCATGGAGTGCTTAGATCTGGCCTGCGGGCCGCCCTGGAAACAGTGAAGCCGGCCTGTGGTGCTTCTCCCAGCAAAAATGGAGCTCAGGGAGGCTGCGCAAGGCTCACCCAGACTCCGTTTTTGGCTGCAACGGCCTCCTGAAGCCCTCTGCCAGCGAAAACGGAGGCCTGGGGAGGCTGTGCGCTCCATTTTCACTAGCAGAGGGCTGCAGGAGGCCGTTGCGGTCAAAAATGAAGCCTCAATGAGTGACATTGAGCTGGCCATGCGCCCTGGCCATGCCCCATGAGATCAAACACAACCCTGATGTGGCTCTCAAGGAAGTTTAACATCCCTGTTCTAGTCGAGTGTCCATTTTCCTTGTTTAAATGTTGAGCATTCAAATGTCCAAAGTCCAAAGGCAGTCTGATTTAGTCCAGTGATATTTATTTATTTTTATTATTCAAATTTGTATACCGCCCCCTCTCCCTATTTAGCACCCTCTGCCTTCAGACTACATCTTCCGGCTGCCATTGGTTAGTTGCCCTAAGGCCTCCGGGGAACAAGGGTCCTTTTTGAGGTTGTACTGATATGTTGAAGGAATAGACCAGGGGTGTCAAACTAGCAGCCCATGGGCTGGATGTGTCACGTACAGACCATGCCCACCCCAGCTCCGTTTTCCATGGGGAAAACATCATGTGACAGCTATGCGATGCAGCAAGTTTGACACCTGTGGAATAGGCTATAATCTACCACACTTGTCCAATGCTGGTTAGCGGATGTGATATGTCTTGCTGACATACCATGACCCAATTAGACCCAACATCAGTGGAAACATTTATTCATTATTTATTTATTTGATTTGTCAATCACTTACAAGATAATAGGTATAAGTATATACATAGTTATGAATACATGAAATGGGTACATATAAAAAAAATAAAAGAAACAATAGGACAGGGACGGTAGGCACGTTGGTACGCTTATGCACACCCCCTACAGACCTCTTAGGAAAGGGTGAGGTCAATAGTAGACAGTCTAAGGTTAAAGTTTTTGGGGTTTGGGGAAGAAACCACAGAGTCAGGTAAAATATTCCAGACATTGAGCACTCTGTTGCTGAAGTTGTATTTCCTGCAATCAAGTTTGGTGCAGTTAACCTTGAGTTTGTATCTATTGTGTGCTCTTGTGTTGTTATGGTTGAAGCTGAAATATTCATTGACAGGTAAGTCATTGCAATATATGATTTTATATACTATATTTAGATCAGACCGAAGATGGCATAATTCAAGGTTTTTTAGGTCTAGAATTTCAAGTCTGGTGGCATAAGATATTCTACAACGAGTAGAGGAGTGGAGAACTCTTCTTGTGAAATATTTCTGGACTTTCTCAACTGTGCTAATATCAGATACGTAATGTGGGTTCCAGACTGATGAGTTGTTTTCAAGTATTGGTCTAGCAAATGTTTTGTATGCTCTAATTAGTAGTGTGGTATTACCAGAGAAAAAGCTACATAGGATTAGGTTAACAACTCTTAATGCCTTTTTGGCTATGTAGTTACAGTGGGCTCTAGCAGATCATTAGAGATGAGTATTCCAAGGTCCTTTACAGAGTTTGGATGATCAACAAGGTCCTGATTATTCAGCCTGTATTTTATTTCCTGATTTTTTTTTGCCAATATGTAAGATAGAGCATTTATTTGTTGAGATTTAAAGTTGCCATTTCTTTGACCATTCTGATACATAGTCAAGATCTTTTTGAAGGGTAGCAGTATTGTCTGTGGTATTGAACAGCTTTTCATCATCAGGAAAGAGAACGCAGTTGCTCTTAATATGATCACAGAGGTCATTTATGTAGAGTATGAAAAGAGTTGGTCCTAGAACACTGCCTTGGGGGACACCACTGTTGACAGGTATAAAATTAGATAGGACTCTCCCAATTTTGACCATTTGTTGTCTATTTGACAGGAATGCTTCTATCCAGTTATGCAGTTGTTCAGAGATACTGTAAGATTTCATCATCACTGATGATTTTGCCAAGTGGGGTAATGAAATGTCTGCAAGAAAACAACCAAGCTCAGAGAGCACTAAGATCCCACCATGCAAAGACCTATTTTTCTGGGGTTAGCTGGTATTTGATGCTGTCACTTCCAACCTTGGTTTCATGAAACAAAGTGCCCTCTGAATCCCTTGAATTGTGATCTGATTGTGCAGGAAAGGGTGTTCTTAAATCAGAGCGTCCAGGAGTGAGTGATTGGACAGAGGCATCCTTGAGAATGCCTGGGGAGGGAGGGGCTGGTCCCTTTCCTCTCTCTTCTAACCCAATGCTGTCTGTCTGCTGTATGACAAATAGTCCATTTGAGCATGAAGGATTGAATAAACAGAGAGTCACATGCCAGGAGCTGTGTCATCCAGTCTTCCATCAGTCTGAAATGAAATTACATTATGCCGCACAGGAATACGGCAGCATTAAGAACCCTTTTAGTGTTCTCTATCTGCCCTTTGGCGGTTATCTTTCCACAGCAAGAACATAAGTAAAAGAAGGGTGATTCATGGCGCAGAAAATGTACAGGACTCAACAATTCTCCCAGGCCAGTGATTCTTAAGCTCAGCAACTTTAAGAGGCGTGGACTTCGACTCCCATAATTCCCCAGTGTGTTTATCCTAGAACTAAAGGAGATGCTGCGGCCTGGTACAAATAAACCTCAACTTACAGCAGTTCGTTAGTTTAGTTTGGTTTACTTTATTGTCATTGCACCTCGTACAACAAAATTAAATACCATCTTCAGTGTACATTATGACTATGAAAATAAACACAAACACACATCCTTCACATTCTGTACATTGAATTAAAAACCCCTGATAGTGCATTAATTCTGTACAGTAGAATTCAACAGAGTTACTGCCCTGTTAATTGACTGTTAGAAGTTATATCAGCACTGAAAAACGTGGCTTATGACTGTTTTTTACCGTTATGATCTTTGCAGCATTCCCATGATCACGAGATCAACATTCAGATGCTTGACAAAACTGGTTCCTAGTTATGGCCATTGCCGTGTCCCATGGGTCACATCATCCCCTTTTTGCGACCTTTTGGCAAGCAAAGTCAATGGGGAAGCCAGATTTACTTAACAACGGTGTTACTAACTTATCAACTGCAGCAAGTCACTCAACAACTATGGGACGAAAAATCGTAAAATGGGGCAACAGTCACTTAACAAATGTCTCACTTAACAACAGGAATTTTGGGCTCAATTGTGGTCATAATACTTGCATTTTACTTTGTAATGTTGTTATAAACATACCCTTTTATTCAACGATTGTTCTTTTTCAAAAATCATTTGGGGCAAAGTAGAGCTGGATGTCAAGGAAATATAAGTGGAGATAGTCCTTACCTTACAACCATTTGTTTGATGACCGTTCAAAGTTCTAAAGGTACTGAAAAAAAGTGACTTATGATTGATTTTCACACTTAGGATTGATGCAGGGTCCCCACAGTTACATGACCAAACATTGGGTGCTTGGCCACCTGCATGGATTTATGATGGTTGCACCCAGTTGGGAATTTTTGACAAGCAAAGTCAATGAAGAAACCAGATTTGCTTAGCAACCAAATGATTCACTAGTGACTCACTTAATAGACATGGGAAAAATATGATATAATGGATCCTGATTCACTTAATAACTTAATAATAGCAATGGAAATTTTGAGCTCAGTTGTGTTTGTAAATTGAGGACTTACCTGTATTAAGCCACTAGTTTAATTCATTTAACAACTGTTCACATAAATGAGGGCACTGAAAAACAGTCCTCTCCCAACTGGCTCAGAATTCTGGTAGTCAGAATTAGGATGCTTGGCAATCAGCATGTATTTACAATGTTTGCATCATCCTGAAGTCACGTGACCACCATGTGGTCCAGGGCACCTCCAACAGGCAAAGTCAATGGTGAAAGCCAGATTCACTTAACAACTCCATGATTCACTTAACAAGCGTGGCAAAAAAGATCATGAAATCCAGCGTGACTCCCTTAATGACCAGTTAGTGACAGAATTTTTGGTCCCAATTGTGGCCATAAGTCAAGAACTACCTGTGCCTGCAGGTACAATAGATGTCCAAAGTCACCAGGTTTCCCAATTCATTGAGTCATGAGTTGTTTGTGGCTTGATTCAGACCAGATTTAACAAGGGCCACTTGAAGTGTAACCTTATTTATACATTCATATAAAATATTCCAGGTGGAATCTATCTCTGCAGCTTCAAATGGATTGTCACAGGCTTGGCATGAAGGACATCTTGAGATGGTTTGATTGCAATGCCCATCATTCTCAACCATCACAGAGTCATATTGATTTAGATACCTAGAGCTGTCGCTCAATGCAATGTTTGTCAACCTTGTAAATTTTAAAACGTGAGGATCTCAACTCCCAGAATTCCCCAGCCAGCAGGCACTACGCCAAACGAACTTGCTGAAGATTAGTATCCTGGAACAAAGCCCACCATTTAAGGAGAAGGTAGCCTTGTGAAGGGCAAACTTGTCTTGTCTGAAAGTGATGATCTGTATTTCACTGTAGCTTGCTGCTGACTCTTTTGGCGTCTAGTCCAATATTGAATGAACCCAGCTGGTGTGTTTCAAAAAATGTTCATACCGGTTCAGAGCTTGCTTTGCTCGCGCATGCGCAGTGCTCAAACTCCGCCCTCTGAATCAAGGCTGGTGAGCTGTGCAGGTGTGCCTATTGCGCATGTACCCCAAACACACAAATTGCGCACGCAGAGCTCAGAAATGGCTCTTCCTTGATGAGCTGTGCTGTTTTTTTTAGCTCAGCTGAGGTGTGGCAATCCACTCGTCCGTGCGAATCAGCTGAGCTAATAAACAGCGGAATATAGGACAGGTGAGAAGTAAGAGCAGGGGTGGATGGGTGGGGCCTGTCAAAATTTTCCCTACCGGTTTCTTGAACCAGTCAAAATTTTCCCTACCGGTCCACCAGGACTGGTCAGCTGAATATCACTTCTGAATGAAACCTATGCCAGATACATGACTGGCCAGTTTTGAAAAAAAAAAAAACATCCTAAAGAGATGCCCACTTTAAATGGTGCGTAAGAAACATATTGGTCCTGAAAGAGAACCCTGGCTTTGAACAGAAGACCCAAAAGACATTTAATTGCGCCTAAGTTTTTATTACCAAAATATGAGAGCCAATTTGGCATAGTAGTTAAGACATGAGGCAAGAGACTGGGAGGTCCTGAATTCAAGTCGAGACTTAGGCATGAAAGCCAGCTGTGTATCTTTGGACCATTCACCAGGTTATGGTGAGTTCTAGTCCTGTCTTAGGCATGAAAGCCAGCTTGGGGCCTTTGGGCCAGTTCTACTCTGTCAGCCCTAGGAAGGAAGCAGTAGCAAACCGCTTACGAAAAGCTTGCCAAGAAAACTGCAATAACCTATCCAGACAGCTTCTGGGAATCAGACACAATTGAACGGAAGAAAAAAAAAAATCAAAATTCCTTTTATAGAATATTCTATAGATTGTGGTTTCAATGTTTGAACATAAAACTCGTAAATCTCTCTCTGCTCTGTACTCCCAACTTACCTTTGCTGCAGCCTCTCAGTATTTCAATATTCCCCGCATTTCCAGCCTTCTTGCAAATGAAGATAATGCCAGATTATGCCTCTTTGGTTTGCAGGAAACCAGCTCCCGATTATTGTTTAATTGGGGGGAAAAAGTCTTCCAAAAAAAAAAAGGCTCGGGTGGAATGAGAAAATTTTTGCCTATACCTTTCTGCTTCCTTGCCTTTTATGATTGAGAATAAGATCTTTGCATTGTCAGGGGTAGCTTCCTATTTTCCTCCAACAAGCTATAAAAATTCCAGACAAATTTTTAAAAAAGGTTTCTTCGAGGTTGAAATTTGCCGACTCCTTTTTTGGAAAAGTTGGGGGAGGTCTCCTTTTCTGGAATTCTCTTATAATTGGGCTTTGGGATTTACAATGCAAAAGCTGTCAGATGATCCAGTTTAGGCTTGGTTTAAGAAAGGGAGATTCACCATGCCAATATATATATATTTCCTGGTCCATCTATTTTATTTTATTTATTTATTTGTCAATTTCTTACAAGATAATAGGTATAAGTAAAAACATAGTTATGAATACATGGATACATATAAGAAAAATAAAAAAATAAAAAAACAATAGGACAGGGACGGTAGGCATGTTGGTGCGCTTATGCATGCCCCCTACAGACCTCTTAGGAAAGGGGTGAGGTCAATAGTAGACAGTCTAAGGTTAAAGCTTTTGGAGTTTTGGGAAGAAACCACAGAGTCAGGTAGAATATTCCAGACATTGACCACTCTGTTGCTGAAGTCGTATTTCCTGCAATCAAGTTTGGTGCAGTTAACCATTATGGTTGAAGCTGAAGTGTTCATTGACAGGTAGGACATTGTAATGTATGATTTCTCAAAATCTATCTATTTTTCCTTGCTTAAGTAGTATAAAGATAATTGTTTTAGTTTAAAAAGAAACTTGGTCTAATTCTAAAAATTCTTGGTTGAAATCAAAGGATATTAATCACATACTCAAATTTTGGATTAATTTCAGGAAATCATTAGATGGTACAATATGTTGAATCAATCTAGAAAAATTTCATAAATTACAGTTAAGAGTAAGCAAGTTGTGTGAATGTAGCTATATTTGGCAATTAAGCAAAACTATGATGTGGTTGGCTTTTGGCTTGGTACAATATGTGAGCCCAAACATTACAGCTGATAAATCACAGGTGATGGTTTACTAGTATGAAATATGATTTTTGTCGCAGTTTCTTCAGTCAACCTTGGCAACAAAGGCCAGTTGTGTGAACCAACTCATAAATGAAAGCCAGACCAATTCTTGAATCAGCAAAAGAGACAGAATAATCTAGTTAGACTGGCCATCAACGCATTCAGCCAAGGTGCCACAGGTTAGGATCAAAAAAGCCAAGATTGTGGTCATCTTGTGATCAAAGCTTTGCTTGGCTTTTATGTACTTTTTAAGGAAGAACAGATTAGAAAACACCAAATTCATGAATGCTAACACTACTTTTATTATCAGCTTACCATAAAGAATCTTGCAAGTCTGAAGGCATCTCCCCCTTCAGTGGTGGGATACAATTTTTTTTTACTACCGGTTTGTGGATGTGGCTTGGTGGGCATGGCATGGCTTGGTGGGTGTGGCTTGGTGGGCATGGCAGGAGAAAGATACTGCAAAATCTCCATTCCCACCCCGCTCCAGGAGGAAGGTTACCACTGGTTCTCCAAACTAACTCAAAATTTCCACTACCGGTTCTCCAGAACTGGTCAGAACACCACCTCTATCTCCCTTGTTTCTTTGTCATCATAAAAACTAAGGAAGGTCAAGTCTGAGGTGCATTTTCAAATTATAGTTTTGTCCCAATTACTTTTATTTGGCCATTTGTCTTACTAGTAGTTTTTCCTCCTGTTCCTCAAGGTTATTCCTTCCTTCTGCCCATTATATTGCCATCTTGACTTTTTTTTTTTACAATACCATGAACAGCCTCACATTCAACAGGTATGGAGTTATCAGATCCGAATTACAAAAAACCAAATTACCATTAAAGGGCAGTAGAGAGTTAGTTTTCTGTACCTTTTGCCTGTCCCCTAGTGGGTTTTAGTCTCCAGGCAGTCTGGATCTGGAAACCTTGGTTAGATTAAAAATTGTATAGGTAATTCTGGAGTTATAACTGGCCATTTAGTAATGTTAAAAGTTGGACTTCCCAAAAGGTACTTATGACCCAATTCTGAAGTTATAACGGCTGCCTCTCCTCATGCAGTGATATGACCCCATTTTGGACTCTTAGCAGTCAACTTGCAAACTTGCATTTGCAGCAATCTATAATGCTTGCCAAAATGTTTTTACCAAAAAAAGTTGGTTTTCAGTAAAAATGTCCCATAGAAAACAATGGATACATTAACAGCAGCATTCATTTAATGATCTCAGCATTCATTTTACAACTATAGCAAAGAAGATTGTAAAATGGATTGACCTGCTTTATGCTTGTCGTGACTTATGGCTGGGCAGACGCCACTAAGGTTGTAAGTCAAGAACTACCTATCTGCCTTGGGAGTCCGAAATTAGCCTTGGGAGTATTGAATTTTGCTCCAGATAGGATCACATCAGGATAGAGCCTATGGGATGAAATAATTTTTGGGGTTTATTAACCAATGTTATGAATTTATAAGACACACTGACCCATTAACTAAGTGGGAACTAGGTTTTTCCAAGACACTGAACTAAAGTATACACTTAGTCTAAAATTTCTGTTGTTAAGTAAGACCAATTGTTAAGTAAGATTTGCCCATTTCACAACCTTTCTTGCCACAATTGTTAAGTGAATCATGCAGCTGTTGAGTTACTTAGTAACAGAGTTGTTAAGTGAATCTGGCTTTAATACCCATTTGGACGTAAAGGTCGTAAATGTTGATCCCTGCACGTGTCATAAATAAATGTCAGTTGCCAAGCATCTTAAATTTGATCATGTACCATAGGGATGTTGCAATGGTTATAAATGTGAAAAATAGCAATAGCACTTAGACTTATCTACCACTTCATAGTGCTTTACAGCCCTCTCTAAGCGGTTTACAGAGTCAGTCTGTTGCCCCCCAACAATTTTGGGTCCCTATTTGACCCACCTCGGAAGGATGGAAGGCTGAGTTAACCTTGAGCCCAGTGGGATTTGAACTACTAAATTAAAGGCAGCCAGCAGTCAGCAGAAGTAGCCTGCAGTAGTAAACTTTAATAAAAAATGGTTATAAGTCACTTTTTTCAGTGCCGCTCTAACTTCGAACTGTCACTAAACAAATGGTTGTAAGTTGAGGACCATCTGTAGTTAACCAAATTCAATATGTTATACAGACATAAATCAATGAAGTTATAAAAGCATTTGATGATCTGCCTACTATAGCTTCATTAGAAACTTTCTGTTTAAAAGTCCTATAAAACCACTTTTGGATATCTTCAGATTGGCCAAAGAGTGGGATGAGAAAACAGGCTCAGAATTGGTTTGATATAAGAGATTATGCCTATTGGTTTGAACCCCACAGGGTCTAACTGGTTGTTCTTCTAATCTAGATTGCTTTTCAGTCCTTTCCTTTTACAGATGATTTTTAATTATCCCTCAAATGTTATTTGTTATAATTTGACTGTTCTTAAATATTTGCAAAAATATTTGTAAAAATTCAAGCCGCCACTTTTGTTGTTAAGTCGCTAAGTCATGTTTAAGTCTGCCAGATCCCATGGACCACACCATGGCAGGCTCCTCTGTCCTCCACCGTCTCCCAGAGTTTGCCCAAATTCATGTCCATTGCATCAGTGACACTAACCATCTCATCCTTTGCCGTCTCCTTCTTCATTTGCTTTCCATCTTTCCCAATATCAGGATCTTTTCCAATAAATCCTCTCTTCTCATTTGGTGGCCAGAGTATTTGAGCTTCAGCTTCAGTATCTATTCTTCTCTAAAAGACAGTTAGGCGGCCACTAGATGGTGGTAAAAAGAAGTGGAAAATGCTATTTTTGCTGTGAAGTTGCCCTTTTTAGAGCACTAATGCTCTAAATGCCTTTATGGTTTTGATTTTTATTTTTGGTAGCTTTTTTCCACTTCTTTTGGAGCATCGTTCGTTGACTGGAATGCAATTTAAATCCACCTACAATAACTACTAAAAGAAGTTGTTGGCAGCTGTGGCTATAAGAGAGGCAGTTTGGCCTACCGGTTAAGGTTGCAGGTTAGAATGCGGGAGACTATGAGTTTAAGGCCTACCTTAGCCAAGAAAGCCAGCTGGGTGATTTTGGGCCAATTAGTTTTTTCTTGGTCCAACTCACCTCACAGACTTGTTGTGGGGAAAATAGGAGGAAGAAGGTATGTTAGAAATGTCCGCTGCTTTATATATAAAAATAATAAAGCGGAATACAAACAAATAAATAAATAAATAAGCAACCTGCTACTGAAAAAGGATTGAGATTTAGAACTTTATGTCCATGAGCAAGAGGGGAATGACAGGAAAGGAATAGTGGACTGGCAGTCCCCACAACTCCTGTTTTTAATTTTAAATGTCTACCCTTATTTTGTGTTTAGCTTTTATTGAGTAGTTCAGGAGGCCACTGTCACTTTCAGAAGGTTGAAGATCTTCAATCCCAGAATGAGATTTGCTATAAGAGGCGGTGGGCAAATGAAGAGGACAAGCAAGTGATGTATTGGGGCCAGGCACAGAATAAGCCTCAAGAATTATTTGAGTTCGGTGCAAACTGACAGCTTTATCCTCTGTGCTTCTAAAAACGGAGAGAACGTAAAAGCAGAAAATGTTTAGGTAAAAAGTGAAGTTAATTAGAAACTTCAAGTAGCACAGAAATTTCCAGTAACAGCAGGAAGTTAAACGATGTTTATTTTCTAGAAATAGAAAATTAGAGAGCCAATTTGGTCTAGTGCAGGGATCCCCAAACTTGGCAACTTTAAGACTTGTAGACTTCAGAATTCTGAGAGTTGAAGTCCACCAGTCTTAAAGTTGCCAAGTTTGTAGACTTCTGCTCTAACTAAGCCATACCCAAATCCCACAACCGTTCTTTGTATGTTTTAGTCTCCAGGCCTTTAGTTGCTCTTCTGCACTTTCCCCCGAAGTCTTAACATCTCATCGTTTGCTTCTCATCCAAGAAACTTCTTCAGTTTGGGGCAACCATGCCCTGGATGACTGAGAAACTCCAAAGACCTAAAGTTCTTTAAATTCATGTCCAAAACAGGCAAACCTCTGCCAGAACCGCTCTCTGTATGTGCTGAAGAGGCACAAGTCATTGGGTCATGGGATCCCCTTTCTTGACAGGCAAAGTCAATGCGGAAGTCAGATTCACTTAACAACCTTGTTATTAAATGAATAGCTGCATTGATTCATTTAACAACTGCAGCAAGAAAGGTCATAAAATGGAGCAAAACCCATTTAATAAATGTCTCACAACAGCAGAAATCTGGGGCTCAATAGTGGTCATAAGTCAAGGACTACTTGTATTGTTTAAAGAAACTTTCTGACGGTGAGAATAATCAACCAATGGAACAGAAGTTGCCCTCGGAAGTTGTGGGAGCTTCATCACTGGAGGCTTTCAAGAAGAGATTGGACTGCCATTTGTCAGAAATGATATAGAGTTTCCCGCTGGGGCATGGGGTTGGACTAGATGACCTCCAAGGTCCCTTCCAACTCTGATTATCAGTTATCTGTTAGCATAAGGGCCTCCCTATTTCCCCTTTTCCATCACCTCAATTTTCTTTATTAAATATTATTAAGAAGAGGATAGGTTCCTGCAAATAAATCAAGCAGTGGTGCCTCACTACTGCCTCTTTTTTAGTTCAATTTGAAAAGGCAGCCATGCTGGCCTTCTTCCCAGTATTATTTGTGTCTCCAGGTAGATTCAAAGACAGCTTTAGCACTGATACTGTGTGAAATAAATGCGAGAGTCGTTGCAGGTGTGCATGTGAAAATAAAGGCTACCCTTTGTCAGAAGCTACTTGGGTAAAAAGTTGGGATATACAGGCAGATAGATTGATTAAACAATTGCATGAGGTATTCCCCAAATGTGCCAGTTTAATATCCAAATAAACCAGAACTTTTGAGAAGATGCCTGTCTTGGAGTTATTTGTTGGAGTGGAGATTTTCTGGAATGCTGACAGAATAATTGCAGTTGTTAAGTTGGTTAATTAAGTTGTTTGTTAAGTGAATTTGGTTTCCCCTTGTGCCTGTCAGACAGTCATTAAAAGTGATCATATGACACCAACCAATATAAATACATGCTGGTTGCCAAGCATCCAAATTTTGATCATGACACCATGGAGATGCTGCAGTGGTCCTCCTAAGAGGGACCAACAGTCATCAGTGACTTTTTTCAGTGCTGTTATAACTTTGAATGGTCACTAAATGAATGATTGCAAGCTGAGGCCTGTCGGTATGGAAATATTTATTTGCTTTAGGAAGAACCTGCATGTGGTCTTTCAGAGGCATATAGTCTCTAGAACCTTCTGGAAAGAGAATGAAGAATGAGGAGCCAACCGCTTTTTCTAACTGATTTCATAAGAGGCCAGGATAGGAGGGAAGACTTGTTAGTGCAGCTGTCCTTCCTTTTCTGGGAAGAAGACGGCCGCAGAGGATCGAATTTTCTTAGAGAAACTTTGTTCACCAAGAAATAAAACCTAACGATCATGAGGCTGCGAGAGAAGAGGGAGAAGCGTAATCCCCATACTCTAAAAGAATTGCAGACTAGACCACCCACTTGGATGTGGCATGAAAAAAGGAGCACGTATGTTTCTGCTCCCACTAAGCCCAGAAGTGGTTTAGTTCCAGGAGCAGCGACCTTTGAGGAGGTATATCTCCTATGATCTGAAAGGATCCCCTGAAGTTGTCTTTCTTCCACTTGCTTGGCTTTAAGTTGGACACGCTGACATGTTTAACTGTATTTGAGCTGCATTCCTATACATTTCTCCTTCTCTCCCTCCTGGCTTGGTGGATGTGTCAGGGGAAGGTTATTGCAAAATCCCCATTCCCTCCCCACCCCACTAATCTGATTTCCAGCTCCGTTCTCCTGGGAAGGACAACCAAAGAACCAGCCAATCAGCTGGGGCTCAGGAGAAAGCGAATAGATTGGGGCAGGGCCAGTCAGAGGTGGTATTTGCCAATTCTCTGAACTACTCAAAATTTCCGCTACCAATTCTCCAGAACTGGTCAGAACCGGTTGAAGACCACCTCTGTTTAAGGCCCTTTCGGAAGACCAAAAGTGTAGGGGCAGATTTCAGCTCTAGCAACAGAAGGTTCCACAGGGAGAGGGATTCATGGTGGACAAGGCCCTTTTCCTGGACCCTGACTTAAAATTCCTTGAAACTAAGAGCTTGTAGCAAGCCCCTTCTGTTGGAGCAAGAGAGGTGGGCTAATCCTATTGGAGTGGGATGCCTCCTCAGATACCCTACACCCATTGCCATGAAGCGCTTTAAAGATAACGACCAGCATCTTGAATTGGACCGTGGCAACAATAGCTTCCAAATACTTTTCAATGCTACCCCCATGTGGAGTGTGTTGCAGTAATCCAGCCAATAAATGACCAAGGCATGAGTGACTGTGCGCCGGGCCTCACAATCCAGGATCCTCACTTATCTAGGAGTAAGCATCATTGGACTCAATGGGACATCTGAGTAGCTATGCCCAGAGTACATAGTTGGTCACTACTGTTTGCTTATATCAGTTACTGATACAACCTAGCTACTAGTTTGAAGTCATTATTCTATCCTTTCCTGGTTGAGCCAACTTTCTATCATCCTTGATGGCTGGCTAAAACTGGTAAAACCAGTGACCCCAAAACACTTTATATAGGATAGCTAGCAGAGTGTGGTCCAAAACATTAAGGTGTTAACTAAGATAGTACCTCCAAAGGCCATTATCTATCTTTTATGTCCATCACACATAAAACAAAATGGCCAGAGCTTCAATCCCCTCTTGTAGCTTCTATCTTGGGTATTGAAGCAACTGCTGTGGTCAACCAAGTACCCCTTTATCCTGTGTTGTCAGGTCCTTTAAAGATTCCAATTGTTGCTTTGATATCATTCAAATAAACTTACCCCGAAGCAGCAACTATCTGCTGAAATAGTTTGGGGACTTAACAATATTTGTAATTATGGGTATTTTTCAAGCTTTAATTAAATTTCCAAGCTTTAATGAAATTTTCTGAACTGTTTATTTTAGGATCTCAGTTCCTTTGCCATGCCATTCCTGGATGGAGATATGGATGGATCTGAGAAACATGCTTCGCGAAAGGTAGGGACCTTCAGATGCCCTTTGGCAAACCAAATTAAGGAACTCGAAGAATGTTGTGTTATTTATTATTTATTTATTAAACTTGTACGCTGCCCATCTTGTAAGAGACGATCCTAAGCAGCTTACAGATTTTATATTAAGAAGCAACATTAGAAACAATAAGTAAAACATTAGAAACAATGAATAAAGATCAAACATTTAAAATTCAGTTGAAATTAAATTAACCAGGGTGGAGAGCAAAGAGTGCCCAGAAAGGAAACAGGGTGTCATCTTCTCCACTAGCCACCTCGTGGCTATGTGTACCATTCTCAGTTTCCAATTAATCAGTGGAATGGGTTGCCTCTAGAAATTGTGGGTGCTCCTATACTGGAGGTTTTAAAGAAGAGACTGGACAGCCACTTGTCCGAAATAGTTTATAGCAGGGGTATCAACCTTGATTTCATTGAGGGCCTTATTAGGGTTGTGTTTGACCTCGTGTGTGTGTGTGTGGCTGGGGTGGGCATGACTAGCTCGATGTCACTCATGTCAGCTCGACACCACTTGTTTTTGGCTGAGATGGCCTCCTGCAGTCCTGTGCCAGTGAAAATGGAGGTTGGAGGGGGCCACATATGAGCTCCATTTTCGCTAGCACAGGGCTGCAGGAGGCCATCTCAGCCGAAAATGAAACCTGGGAGGGCCACATGCGCTCCTCCTGAGCTTCGTTTTCGCTGGCACAGGCAACGGTCCTTTGCTGTTACCAGGACGGCCCCGTAGGCCAGTTCTTAGCACCCCGCGGGCCAGATCAGGCCCTCGGGCCTTGAGTTTGACTCCCCTGGTTTATAGAGTTTCCTATCTGAGCAGGGGGTTGGACAAGAAGACCTCCTAGATCCCTTTCAACTCTGTTATTCTGTTATTCCATATTAAAGGTGGACTATATGTTTAAAAGTAAATAAGTAATATTTATTTGGGAGACTTTGGGCCAGTCCTTCTCTCTCAACCCTGGAAGCAGGCAATGACAAACTACTTCCAAAAAGCTCTGCCAAGAAAATTGCAGGATGTAGGAGTTGTTCAAGCAGTCTCCAGGAGTCAAGAGTGATTTAAAAGAGAAAGAGAGAGACAGAGACAGAGAAATGGATCTAGATCTCTTTCCATTCCCATTGTTCTTTATTTCATAAGCTCTTTGCTCTGCCAGCATCGGGAAAACCACTCAGTTAAAAAAGCTGCTCATTAAGTACCATTGGAAAGGCTGAAAACAAGCAGAGGCTTTCAGTTCTCCAGAACTATATTTATCCTTCTCACCATAATGAGTTTCTCAAATAAACTTCCAAATATCTCATGAACTACTGACCAATTGCTCAGCTGTGTCATCCCAAGAAAGCTTCTTATGACACACTGAGACTACATTATGGGATAGAGTGGAGATTTTTTTATAAGCAGAAAATGATTAAGTATTTAAAAAAAAAAATAATAATGGTCAGCTGCAATGAATGAAATGGAGAAGCAAGCGAGCAACCAGCTATGCACTAATCTCATAGAACACTGAAGCTGTGTAGAAGTCAGATCTTCTGAAACAGGCCATATGATAGTGAATTCTGATCCAGTGGGGGTTTGGGGGGGATTCTTTCCTCTAGCACAGGGCTGTCAAACCCGTGGCCCGTGGGCCAGATGTGTCACATGTTGGCCATACCCATGCCCGATTTAGCAAAGGGGAAAAAAGTCGCGATCCATCACATGACACTGCCGTGATGATGCAAGTTTGACACCCCTGCTCTAGCAGATGTGGTGAAACAAAACCAGAATGGGTCTGTTCTTCAAACCAGTTTTTCTCCAGCCAGCTGGTTAGTCTCTGTGGGAATGTTATGCTAACCTGGATTAAACTTTGATCTGATTCTTTGTAATATTATATTGAAATGAAAATGAATACAAGTGGTCCCTGGTGCAAAATTTCCATTGTTAAGCAAGACACTAGTTAAGTGAGTTTTGCCTAGTGGTGGGATTCAAATAATTTAACAACTGGTTCACCCAGAGTCAGGTTGGCCGTTGTGAGAGGCATGGCCAGCCTGTCCTCCAGCTCTGCCACATATCCTGGATGAGCCTCCCATGACGGCCAACCTGAGCCTGGGCAAAAAAAACCCCTCCCCATTGTCAAAATGGATCCTGGGCGCTGTGCTGCAATGGAGAAAAAGAATATGGAGCTGCCAATGTGAGGGAAAGGAGGAGGCCGCTTTCTCTCTTTCTTCTCCCTGCTTTCTTCTCCTTCCCTTATGCCGTCCACTCCGTTTCCTATTTCCCGTGCCACAGAACTTACCCCACCTATCACCATCCAGATGCCCTCACTTCTTCCAAGTATTTCTTTGCCTACCTAATTTCCAACTTTGTCGCGTTTCTCGCCTTCGTGTGTAGGGGGGAAAAAATTTATGGGACTAAAAAAAAGTTTAATCAAAATTCCAACTTTACGATATGTTTTTTCTTTTTTTGTGAAAAGTTAGAATTGATTGATTCAACTTTCTTTTTTAGTCCCACAAACTTTTGTTTCCCTGCACAAAACAGCGAGAAACACGACGGAGTTGGAAATCAGGTTAGCCAATAAATGCTTGGGGGATGCTAGAGCATCTGGGTGACAGGCACTGAAATGGGCGAGCAGGAGGCCGAAGTGAGCGGATGACCGAGGCAAGGTGAGACAAGGAGTGGCTGGGAGGGGAAGGGCGAGGTGAGGCTGGGCAGGGGAGGCAAATGCACTGCGTATGCCCAGAGGGAGCATCCAGCCAGGGCAGGCTGAGGCACTGTGGGCTGGAGGGATTGAACTGGATGCTATTCAGCCAGTTCGCTGAACTCCACAAAAAATTAGCTTCTGGTTCTACTGAATCGATGCGAACCAGCTGAATCCCACCACTGGTTTTGCCCCATTTTACAACCTTTCTTGCCATAGTTGTTAAGTGAATAATTGCAGTTGTTTAGTTAATAACATGGTTATCAAATGAAGCTGGCTTCCCCATTGACTTTGCTTTTCTGAAGGTCGCAAAATGGGATCACTTGATCCTGGGTCACAGCAGCTGTCATAAATACTTGCCAGTAGCTAAGCATCTGAATTTTGATCACATGAACATGAGGCTGCTACAATAGTTATAAGTGTGAAAACCAGTCATAACTCTGCATTTTAATTTGACTGTGCACCGCCCTGAGTCCTGTCAGGGAAATAGGGCAGTAATATAAGTACAATAATTACTGCTTCGCTGGCCGTGAGGGGGGAATTTCTAGCCCACATGGAAAGGGCACGCAATTTAGGTGTCCTCCTGGATGTACGGCTGTCGTTAGAAGATTATATAACAGCCGTCGCCAGGGGGGCTTTTTGTCAGGTCCATAGGATCTACCAGTTGCGGCCCTTCCTGGATTGGGACGCACTTCGCACGGTCACATCCACCCTCGTCATCTCCCGGCTGGATTATGCCAATGCTCTCTACATGGGGCTCCCCTTGAAGAGCACCCGGAGGCTCCAGCTGGTGCAAAATGCGGCCGTGCGGGTGGTCTTGGGGGCTCCTCTGAGCTCCCATGTTACACCACTTTTGCGCGAGCTATATTGGCTCCCAGTGGCCTTCCGGGTGTGATTCAAGGTGTTAGTGACCACCTTTAAAGCGCTCCATGGCTTGGGACCTGGGTACTTACTGCCTGCTGCCACCATCAATCTCTTGCCGACTGGTGCGCTCTCATAGAGCGGGCCTCCTTAGGGTACCACCGGCTGGACGGCTGATGGCCCCGAGGGTTCAGGCCTTCTCTCTGAGAGCCCCCTCCCTCTGGAACGAATTGCCCCTGGAGATAAGGACTATCCCCAACATGTTGACCTTCCGGCACGCACTAAAAATCCACCTATTCCATCTAGCCAGTCTGGCCTAGAGTTATATAAAATGGTTATAAATTCGGCTTTTAAATGGTTTTTAACTTTTCTAATTCCCCACTCTTAATCTCTTAAAGCCTATCTATTTAATTCTTTTAATTTATTTTAAAATTATTATATTTGTATTTATATGTTTTTATCTCCCTGTGAACCATCCCGAGTCCTTAGGGAGAGGGGGTGGTATACAAATTTGAATAAATAAATAAATAAAATAAATAAATCACTTTTTTCAGTGCCATTGTAACTTTGAATGGTCACTAAACAAATGTGACTACCTGTATTTCTCCTGAGGAAGCCATGCATGCATTTGGAAGGGTAGCATTTAAGATGCAGTTGCTCTCGTGTTCCTTTTTAAAAAAAAATCTCTTGAGACAACTTCAAGAAAAATTCCAGGAGCAATTTTTCTGTCTGGTGTTAATGTTTTCCAGGATCTATTGATTTCACAAGTAGATTGATTTAGCAGCTGAAATTGGCTGAAGTACAGTGGAGCTGACTCACATCTACCATAGTGCGACTTTTTAGGGTTTTTACAATCTAATTGAGAGCGGAAAAAAGACTACTGTATTAAGCAAAGTACATTCCAGGTCCTTAAAAGGTTTGCATTTCACCCACTCTCTTCTTGATGCTATTCTGTGTTCTTATCTATGATGTAAAGCCATTATCCCTTGGAGTGGAGTTTAATGCTTTAATTCTTCCTAATCAAAAGCTAAAAGAAAAATTATGAAGTCACTGATGAGATGAGTCTGTATGCACAGATGAGGTTCTGCCTATAGTTGCCAGTGAAAATTTATAGCTAGGCGCCTTCATGATGTTTTTGTCGCTTTATTACTGATTAACTTACTTCTAAAAAGCTTGTGCAGAAATTTTTGGGACCAAATCAAGAATTTGTAAGAGGAGATGAATATTCAAATAACCATATGTGCTGAGGAACATGCCAATTGTAGGCTACCACATATATCATACATCAAGCTGTGGAAGGAAATCTTAGTATAGGAAGAGTCCATCAACCCTTATCTCCAGGTGCCTTAGACCTCAATTCCCTTCTCTTCAGCTCTGCATGGCCAAGAGCAAAGGGTTGACTTATTGTTCCAACATTTGAAGAAGAAATGTTACATGGTGGTGCAGTGGTTAGAATGCAGTACTGCAGCTATCCTACTGCCTGTCGGCTGCTTGTAATTTGGCTGTTCGATCCTGACTGGCTCAAGGTTGACTCAGCCTTCCATCCTTCTGAGGTGGGTAAAATGAGGACCCAGATTGTTGGGGCAATGAGCTGACTCTGTAAACCGCTTAGAGAGGGCTGGAAAGTACTGTGAAGTGGTAAAGAAGTCTAATGGCTGTGCTATTGCTTCTTCTGTTCTAGAATACTAAGAAATATCTTGTAACACCAGTGGAGTAGGTTTGGGTGTTAGTCCTGGGCAGGATGCTACAAATTTTTTGCTAGATGGTTCTTAAAGTGAGATCAATGCTTTTGCTTCCAAGTGAAGTGGGGAAATTCAAGGAGGGTCTTACTGAAGTATGGGTTTGTCAGAATGTTTGGATTTTCCTGAAAAGAGAAGAATGGGGGAGGGAGACGAAGAAGAAGTCCCTACAAAGGTTCAGCGTATGCTAAAAGAAGAGCAGTACAAATAGATGTTCCGCTGCCCATATGAAGGGTCATGATAGAAAGACGGCCCATCTCCTAAAATAAGAGGGCGAGAGTAGAGCTGCAAAAGTAATAGACCATATTTTTCGGACTATAAGATGCATCTTGGTTTAAAGGAGGAAAACAAGAAAAAATAGTTTTGCCTCTACATGTCCCTTTTTTGCCCTCCCTGGCATCCAGAAGCACTCTGCAGGCCAAAAATGGGCCCGTTTTGGTCTCCCAAACCCTCCACACATCCCATTTTTGCCCTCCGGTGAGAATGGGACATGCAGAGCCCGTTTTTGGCCTGCAAAGTGCTTCTGGATGCTGGGGAGGGCAAAAACAGGATGCGCGAAGGCAGGGGTGGGATTCTACAGGTTCGCACCTATTCTCTAGAACCGGTTGTTAACATTCAAAGCAGTTCAGAGAACCGGTTGTTAGAAGAAATTACTGGCCTAATCCTGTAAGGAAGGCAAGAATTTGCTTACAGAAACTGCCTCTCCGTTAATCCTTATTACATTCTTGGCAGGACTAGACTTCCTGTCTCAGGAATGTCTCTGGAGTTTTTTTCCCTCCTTTGCTGGTACTTTGCTTGTGTGGAGTGACCATTCAAAGTTACAATGGCACTGAAAAAAGTGACTTATGACCATTTTTCACACTTATGACTGTTGCAGTATCCCCACAGTCATGAGAGGCCAGGCGAGGAGGTGCGTGCCTCGATGTGAGTGATATTGAGTTGGCCACACCCAGCCAATAACATAACCACCAAGCCACGCCCACCAACTAAGCCACGCCCACAGAACCGGTTGTTAAAAAATTTGAATCCCACCCCTGCGCGAAGGGTTTGGGAGGCCAAAACGGGTGCATATTTGCTCTATAAGACGCACTGACATTTCCACCCACTTTTGTGGGGAGGAAAAGTTTGTCTTATAGTCTGAAAAATATGGTAGATGTTGTAATTTTTAAATCTATGGTGCTCAGATAGTCCTCAATTTGTGGCCATTTGTTCAGTGATTGTTCAAAGTTACGACTACATTGAAAAAAGTGACTTACGACTGTTTCTTGCATTTATCATTGTTACAGCATCCCTATAGGCCTGTGATTCTTTCGGGCACTTGGCAATCAGCATGTATTTATAATGGATGCAGCGTCCCAGGGTCAGGTGATCACTGTTAGAGACCTTCCCAGCTGGCTAGGAAATCAGTAAGAGGAAACCAGACTTGCTTAACAACAATGGGAAAAAAGGTCATAAAATGAGGTGCACGCAAATGATGATCATGTAGCAGTAGAAGGTGCAGTTCCAATTGTGGTTGTAAGTTGAGGACTGCCTATAAAGCAGAATGATACGGAGAAAGCACAGGAAACGCAAACTGCTATGAAATTATGATGTCTCTCAGCCCAGCTAACCTTACAGGGTCGTTGTTGTGCAGAAAATAGGAGGAGGAAGGAATGTTGTATATGTTCGCTGCCTTGAATTACTTCTAAAGTAATAAAGGCAAGATAAAAATTTAATAAATGAATGAATACATGAGAAAAACCCTGAGCAAAGGAAATCTTCGTATGTGTGGGTGTAGGGGACAGGATGTGGGGAGGTGGAGAGAGAAAGAATTGAAAATAAATAATTTAATCAAGTCCTAGAATCAGAAAAGTCTGGCTAGAAAAATATATTTGATTTACAAGTAGTGAATAACAAATGAGCTTATTTTCTATCTTTTAATGTCTTAGCTGCAAAATAATTGCATTCTTCTGCTAATAAATCACAACATTTGACCACCCACTTCCTTGCTGTCCAGAAACGATACTGCTATTGTCCAGGGGTGGGATCGAACTGGTGTTATTACCGGTTTGGTGACTACGTTTTGCGCCTGACATGCATGTGTGTAAAAACTCTTAAGCTGTGCCACCCGGACAGCTGAAAAGTGTTGTATGCATGTGCGCAGCGTTTGAAAAGCCACTTTTTTCCTGCTTTTTCAACCTCAGCTGTGCCACGCAGAGCAACTGAGATTGAAAAAGCAAGGAAATAAAGGACAGATAAGAGCCCGGGCAGTCGGGTGGGCCAAACAGCAGCAAACACAGAACTGGTTTGGTGTCTGCTGCTCTTCAGAGCGACCGGTTCTATAGAGCCAGGCACAACCGGTAGCATCCCACCCCTGGTATCGTTATTCAAATATGAAGAAATTTCAGGGTGGCCTAATTTTCCCCAGTCCGGTACTTTCAGTTGACCGTGAGGATTGGGAATTCTGGGAGTTGGACTTCAGCTGTCTCAAGAGCCTCTGGCTCAGGACATCTCCATTCAAACATACTTTGCAATGCATATTAAAAAGGAACATCCTTCTCTTATGCGCTTGCAGCTGCCATCTTGACCTTTTTGTCCCACAGTGCCCTAGAAATACTGCATATTTTAATAAATCTGCCCTTTTTATGTTTTTTGAAAATTAAAGCGTGAGGACCATCTCTCCGGGAAATGTATATGAGTGAAGGCCCTTGCATAGCAAGAGGGGCTGATTTCAGAGCTGATTGGTTATTGTGTTAAAATGATATTTATCACCAATTTAAAGACATCTTTCCTGAGGTGTTCCTTCAGGTCTGACTCAGACCAGGCTCCCAATATCAGCCTGGTATTTAATGTTTTAGTTATAAATTTTAAATTTTGCACAAAAAAAAATTAAATGAAATCAAATTAAAATGATGTGATTTGGTCAGTATGGATTTGCCATGAAATAAAAAATTTGGGAAGAAGTTTATATAGGATATATACTGATAGCTGGAGGTCTGAATATTACGGAATACATGTTACCTGTGGAGTCTTTAGTGCTGTCTGACCCTGGGATGCTGCATCCAGCTGACAATCAGCTGTTCCGACGATCGGCTGTCTCGGGATCTCCCTCGCTGTCTTACTGCTTCACTCAGGAGGCTTCCCTGAGGCCCAGGAGGCAAAAAGGGGCATGTGGAGGGGGCATACTGCGTGCCCCCTTGCGTTCCATTTTTTTGCCTTTTTGGGCCTCAGGGAAGCTTCCTGGGTGCAAAAACGCCCCTCCAGGAGGCTTCCCTGAGGCCCAGGAGACCCAAAAACAGAGTGCGGGAGTAGAGTTGCTGCAAAAAAAAAAAGGCATGCACACCTAGCCACACCCACAGAACTGTTCGTTAAAAAATTTGAATCCCACCCCTGCTTCAAGCATGCCCTAAACATGTGGTTCTTCCTTGGGTGGGGGTGACCAGTGGACTCTTTGAAGTTTGGAAGTGACTGGCCTTTTTTAAAAAAAAAATATTCCCAGACATAATTATGTGAGTTAAATGTTTAATGTTATGAGACTGTTTCTAACTTGGTGAAGCTACGTGGAATCAATTTTGGGGCCAGATAGCCTAGAAGAGAGAGGGAAGAGGGAAGGAGGGAGGGAGGAGATGAGATGATTGATCTGATTTCTTTTTGTGACTTGAAGTGGGTAATTAAGGTATGTCTGTTCTGTTTGATTCAAAGGAATCCAGCTGGCAGCATCCATGAGGTTGATAAAAAGAGCAAGATGGTAGATGCTTTGTTTGCGCTAATAAATAATTTCTCATTCAAAAATTGCTCTTGCCACATGTCCTGTAGAGAAATATGTTTGGATGCCCTCAAAGAATTCATCCTAGATGACAAATCTTTAGGTAATGTTGCTCCAGGCTTTTAAAAAAAGTCTTTGAAACTCAGTTAAAATGGGCAGGTCTCCAACCTTTAAGCCCCATCAGTCCAGCTATCTTTCTGTGTGCAAACAACAACAACCCTCAAATCAAGTCCTGTCTTAGATCTCAAATGAATTTTACTTTTTGGCTGCCCCTCAGATTTTCTTTCTGAGAACTTGGAAGGCGGATATTGCATGACCTCTTGCAGGGTAGGGCAGAAGAGTTTTCCCGATTTCTGCATGATAAAATCGCTCAGATACGGGATGGGCTGGACTCCAGTTGGGTGGTCCCGGGGGAGGTGTCCGGAGCAGGTCTTGAGATGGTTATCTGGGAGGAGTTCGATCCTGTGACCGCCGAGGGTGTGGACAGATTACTGGGGAGGCTGAATGCCACCACATGTTTATTGGACCCGTGCCCTTCCTGGTTGGTTTCTACCTCCAGAGAGGTGACACGAGGCTGGCTCCAGGGGATTGTCAACGCTTCGTTGACGGAGGGGGCGCTTCCGACCGCCCTGAAAATGGCGGTGGTGCGGCCCCTCCTCAAGAAGCCTTCCCTGGACCCGGCTCTTTTGAATAACTATTGTCCTGTCTCCAACCTTCCCTTTGTGGCGAAGGTTGTTGAGAGTGTGGTGGCGCGTCAGCTCCCTCAGTATCTGGAGGAAGCATTCTATTTAGATCCGTTCCAATCGGGCTTCAGGCCCGGGCACAGTACCGAAATAGCATTGGTCGCGTTGGTAGATGATCTCTGGAGGGCCCATGACAGAGGTTATTCCTCTGTCCTGGTCCTCTTAGATCTGTCAGCGGCTTTTGATACTATCGACCATAGTATCCTATTGCGGCGGTTGGAGAGGTTGGGAATTGGGGGCACCGTTTTGCGGTGGTTCTCGTCCTTCCTCTCGGACCGCTCGCAATTTGTGTTGACGGGGGGGGAGAGGTCCACCCCTAGGCCCCTCATGTGTGGGGTGCCTCAGGGGTCGGTCCTCTCCCCTCTTCTGTTCAACATCTATGTGAAGCCGCTGGGAGAGATCATACGTGGTTTTGGGGTGAAATGCCATCTTTATGCTGATGACACTCAGCTTTACATCTCCACCCCAAGCCACCCCAACGATGCTGTGGAGGTTATGGCCCGTTGCCTGGAGGCTGTGCGGAACTGGATGGGCGAGAACAGGCTTTGACTCAACCCTTCCAAGGCCGAGTGGCTGTGGTTTCCGGCGGCCCGATATAGTCAGCTGACTCTGTCGCTGGCTATTGGGGATGAGATCTTGACCCCCACAGAAGGGGCTCGCAATCTTGGTGTCCTCCTGGATGTACGGTTGTCTTTGGAAGATCATATTACGGCCGTCTCCAGGGGGGCTTTTTATCAGGTTCGCCTGATACGCCAGATGCGGCCCTTTCTTGATCGGGACGCCTTACGCACTGTCACTCATGCCCTGGTCACCTCCCGTCTGGACTACTGTAATGCCCTCTACATGGGGCTCCCTGCGGGGAGCACCCGGAGGCTTCAACTGGTACAAAATGCAGCCGCGCGGGTAGTTATGGGGGCATCGAGATACTCCCACGTGACACCCCTCCTGCGCGAGCTGCATTGGTTGCCGGTGGCCTTCCGGGTTCGCTTTAAAGTACTGGTTTTGGTCTTTAAAGCGCTCCATGGCATCGGACCAGGATACTTACAAGACCGCATTCTGCCAGTAGTCTCCCACCGACCGGTGCGCTCCCACAGAGAGGGTCTCCTCCAGGTCCCGACGCCTTCTATGTGTCGCCTGGTGACCCCGAGGAACAGGGCCTTCTCTGTGGGGGCACCCGCCCTTTGGAACGGGATGCCCCCTGGACTACGAACGACCAGTGACCTGAGGGCCTTCAGACGTGACCTGAAGACTTGGCTCTTCGAGCAGGCCGGCCTGAGCTGACTCAAATGGGATTTTTAAATGGGTTTTTTAGATTAGTTGGGATGGGGTACAAAGTTTTAATTTATTTTAATTGGGGTTTTTTAGATTTTTATAGGGACAGCCTAGGGTTTAATTCTTTTTTAACTATTTATATTTGTCTACATGTATTTTAGTTGGCTGTTCACCGCCCTGAGTCCTTCGGGAGAAGGGCGGTATATAAAACCTAAAATAAATAAATAAATAAAAATGAGATTTTTCTCTCCTAAATACTGAACAAGAAGCAAAATACACTCTACCTGGGAAATCTTAGATGGTGTATTTTTTTTACTTCCACAATCTTCTATTTTTTAAAAAAAATTTTTTTTGGGTAGTGATCAACACAACCTTCATTTCTTGTGTTGATCCTCAGAGATTAAATTCCACCTTGTGCTGGTGCTGCGACTTATTCTTGAGGTCTTAAATTTGTCCGTTTTATTTAAATTATTTATATCTGCTTATATATGCTCATCTCACAATTGTAATTCTTAGTTGCGAACAAGATTAAAATAACATTAAACATCTAAACCATGATAGGCATCTAACTATCTAAACCACTTTATGTCAGGCTGGCCTCTTTTTGATGTTGCTAAATGGATGAGAGACTATTGCCTCTGAGTTACAAACAATCTCTGAACTAGATTATATATCCCTCACCAGCAGAGCTACAGCTGTTTTGGAAATATGGTTCATAATCTTTGAAGGTCATGGCACAGAGATTGAAAAGACCCAACTTGCTTAAAGAGAAACTGGAGAGGAAGAAGATAAAATGACCACTGACTGGTCAGAATGGCAGTTAAGATATTGGGTTAGGATCAAGGAGATCCAGATTTAAATCCATCTCTAGACAAGAAGTTTATTGGATTGGTTGAAGGCAATAATGTAAGCCCAAAGTATTTCATATGTTTGCTGCTATGATGAAAATTGAAGTAGGGTGGTGTTTGTGTGTATGTGTGTGTCTTTGAATTTGTATAAACATACTGTCTTAGAGTCCTGGAAGACAAGAGAAGTACAAACCTAGTATACTGTCCTCTAGATGTGTGGATTTCAGAAAAGTTTATGGACATTCCATATTGGGAAATCATAATCCACAAAAATATTATGTGTATATGTGAGTTTGTGTATGTGTGTGTGCATGTGTGTGTGTGTGTACTGGAATATACCGTATTCTCTAGGTACGTGTATACACATATGCGCGCGCGCACACACACACACATACACACAATGGAAAGAGAACTTAACAAAACCTATGTAATCATTGTTTCTTGTTCATGTGGATGGTAGTCTGGAGAAAAGAAAGAGAATGAGAAGTTGAAGCTGAAGGTGGTGATAACAGAGAGACATTAGAGCTCTTTGATTTTTGCTTATTTTTAGCTCCTGACTCTGATTTAATATTTCCCATTGATAAGAGTGCCTTTTGTAGAAAAAAATTGCATGTGGCCTTAGGTTTTCCAAATCACACATTACTTTCTTGATCCCAGTGTCTCTGTAACTTTTGTTATATCCTTGAGAACAGTAGTTGTTGAGGACTGGATTTTTGCACAGACAAATAATATTGTTTAAAAAATGCAACATACAATGACCAAAAGATGGTAGATTTTGTACATATACAATAAAGCCTTGCACTTGGAAGTTGAAATAGAATAAGGTGATATTTGGTTTTTTAATTGTGTTAATTGAGAAAGTGTGCAGAGAAGAGCAACGACTATGATAAAGCATCAACACAGAGGTGGTATTCACAGGTTCTGATCAGCTCTAGAGAACCGGTAGCGGAAATTTTGAGTAGTTCGGAGAACCAGCAAATTATCACCTCTGACTGGAGATTTTACAGTATCCTTCCCCTGCCACACCTACCAAGCCATGCCCACAGAACCAGTAGTAAATTTTTTTGAATCCCACTATTGACCAACAGGCTAAATTATATAACAAATAGTTGAAGGAGCTAGGTATGACTAGCCTAAAGAAGAGAAGTATTGCGGTGGGCGGGACATGATAACTATCTTCCAATATTTGAGGGGATTCTCTAAATCACCAGAGGGCAGGACAAGAAGTTATGGGTGGAAGCTGGTTAAGGAGAGATCCAGCCTAGAGTTCAGGACAAATTTCCTGACAATGGGAACAATTATCAATAGAATAGTTTCAGGGGTGGGCTGCTGGGGGTTTGCAGGGGTTCGGAAGAGCCCCTACCTAAGATTCTGTGCAGTTTGAAGAACCCCCAATTCCCACTCCTGGCTGGCCCTCCGCACCCACCCTGCCCTTCCTATTCCAGGAGTCCTCATCCGGCCCGTTTGTACGCAGATAAGTGCAGGGCGTGCACAGAGGCTCAGGGAGAGTGAAAAACGGGCCTCCTGGAAGTTCGGGAAATGGGCCCGTTTCCAGCTTCCAGAAAGCCTCCGGAACACGGGGAGTCTGTTTTTGCCCTCCCAGAGGCTCAAGGAAAGCATCTGAAGCCCAGAGAGGACAACCCCCTCACCATGATGCAGGAGGCCAACTAGGCCACACGCCTACCACGGCCACACCCACTCAGCACCCAGGCAGAGAACCCTTTGCTAAAATTTTTGAAACCCACAGTGTAGGTACTTCATTACTGGATGTTTTCAAAAATAGTTT
This sequence comes from Bungarus multicinctus, assembly GCA_023653725.1. Lineage (NCBI taxonomy): Eukaryota > Metazoa > Chordata > Lepidosauria > Squamata > Elapidae > Bungarus > Bungarus multicinctus. Next base: position 9,002,469 of record CM042840.1, on the reverse strand, counting down.
GGACAACCTTTTGATTAGGATAGCATAAGGTCCTTCCAGCCCTATGATTCTGTATTCTCTGATTCTGTTAATTTCCAATAGTTCAACTCAACACTTTTTTTTCCTTTGTAGACAGAAGACAGCTATAATTCAGGGAGCCCCTCCAAAGGGATCTTTTCAAAGGGGTTCCAGAACCGACCTTCCAGTCCATCTTCGGCTCCTGTCAAGTCTAAACATAGCCCAGGCTCACCCAAAACGGTGTTTCCCTTCCCGTACCAGGAATCACCACCTCGCTCCCCTCGACGCATGAGCTTCAGTGGGATTTTCAGATCGTCTTCAAAAGACTCTTCCTCCTCTGGCTCTAACCCTTCCACCTCCCCTGGAGGAATCAAGTTCTTCTCCAGATCAAGAAAAAGTAAGTCATTGATCCTATTTTTCCCTTAAGAGCTTTGCTCTGGTTCCTTCTGCTGTATGAAAGTAGGAGGAAAACAGAACAGATGTGCAATAGCTTGTATTCTGAACTTGAGCCTCTTGGTTTAATGGTGGGATCCTTCTCTTATCATCAGTAGAAATGTACATTTGTGTCCACATTCGACTGAAATGGTTGAGGTGGACCAGCATCCCTCTGCTGCGATTCTATGCAAGAAAATGTGCTCCTGCAAACATTCTTGGAACTTTGCTCCTCAATTTTTATTTGTACAATTTTTATTTGTACAAAGGTGCAAAGGATCAGGACCATTCAATTGTAGTTCAGTAGATTTATTGCATAAGCCCCATACACAAGGATCCAGTCCCCTAAAGTTCAGTACAAAATTGGCTCCAGTGGAATTTAAGAGGGGTTGGAATTGGATCATTGTGGGGATGTAACGATTCTAAGCTGATGACATGTTTAACTCCACCATCACCACCCAGCTCCGCCTGTTCTTCTCCTACATCTTGCCTTTTTATCAACAAGTATGGACAAAAGCTGAGGTGATATTGAATTTGGGAACTTTCTAGCCTATTGAATCCTTGACTAGTATCCAATGATCTGACCTTAATGACTGCAGTATGAATTAGCAATGTTTCCCAGATGTTTACAATGACTACTAATTATGATAGCTGTATGCTATTTCTGGGTCAGACTTAGCATATCTTGCCTCTAGGTAGCAGTGCAATTAGTCCTCGATTTATGACCATCACAAAAACCAGAGTTTCAGTTGCTAAGCAAGGCGGTTGTTAAGTGAGTAATTATAATTAAATTATAATGTTATAATTAAATTATTAATGTATAAATTATACATTTTTTGCCATAATTGTTAAGAAAATCACTGCAATTATTAAATGAATCACATGGTCATTAAGGAAATCTTCCTTCCCCAGTGACTTTGCTTGTCAGAAACCAGCTGGAAAGGTTGCAAATATTGATTATATGACCCGAAGGTGCAGCAATTGCTGCACACATACATACATACATACATTGCTGATTTGCCAAATGCCCAAATTTTGATCATGTCGCTGTAACTACAAATGGTTGTTAAATGAATGGTTGTAAGTCAAGGACTACCTGTGTATAGGGAACAGTGCGTCTGCCATAGGAAATGTTGTCTTCAATGGCCCAATGCTGACTCCAAACCTGCAGTTATGTGAGCATCAGAGAACCGAACATTGGCTAGTATGCATATCCAAGGGGATTTTTTTATTGTTGTTTGTGTTCTTCATTGTAAATACTTGCTGCCTTCTTTGCCCTCCAGCTTTGAGTTTGTTATTCATTCACTTGACATTTCCAAGCTAAAAGCATTTGGAATCTACTATTGATAAGAGCAAAGCAGAGGAGGAGGGTGATGGATTTACAACCCCTTATGCAAGGCTTGCAAATTCTCTGAACTGTAGTGTGGCAAAGCATGTTAGCAGAAAAGAGCTGGGGTTCTCATAGTGTCTTGTGTATTACTTCTGCACTTCTGGCTATTCTGGGTTACACCTCCAAAAAAAATCCCAGGAGAAATTTTGCTGGATTAGGTTGGCCTTTAATTGAATTCATGTTGGCTTCCTTTCCTGGTTATTCAAAGAGAAAAGTTGCTGGATTAATCTGTAAACAAGAGCTTCCAATCTTGGTTTGTTTTAGACTCTAGAGTATTACATTAATACATTAACTGACCAGCTTTTCTAAATCTTTTCTTAAAAATGTATTTATTTGAAAAAAATTGAATGATTAGCCACTTTAAACAACTCTGAGCGCCTATAATACCTTTAATGCATATCCAGAAAGATACAGATTGAGAGTAAGCAGTTTAAAGAATTATGTATATGACTTAATAAGAAAACTATTTTGCATGATCAAACCTAGAATGGAAGGAAGATGCAAATGAGAGAATAATTCCCATCAGAACCAGAAAGATTGAATGACTCTAGAAAACAGTTCCCATCAATGTATCTTTACATTGTATATTTATAGAGTTTCTGATTAATCACCATGCCAGCTACAAAGCACTTAAGGAGACAAATGTAAGAATAGTAATAAAAGCAGAAGAAATTCTGCAATCTTCTCTGTCTCTCTCCCTCCCTCCCTCCCCCCCCCCTCTCCCCCTCCTCTTTCATTCTCTTCCATCTCATGGTTCTATTATTACAACCTTACACTGCATTGATGATGCTAGGTAGTTTGGTAATGAAATATCTGCAAGAAATTAAACAATCATCACACTATTTCTTTTACATTTGAGTTAATATGGGATGTGATAGAGATACTATTGTATGGAGAAAGATTAACATTGAAAGATGACATACTTGGATTAACTTCAGGTTGGGTTTGGAAAGTTAGTTTAAAATCTTGCAAAGCCACTAATTCCTAGTGGTGACTTCCAGCTTCCAACCAGCATAGAAATATAAACACACTTCATAGATTATAGTAAGCAAGTGGCTCAAGATTATCGTTATAAAGTGACTTTTTCTGTATCTTACAATTCTCTAAACAGAAGTTTAATATGGTCTGCTCTTCAAATTTACACCTTAAGATGGTGCTGTTTCTTATATGTTCCTGTTTTCTGTTGACCAATTTCAGGTTTCTAAACTACTGACTTCTAGAGGACATTCATAACTCTGGTCTCCTTGGCATTACATACAGAAGTCAGAGGTCCTAGGTGGTCTTTGGTTGTTTTTTGCAAAAGTTTTATTACCCAAAATAGGTAACTTTATCAGTGCTAGTCCCGAGCACTGCAGACATTTCATTATCCCAACTAGGTAAACACCATCTAGTGCTAGTCTTAAACTCAGAGAGCACCAAGGATTCCTCGTTTCATAACTGAGCTACAAATATTAACCCAAAAGTGCTTTTTCAAAAGGCAACTGGATTTTGTTTTATCATAAGAAAAACAAAGTCCAGTTGCCCTTTGAAAAAGCACCTTTGGGGCAATCATGACCTGGATGACTGAGAATCTCAGTAGACATACACATTATCCTTTATTGATTCAGGAGTCAAGCTGATGCTTCAGTCTTTGTTTAAGAATCTTTGTAAACATGTACATTAATCTCTAATAGGAACACAAAACCATATTCCACTCAGTAAAATTAATATCTATGTGGAAAGATTGAAGATTATTTTATTAATTTATTACTTTAAAGATATGTTTGTTTATTACCCAGATGCTTCTCATGGATAAATAGGAGAAATTTCTACCCACAATTGGCTTTTGGAAACAGTAGAGGAAAGTGTCAAATTGAACCAAGATGCTGTATTTGCTTTTTAGTAATTTGATTCGTCAATTTAAGACGGTTTTTCCCAAACACGATACTTTGCAGGCATTCAGGTGGTGGTGGTAAAAAATCCAAATACATAGCCAACAAGGCTGGCTAAAATCCTGTCATTGGGTTAGATGACCATTGTGTATGAATATTTGCAAAGATCAAAAGATTGCAAAATTCAGCCTATTATCAAAGCATTTTTGAAAGACTCTGGATTTCTTCCAACAAAATCCAATTCTTTCCCATTTAATAAAATTAATGTTTTCTACTTTATTTGGCTAAGATAAAATGACATAGTAAGCTTCTCTTCCCTAGGGACCAAGGAAACAAAAGTATGCTTTTAAACATGTTTAGATTAATTTTGGAGTTTTTCTAGGCTCGTTCAGGCATTTCATGTAATAACATTTGATTATAGAGTATTTTAAAAATCCATTATTTAAAGAACAAAACAGCACTGAAAGAAGAGGTGGAGACCAAAGTTTATTCCTGATTAAATCTGTAGTTAGAGAGATGGCCTACAGCCTCTGAGTCAACTGACTTTTAAAACTATTGATAATCTTTTTAACACAGTTGTAATATATATCAATCCATTATGGAATGAAACATAATGGCAAGACCATGAATTATCCAACAGAAAATACAAGCAAAAAGAAACAAGGGAGAAAAGGGAGAACTTGGAACTTAAATAATACTTTCAAATCAGATTTTAATCCCTTCAGATATTTCATTTTCTTTCAAAATGTAAGCTTGACAGTTTCTATAATGCTAGCAGTGGCAATGACAGTTAATAAAATTCAAAGATAAATACCAATCATGCTAAAATACAATAGCATAATAGAACTATGTGTAGGAATACCCAGGGTAAGTCCATGCAAAAGACTGGAAAATTGTCTAAGAGTTACTCAGGAAATATTTATCAGAGAAGGTGGAACATATACCAGACAGTCTTCAAAAATATAGATAGTCTTTGACTCACAACAGTTCATTTAGTGACCTTTTGAAGTTATAACAGCACTGAAAAAAGTGACAGTTGCAGTGTCCCAGAATCACATGATCATATTTTGCGCCCTTCAGACAAGCAAAGTCAATGGGGTAGCCAGATCCATTTAACAACAGGGACAGGAGGGGAAGGGAGGGAAGAGAGGGGGAGAAGAGAAGAGAAGAGAAGAGAAGAGAAGAGAAGAGAAGAGAAGAGAAGAGAAGAGAAGCATTATGGAGAGAGAGGGAAAAATAGATGAATGGATGATTTGGTATTTAAGCTACCTTTAAGAATTTTAGTATTGCTTTGCATTGGGGACCCACTGTCCCATGATCATGATGCTGTCTTTTTCAGGCTTACAATATTCTGTACCGTTTGGGACAGTTTGGCTTAGTAGTTATTGCACCAGGCTGGAAACCAAGATACTGTGAGTTCTAGTTTGGCCTCAGGCATGAAAGTCAGCTGGATGACTTTCGGACAGCCACTCTATCTTTTAGCTCAACCCACTAATAGGGGTGTTGTGGGGAAAATAGGAGCAAGGATTATTAGGTATGTTAATTGTGTGTGTGTGTGTATGTGTTGAGATTTTCTCTCTCTCTTTCTCTCTGTGTCTATCAGCCCTGATGGTGTTGATAGGTTGGGAGAGCAAATAAGATTAGAGCTGATTTTAAAATAACCCAAAAATACTGTGTGAAAGCATTCTCAAGAAATACTTGAAAGAAATACAACAAATACAGTTTAAACATAAAGTTACTCTCTTCGTGATTTACAGCAATAAAGATTTAATGAGTTTTATGATAAGTTGAGCAATCTTGTAAAGATAAAAAGGGAAAAGATGACTGCTTCATTTAGTGACCATTTGCTGTTATGATTGTGAAGAAAAAGTAACTTTGCAGGTTTATAACTGTCATAGTCTGTAAAGGAAAAAAAACTCAAGGAAGGTCATAAGGACCGTCACAGTTTCCCTTAGCAACTGTTTATCTTAATGACCAAATTGCTGGTTCCAACAAGGACAACCTGTATTGTGCTAAGTTATATGTGATTGTACCTGTGGTTTGTGGAATAAGCCACAGTTACTCAGTGGTGGATTAAGACTCACTGAGGCCCTAAGCCCCCCTCCTTTGTACATACTGTATAAACGAAGCCAAATTTAGGCTGCATAAAAGTTTTTGTGGTGCCGCCTTTAGGCCTGGTGCCCTAAGCACATGCTTAGGCTGCTTAATGGTTAATACACCACTGCAGTTACTGATTTCACCCTTTGCAGAAAGCCAAAATTTATTTTTATTTATTTATTTTTTATTTATTTATTTATTTTTGTCAATTGCTTACAAGATAATAGGTATAAGTAAAAACATAGTTATGAATACATGGATACATATAAGAAAAATAAAAAATAAAAGAAACAATAGGACAAGGACGGTAGGCACATTGGTGCGCTTATGCACGCCCCCTACAGACCTCTTAGGAAAGGGGTGAGGTGAATAGTAGACAGTCTAAGGTTAAAATCTAAGGTTAAAATGAAAGTATCCTTGGGCTGGCTTTGTGGGATGTGACAATCTGACCCCAACTGCAGTGATTCACTTAACAACTGTGGCAAAAAAGGTCATAAAATGGGGCAAAACTCATTTAATATCATTTAGAAACAGAAATTTTGGGCTCAATCGTAAGTTGAGGGCCACCTGTAAAGTATAACAAGAAGAGTGACAATGTTTTACATTTTTGCAGAGGTTTTCATTATCTGGCAAATAATTTTGATTTTATGTACCACTGAGAGGATCTTCAGATCGCTCTTTAAAAAATGCAAGTTTAGAGGATCTAAACAGTTTCTATTAGTAGCCAGTCTTGTAATAATAGTAGCAATAATATTTCCAAGAGTTAGGAAGGGAAGAACTCTTAATATTGGGATTGGGTCCAGTTCTATTAGGCTAAATTGTGAAGAAGGGGAGGGGAGAGGGAGAGGGAGGAGGAGGAGGAGGAGGAGAGAAGGAAGAAGAAGAGGAGGAAGAAGGAGGAGAAGGAGAAGGAGAAGGAGAAGGAGAAGGAGAAGGAGAAGGAGAAGAAGAAGAAGAAGAAGAAGAAGAAGAAGAAGAAGAAGAAGAAGAAGAAGAGACATGCCCACTGGGAATTAAGCTGACTGGAAAGACATTCATCTTGCAAGTGATTCAAAAACAAGAAAAGAAGGAATGCAGGATTCAAACAGAATCCCACTGATTTGTCCATGTGGACTTTTTCTTATAATCTGCCTAAGATTTGTTTTGGTTAGAACAGATTAATTTTAAATCACTGAAGGAGCATTGTTCTAAGGTTGAAAAAATAATCTGTTGAGATCTGTATAACTTCTATTTTTGCAATTGTATTTTTTCCCTTTTTTTCTTTCAAATTGAAGCACCTATCCATCCTTCTCAGGAGACAGACTTGCAAATATTTCCAGCATGCCCTCATCCCTCAATTAAATGTCCCTTTCCTCATCTTCTTTAGCTACCCCATACTTCCCAATTTCCTTCCCATCTCCTGGCTAATTTTACATTACATTACATTCATCTCTATCTGAAATTGGATGATTCCAGGAGATGTCATCTCACCACTAATTGAAAAATCGATTTTCCAGAGGATATAGTTGGATAAATGGGACATGACTTCTGGGAGATTTGTGAGGCTTTCTCTCATCCTCTTTTTGTTTGTTTATTTGTTTGTTTTCATTCATTTTGGTATCAACTCAAGATCAGCAAGACAAAGTAAAACAATATAATGGAAAGCAGAAAAAGAAATTTATTTATTTTTATTTTAATCGCACTTTTATACCGCTCCCTCTCCCAAAAAGGGACTCGGGGCGGTGAACAGCCCACTAAAAACATACAGTAAAAATATAATAAATACAATTAAAAATAAATTAAATAACCAAATCGGCTGTCTATTAAAATTTAAGTTAAAAATTAAAACTAATAAAACCCTAATTTAATTAATTAAAACCAAAAAACATAGTTACTGGGCCAGGCCAGCCTGTTCAAAAAGCAGGGTTTTTACTGCGCGCCGGAAGGTCAGAATATCCGTCATAGCCCGTATCTCCGGGGGGAGATCATTCCATAGGGAGGGAGCTCCCACAGAGAAAGCCCGAACTCTCGGGGCCACCAGCCGACAACGGTCAGGCGGCGGCACCCCAAGTAGGGCCACCCTGTGGGAGCAAGATGATGCATCCAGGCAATATTGCCAAAGCACATAGATATATTCAACAAGAATTTGAATCACTATATATAGTCCTCGACTTACCCACCATTTATTTAGTGACTGTTCAAAATTACAACAGCAGTGAAAAAAAGAGACTTATGACCATTTTTTACAGTTACAACTATTTCAGCATCCCCATGATCACATGATCAAAATTTAGATGTTTGGCAACTGAATCATATTTATGACGGTTGCATTTTCCCGGGGCCATTTGTTCAGATTTTGTGGCCTTCTGACAAGCAAAGTCAACAGGGAAGCCATTAACTTAAGAACCATGTTATCAGCTTAAACAATTGCAATAATCTATTTAAGAATTTGGCAAGAAAGAAAATGGAGCAAAATTCACTTAAAAACTGTCTTGCTAAGCAACAGAAATTTTGAGCTCGGTTGTGATTGTAAGTTGGGGAACCAGGAAGTAAGTCAAAACCCAGAAAGATAGTGTTATGTATTAACATACTTACCTGTGATTGGCTGGTCCATGGTGGCAGGAAATTCGAAGAGCCGTCACTGGCCACAGCCGCGAACAGCCCGACTGTAAAAGGGCTGCCGCAGTTTCTCGGGAGAGCAGTCCTAGATAGAAATAAAGATGACTGAGTACTACGCTGGCTTCCTGAGTCTCATTCCTGTGATCTAACAGACAGTTAAGTCTTTAAGGCTCTCCAGAATGCCATCAGGATGGGAGCCAGCAGATCTCAGGGGGGTGGGAGATCACATTCTACAGGGCAGGCATTGCAGTCAAGAAGATCCCAAAACATGACATTGTTAGTCAAAGAGACCTGGAATGCGTGCCAACTCTGCTTGCCTTTACTGAATGGGCAGATACCTTGGACGCTGGGTGATTCTCATTAATAACTTGGCCTTATCCCACGTATGCTTTATGGTCACAACCAGCAGCTTCAGTTGCACTCAGAATCATACCAATAACCACCATGGATTATGAAGGCAGAGAGAGGATGTTAAGACCTAGCTTGTTCTGTCTTCAGTTTCTGGAGCCTTGATGGTGCATTGGTTAGAATGCAGCATTGCAGACTAACTCTGCTCATTGCCAGGAGTGCAGTCCTGATCAGCTCAAGATTGACTCAGCCTTCCATCCTTCCAAGGTGGGTAAAAGGAGGATCCAGATTGTTAGGGGCAATAGGCTGACTCTGTAAACCGCTTACAGAGGGCTGTGAAGCACTGTATTGCTATTCTGTAGGTAGCTAGCTTTGGTGTTTGCTTGGATGTACAGGGCTGTAAGTATTGTCTTGGCCAAGGTCCACCTACACAATATATAATTTGAAGGTGTCAATCTTGGTCAGCTTTCACAGAAATAACAGTTCTTAAACACATGGTCATAAGTCAAGGACTATCTGCAGTCCCATTTGTTTTTCTTCCAAATGCTATGGTTTCATGTCCCAAAGACCAAGAGAAGATACGGGATGCTGGATGTGGGCTATCTTCAGCCCCTGTTCCTACTTGTTATTTCATGATTCACTTTCTAAATATTTTCCCCAAGGGACAACACCCATGAGTGATCCAGCTGTGGAGTTTTATCTCCTTTGCTATTTTCTCCCTTGTCAATTTGGAGGATGAAATCCAAGCATTTCAGAAAGCTCCAACTCTATGTTTCTGTTAGAACATTCAAAGGGCTGAAATAGTTATTTTGACCCAAATGCCAGAACCTTGTTTTATTATAATGGAAAAATCTGCCTTTGTCCCTTCACTTCCACGCCATCTCATGTTTTCTATTGCTATCTTTTGAAGGAATTGGAGTGTAGATGGAAAATTTGGGGAAAGAAATTTTCTTCTCGGCCAGTGTGTCTCAACTTTGGCATCTTGAAAGTGTTTGGAATTTCAACTCCCAGAATTCCCCAGCCAAAATGAACCAGTGTAATATTTCAGAATACTGTACAGTTGTTGCATTATGCTTATATTAAGAATTTGCTGTATCTGTTTTAAATGGATGCCAATTTGGATGGTTGCACCCATATTTTGATCACGTAACTGAGTGCAAGAAGTGGACGTAAAATCATTTTTTTCAGTGCCGTTGTAGTTTCAAATGGTTTCTTAGCATATGGCCATAAATCGAGGACTATCTGTCTATACTTAAGTTTTTTTGTGGACAAATAATCTTTTGGACAGTGATATTAATGAGATTATTGATTTACCTCATAATTGGCGCCAAAGCTGCCATCAGAACTCAAGATGCTAAACTCTGAGAACAGAAACTTTAACTATGCTTCTGAAGACTATTGAGCCAAACAACAGGTCACTGAGGTTTCCAAATTAGATCATGTCAAACTGAAGGAAGCAAAACATATTTTTGAGCAGCTGCTATAGAACAAGCTGGCGGATCAGCCCAGGGTTGAGCAGATCAGCTTAAGGATCCTGATTCTTTCTCCTTTGCCTTCCTAATTGCTTGGGGCCTTCGCTGCCCTTGAGAACTTCAGTGCAAGTGCTGCACTTTTTATCTGCCAAAATGTTTTTCTGAGTTTCCTGCCAAGTGCTCTGCCCCCCTGGTGCAGCCTTCCATAGAATTGCAGATTGCAGGCATACTGGAATTGAGAAATAGGAGTTACCCAGCCACTGGATAATCCTGTTAGGAGGAACAAGGCATGAGTATCCCTCAGCATCCAGGCATCGGTGACCTTCACCAGACCTTTCTCACGGCCATAAAATACAATTGTTCCAAATTTCTCAAGCACTTTGCGTTAATAGCATTCGGCTTCCTCTTTCTTTGTTCTACAGCCAGCCAGCCTGCTCTGCACTTCCCTGTAATTATTGAATCTTGGAGAAGTGGGAATAGAGATGGCTGCCATGCCTTTGCTAATTCCACAAAGTTCAGGATTTATCAGCTGTAATCCAAATGCAAAGTGGATTGACTTAGAAATCAGCCTCTTTGGCCTGGTTTGCTGAGCCATCAAGAGATTTCATCTGGTTGTGGTGATGCTTCAACCGAGGTATGGGGATTTCCAAAAACCTGGGTTTTGGTTTAGCATTTGATATGTGAATCAGACCAAAGAGTCTTTTCTCCTGAGAGCTGTTCTGAGCATCCAAGCCTGGGAAGTGCTCAGTATGTCATTCGATAGGCTGAGCTGATTTCTGAGGACACTCCTCCTTGAGGCTCCTCCTCAGTGTCCTCAGTTTTTGCTCAGCCTGTCATTTAGGCTAGACGTGCGTTCCTTACCAAGATCATTGGAAAGCCAAACAACAACAACAAAAAAACAGGTTTCAATACACTTCAAAATTATTTTTTTCTGATTTTTTTTTAAAAAAGAATTTCCCGTTAAAATGCTGCCTGCCAACATCGCTTAAACAGCTGTTTGCTTTTCAGGACCATAGCGGCACGAAAAGCCGCTGAAGCCTCTTAAAAATAAAGAGACTTTAACTCTATCAAAAGCTGACCTGAATGGAGCAGATTAATGAAGCTCCACTCCTCAGTGCAATTGAGAAGAGCGGATTGCCTAATTGAAGTTCAGAAAGGCTGTTTTCACTCGCACCAAGGTCTGCCAGTTATTTGGAGCTTCGCGCCTCAGCAGCCGGCGCCATTTTAAAACAGCCATTTTTCGCACTGAAATTAACCCCTATCAAAGTGCCTTTCATATTGTACCAGGATTCACCATCAACAGCAGAGCTTTGAGAAAAGCTCAAAGCCTTTTTGGAAGGAGGCTTTGAAGGCTGAATAGAAATCTTTCTAAAAAAATTGCTGGCTTTGGTTCTTCAGTGAAGGATTTGCCTAGACACAATCAAGTCAGTTGACAGTTAGTGCCTAGGCCTTTGTCAGCCTGTGCTAAGCTGTCTCCTGACAGAAAGACTCCATTGGTTTTATCCTTTCAGAGGTGACAGGTCAGTTTCAATTCATATCAATTCAATTCATATATTGTTTTTTCTTGTTGATTTTTTGAAAATTTAATTTGATTTTTAAAATCAAATAATTAAAAATATTTGGGTTAAAAATTTGTTAAATTGAAATTAATTTTTTTCTGAGAGAAATTCCGCCAGCAGCTGTTCAAGTCCTTATTGTTCAAGGCAAAAAATACTGCATGCCTTGACAACTCCTCCAATCCAGCAAAGCCTGCCCTAAAAGAGGAGGAGTCAGATGATTTGTTTTTTTTTTTCTGAACCAATAACAAAAACAGAGATCATCCAAAGATACTTGCAGATATGGTCAAACATCAGTGGGCTTCTACAGGCGCATGTCCTAATTCCACAGCGTATGATAGGAAATTTTATAATCTGGTTCAGGAACTGGCTGGGTCGCTTCAGACACCAGCTGTTGATGAACCAGTGGTGGCCCTACCATCCACCTCCACCATACCCAGTGAGGCGGAGGATGTGTTAAAACCAGAGGACAAGAGGAGGGAGTTTGCACTCCATAAGGCGCACTAGGTGGATGCCTGGGCCATAAGGCTGCCACCTCCGCGTCCTTCTTCTCCTGTATATCCCTAAAGTGGCTTCATCACCTAAAAGAATCTATTCCGGACACAAACATCAGAGCCTACCAGGACTTAGCTAAGATTAATCTGTCCTGTCTCATGCACATAGGTGGATTTATAGCTGTGCAGATGCAGATAGATAATTCCACAAAACATCCATAACAAAGTACATTTATTGGTACATCAGATATCTTGTTCAACATCTATATGAAACCGCTCGGCGAGATCATCCGTGGTCTTGGGGTGAAGTGTCATCTCTATGCAGATGACACTCAGTTATACATCTCCACCCCGGACCACCCCAACGATGCTGTGGGGGCTATGTCCAGGTGCCTGGAGGCCGTGCGGGATTGGATGGGCGGGAACAGGCTCCGGCTCAACCCATCCAAGACCGAGTGGCTGTGGTTCCCGGCGCCCCGATATAGCCAGTTGACTCCGTCGCTGGCTATTGGGGGGGAAATTTTGCCCCCCACAGAGAGGGCTCGCAATCTGGGAGTCCTCCTGGATGTGCGGCTGTCGCTTGAACACCATGTCGCGGCCGTCTCCAGGGGGGCATTTCATCAGATCCGTCAGATCTACCGGTTGCGGCCCTTTCTGGATCGGGACGCCCTGCGCACGGTCACTCAGGCCCTTGTCACCTCTCGCCTGGACTATTGTAATGCCCTCTACATGGGGCTCCCTGCGGGGAGCACCCGGAGACTCCAACTGGTGCAGAATGCAGCCGCGCGGGTGATCATGGGGGCGTCACGTAGCGCCCACGTGACGCCTCTCCTGCGCGAGCTGCATTGGCTGCCGGTGGCTCTCCGGGTTCGCTTTAAGGTTCTGGTTCTGACCTTTAGGGCGATCCATGGCATTGGACCAGGTTACCTACAGGACCGCATCCTACTGGTGATCTCCAGCAGGCCAGTGCGTGCACACAGGGAGGGCCTTCTCCGGGTTCCGTCGGCTGCCATGTGTCGCCTGGCGGTCCCGAGGGGTAGGGCCTTCTCTGTGGCGGCCCCTGCCCTCTGGAATACTCTGCCACCGGAACTGCGTACCGGCATGGACCTGAGGTCCTTCAGGCGCGCGCTGAAGACCTGGCTTTTCGAGCAGGCCGGCCTGGGCTGAGAGAGGGTTTTAATTTGTCTCCATTGCTTTTTAGTAATTTTAATTCGGGGGTTTTAAGGGGGTGGGGTGGGCTTTTATATTCGGCCAAATATTCAATTTAATCTCTTTTTAACTTTTGTATCATTGTTGGGGTTTTGGATTGGCTGTACACCGCCCTGAGTCCCTAGGGAGAAGGGCGGTATAAAAATTTTATAAATAAATAAATAAATAAATCTTCATGACTCACATTTGTGACAACGAAGCTCTTCTATAATGACCAATCCTTTGTATATCAGCATTGCAGGTAAAAGATGGTTATTTTCCTAACCCATCACATAGCGATAGAAAGAAAGCTGTTATCAGTCCATGAGTCCAGGCAAGAATGGAGGGCAATTTCCCTCAACCCCTCGAGGGTCAATTTAGTGACCAATCAGGATTACAGATGTGGCCACGTGACATGAACTACATTTCCCAGGATACCTTTAACTACATTTCCCATGATGCATTCCCTTAAGGGGACAGCTCACAATTCCTAAGTAACTAACCAATTCCCATAGACTGACTGGGACAGCACAAAAATAGTGGTGGCTACCGAATTCTCTGCAGATGTTACCCTTAACACAGTCAAATTCTCATCTTGGGCCATAGCTTCTCAAATTACAGCCCGTCGCCTGCTATGGCCACGCCATTGGCAAGCAGACATTAAAAACAAATGAAAGCTGGCTTCAGATCCTTTTGAAGGCAACAAGCTGTTCGGATCTGCCCTAGATCTGATCCTAGTAGAATCTCGAGATAAGAAAAAGATCTTTCCCTCTCCTTTTCATAGATATGAGGCTAGGCTGCAGTCCTTTCAAAGGAACTCCTTTTGTCCCTCCTCTCAGGGTACCTATTATTCAAGGTCCCACAGACCCTTTGGATACAGACAAGGCCAGCAACCTGACAGACTAGATTTTGGGGACAAAAACAAATGTGGAGGGCAAGCAAAGAGAACATTTCGAAGCACAGGGAATAGATCTTTTGTCGCCCCAAATAGTTCCCAACCTAATCCCCCCATAGGCGGTCGGTTGGCCCTCTTTGCCGACCAGTGGGACTCAATTACTTCAGATGCATGGGTCTGAGAGATCATAAGATCAGGTCTCTCTCTGGAATTCCACTCCACACCTCCAAACTATTTTATGTAATGCCCTGTCTCAAGAAATCCTACAAAAAGGACCCTTATGGAGACCACAATCCAGCACTTGCTGGAGATCCACGCTATTTGACCTGTACCGCGGGATCAACAAGGACAGGGATTTTATTCTCATCTATTTGTGGTCCCAAAAAGTTTGGGGTGGTGGTGGAGGGCAATTTTTGATTTGAAACCCTTGAACCGGTTTCTAATCTACAGATGGTTCAAGATGAGTTCCCTACAATCTATCCTCCTGAGTGTCAGACAGGGAGACGTCTTAATCTCTATAGATTTGACAGAGGATCCACATACCCATAAGGGACAACCACAGAAAGTTCCTGCAGCTCTGTTATTCTGGCCGCCATTATGAATATAGGACATTACCTTTTGGTCTAGCCTCAGCCCCTAGAACCTTTACCAAAATTCTAGCAGCACTGGTGGCACACCTTAGGAACAAGCCAGTCCGCATTCAGTGTTACCTGAATGACATTTTAATTTTATCATTGTCCCACTGGCAGGCAGTACTAGACACTCAATTAATGATCCAGGGACATGGCTTTTCCATTAATTGGGAAAAAAGTCACTTAATGCCCACTACCCAATTATTACATCTGGGTGCAATTATTAACACAGTGACGGAGGAGGTGTTCCTCTCCCTGGACAGATGGTCTAGTATCAAGGATTTGGCCAAAACTATCAGAACCCTTAAAAGGGTACCTTTAGCCCAGTTGTCTAAATTACTACGAAAAATGATCTCTTACATTTCTGTTGTTCCCTGGGCCTACCTTCAATGGTTCCTGCTCTCTTACAAAGATCAGGAAGGAACAATTCCATAACCAAAGTTGTCATCCCATCAAAGGTCCCTCTATCACTCCATTGGTGAATGATGACAAATATGTCCAAGGGCTGTACCTTCAGGGAACCACACCAGCAGATGGTCACCACAGATGCCAGCCTATTTGGATGGAGCGCACACTGCTAGTCTCAGGTAGATCAGGGTTGCTGGTCCAGTATAAACTGGCTAGAACTGAGGGCCGCCCATCTGGCCCTCCACAAATTTCTACCACTGATCCAGGGACAGCATGTCCTCCTCCTGACTGACAACATGGCTGCAAAGGCCCACATAAACAGGCAGGGAGGCACACACTCAAAATCACTAATGAGGGAGGCAGGGAGACTATGTTGATGGGCAGAGAGACAGCTACTTTCCATCTGAGTGGAACATATCTCGGGTCAGTCCAATATCCAGGAGACTGGTTGAGCAGGGCCACTGTTGACCATTTTGAATGGTGCATGCACCCGAGACTGTTCCAGGAGATGTCACATCGGTTCGGCCAACTGACCCTGGACCTATTTGCCTCACCCCTCAACACACAGCTCCTGAGGATCTTTTCCAGATTTCCAACACAAGGAGTGGAAGGAGTCAATGCCCTACACTGCTGCTGGCCTCGTGGTCTTCTATTTGTCTTTCCTCCTCTTCCATTGATTCCCAAGGTGGTCCGAAAAATACTGGAGGAGAAAGCAGAACTGTTGCTGGTGGCACCATTCTGGCCAAGAGGTCTGTGGTATGCGGATCTCAGGGATGTATTGATCACAGATCCAGAGAGAATCCTGCTGGATAGTCTCGCTCACACAGGGTCCAATTCAACATCTGGATCCACAATAGCTATACCTAGCCGTATGGTGCTTGAGTGGGGACTCCTGAACAGCAAGAAGCTCTCCAATAAAGTCATCTCAACAATCCAAGCAGCCAGACGTCTGTCAACAAACTGTATATACAATGCTACCTGGAACATCTTCTGCAGGTGGTGCGACAAAGTGAAAATAGACCCCACTTCTCCATTGGTGGCACAAATACTGGACTTTCTCCAGGAAGGTTTGGACAAAAGACTCACCAAACGCTTTACATAGACAGGTGACGGCCTTAGCCTCAGTCATCCCCTGTGGTGATCTACAATCCCTTGCTCATCACCAGAGGATATGCAGCTTCCTCCATGGGGCAACTAATCTAAGATCCCCAGTGATCCACAGGCACTCTACTTGGGCTTTAAACAAAGTTCTTACCGCATTCACAAAACAAACTTTTGAGCCTCTGAGAACCATGAGTCTCTACCTACCTACATACAAAGTGGTGTTCTTAGTAGTGATAACAACTACAAGATAAATTTCTGAGCTAGCCGCCCTGTCAATGAGACAAGATCCCTGCATTTTCCATTCTGACAGAGTTATCCTTTGCTTAGATCCAACCTTCATGCCCAAAATTAATTTGGCCTTCTACAGAGCACAGGAGTTGATACTCCCAACTTCTATCCTAGACCATCTCATGGTCTAGAGCGACAATGGCATCTATTAGACATACAGTGTGCCCTCCGAATCTACATAGACAGGACTGTCTCTTTTAGGAAGATGGAGGCACTCTTTGTCTCTTTTCAACCTGCTACTCAAGGAAGAAAATAACTTCATCGACAGTTGGCAGGTGACTGTGAGCCACGATTGCAAAGACTTATGAAACGCAGTCATTGCCCATGCCTACAGTTATTACTGCACACTCAACTAGAAGTGCTGCAACGTTGGTGGCATGGGCTACTCAAGTGTCTATCGATGAGATCTATAGAGTGGCTACTTGGGCATCACCATCGCCTTCTCATAAAGCACTATAAACTGGATGTTTTTGCTTCCGCTGAAGCAGCCTTTGGAAGAAAGGTCTTACAAAGAATGCATAGATAGATAAGGGGCTCCAAACCAGACGAAGACCCTCCCATAGGACATGCCAGCTTTGGTATGTCCCATGCCTGGATGCTCAGAACAGCTCTCAGGAGAAGGGGAGTTGATTCTTACCTCACACGCCCAGGCTGTGAAGAGCATCCAGCCCCACCCAGAGTCCATCTGGTGTGGGTCCAATGAACTTGATCCTGTCCAAATCTATGAGCAAAAGTGAACAGCGATGAACATATCACTTTGGCTTCGCCAAAACTGGGGACTAACCCTAACCCTAACCCTAACCCTCAAGGAGGAGTGTCCTCAGAAATCAGCTCAGCCTATAAAATGACAGATGGAGCACTTCCCATGCCTGGATGCTCTTCACAGCTCCCAGAGAATGGGCATGTCATGTAAGAACCAAAGTCCCTTTCAGTCCAATCAAATTGAAGCAAACAATCAATATTGGCGATATATATAAAGCAAACAATGAATATTGGTGATATATACTAAAGTCAATATTTGTAATTGCTGCTAAGTATGGTTATTAAATCACAGAATAACAGGATTGTAAGGGACCTTGGAAGTCTTCTAGTCCAACCTCTCGATCAAGGCAGGAGTCCTTATATCACTATGGATAAAATGTGAGATTTTTTTTCTTGAAAACCTCCAGTGATAGAAATCTGCCTTAATCCTTTTGTTAAGCTAGACATTCCGGTACCTAGTTCCCTCAACCATTCATCATACAGTTTAACTTCCAGACATCTTATCATCTTTATAGTTCTTCTATGCACTCTTTTTAGGGCCTCAATATATTATTTTTGCATCATTTTTTTGTGACCAGAACTGAACACAATATTCCAAGTGTGGGCTCATTAGTGCAATATAAAGTGGTATTATCACTTCTCATAATCTTAAACCATGATTCCCAAACCAATAGCAAAATTCAGGTGACAAACAAAATCTGAAGAAACAAACAAAGCAGACCAAATCTAAGCAAATTGTCTGATGGCTAAGTATGAAGTGTGAATTCTCCAAACAAGGGTTGATATCAGGGATGTGATCCGACCGATGTAACTACCAGTTCATTGATTTTACATTTTGTGTGTGCATGCACCTGATGCATGCTATGCATGCGTGTATATTATCATCAGCTTGCTGCCTGGACAGCTGAGCAGCACTGTGTGTGGGTCCGCAGCAGTTGAAAAAGCATTTTTTTCCTGCTTTTTCAACCGCAGCTGTGCCGCGCAAAGCAGCCAAGGTTGAAAAAGCAGGAAATAAAGGTAAGAGGTGGGTGGATGGGTCAAAACCGGTCCTATGTCTGCTGCTCTTCAGAACAACCGGTTCTACAGAGGTGGACTGGTAGAATCCTGCAGGGCTGGGATTCTACCATTTCGCACCTATTCGCTAGAACCGGTTGTTAATATTCTAAGCAGTTCAGAGAACCGGTTGTTAGAAGAAATTACTGGCCTAATCCTGTAAGGAAGGCAGGAAGGAAACATTCTGGTGTTGCTTATAGAAACTACCACTCCGTTAACCCTTTTTACATTCTTGGCAGACTAGACTTCCTGTCTCAGGAACCTCTCTGGAGTTTTTTCCTCTTCCTTTGCTGGTACTTTGCTTGTGTGGAGTGATCATTCAAAGTTACAATGGCACTGAAAAAAGTGACTTATGACCATTTTTCATACATACGACTGTTGCAGCATCCCCACAGTCACGAGAGGCCAGGCGAGGAGATGCGTGCCTCGATGTGAGTGATATTGAGTTAGCCACACCCAGCCAATAACATGACCAAGCCACGTCCACCCAGTCACATGACCATCAAGCCACACCCACCAACTAAGCCATGCCCACAGAACCGGTTGTTAAAAATTTGAATTCGACCCCTGCAGAACCAGTAGAATCCCAGCCCTTGTTGGCATTCGCTAGTCAGATAGATTTGTACCAATGAACTTTCCATCCACAGTGTTAGGTGGGTGGGTGGGATTTGTATGTGTATATGAAAAGTAAATACGGTGACTGCAAACATGTGATTGAAGCCCTGTATGTGCTGTAAAAAACAACAACAAGGATTTTGATCACATATGGTAGTTGTGTCCAAAATCATCCACCCATCCCATAGATATTCCTGCCTCCATTACTTTGCTTTTGACTCTGCCAGCTAAGGAAATGAAGCTTCCTTCATTGGCTTTTCTGATCAATTTGTTATAGAAATCCTTCTTATTTATCTTCAACTCCTCCTCTTCCTTTTCTATCTCTTCCTCCTTTTTTCATTCTCTTTCTCCGTTTCCTTTTCTGCCTTCTCTTTTCTCTCTTCTCTTCCTCCTCCTTTTCTACCTTCTTTTTCTCTTTTCTTCCTTCTCTTCCTTCTTCATCGCCTTCTTTAAAGTAATGTTATCCTAGTAAGAAGAAAATAGAGACAAAGTCCATGTATATGAACGACTTTGAAATGGGATTGGGTTGGAAAAGGCATAGCAATAAGTGAAAAAAATGTAAGTGAAAAACTGATCATGCTCAGTTTAGCAATTAGCAATGTAAGGATGGGCAGGTCACAATTTCCTATCCTTTCTTGCTGCTGCTTTTCCACTATCATTTGATATTTGTTATGGCAGGTTAAGACCGACCACCCTCAAGACTCAGCAAAAACTTCGCTGTCTCTTTAGACAGTAAGGAACAGAAATATATCAAAAGAGTTCTTGATTTCCCTGAGATGCAATTAAACCCAGTGGCCCCCTTTTGACTCAACTGTATAATGATGGTGTCCATAGAAGATTATCTGGCTAGCTCATTCTATCCAGATTATCAAAATGTTTAATGGATTAGCAAACCCTATATTTAAATGTCTAAAGACAGCTGGCTTCACTGTCAATTATTTTGACTGTTGCTTGCTATTTACTCATCCTGGATGCAATCCTTTTATAAAATCCCATTGGTTTTAGTGGGAAAAACTCATCCTATAATTACTGGGTGGCTGTAACTACTTTGTGTAGTCATTCTGCTCCCAGACCATCAGCTCTCTCTACCTCTTGCCCCTACAAGTTTTGAGGTATTGCCATACAACAAAACAGAAGAGAATCAGATGATCTGAGTTTTATTCTGCCTGGGTCACTCCAAGCTGAATGCAGAGGACTTTTATAACCCTAAGAATGGCAGATATGTAATGTTTTATTGATTTCTGTATTTTGTCTATTGCCTCAGTCACCAAGAGGGGGGGCACGTTTCACACCCTCACTTAAAACCTTCAACTTTTTTTTGTGTGGTTTGAATTTGGTGGGCTTGTGCGAGCCTAGTGACTTGTGGACAATTGAATAATTAGTATCATGAAATGCGTAAGAAATGAAATGTTTCTGAGAAAAGCATTTCAACACAAACAATTGGTTAGGACGTACATGTTTATTATTATAATCGCTTTAATAAAACCTATTAGCAAACAGATACAATATCCATTTATAGGAACCACTTTAAGATGGGATTGTATTGGAAGTAGAATAGAAATAAGTGGGGGAAAGGTTGTGAGTGAAAAAATAACCATGACTAACCATTGAATAGAAGATCTATCTATCTATCTATCTATCTATCTATCTATCTATCTATCTATCTATCTATCTATCTATCTATCTATCTATCTATCTATCTATCTATCTATCTACCTACCTACCTACCTACCCACCCACCCACCTACCTACCGGTACCTACCTACCATCTCCCTCAGGGAGGGACCTACCAGTATCAATTAGCAGTTACAAAAAATAGTTATGCCAGGATTTCATATCCTTCCATGAAAAAGAACATCATTTCTTGCATATCAGTCGAACACACATATTACACAGAACAATGTTTGCAACACAGAGGATTACAGATTAACAGAGTTGGAAGGGACCTTGTAGGTCATCTAGTCCAACCCCTGCCCAAGCAGGACACCCTACACCATTTCTGACAAATGGCAGCCCAATCTCTTCTTGAAAGTCTCCAGTGATGAAGCTCTCACAACTTCCAAAAGCAAGCTGATTACTACTATTTCTTCTCCTCCTTCCTTCCTTCCTTCCTTCCTTCCTTCCTTCCTTCCTTCCTTCCTTCTTTCCTCCTCCTCTCCTCCTCCTTTCTCCTCCCCATCTTTTCTTTCTCTTTTCTCTTCCTTAAGTGTTCCAGGTGAAATTACAGCATCTTGTTCCCCATTAACCAGCTTGTCACTCAGCTGCAAAGGGGGCTTGGCAGGTCTTAAGTTTATCCAGAGCAGCTCCACTTGAGAGCTCAGAGACATGAATCAAAATAGTTGCATGATGTCATAATGGGAATGTGCTCCAGCCAGTGGGTGCCAAGGATTGTCTGCTCTAAAAGCGTGGTTTCCTTTTACAGACTTTTTTAAAGGGACATCATGCTGAACTGCACATGGTCGTTCCCTTCCAGCAATCTCGTGCACCAGGCAGGCTTTTAAATAAAAAGAGGCAAGCCGCAGGTCTTCTAGTCATAGCGCATTTTCCCTGAAGCCGGTCTGCTTGGGCATTTCTTCTACCTCCAGAATTGCTGCGTCTTCTCCTTTCAGAGTTAGCAGGGATTTTAAGCACGACTGTTGTGAGCTAGCTGGGTTTGTGCAGCTGTTCAGGGCATCCATAGATGCTGGTGGAGTTGCTTGGAACTGGCATCGGGAAGATCCCATTCTAGACGAATTCTTGCTAAAGCTTTCTGCTTTTAAATTCTCTGGGATTAAATTGGGGGAACTGGAGAAGAGTTGGCCATCGTTGGTTTACTTCATCCTCTTCATCCTAGACAGACTGATAGAATTTTTCCCAGTGCTGTGTTTTTACATCTTCAACGGGTGCCTTTCTTCCTACCTTCTGCTCCACCTGTGGGCTGGATTTTTTGCTTGGAACCAAGGTTATGATTGACAGCTGCTAGTGACTGAGCCCATGAAGCGGTTTGGCAGCCTGCGGGGGAGTAAGAAACGAAAGGAGCAAAGCAGGAGTTCGGAGAGGCGTAAATCGGAACCTCATGGCCTTTTAGGTACGCAAACTTTGCCGGTTTTTGGGCAGGAGTGGGAAGCGTCTAGTGCAGTGTTTCTCAACCTTGGCAGTTTGAAGTTGTGTGAACTTCAACCTCCAGAATCCCCCTGTCAGCTTGCTGTTGAGGAATTCTGGGAGTTGATCCATACATCTTCAAATTACCAAGGTTGAGAAACACTAGTCTAATGTCTTCTTGATTTGAGGAAGGGACATGCAAGAGGTAGCTAAATGGGGATCCTTTGGAAGGGCTGTTGGATCCACATTACAAATATCTTGAGGACTAGAAGAGGACAAGAAAGGGGTATGGAAAACTCTAACTCATTACCACCATCTAGTGTCCATCTAGATCAGTGTTTCTTAAGATGTGTTTGCTCTCAAAACTTTTCCTATTTTTTTAGTTTATGGAGGATCCTAAAGGAGCTTTGGTTTGTATGGGTTATAGTCATCTATATTTACCATATTAAACATTAAAAAACATATACAGCATTTAGAATATTTATTTACTGAATAGGGTAAATAATAATATTTAACATTAGATATTAGCTTAAATTTTTTTCATTAAAATCCTATTTTTCTAACAAATAAAAATAATAATGAACAGAGTGATGTTGTTTTAAATTTTTGCAAGTATTTTCAATACCTGGGAAATAATTTTGTTTCTATCATTCCCTGAGGGGGTCATGCAGGATTCTAGGGCTCTGTTGATCACATTTGGAAGAAACACTGAAGTAGATGTTCACAACTCAGATTTTAAGATTTAGATCTTTTTTTTGGGGGGGGGGGGAGATTTAAGTTCCATTTTGCTTTATTTTAAATTTCAAAGCGTGACTTCCCTGCAAATGTCTAGTGTATGGAACTTTAATAGGACTTATTACAAAATTCAGTGGAATGATAGATCTGTGGTTATGGCCAGTCACAGACTGCCTGAAATGTCTGAATATTAGTATTAATATTATTAATAATATTAACCCAACTAAGAAGCAAATTCAAAAGACAGCCTATTATGATGTTTCAAATTTGGAATGCTGCAATTCTGTTGTCCAATAAAGAAACATACATGTTGCAGGATCAAAAAACCCAGATCCAGGATCTTTGGACCTGTATATTTACCTTCATTCGGGAAAAATGCTTGTATGGATGAAAGTGCCGCCTTTTGTTACCTCAAAATGATACATGTATTATCTAAGTATATTGCAGCAAAAACACACATCTAGTTAGATAGGAGAAATTAGTTAGGATAGCATTCCAGAATTAAGAATACTTTTTTATGCGGGATTTATCAGTGCAAACTAGTTGTAGCAATGAGATGAAATTGAGATGGAAATAAGTGAGGCATTGAGTGAAGAACTAAAAAGGATATTTCTTTCTCAAAGACAGTGGTGTAACTTTCTGGTTCCTCTTGGTCTCCTAGCTGATGGAAGCCAGAATATTCAGAACAGGTAGTCCTCAACTTACAACAATTCATTTAATGACCATTTGAAATTACAAAGGCATTGGAAAAGGTGACTTATGACCAGTTTTCAAACTTATGACCCTTGCAGAATCCCCATGGTCACGTGATGCATTGTCCCAGGGTAATGGGATCATCACTTGTGACTTTCCGAGCTGACTTCTGACAAGCACAGTCAATGTGGAAAGCCACATGATTTACTAAACTGATTCACTTAACAACTGTGTCAAAAAGGGGTACAACTCACTTGACTTCCTTGTTTGGCAACAGAAATGTTGGGCCTGGGGTTGTAAGTTGAGGACTAGTAATCCTCAAGCCTCCAAAATGCTTGACGTCATCTTCCTCAGCCTAGCGCCCTCCAGATGTATTGCCAATATATTTACAGGCAGTCCTTGACTTACAGCCATAACTGAGCCTACAATTTTGGTTGTAAATTGTGAGAGCCATAAAGCAGCTCACTACGTCACCATTCCTGAATTTATTAGCCTTTTTTTGCGGCAGTCACAAAGTGAATGTGGACATCATTAAGAGAATGCTGTGATCATTGTTTTGGGATAATTTTTGCCAGAAACTGGAAATAAAATTCCTATTTTTCCCAAAAATGTCATAAATTGGAGTCATGTGACCCTGAGGTACTGGAAATGGCTGTAAGTGCCACGACCGGAGGACATGGAAACAAATCCAGATTATTTTCATTTTCAGGGTCTCTCATAACTTTGAACATTTGCAAAATGACCCATCATAAAGTAAAGACTACTTGTAGTGATATAAATAGTCCTTGACCTATGACCACAGTTCAGTCCAAAATTTCTGTTACTAAGCAAGACAATTGTTAATTGAGCTTTGCCCCATTCTATGAACTTTCTTGCCCCAGTTGTTAAGTGAATTGTTACATTTATTAAGTTAATAACACAGTTGTAAATTTGGCTTCCCCTTTGACTTTGCTTGTCAGATGCTTGCAAAAATTGATCACATGACCCCTGGGACACTGGATGCCAGTTTCCAAGCATTCGAATTTTGAACAATGTACATGGGGATGCTGCAGTGGTCGTAACTGTGAGAACCAGTCATAAGTTACTTTTCTTCAGTGCTGTTGTGGTTTTCAATGGTCACTAAATGAATTCTTGTGAGTCGAGGACTACCTGCCCTAGCCATAGTAGTCACAGCAATTCATAATGCTGCAAACATGATAAGAGCTGCTGTACCCAGATGTCTCACAAGCGACCTCTTTCCATGCTGCATCCAGATATCTCAGCCTGGGCAACCTGAATCTTTCACCCATGAGCTGTTCCAGGTTTTCCTTTCATTCTTAACTGATTTTGATAATTGCACTAGATTAGATCATATTTATCTGTGATTTTTTTGTCCTCTTTAAAAAGGCTTGCTCCCTTCTGACGTGTTTATGAAAATGCATAATGCCATCATTGGTTTTATAAAAATGGTCAAGCCTTAACTTAAGCTCTTAGAGTCTTTGGGGATGGTAAATTAACAACGTTCTGTAAAGGAACTGGAGGAGTTCACTTTTTCGTCAGTTCCTAAATTAAATTATTATTTCAGTGTCATAACATAAGGGAGATTTGGAGCTGATTAATGGGAGAAGTAGGAAGGTGACTCTAAAAGGCAAAAGCATTGGTTGGTGCCCCTCACCCAGCAGAAATCTTCTGAATCTAGAGGTATGGAAATAGACCCATATATTTTGCTCCTTGGAGTCCTCTGGGACATTGTGAAAAATCAAGGCAGATAGGGAGAAACAGGAAAGGGAACAAAAGTCAAGATGGCAGCCACAGCTGAGTGACCAAAGTGCAGAAACTCGGAACCCAATTGTGGTCGGAACCCAAGTTGAGGACTACCTGTATAAGAAACCCAGCATGCTATCTTCTTCCCCATACTCAGGTGTGGTTTTTTGATATTATGTGAGCACCATAGCTGTGCCTTGTACTGCTACTTCTACTATACAACCATGTTAGAAACATCTACCAAGGCACTTTCAGGTTGAAAGGATTAGCTGGTGACATCACCATTGCCCAAGGGGTTCCTTTCATGTCTCTGTTATTTTCCCATCAAAGTGGTACCTATTTATCTACTTGCGTTTGCATGCTTTGGAACTGCTAGGTGGGCAGGAGCTGTGCCTGGTTAAACCAGGGTTTAGTTTTTGTTTGCTGTGTAAACATGACCACTGAGTCTAGAACTCTTCCCTTGATCCTTGGGATGGTCAGAAGCTCCTGCTCTAGAATGTAAGAAAACTGCAATCAATCAATTAATTAATCAATCAGTAAATTTGGGGTGCTTGGGAATTTGCAAAGAAACACGCTGAATTGGAACAATCATCAATAAGGCCTGAAAGCCAAAGAAGACAGGAGGTTGAAGATCTGCCACTGGATCCCCAGGCCTTTTAGATTCCTTGGCTGTCTTTCCATCTTTCATAAGCTCCATCTCAAGGTTCTGGGAGTTATCCTCTCATCCTCCCACTTTTCCCCAATGTCAGTTCACACCTCCAGTAAATGTATCTTCTTTTTTATCTAATCTAAGTGCCTAGCATGGTGGGCCACCACATACATTTGAAAGGTGATACAGAAATGGTCTATGGAAATTCTTGACCATTCTGGTGATGATTGTCCCCCAAAAAAAATTTTCCCAGAAGGCAACTGGATTTTTTTTTATTTTTTTGCCCTTGAAAATACTTTGCTTCTCATCCAAGAAGCTTCCTGGATAAGAAATAAAACATTTTCAAGGAAAAAAAACAAGAAAGTCCAGTTGCCTTTTGGAAAAGCAGCTTTGGTGTGGAAATGAAGGTTTTGTTAATCTTCCCTTCCAGCTACTGGAGGTCTCCCAGCAGGGTTGGATTTTAACAGAATTTAGAGAAGTAATCTTATTCTTTTGTTACATTTGCTCCTCAAGAAGGAACAAGCACACAGGTGGGCAAAAAAATTGAGGTAGCAACTATGGCCATACATGTAAAAAGGAATTGGTGCTTCAGTTGTGTGGCTGTGGTTGATAGCTTGATTTTTTTTTAACTATGTTCCTCAATTATACACCAGGCATTGCCAACATTTCATGGTTAAAAGGAACAAATGGGAAGTTTGTACCTTCAAATTTGCAAGACTGATGTTAGCCAACCTGGGTAAACCAGACAGGAAACACAACTCTATGAGCTAAATCTACTTTATTATAAGACGATCTTGAAAGTTTGAAGATAAAAACTTCCCACTGCCACTTTTAACCATCTGATCCATTAGAAGTTTCTTCCTCTGATCGTTAAGCCACTGGGGGCTCCTGCCTCTCTTCTCAAAATTGCTTCTTAGGCAACATATTTCTCCTTTGTCTCCCAAGGTCATCCACATATTGCATTATATTAAACGATAGTCAGTGTGTATGGCCAGTCACAAAATATCTATTTATTTACAGCTCTAACAGGTAACGGTAAAGGTTCTCCTTGCACATATGTGCTAGTTGTTTCCAGATCTAGGGTGCGGTGCTCATCTCCGTTATAAAGCCAAAGAGCCAGCGCTGTCCAAAGCAAAATGACTAAACACCGAAGGCGCACAGAACGCTGTTACCTTCCCACCAAAGTGGTCCATATTTTTTTACTTGCATTTTTACATGCTTTCAAACTGTCAGAAGCTGGGACAAGTAACAGGCGCTCACTCCATTATGCGGCGCTAGGGATTTGAACCGCCAAGCTGCCAACCTTTCTGATCGACAAGCTCAGTGTCTTAGCCACCACATCCCAACATCAGGATAATCACTGTCAATCCCCAGCTTCTGTTTTTCTGGAGAGAAGAATCCCTTTGCAAATAGGCTCTGGGGCACAGCAGCTTACCCTTTTTATTTTTTAGATTGCTGGTGGAGTCCAAATGATCTCTGTGGGTATTGGTGGCAAGAATGATGGTCCTGGTGCTTCAGTTTGCCACATGGCAACTTCCTTTTACATTTTGTTTGAAATTCAAATGATTTGCAAAAAGTAGCATTTTTTTTAAAATTACATTTATGTGCTGCCCTTCTTCGGAGACTCAGGGTGGCTTACAGTCTTTAGAGCACCATACTAAGTGCTCAGCAATAGCCTTCATTCCATTGTATATACCTGCTTATTACTAGAGCTTTTTGGCCCCTCCAAGCGACATTTTTTACAAAGTCAGCTTATTGCCCCCAACAATCTTGGGTACTTTGAATATGGGCTTGATGTAGGGTTACCTTATGTGAAGTGCAAGCTCCCCAAATGCCACTAGATGGAAGCAAAGAGGAATGCTCCCTGATTCTTTGCTGTCATATGGAGGTCATTCGGGTATTTTGCAGTCCATGGGTGATTATCCCTGCCCAGTGGGTATAAAAATAGGAGCCTGTGGATGGATGCTATAATCATAGGGCACGGCTGTACCCTACAGAACACAATTTGGGAAGAAGTTTCCAAGCAGGATGATATTACATGTACATGTACATTTTAAAGAGGGCCCATTTGTTCAGAGATATGTTGAAGGACACTTTCAAAGGATGCAAGAGTGAGAACAGATTCATC
Organism: Bungarus multicinctus; assembly: GCA_023653725.1. Taxonomy (NCBI): domain Eukaryota; kingdom Metazoa; phylum Chordata; class Lepidosauria; order Squamata; family Elapidae; genus Bungarus; species Bungarus multicinctus. The sequence continues at coordinate 8,974,240 of CM042840.1, read as the reverse complement.
TGATCAGATCAACACTGAGAGGAGGATGCCTTTGCACACTGCAGCTGTGAAAACATCTGAAGGATTTCCAGTTCAGCCTGACAGCAATTATAAAATGATGCCTCTCCTTCTGCTGACACCCAACTGCTAATTCAAACCCCAATCTAAGAATGTGGTAGGGCTCAATTTTTAAGAGCCTGGACTGAGAATATTTTTCTTGGATGTTCCAGGATGGCTTTTCTCTGTATTTTCCTGGAGTGGAAAAGTCATTTAGTAATAAATAAATAGACTCCAGCTTTTGCAATTAAGGCTGGATAGGAGCAAAGTTGAGGACAGCCTGGCTAATTGTGCCAACAACAACAATAACAATAATGTAAAAAATATGACCTCCCTGATCCAAGAAGTCATGGGAACATAAGGTGGAAAAAGTTGTTGAAAATAAGGTGGAGATCTTATGGTGGGGGTGGGATGCTACCGGTTCTGCCCGGCTCTGTAGAACCGGTAGCTCTGAAGAGCAGCAAAAACGAACCGGTTCTGTATTTGCTGCTGTTTGGCCCACCCACCTGCCTGGGGTCTTACCTGACCTTTATTTTCTGCTTTTTCAACCTCAGCTGCATTGCGCAGCACAGCTGAGATTGAAAAAGCAGAAAAAAAGTGGCTTTTCAAACACTGTGCACCTGTGCGCAGTGCTTTTCAGCTGTCCGGGCGGCACAGCTTAAAGGTTTTTACATATGCGCGCAGCGCACATGCGCGCACAAAACATAGTAACCAAACCAGTAGTAATACCGGTTGAATCCCACCCCTGTCTTATGGGACTTTTTGGGTCATCATTTGAAACACAACACACCAGATATCACAGTTATCGAAAACTGAAATATACAATTTATTGATATTGCTATACCAAGAGATGCCAGAGTCAAACAGGAAAAAATCATGAAATATCATTACTTGGCCATCAAAACTACACAATTATGGATGAAACATGTAACAGTGATACCCACTGTCATCGGGGTACTTGGTACCATATCCAAGAATTTTGCAAAATACATCAAGAAGTTGCAGCTTCCTGCTGTAGTGCCAGCAGAGCTGCAAAGGACTGCGCTGCTCAGAACAACATACATTTTAAGAAGATAATTGGTTGATTCCTAGGATGCGATTCCTAGGATGCTGGCAGCAACACATATCAAGCATCAGAGTCAGTCAATGATATTTGTGATACATTTTAAAATGTTCAGTTTACTGAGTTTCATGTTTAATGAATAAAAGTTTATAATGATAATAATAATTTATTATACCTACCCCACTTTACCACAGTTTTGAAAAGTTGTCTTTGCGCATCTATGATTTGGGACATCCGATATTGGATTACTTTCAATTATCCAAATTCTTGCCTCTTGTTTCCTGCAGAAATCATCTTCAAACTTCACTAGCTGGTGAAGCTTGCTGGGCTTCTAGCAGTGGGAAGCAGAGCATTAAGTTCCCAATTTTAGAGTCCTCTTTTATCAATTAGCAGGACCAAATGAGACCATAGATACAGAGATATCTCCAAGGTGTGATCAAAATAATCAAGACAGTGGCCACAGTAGGGTGATTGATCTTATGTGCCACACCTCATCATAGTCACTATCTTTTTTGCTGTAGCTTGAGGACATTCCTGCAGAGATGATAACGAAACATGTGGGAAAAAAATCCAGACAGAAAACATATTAATTTTCTTTGTAGGGCTGGTGACAGTTTTCTACCAAATGTACAATTCCATCATTAAAGATGCAGATTTTAGGCACTGTAGCCACATTCAATATTATTTATGTATATGCCAAATATTTATTTATTTGTTATTTTTACAAATAACTCAGGACTGTGAACATATCCAACGTATCTTCCTCCTCCTATTTTCTCCACAACATCAACCTTGTGAAGTAGATTGGGTTGAGAGAGAATAATTGACCCAAAAGCATCCAACATAAGACTGGACTAGAATTCATAATCCCCTGGTTTATAGCCTTGTGCCTCCTTAACCACTAGATCAACATGGCTCTCAATATTCCACAATTGTGTTACTTTGACCACCACTCCAGACCATGACAACGTTTTAACATAGTTTGTGATTCAAATTCAGGCCTTTGATTAGACTGTGGTTAAGAAAAAATATTGGGTTTGCTGTGTCCCAACTTAACTGTTGTCTCTGGATTATTACAGAGGAAGGAACAAGAATTGTGTCCAGTCTTTGACCTCCCCAGAGAAAAAATACGAGATAAATCAGCAACAATACATTTTTACAACAGTTATCAAAGCCAGTATGGATTTCTGTAGAAGGTCAAATGATTAGTTAGCAAAATATTTGCTTTATTGATCTACTGTGTTTTTCCAATTTGCTTTCCAACCTTTGAGAAGATTTACAGAAAATTTTCTGTGTTGTCAGGACATTCAGAGGCCAAATTTTGTTTGCAGAAACATTTCAGGGACAGAAAAAGACTCAAATATCTGGTTTTCAGGTCAGAATAACAGAGATGGAGGAACCTTGTCTTCTAGTCCAACCCCCTGCTCAAAGATAAGATCTTATACCATTCCACACAAATGGTGTCCAATCTCTTCTTAAAAATCTCCAGTGATGGAGCACCCAAAACTTCTGGAAGCAAGCAATGATTAATTGTTCTCACTGTCAGTTTTTAGTTCTAGGTTGGTTCTCCCCTTGATAAGTTTCCGCCTTTACTTCTTGTTCTGCCCTTTGGTGCTTTGGAGAATAGTTTGGCCCTCTCCTCTCTCTAACAATCTCTCAAATATTCGGAAGAATATGAGGTGTACAGTCTGTGGACCAAGACAGATGTGTAACTCTGTTTGGAATTAGTTGGCTAGATTTCAGGAAAACTTTTATAGAGCCCTTGTTGAATTCTTCCTTCATTGCCCTCCCATCACTTTGGCCTTTGAGTTATCTCATTTCAGAAAACATGGAGCAACAGGTCTGAACACAAGTATATATAAACAAATTCAGTACATATCAGCAGGATGCCTGCTGCATAGCAGTAGTCAGGTTATATTTGTAGACTGTATTCAAATTGTTAAATAACTGTTTATGGCAATGTTTCTCAATCTAAGTAAGCCTGACTGTGGAATTCTGGAAATTGAAGTCCCCATATCTTAAAAGTTGTCAAGATAACCCTACATCATCAAGCCTATACTCATACTTTTTGCAAACCTCTGACAGGCAAAGTCAATGGGGAAATCCAGATTCACTTAACAACCGTGTAATTAACTTATCAACTGCAGTGATTCACTTAACAACTGTGGCAAGAAAGGTTGTAAAATGGGGTGAAACTCACTTAACTCATCTAACAACAGAAATTTTGGGCTCACTGATTTTTGTAAATTGAGAACTACCTGTATATCTGTCTGCTGAAGAAAGAACAGGTATATTGTGAACTGAATGATCTAAGACAGGGGTCCCCAATCTCAGTCTGTGGATTGGCACTGGACTGTGGCATGCCAGAAACTGGGCCGTGCAAAGAAGCAAAACCTCATCTATGAGATGCAGACAGCATGCAAAACCAGGCCCTCTCTGGTCCACGGAAAAGCCGCTGTCCACGGAACTGATTTGGGGTGGGACACTGATCTAAGCTGTTTTCTCCCTTCCAGTAGTTAATTCTGTAATCATAGAGTCCTTGAATGACCAAGGACTGACATTCTATGTGAACAAACTTGGCATAGCTTTAGATGACCTGGTCAGGTTTCAGGTTAATCCCAGGACAACCTGGCCTGCAAGAATTACTATTAAAGATGGGTTCAAAGAGTTTGTGTTTCTAGTTTTAATTTTTCAGATTATACTAGTGTGCCTTTGTGCAGAAAAGATTTTCATACCTTGCAGAGAGAATTTCAGATCTGTTTTGATAGGCATTCAAATTCCAGCTCTCCCTAATGTTGAAAAATATTAGAAATTATAGCTTTCTCTGTATATTACATGGGGTGGGGTGGTAGTGGTGGAAGGCTGAGGTTTTTTACATATCTAAAAAACTCAAGTGTCCTATCAAGCAACTACACTTAGAATATTAATTTAGCAGAAGGGCGAACCATAGTTCTTTTAAATAAAAATAAGAAAACTCCTAATGGCCTATAAAACTTGTGCAAATTAAATCTGCATTGATTTTGCATTTTTTTAATATCATATTACCTTGAAAAGTGCATGCAGCATTTTCAGACTTGAGAAGAATGTCATTGACTTGCAAGGATAGCGATTCCTAGGTAATGCCTTCAATATTTTCTCTTCAGATAAGCTTGGTCTGGAATATGGAGACCTAAAATTTACAGTTCACTTTAGGGTAGAAGATTTCACACATGGCTAATCAGATGTTTTGCATTGTTGAAGAAGCACCAGTTCTTAATGGTGGAGCACACACTTTATATTTTTTGATAAAAGGACTGAAGATGGTTTGAATTCCCTGCTAGAGATCCTTAAGGAATCCATATTAAGTTGAGAGGACAGATAAGTTGACTTCCTATGTTGCTAGCTATTTTGAAATTGGGTGTCCTTGTTATTGACCACTTTTTAAAGTGACATTGTAAGAGAGTGGCACATGCTTTCTATCTTGGTTGGTCTTCTGAGTAGATGGTCTTTCCTCCTTGTGTTCTCTTTGGAAATGTCCTCTTGTTTTTTTTAGCCCTGCCTTGACCCACGGTTTCTGGCTTTCTGCCCATTCATGACCACTCTTAAATTATTTCAAGCAATTTCATCCTTCCATTATGCAAGAGCCTTCATGCAATGCCATGTGGACTAACCTAGACCCTCAACCTTGTAGAAATATGTCTCTTGTCACTGGAAAGGACTCATCCGACTCTCTTCAGCACCATATTTCATGTGGCCTGAAAGCACCATCTTATTTTCGATTCATTTACTACATTGCAAAATTGCACCAAGACTTGGCTTCGTGTCTGCAAGCCATCACTATAGCAACCCTACTCTTACACAAGTTTTCTGGCTAAAAATAGATCACCTTGAACCCAAGGGAAAAATCTAGGGAAATCTAAGGGGCCAGAAGGATCTGGAAGGTAGATGTGGGGAGGAGAGAGAGCTTTCATAGTAACTGCAAAATAGCTCAGCTTTTTGACTCTGGAGTAAAATTTTCAGGGAGGAAATCTTGTCTGGGTACGGAGTTGGACAATATCCTTCAGCTCTTATGATCCTCATATCGGCTGGGCATGGAAATTCTCTTGCTTTGTGACTCTGACTTGGTCTCTTTCGATTTGAGAGGATTGATTTGCTTTCAGGAGAGAAGAGTATTCAGGAGATAGATCGTGATGGTGGGAAATATTTCCATTTCCTCAATCTTGAGGTTCTACAGATCTCAGGTTCATTTCTTTACAGTCTTACTGGGTTTGGCCATTTCTGTTCAGTTTTGAAGTAAATTTACCTCCGTTGATTTTTTTTTTTTTTAAAAGATCAAGAAGGAGCAGATAAAGTTCTGGGTGATGGACAGACTGGTTGCAGAAATGAGCAACCTCACCTGTAAGGCTCCCCCCCCCCCAGTAATAAAAATAAACCCAGAAACATCACCAAAACAAAGTGTCAAGGAGACTTTGAAAACCATGAGAATAAGGCAAAAACAACAACAGCAGAATCTTCTCCTTTTGCAGAAGAAGAAAACTGAAATGCTTCAAATCTCACCAGGCAGTATTTGCTCTTCCCTTAAAGGACCCCACAAAGCTGTTTGAACTTTTTGAAAAGCCACAGAGATGTTAAAGGATGTTCAGTAGGGAGCGCACATATGCTTCAGGTTCTGGAATTGTTCTGACCCCACTGAAGCCACAAATGCATCAGTGAAATAACTCTGACAAATAAGTGTATAGATAGCCCTTGACTTACAATCCTTCGTTTAGCAATCATTTGAACGTAAAAAAAAGAGACTTAGGACCAGTCCTCACACATATGACCCTCACAGCATCCATATGATCATGAGATGCAAATTTGGGTGTTTGGCAATTGGCATATATTTATGATGATTGCAGCATCCCAGGATCATGTGATGGCAATTTTCAACTTTCCCAGCCAGCTTTGGATCAGCAATGTCAATGGGAGGGAAGGTGGATTCTCTTAACAGCTATGTGATTCACTTAATAACTGCAGTGATTTGCTTAACCTGTGGCAAAAAGATTGTAAAGTCAGGCTCTGCTCACTTAACAACTGCCTTGTTTATGAATGGAAATTCTGGCCTCAATTGTGGTCATAAGTTGAGGACTACCTATATACTCTGACTTGCACATCATGCTGAGTTATGATCAATTGAAGTCATGATGCTTTGCAAGACCGAAGCAGACAATCTATTGAACCAGTTCTTATGATTCTGCACAGTTCGGAGAGCCAGCAAATCATGCTGGCTGGTCCTACCCCTCTCTGCCTGCCCCTCCCCTCCCAGTCAATCCTTAGCACGCATGCATGATATCGTGCGCATGCCCGACATTGCTGCATCCCCCCCCCCCAATCACTCCTTAAGATATTTCTTGTTTTTCTTCCTCCAAACGATCAGCTGTTCTGATGATCAGATGTGCCGGGATCCCCCTCGCAGCCTTACTGCTTTGCCTAGGAGGCTTCCTTGAGGCTAGGAGGCAAAAAGGGGTGCGCAGGGCGGGTGGGGGGTGGGAGGGAGGAGCTGCGCCCCCTCCTGCGTTCCATTGTTTGCATTCTTGGTCCCCAGGGAAGCCTTCTGGGAGCAAAAATGCCCCCCAGGAGGCTTCCCTGAGGCCCAGGAGGCCCCAAAAGGCTTTAACAAATCTTTTAGGAGCAACACAGGATTGGAATACATGACTTCTGGGGACCCTCCAATTCTATGGTTCTATAAGTGTCTTGACATCATTTTTAAAAAAGATATTTAAATGAAATCCATTGAATAAATAAATGGAGAGGTTCTTGGAAGACTTATCACTAGTTGTCACTTATCACTTATCACTCATTTTTATTTTCAGGTATGGCTTAGAATCATAGGCAGCTATAGAAACTAGAAAGACTGAGTATCCACAGTTCACCATTAATTTGGGGTGTTTTTACAGAAAGATGCTCCTCTCTCCCAAAAGGAAAACTAAGAGGAGTAAAACTATTTTGCACCAATCACAGTGGGCAAAACATGTTGGTGGGAGTATTAGGGTCTTAGATATCAAAGAAGGTTGGTGCATGTCACAAAGTCCTTTTCATGCGAATCAACCCTTTAATGGCTTGTCTGTTTAGTTAAACTGAGAGAGCTTTGATTTCATTTTCACTCTAAACTATCCTTGGCAGAAGAACTTTACAGCTGCTGCTTTTGAACATAACAGCTTTGACCTTGAGAAAACTTAACTTTATCTGCAAAGTGATAATGAGGTGGTGGCAACAGAACAGATTAATTATTGTGGCACACGACTAGGAAGATATTTAGACCTTTTCATCCATTCTCTTGTTCACATAAAACTTAGGAAACATAAATGAGAAATTAATTGTCCACAGAAATTATATATAAATGTAAATCTTGCTCAATAAAGTTTATCATAAAACAGGCACTATATTGAAGCAAGAAAAAAAAAATCTGCTGTCATGAAATCTGTTTGGGCTTTTCTATAGAATTGGAGTTTGATTTTACTTCCATGATAGCATTAAAAAAAAAAGATTATCATCATGTGAGTACACTTAGCCATTATTCTAAAACTTTGGAGCGATTTACCCATTGTTCTTTTAAACTATAATCCAGTTTATTATTTGAGCCAAGAAATGCAAATACAACGATTACAAGTAGTCCTTGGTTTACGACTACAATTGAATGCAAAATTTCCATGGCTAAGCAAGACAGTTAAGTGAGTTTTGTCCCATTTTATGATCTTTCATGCCATTGTTGTTAAATGAATTGTTGTAGTTGTTGATAACACAGTTGCTAAGTGAATCTGGCTTCCCCATTGACTTTGTTTGTCAGAAGGCCGTGATCCCAGGATACTGCAACCACCACAAATACATGACAGTTGCCAAGCATCAGAATTTTGATAATGTGAACATTGAGGATGCAACAGTTGTTAGTGTGAAAAACAGTCACTCTTTTTCAATGTTCTTCAAATGGTCACTAAATGAATAGCAATAAGTGAAACTACCTGTGTGGATTTAACCTGTTGTATTAACCCAAGTGCAATTGACCAACCTCCTGTTGTGTGAATCTCTCTAAAGGCTGTTTCCCTGTCTTCCATCTTTCATGCCTCAATTTTTTAGTCTTGGGATAGGTGACATGTACTATTGGCAGAAGCTGTGCCAAAATCATACAGGTAGTCTTTGACTTATTGGGATCAGAACTTCTGTTACTAAGCAATGCGATTGTTAAAGGAGTCATCACATGACTATCCTAATTTTACAATCCTTTTTTATCATGGTTGTTGTGAATCACTGTAATAATTAAGCAAATTCAGTTTATAGCTAGAATTTATATTGCTAAACAAAGCAGTTGGTAAGTGATTTTATGATCTTTTTGGCATGGTTGTTAAGCAAAGCACTGCAGAAGCCTCCTGAGTGTCAGCAGGAAGAACAGGCCCTGAGATGCTGATAAAATAATTGCCAAGCTGGTTGAGATGCTTTCTCACTGTCCTGGAATGCAGAGCTGCCATGGTCCAGAGTCCCTATGTGAAGAAAGCAGAGAGGCAGGAGAGAGGCAGGCCATTCACTGTTTTCAAAATAGAAGCACCGGAAATATAAATGCTGGGTCGATAGAAAGCTTAAACTTGGAATGCCCCTGAAGAGGAAGTCCAGCAGGATTTTTTTTACCTGTGTTCACAGGCTAAAACTGTTTTCAACCTTGGCAGTTTTAAGATGTATAGACTTCAACTACCAGGATTCCCCGTTGAAAAACATGATTGCACTAAAGGGTGACGGGCTGGTTTGTGGCTTAGTGCCTGGTTCCACATTCTCCCTTATTTCAGCACAATTTTTGACCTGAACTGATCCTATGTAGTTCAGAATTGCAGCGGTGTAGCATCATTTTTTATGTGATATATAAAATCACATTTTAAAGTTGCTGCCCCGGTTGAGAAAGTGATATAGATTGTTGTCTTTTGTTTCCACCGAGTTTGTCATCTGCCAATTCTAACTTTCTGCTTCTTTCTTGTCACTGTTAATGTCTTCTTGTTTTTAATATTTTAGTCACTAGAATTAGGCAGCATATAAATACAACCTTCCTTCACACCTTTCTTGACTACTAACATGGTTTTAGCTTAACTTCTAGAGAGTAGGCAAATTCTATTGGACAGCCATTTTTGTGAAATGGCATAGCACAGGGTTGGACTAGAAGACCTCCAAGGTACTTTCCAACTCTGTGATTCTGTATTCTGTAAAATCGAGTGCAGACCTTTGAGGCCAAAATGAATGCCTTGAAATCAAGGCATGTAAGTAATCCTCGACTTATGACCACAATTGAACCCAAAATTTATGTTGCTAAGTGAGACATTTGTTAAATTGTTTCATTTTGCGACCTTTCTTGCTGCAGCTGTTAAGTGAACCACTGCAGTTCTTCATTACTAACACAGTTGTTAAGTTAATCTGATTCCCTGATTGACTTTCTTGTCAAAAGGTCACAAAAGGGGATCACATGACCATGGGATACTGCTACAGCCATAGTTGCCAACGGTCTGAATTTTGATCACATGACCATGGGGGATGCTACAATGGTCATAAGTGTGAAAAGTGGTCATAAGTCACTTTTTGGGTGGTGTTATAATTTTGAATGACCCCTCACACCCCGGACTGTTTCAACTCCTACCGTCAAACAACGCTATAGAGCATGCACACCAGAACAACTAGACACAAAGACAGTTTTTCCCCAAACGCCATCACTCTGCTAAACAAATAATTCCCTCAACACTGTCAAACTATTGTCTGCGCTACTGTTACTATTAATCTTCTCATCACTCCTTATCACTCTTCCCTCCCACTTGTGATTATAGGATTGTAACTTTGTATCCTTACAATCTATATTGACTGTTTCCTAGTATGATTTGATTGCTTATTGTACCCTATGACTATCATTAAGTGTTGTACCTTATACTTCTTGAAGAATGTATCTTTTCTTTTACATATACTGAGAGCATTTGCACCAAGACAAATTCCTTGTATGTCCAATCACACTTGCCAATAAAGAATTCTCTTCTCTTCTCTTCTCTTCTCTTCTCTTCTCTTCTCTTCTCTTCTCTTCTCTTCTCTTCTCAATGAACTGTTGTGAGGACTACCTGTACTTTTATCTTCCTATTTGTGCATCCCTCTTTATATTTTTGTCATCGAAATAGTACAGGTAGTTCTCATCAAATCATTGCTTGCTCAATGACTGGTCAAAGTTACAATCTACATCCCCTCCCCCTATGTATTTATGACTCATATTCAAACTTCTGACACACATCTCCTCTGTTACATGCTCGCATATCAGGCATTTACTATCTGACCTGCATTAACAGCTGTTTGCAACATCCGACAGCCATGTGACCACAATTTATGGCTTTTTAGTGGAAACCAGCATTTATTTCTGTTTCTCCCCAAAAAAGGCCTTTATAGACAATGGGTTCACTTAATGAATGTTGTGTTTCCTTTACAACTGCTATGTTTGCTTTATAGCCACTGCAGCCCTTAGTTTACATTACAGCTGCTGCATTCACTTAATGATCACTGTAAAAATGTCATAAAAACTGGTTGGTCACCAGGTGTCTTAACTGTCATGATGCACAGTGGAAACCCCAAGCTCCATCATGGTCTTGACTTGAAAACTACCTGTATTTCATTTTGATACAGAAAGCTGAAGAGCTGTCCTATGTAGGAACATAGAAAAATGTATCTGAAGATTGTTAATAAAAGGACTGAGAAGAGCCAGAGCATTTTCAAATTCAGGAAACCTGTTGAAAGCCATTCTGAAGCACATCGTCAGAGGTCCAACTAAGCAGATGTAAAAAAAAAAACATCTGTTAATCTTTGCTTCTTCCTTTTTTGAAAAAGAAGCAAATCAGTTCTCTTGCTCTGATCAGGACCTTGGTCTGCCAAAGAAACATTATTTATTCTTTATAATCTGCTAATAGAGAGCAAGCAAAGAACCATTTCACTCTCAAAAACTGCACAGGAAACCATGAGATCAGCATTAGATTTGGGAAGCCATGCTAAACAGAGCCAACATTTAATTTTGTCTTGATTAAAGTGGGTGACCTCAATGCAATCTTTATTATCTAAATTTTAAAATGATGTATAAGGGATTGTTGGCTTCTTGAAGGGAGCAAATACAGGTAGTCCTCAACTTACGACCACAATTGAGCCCAAGATTTCTGTTGCTAAGTGGAACATTTGTTGAGTGAATCTTGCCCCATTTTACAACTTTTCTTGCCATAGTTGTTAAGTGAATCACTGCAGTTGTTAAGTTAATAACATGGTTATGAATCTGGCTTCCCCATTAATTTTGCATGTCAGAAAGTCTCAAAAGGTGATCCACATGACCTGGGACACTGTGGGGATGTTGAAACTTGTTATAAGTGTGAAAAACAGTCATGTCCCTTTTTTCAGCGCCATTATAACTTTGAATAGTCACTAAATGAACTTGTAAGTCAAGGACTTACTTGTATTATATTTTTGGAGATCATTTATACATTATTTATACAGGAACAACTGCAATTAATTCTCTTGGCTCATATTATAAATAATCCTCAAGTTAAAATTGGCCACTTAGACACCATTTGAAGTTATGACTGATTTGAAGAAAGGGGCAGAATGCAGATTCGAAGTTGTCTCTCTGCGATGACAATTAAACTTCAAGCACTTGGCAAGACAGCCATCTTTAGAGCCATTTGCAGCATCCCAAGAACTTCCTTTACAGTAGTTTTGCTGAAAACTAGCATGTCCGATTCGTTTAACCACTGCACATTCACTTAGCAATAATGGCAATTCTCTTAATGATTATCACAGAAATATTATAAAATGGGCAGGATCCTATATAGTCATATGTGGAGGACTATTTGATGATAGCTTGGCGAGGAGGCTTGCCTTCCAGCTATGAGGTTTTCAGCTGCTGGAATTCTCAGCAGCGATTATGCTGTTTAGGGAATTCTGGGAGTTGAAGTCTGCACATCTGGAGGAGGTTGCTCAGATTGGAGATGGTTGTTGGAGAGATTTGCCATCCTAGTCTCAAGTTGGCCTCCTTCAGGTGTTAAGTGCTTTCAGCCCCAGGTTGCAATGTTATTCCTCTGCAGTGCCCAAGCCGTTGCTTTCTGCCTTGCTCTCATGGCAAAGCCGAGTCTCAGCTTGGTCTGGATCCAGGCAGCTCTTTGTCATGCATGGCATAATATTTATCCAAGCATGCCAAGTCACATGGCTTGGCAGCTGGACACACACTCTGTGCCTATTGACGTGGGTGCCTAGACACACCTCCCAGTCATGCTGCTGTGTGCTGGTGACATCCAGAGAAAATCATGCTGATAGTAGCATCAGGCGTAAATGGCTCGGGTCTCTGAGGACCAGAAAAATTTGAATCAGATGACCCCCAAGGAAAGAAGCAGAGAGGGGGGGGGGAGGGAGGGCAAAAAATCACATGAGCACTTAAGAAACGGCTGGAGAGAAATGCTACTTGCACTTCTATCATGATCCACCATTTTAAGTTGATTTTAATTCTGCTTTATAGCTTTAGAAGTTTAGGACTGTATTTGTTCAGTATGGATCAGTGTCTCTTCTTCTCTTTGATTGGGCTGTTTGAATCTTATTTCTTAAATTCATTATTTTGTACATAGGTTGCCAAAAGCAGCAGGAAATTCGAAGGCAGCATCTGTTTCCTTGTCATAAGAAGCTGGAAGCTTATGCTGTTTTTGCAACTATCTTGGTTTGTTGTTTCTTTTTCTCAGCCCACAAAGCATCTCTTGGTCTAGAGGGGGTGGTGGTGGAGTTGATGGGTAGGCCCTCCAAATTTTTGATGATAAGACTTCCTTTCTTTTGCATTACAGCTGGGATTTGCTCTTCCCAGAATCCATCCAGCGGATCTATTCTCTTTTTGCCCCTCTCTTATTCACTCAGCTTGTACTTCGCTGGGTTGTTCTGGGATTAGGAGAAAGATGGCAGGGAAAGGGGAATCAGATCAATTATTCTGGAAGAGGTCAGAACTAAAAAGGAATTACAGGTAGCCCTTGACTTTTGACCAGAATTTCTGTTGCTAAGCAAGTCAGTTGTTAAGTGAGTTGTACTTGATTTTACAACCTCTTTTGCAAACAGTTGTTAAAGAATCATGGTGGTTAAGTGAATCATGCAGTATTAAGCAAAACCAGCTTCTCCCATTGACCCTGCTTTTCAGAAGATGGCTAGGGAGATGGCAAATGGTGATCACATGACTCTGGGATGCTGCAACTGTCGTAAATACACACCAGTTGCCAAGCACCCAAATTGTGTACAGGTGATTGTGAGGATGCTGCATTAGTCACAGATGAGAGGATCAGTTTTAAGTTTTTTTTCCAGTGTTATAGCTTCAAACAATTCTTAAATAAATGGTTGCAAGTAGAGAACTACCTGTAATAATCTTAATACTCTATTGCTTAATCAGGGTTTATTGAGTAAACACAAAGCATGACTATGTCAGCACAACACAGGAAAGCAGTCTCAACCCAACAAATGAGCAGATAGGGACTGAAATGGAAGCCAGCTGAAGAATTTTCAGGGTAATAGTACATTGTTCCATTTTACTCCACCTGTCAAATGCTTTTGAAAAAGGTCAAAGGACCTTGATATTTTACAGCAAGAGTGTCCAACCTTGGCAATTAGACTTGTGGACTTCAGTTCCCAGAATTGGCTGGGGAATTCTGGGAGTTGAACTCCAAAAGTCTTAAAATTGCCAAGGTTGGATACCTCTGCTTTACAGTCTTAATCATATACCTAGGTATATGAAATAGAAGTTAGCGTACCTCATAATATCTAGCATAGAAACAGTTTTGGACACTCAGTTTTAGGCAATGAAGCTTTGTGGCATTTCTGCTACATGGATATATGCAGATAAATGATGACAATATTCTTACAGGAAATAGAAATCCATTTTTTTATATATCACAGTAGGTATTATTTGAATGGTTTGATTTTGGCTTAAAATGCTCTGAAAACCAGATACCATGGTTTGTAAAGCATGGTTTATAAACAAACATGATGTAGGAAGCCAACCAATTGTGTTATCTTCAATGGCAGCATACAAATGATCCTCGACTTATAACCATTCGTTTAGCAACTATTCAAAGTTACAATGGCACTGAAAAAAGGGAGTTATGATTGGTCCTTGCACTTATGACCATCACAGTATCCTCTGATCACATGAACAAAATATGTTCACTCGGCAGCTGGCATTACATTTACATGTCCAGGGGTCATGTGATCACCATTTGAGCCCCTTTTCTCACCATAATAGGGGCATTTAAATAGACATAATGACTACCACATGAAAAAAAATATTAAAAACTTTCCCAAAATATTCCTATAAAGACCATTCAGTAATATTATTATTATAGTACTGATAGTTCTCAAGTTATAACCATTTGCTCAGCAAGCATTCAAAATTATGACGACGCTGAAGAAAGGGACTACTTAAGACTGGTTCTCAAAGTTTGATAAAACTTTCTGATAAGCAATTTTGTATAATGAAGGAAAACATTTGGGAAAGATTGTTTTCAGTCAATGAAAACTGAATTCAACATTCAACTGCATTCAAGATAATGGCTTTGTACGCCAGAAAAAAAATCATGGCTTAGTGTGATTTATCAATCGCTTCTTTGCAAATCTATGGCTTGTGGTCACCCAGATGCTGCCTTCTCCCAATTCTTTGCCTATGTTCTTTTTATAGCCTCCTAATGGAGTACTTTGAGTTGGATGGGGCACCTCCTTAAAAGGAAGCAGAGAGGAAGAACCAGTGGCGGAGCATAGATTTCCCCTGGCTGCAAGCAGGGTTGGCAAGCAGCTGTGAGTCCTGGCTGATTCCTGCCTGCCCTTGCTGACAGGCACATGTCTGTCACACTCAAGAGTCTGATACTGGAGTCCAGGCAATGGTGGCGTCATCCAGTTGTGATTCTATAATTGCAGTGGCTGTATGTGGCGTCGACGTGTATGGATCAAAAATAAAGGGGGCATTTTGCTTGCTCTGGGCCTTTGTGCAAGGGGGAATAAATTCATAAACACACACAAATACATTTAAAAGGTTGAGAGAGGAAATGTGTGTGTGTGGGTGTGTTTTCTCTTCCCTCTCTCCTTCTGGACTGGCTTACCCTAATTTACATTGGGGTTATACAGGTGTTACTTTGGCCATTTTTTCCCCAACCACCACATAAATCTACCATTTGGGACCTCCATGTCTTCAACTATTTGGGATTAGTTAAGTGCCCATTGTCGATTCTTAGAAACATAGAAAATTTATGGCAGAAAAAAAGATCTAGTTGTCCATCAAGTCTGCCCTTTCAGTTTGTTTTCTGTTTTCTTGTTTGTTTTTAAATTATAATCCTCAATTTAAAACCACATAGAACTCAAAGTTCTGTTGGTAATAGAGACAGTTGTTAGGTGAGTTTTGCCCCATTTTATGACCTTTCTTGCCACAGTTATTAAGTGGATCACTTAGTAAATAAGAATTTTGGGTTGTTTTCTTCTTCGTAGTATTAGGCTGCCGTTTACTATTTGATTGCTTGTCTGAGTTGTAGTTGCTTGACTGGGATATTGTTTACTGCTTGATTGTGGGTCAGGTATTAATCCAAGAAGAAAACAACACTCCCACCAATACTAGCATAGAAAGGCACTTTATATAAGCAGAGAGCAAATCCTACTCCCTTCTCCCTGATGACATTACCTAGTTGGGTAATGAAAAGACTGCAAGAAAACCATCAAGTTCAGAGAGCACCAATGACACACAGACTGTTGTAGTTTAGCACAGTATAGGAACCTACTTAACTAGCAAAACAGACTTTGAATGTAAAGGTGTTTTTCCACTTTGTTTCCTTTGGCAGAATAGAACTAATTTGGTTTAACATCTTTTCCTACTAACTGGATCTCACCTTCATTTTTGCAGCAATGTTGCATGCAGAAAGGAACTTGGCTAAATGTGTCCCAGTGCAATGCAAAATAAGGAACAACGCTATACCTACCAAAAAGGAGCCAGCAGGATCTCCCCCAAAAAGTCAAGCTGGCAATTATGTTAGGGTCCCCATCTTGATTTTTAGGATTGGCCCTGCCCTACTGAAATTTTACATGATTCAGCAGCACAGGAACATCTGGTTCTTGTTATGCGTGCATGCAACATAATGCCCAGTGTGTGGCGACCTTTGAAAACCTGCTCTGCAGAGTTAAGCAAAATAATCTTGTTTGCTTTGTCCACAGGAATCTAATGCCTGCTTGGCCTTTGTTCCCCTGCCTGTTTTAATCAGTAACCCTTCCCTGTGCTCATTCTTCCCCTCTTTCTCACCTCCTTGGGGGATGAGCCAACATTTCTTCCTTCCCACCCACCCACTTCTCCCACCAGCTGTTTTCATGCCTCTTGGGAATATTCATTATTCGTTAACTGGCAGGATTTTTTCTTTGCAGCTGTTTCTTTTATGCCGACCAGAAAGGAAAAAGTGCAAATTGAGGTCTGACCCAAGCAAACAAATCAAGCTCTAATACAACTAGTCCTTGACTTACAACAGTTCATTAATGACCATTCAAACATATGTCACTGAAAAACGTGACTTATGACTGTTTTTCACACTTACCAACAGTTGCAACATCCCCATGGTCAAAATTCAGATGTTTAGCAAATGGTTTATATTTATAACGGTTGCAGTGCCCCAGGATCATGTTTTTGTGACCTTTTGACTAGTAAATTCAGCAGGGAAGCCAGCTTTACTTTACAACTGTGTTTACAACTGCATTGATTCACTTAACAACCGTGGCAAAAAAAGTTTTAAAATGGGGCAAAACTCACTTAATAAACATCTTTATTGTAATGGTACTAATAGTATTTAAAGTGCTCCATGGCTCGGGACCTGGATACTTACGGGATCGCCTGCTGCCACCAACAACCTCCCGCCGCCCAGTACGCTCCCACAGGGTCGCCCTACTTGGGGTACCGCCGCTCGATCGCTGTCGGCTGGCGGCCCCGAGATTACGTGCTTTCTCTGTGGGAGCCCCCTCCCTTTGGAATTGTCTCCCCCTGGAGATACGAGCCATGTCAGACATCCTAATCTTCCAGCGCGCAGTTAAGACCTTACTGTTTAAACAGGCCGGTCTGGCCAAATAAGGGTCTCTGGGGTTTTTAAATTTTAATAAGGGTTCTTATTTTTAGCTAATGAGACCTAATCATATATTTATTTAATTTTGATTTTAAATTCTCTTTTATCTGTATTATTTTATATGTTTAGTGTGTACACCGCCCCGAGTCCCTTCTTGGGAGAGGGAGCGGTATAGAAATACGAAAAATAAATAAATAAATCTTGCTTTGCAACAAAATGTTCAAGCTCAGTTGTGGCTGTAAGGCAAGGAATATCTGTATATCTTGCAAAACCAGGCTGTGCTGTTTTAGTCCAGCAATCAGTCCCCAACCTTTTGGATACCAGGGACTAGTTCTTTGGAGGGCAGTTTTTTCGCAGACTGAGGGGACATGGATTTGCACCTGCCTGGATCCCACCCACAGGATGGGGATCCCTGCTTTAATCTCTCCCTGTTTGATAATACAAGTGATGGTTTAGGCCATTTCTAGGAAGAATGCCTAGGGATGGTGGAACAATATAATGATATTGCTTTAGAAAATAACTTTGGGACATATTATAATAGATTAAATTGTTTCTCAGCCTTGGCAACTTTGAAGATGTGTGAACTTCAGTTCGCAGAATTCCTGGAGAATTCTAGGAATTGAAGTCCATACATCTTAAAGTAGTTGAGATTGGGAAGTACTATTCCACACTCCCCTGGTCCCCTCCCTTTCCCTTCCCCTTCCCTTCCCTCCCTTTCCCTTCATCATCATCCTTTTCCATTTTCCCACATAGGCTGCTTCTTCCTCATGTATAATTTGGCCTGAAGTTGGCTCATTCTCAGGTTGGCACCTGTTCAGCACCAATCACCAAGTCTGCTTACTGTAAATCGAACCCTGTGCAGTAGAAATCCTTTCTTTAGCTTTTTATTCTGAAGCCTGGTCACCTTAGCCCAATACACCTGCTTCTCTTAATGTTATTTCTGTGGTGGCATTAAAACATTCTTTTTACCTCTTAATCTTGAGCGCAATGCAGATTTCTTGATACTGCATACCTTCAATTTCATTATGTTACAATGAAATGTGATGCAATCTGTGGTCTTTGACAATAAACTCTTAAGCATTCCTCCTCCTGTTATTAATTACCTCTCTTGATGACCAGGAGCTCAATTCAAAACTGTAGTTTAGTGTTTTGAGTGAAACCAGTCAACTTATTAAGAAATCATTGCAAAAACCACTGTGAAATCTTAAGTTATGCAGTGTTGCAGGAGAACCAATAGCAGGCTCCCATGGTTTAATTATGAGAAGACATTTCCAGTACATCCTTTCAGAACTGGGTCTTTGGAAAATTTGGAAGATTTATTGTGGTGGAAATACAGAATTAGCAAAATAATAAGAATTGGAAGCAACCTTGGAGGTCTTCTAGTCCAATCCCCTGCTCAAGCAGAAACCCTATACCATTTCAGGCAAATGGTTATCCAACATCTTTTTAAAAACTTCCAGTGTTGGAGCATTCACAATTTCTGGAGGCAAGTTGTTCCACTGATTAATTGTTCTACCTGTCAGGAAATTTATCCTTACTTCTAGGTTGCATCTCTCCTTGATAAGTTTCCATCTTGATAAGTTTCCATCTTGTCTAGCCTTCAGGTGCTTTGGAGAATAGGTTGATTCTTTGTGGCAGCCCCCTAAATATTGAAAGACTGCTATCATGTCACCTCTACTCCTTCTTTTCACTAAACTAAACAGACTCAATATTCATAGTTTATTTAGTTGTTTTATCTGCAATTCTGAAATTTTAGAAGAAACGTTTGGAGGTTTTCCTCTACGTTTCCCACAGCTGTGTTAGCAGTATTAGAGTATCAGGATAGTCTTTTCCAAAGACTATTTTAATGCTGGCTGATGATCACCAAGATGATATATGTGTGTTTGGGCTGTACAATTTCAGCTGAAGGTGTGAGCTTACATAGTGGAACTTTCCACCTTGATCACATCAGTTCGGATACTTAGCAAACTAGCTTCTTAGAAAAAAAAAATTAAGATGTTGTGTAATACTTTGGATTCAAGGAAAAAATATGCCACTCAGGAAACTGGGCTACAACCACCATGGTTGACTGCAATTCCTTACAGCAACTCACTTTATCCTGAGTACATGTGGTATTGGTGGCCTTCTTCAGCTGCATCCTGGGAAAAGAGGCATTTAGATGAAGAAGACACAAAAAGTATGCCAGGCTCCAGTGCTTATTTGTCTTGGCTTTCAAATCCATAACTGTAAAACTTTTTCCCAATTAAAGACCCTGGGTTTTCTGGACAGAAAAGATACATGTTTATTTATTTTATTTTATTTATTTATTTTATTTGTCAATCGCTTACAAGATAATAGGTGTAAGCATATACATAGTTATGAATACATGAAATGGGTACATATAGGAAAAATAAAAGAAACAATAGAACAGGGACGGTAGGCAGGTCGGTGCGCTTATGCACGCCCCTTACAGACCTCTTAGGAAAGGGGTGAAGTCAATAGTAGACAGTCTAAGGATAAAGTTTTCGGGGTTTGGGGAAGAAACCACAGAGTCAGGTAGAGTATTCCAGATATTGACCACTCTGTTGCTGAAGTCGTATTTCCTGCAATCAAGTTTGGTGTAACCTTGAGTTTGTATCTATTGTGTGCTCTTGTGTTGTTATGGTTGAAGCTGAAGTATTCATTGACAGGTAAGTCATTGCAATGTATGATTTTATATACCATACTTAGATCAGACCAAAGATGGCGTAATTCAAGGTTTTCTAGGTGTAGAATTTCAAGTCTGATGGCATAATGTATTCTATAACGAGTAGGAGTGGAGAACTCTTCTTGTGAAATATTTCTGGACTTTCTCAACTGTGCGAATATCAGATACATAATGTGGGTTCCAGACTGATGAGCTGTGTTCGAGTATTGGTCTAGCAAATGTTTTGTATGCTCTAGTTAGTAGTGTGATATTACCAGAGAAAAAGCTACGTAGGATTAGATTAACATTAGCTTTTTTGGCTATGTAGTTACAGTGGGCTCTAGCATTTAGATCATTAGAAATGAGTACTCCAAGGTCCTTTATAGAGCTTGGATCATCAACAAGGTATTGACTATTCAGCTTGTATTTTATTCTCTGATTTTTTTTTGCCAGTATGTAAGATAGAGCATTTATTTGTTGAGATTTGAAGTTGCCATTTGTTTGACCATTCTGATACATAGCCAAGATCTTTTTGAAGGTAGCAGTATTGTCTGTGATATTGAACAGCTTTACATCATCAACAAAGAGAACGCAATTGCTCTTAATATGATCACAGAAGTAATTTATGTAGAGTATGAAGAGAGTTGGTCCTAGAACACTGCCTTGGGGGACACCACTATTGACAGGTACAGAGTTTGATAGGACATTCCCAATTTTGATCATTTATTGTCTGTTTGACAGGAATGCTTCTATCCAGTTATGCAGTTGTCCAGAGATACCATAAGATTTTGGTTTTAGGAGTAGTTTGTCGTGTACCACTGAATCAAAGGCTTTACGGAAGTCTATGTAGATTGCGTCTATTGCTTTGCCCTGATCAAGTTGTGTAGTCCATATGTTTTTGCAGTGTAAGAGATGCAGATTACAGGATAGTTTTTTTCTGAAACCAAATTGTTTATTAGAGAGTAGGTTGTTTGTCTCTAAGTGGAGGATAATGGATTGGTTAATAATTGATTCCATGACTTTATAGGTGACACAGCATAAGGAGATTGGTCTGTAATTTTCAACTAGGCTGGGGTCTCCCTTTTTGAAGATGGGGATGACCATGGCTTGTGACCATAGGTTAGGCAAGGAGCTGGTCCTCAAAGATTTATCAAAGATTATGCTTAGAGGTTCTGCTATGGCAGTGGGTAGCTTTTTAAAGAAGTAGGCACATATTCCGTCCGGTCCAAAAGATAGAGATGGTTTTAGTTTGCGTAGTGCTTTTTCAACATTGTCTTCTGTAAAATCGATATGTATTAGATCATTGTAGTTTTCTGTGGTTCGACTAGGAAATACTGGGCATGATCCATTGCTGTTTACAAATACTGAGCCAAAGAATGTGTTAAAGAGGTTGGCTTTAATGGCGTCGTCATTGCAGTCTTTACCGTTAGGTCCTTTCAGGGGTGGGATGGACCTTGAATATTTTAGTTTGTTGTTTACAAAATTGTAGACAGTGCGAGTGGAATTGGTACGTAGAAGGTTTTCTTCTTGTTTAATGTGATAATTGGTACATTCAGTCTTTATCTGGTGGCATAAATTTTTGTATCGGCTTTTGAAGTTGGCAACATGACCAGATT
Organism: Bungarus multicinctus; assembly: GCA_023653725.1. Taxonomy (NCBI): domain Eukaryota; kingdom Metazoa; phylum Chordata; class Lepidosauria; order Squamata; family Elapidae; genus Bungarus; species Bungarus multicinctus. Next base: position 8,952,751 of record CM042840.1, on the reverse strand, counting down.
TGTTTTTCTGCCAGAGTGATCTCTTTTTGGATTGAAGTTTCCTTATTGTTACGGGTAATCTGTTTTTCTTTGTTTTGGAAGTTGTTATTGGTACATATAGCTTGATGACTCTTTTGACTTCAAGTAAAAATACATTGTAATGGACTTCAACAGTATTGCATCCAGTGAATAGACATTGCCAATCAAGGGAATGTTGATGTATTATGGTGTCAGCCAGAGATTGTTCTTCTTTTCAGGACATACAGATACTCTTTGGCTTACAAGCACCCAATTAGTGACCATTTGAAGTTAACAACAGTACTGATAAAGGCGACTTAGAACCAGTCCTTGTACTTAGGATGCTGCAGTCCCAGTCATGTGCCTTCAAAATATGAGTGCATACCAGCCAACCTGTATTTGCAAGGATTGCAGCATCCCAGTCAGGCGATCGCTCCTTGAGACTTTCCCAGCTGGTTTCTGATAAGGGACATCCATGGGAAAAGCCAGATTCGCTGAGCAACTTCATGATTCATTTAGCTACTGCAGTGATTTGCTTAACAACCATGGCAAAAAAGGTCATAAAATTGGGCACAACTCATTTAACCACCACCTTGCTTAGTGATGGAAATTCTGGGTCTCAACTGTGGTAATAAATCGAAGGCTATCTGTATAAGGCATGGGTTTTAGATTGAGGTAACTTCTGCTTAGTAAAAGCACCATCCATATCGAGTTGTTATCAAAATGGAGCACTCAGCTATAGCATATTTGCTTTGCGTTTCAGTTCCCCTCCTTATGCCAGCTGTGGGAGAGCCATTCCTAAGGAGATCAGTATGACCTAGGTTCACTGAATTCAGTTTCTCTTCCAAAGGCTTTGGGGATCAGTTTGTGCTGCTCTGTAAACGCCATGACATCAATCATAAATGAAGCATGATAGATGATAGTTCAAATTGGATGGGTAAACAGAGCTATAGAAGTTCATAATTGTAGGCCTGTTTTGCAAGGGAGCGGGGAACTATTATTGTTGAAATGTATCAATATTCATCTACGAGGGACAATCTATGTCAGGGGTGTCAGATTCAATTTCATTGAGGGCTGCATCAGGGTTGTGTTTGTTCTTGGAGGGCCAGGGGTGGTGGTGGTGTTTGGCCATGGTGGGCTTTTGACACAGGCTTATGATGCATTTTTTCCCCTTCTTTCTTCCCATAATTCTTTATGATAACCATTTTCCTATCTCTTCTACCAGATGTTAATGGCAAACATTTATTATTTATTCTTCATATTCCTCTAAACTTTTTATTTCTAAATTTATACCCCATTGTTTAATAGTAAATTGCTTTTCCAGGCAGAAAAGTTATTTATACTATTGTATTTTTTATTATTCAACTAACAATAATAAAAATACAATAGCATAAGCAGCATGATGATACAAGATCTAACAGCAGAGGTAAATTTCCAGGATAGTAAATAGAAATGGTTGTCAATTATAGATTGTTGATTGTAGATTAAATGGACCTACAGTATGTAAAATCTGACATTAAACTGTAGAATTAACATAGGGTGTTCCTTGTTTTCTATCCAGATCGGGCACTTACTTGAGGCCACATAATTGTAATCCTGTCCAATCCAGTCCTCTTGCAGCACTCTGCCCACTTTGCCAGCCGAAAACAGGCCACGCAGGGGCCTTCGCACAGCCCATTATTGGCCAGTAGAGTGCTGCAGGAGGCTCTGGAGGCTGAAAACGGGCTGCACAGGGGCCTTGTGGGGCCTACACACAGCCTGTTTATGGCCGGTAGAGTGCTGCAGAGGCCATGGAGGCCAAAAATGGGCCATGACTTGTTTTGGCTGGCAGAGGCACCACGGGCCAGTCCTTTGATATTTCCAGACTGGCTCCACAGGCCAGATTTAAGCATCTCGCGGGCTGAATCCGGCCCGTGGGATTTGAGTTTGACACCCCTGTTCTTATGTGTATGTTTGTTTTTCTGTTTCATGCACTTTTTAAAGTTAATTTTGTTCTGGTTCCCTTTTTTTTCTTTTTGAGCTTGTATTTTATCTTGGGAAATTAAAAAAAATATTAAAAAGAATAAATAAATGAAGCTTGCTATGTATAGTGGCATTGCCAAGTCCATTGCTGTTTGTTTTTAGAACTGAAATTCAAATATATGTTTGCATGTACACAAAATGTGGCTGGAAGAAGAAGCAGAAGGTGGTCATGAGAGATGGAAATTGTTGCTTCTCATCCAGATGTACCCCAAACCCTTTCCCTGACCCAACCTCTTGATAGATTTTTCTGTCTGGGACCCTGAAAGACCCCCAGAAAGGACCCTCCACCCATGTTGAGCCTTTTGTGCTGTTTTATAAGTATTCACAGTAGGCAGACCTTATTTCTTTGCTGGTCTCAGAAGGGGGGTATAGCCTTCTACACAATCTTCAGGAAAAATAAGAATCTTTATGGACAAAAAGAAAACAACAATAAAGTCTGATTAACAAGCAGTTTCACAGAGAAAAAAACAAAGACCAACATGGAAACGAAAGGAATTGGTGGTGCAGAGCTGGAGAAACTGGAATGACAGGGGTAGACACATAACCACAAAATCTGTGTCTTCATCCTGCCCACCCTACTTAGACATCCTCTTATAGAAGCCTCTGGACAAAAGTCTATAAAACAAAAACCTAGTATGGAAAAATGCATTTGCCAAAAGGTGCAGAATACAAGTTTTGCCTCTTTTGTACAGGTGTGACAGTGTTGTGACACACATACAAAGGAAGCAGAATTTGAAGCATAAGCCTGCCATTCTCATTTGAACGAAAAACACAGTGAATGCTTTTAAAGGGAAAGCAATATTTTTCCCTATCTTTCATGATAAGGAATTTGTTCTTGCTAATTACCACCTGAGATCGATTAAAGAAAATTTTCTACACATGGCCCAGAGCTAAATTCTGAAATTTGCTATGAGATCACAAGAGGTTGGTAACTGAGATATTAAGAATGAGCTGGAAGAGATCATTGAGGATCAGGCCAAAGCTATCAGCTTTGATAGTTCTTTAATATTTCCAGAATCCCAAACAAGATACCTTCAACAAGCAGCTGCTATCAAAGAAGGATGGAAAATCGCCATCTTGGTTTGGAAGCTTGTTTGATGCAGTTGCTTGGTGCCCAAAACATTAGACGACTTCAGATAATCCTAAAGCCACATAGATAGTCCTCAACTTACAATCATTTATTTAGTATCTCAAAGTTACAATGGTACTGAAAAAAGTGACTTACAGCTAGTACCTATATTTATAATCATTGCAGCATCCCCATGGTCATGTGATCAAAATTTGGGCACCTGGCAACATATATTTACAATGATTGCAGCATCCCTGGGTCATGTGGTTTCCATTTGCAACCTTCCTAGCCAGTCTCTGATAAGAAAAGTTAATAAAGTAAGCTGGATTCACTTAATGCCTACATCATTCTGTTAACAAGTGTAGTGATTTACCTAACTATGAAAGATAGGTCGTAAAATGAAGTGGGATTCACTTAACAACCACCTTATTTAACAAGGGAAATTCTGGTTCCAATTGTGGTCATAAGTTAAGGACTATCTATAGATTAGACCAAGAAGTTAAAGAATTATCCCAGAAAGAACCAGTGACAAATTACTCATGGGATGCTGTTGAAATCAGCAAGTGTCAGGCTCCACTTGAAGGTTTTTCTTTATCCTCAGGCTGGTCCTGAAGGAACAGAATGCAGGACTAGATTAGGGATCTCCAAACTTGTCAACTTTAAGACTTGTAGACTTCAACTCCCAAAACATGATAGCAGTATTCCAGTATTTGTGAGGGTGCCACAAAGAAGAGATGGTCAACTTATTTTCCAAAGCACTAGAAAGCAGGGCAAGAAACAATGGATGGAAACTCATCAAGAAGAGAAGCAACCTGGAATTAAGAAGGAACCTCCTAACCGTGAGGATAATTAACAAGTGAAACAGTTGGCCTGCAGAAATTGTAGGAGCTTCATCACTGGTGGAGGTTTTTTTAAAAAAGACTGGTCATCCATTTGTCTGAAATGGTATAGGGTCTCCTGCATGAGCAGGGGCTTGGACTAGAAGATCTCCAAGGTCCCTTCCAATTCAAATCTGACTGATGGATTGATTGATTGATTAATTCCTCAGTCCATCATAGTGGCTGGGAAATTCTGGAAGTTGAAGTCACAAGTCTTAAAGTTGCCAAGTTTGGACATCCCTGGATTAGAAAAATCTTCCATCAATACAGTTCTTCTGATGTCCTGAAATGGGAAAAAAATTGGGTAAGAAGAACCCAATTTTTCTGTTCAGTAGATAAACCTCAGGATTATCTAGGATTTGAAAGAAAAAAAGGACAAGTACAAAAAATGGAAAGAAGGACATACAACTAAGGCAGAATATCAGCAGATAGCCAGAATCTGCAAAGACAAAGTCAGGATAGCAAAGGCTCAGAACGAACAAAGACTTGCAACAAAAGTCAAAGATAATAAAAAAAGTTTCTTCCAACATATAAATAACAAGAAAAAAATCAAGGAAGCAGTTGTTCCAAGAGAGAAGATGGCAAGGAAGTAACAGGCAACAGAGAGAAAGCAGAACTGCTTAACTCATTATTTGCATCGGTCTTCACACAAAAAGAAACTATAGCTCAACCCACCAAAAACAGAACTGTAAAAGACAGACCAGACACAAAAGTGATGGAAACAAATCACCGGGGCTAATGGATTACATCCCAGAGTTTTAAAGAAGCTGGCAGAGGTCATCTCAGAACCACTGCACCATATCTTTCAAAAATCCTGGAGCACTGGGGAACTACCAGAGGACTGGAAAAGAGCTGATGTGGTTCCCATCTTCAAAAAAGGAAAAAAAAAAAAACAGACCCAGGAAACTATAGACCAATCAGCCTAACATCAATATCCGGGAAGATACTGGAAAAGATAATAAAAAAAGAGATCTGCCGACATCTAGAAACAAGTAAAGTAATAACTAGCAGTCAGCACGGGTTTGTTAAAAACAGATCATGCCAAACCAATCTTATTTCATTATTCAACACAGTGACTAAATTAGTAGACCAGCAAAATACTGTGGACATAATATATTTAGATTTCAGCAAGGCATTCGACGAAGTAGACCACAACCTACTTCTTAGTAAGCTAGAAAAAAGTGGAATAGATAGCACCACCACTAGATGGACTTGCAACTGGCTGGCAAACCATACTCAATGAGTAGTCCTTAATGGGTCTAAGTCTACACAGAGGGAAGTAAGCAGTGGGGTGCCACAAGGTTCTGTCTTAGGCCCAGTACTCTTCAATATCTTCATTAATGACTTAGATGAGGGAATAGAAGGAGAACTTACCAAATTTGCAGATGATACTAAGCTGGCAGGAATAACTAACACCCAAGAAGATAGGCTCAAGATCCAGATGGATCTTGACAGACTAGAACACTGGGCCTATCTAACAAAATGAAATTCAATATAGAGAAAAGTAAAGTCCTACACTTAGGCAAAAGTACACATATAGATTGAGTGAAACCATACTCAATAGCAGTAACTGTGAGAGGGATCTTAGTCTTAGTGGACAACCAGCTAAATATGAGCCAGCAGGGTGCAGCAGCAGCCAAAAAAGCTAATGCAATCCTAAGTTATATTAACACAGGGATACAATCAAGATCAAGGGAAGTACTAATACCACTCTATAAAGCCTTAGTAAGACCATACCTAGAGTACTGCATCCAGTTTTGTTCACCACATTATAAAAAAGATGTTGAGACTCTAGAAAAAGTACAGAGAAGAGCAACCAGGAAGATTAGGGGACTGGAGGCTAAAACATACAACGAACGGTTGCAGGAACTGGGCTTGGCTAGTCTAGTGAAGAGAAAGACCAGGGGAGACATGATAGCAGTCTTCTAATATTTGAGGGGCTACCACAGAGAGGAAGGAGTCAAGCTATTTTCTAAAGCGCCTGTAGACCAGACAAGGAATAATGGATGGGAACTGAGCAAGGAGAGATTTAACCTGGAAATGAGGAGAAACTTTCTGACAGTGAAAACAATCAACCAAGGGAACAGCTTGCCCTCAGAAGTTGTGGGAGCGCCATCACTTGAAACTTTCAAGAAGAGATTGGACTGCCATTTGTCAGAAATGATGTAGAGTCTCCCACTTGGGCAGGGGATTGGACTAGATAATCTACAAGGTCCCTTCCAACTCTGATTATCTGTTAACTCGGGCAAAGTTTGCTGCCATAAAGAGATATCCAGCACAAATAGAGCATGAGATAGCTAGTTAGAAAGTTAGAGGCTCCTGCATCAAGGGGCAAGCTGAGAGGGCAGCCAGTCAAGGTTGGGCTGTCTCAACATCTGTCCTGACATCAACAGAGTCCAGGTATGTGTGAACTTAAGGGACACATTCTGTGGCTTTATTTGGCTAATGATAAGGCAGAGAAGAATGGCCCTTCTAGATTGGAGAAAAATACTCTATGTAATGGAGGAATAATTATAGGTAGCTAAGGATGGGATTCTACCGGTTCAGACTGGTTCAGGCGAACTGGTAGTTCCGGTGATTATTTGGCCCCACCCACTTGCCCCTGCTCTTTCCTGTGCTTTATTTCTTTGTTTTGGAGCACAGCTGATTCACACAGCCGGGGCTGCAGGAGAAGATAAGTATTATAGCTGAAAATGGGCTTTTTTAAATGGTGTGCATGTGTGGGTGATCACCAAACCAGTTATTACACCAGTTGAATCGCACCACTGCAGGTAGCCCTCAAAGTACGACCCCAATTGAGCCCAAAATTTATGTTGCTAAGTGAGAAATTTGTTTTGCCCCATTTTACAACCTTTCTTGCCACATTTGTTAAGTGAATCACTGCAGTTGTTAAATTAGTAACATAGTTAAGTGACCCCATTGACTTTGCTTGTCAAAAGATCGCAAAATTGATCACATGACCCCAGGATACTGCAACCATCATAAATGTGAGTCTATTGCCAAGCAATCAGATGTAAATCACATGACCATGTGGATGGTACAATGGTCCTAAATGTGAAAAATGGTCACAATTCTCCTTTTTCAATGCCATTATAATTTTGAATGATCACTAAACCAACTGTTGTAAATCCAGGACTAACCATACACACATTTCCTAGGGCAATAGTCTACTCCAGGGGTGGGCAACCATGGCAACTTTATGTCTTGTGGACTTCAATTTTCAGAATCCCTGAGATCAGACATTCAGCAATTGTCTGCATTTATGGTCATTTGCAATATCCTGTGGTCACATTACTATGATTTACAATGGTTTTGCCAAAAACTGGCATTTAGAATAGAAGAGAAGAGAAGAGAAGAGAAGAGAAGAGAAGAGAAGAGAAGAGAAGAGAAGAGAAGAGAAGAGAAGAGTTGGAAGGGACTTTGGAGGTCTTCTAGTCCAACCCCCTGTTTAGGCAGGAAATCCTACGCCACTTCAGACAAATGGTTATCCAATATCTTTTTAAAACTTCCAGTGTTGGAGCATTCACGCCTTCTGGTTTTCAACAGAACTGTGTTCATAGCTTTATGACTGAGGCATTTGCTTAACAACTACCACCAAAAAGGTCATATTATTAGATTGGTTACTGATTGATCTTTATAACAGTTACGACTTACGATCTTATTAGGTAGGTCCATAACATTCGTGATTCAATCTGGATCAATAATCTTTACCAAAGCATTGCAGAGTAGGCCATGGTAACACACTAATAAGACTATGGGTAGCCCTTGACTTACAACCATTCATTTAGTTCCATTTTAAAGTAACAATGGCACTAAAAAAGTGACTTATGACTGTTTTCACATTTATGACTGTTGCAGCATTCCCATGGTCGCATGATCAAAATTGGGGCACTTGGCAATTGGCATGTATTTATGATGGTTGCACTGTCCCAGGATCATGTGAGCACCGACACTCAAGGTCAATGGGGGAAGTAGATTCTTTTAATGACCATTATGTTTCACTTAACAACTGCAGTGATTCGTGTAACCACTGTGGCAATAAGGGCCATAAAATGGGGCAAATTTCACTTAACAGCTACTTTGCAATGGATATATTGCAAAGCAGGATATAAATACAGGACTACTGTATTTACTTCAATGAGACCCCGTTCATCCATCAATCTGCATCCTGTTACATCACCATCACTGCAATAATACAACACAGAGTCTTAGTAGCTGTGGCACCTGGCCTCTCTGCCATGGGAAGCAGAGGCAAGTTTATCAAGTTCCTTCCTCTTACTGATCTTCAAAAGCTTAAAAGAAATCACTTTCAATATTGGTTAGTTGACCCCTCCTACTTCCTTTGCTGCTACTCCTGGCCTATTTCTCAATTCATGCTTTATCTGTAATTCATCCTTTCCATGGTTCTCTGTTTTTAATGCCTATTTACTCCTTGCCCCACAGTCAGGGGTGGAGGACTGCCTATTCTGGGTCCAAATATTTGCTGTGCTGTACTTTTTAAATGTTTCTGACTATGTTTGGCTGCCAACGAATAGAGGTCCAAAATACCCATAATCCTTTGGACACAATCTGCACAACAACCTGTGCCAGCATTTCTCAACTCCGCCATTTTAAGATGCGAGGACTTCCAACTCTAAGATTTTTAAAAATGGTGGAGCTTGAAAAACAGTCTTATGCTACAAACCATGGTTTCTAAATCATGTGGTAGGTTTATGCAACTCACGGAGCCAGCAACAAAAAAGCTGTGCCTTAATACTGTGTATGCGCGTGCGCGCATGCACGCATACAAACACATCCAGCTGATAGGTTGCAGGAATTCTGGAAAATGCATTCAGCATCTTCCTGTGTACTATACCCAGTTTGCTTTCCCCTTAGCTATTTCATCTGAAAGTTCCCACTTTCCTAGTCTGCTTCTCCTCAACATTGTCTTGTGTGTCAACTGGAAATAATTAAAAAGATAGATATAACTTTCAAAAGCTACGATGATCATTTATTGAATCCCTCTTACTGTTTTATTTATTTATTGGTATGTTGATTACTGTACACTGCAGATGGTGCGGCTTGGCTCCTGCGTGTCTGGTTATTTTTATTTTGGCACAGCCTGTTATCGGACATCCATTCCACTGATTTGTTACTCCATTAGTGCTTGTTGCAATTTTACTCCACCAGTTGTAGCAATCAGGGCTGATGCAGCAATTTCTCCTTCTAGTGGTCGTTTTAATCATCAGTAGCTTGTGCACCAAACTCAAGCACTTTGAAAAGCCTGATGTGTTCAACAAAAGATTATATTTAAAAGACAGAAGAAAGAAAATATATTAAATCTCTTTGGAAGTAAGCATTAGTATCCAGCAATGCTTTTTGAGAATAAATACTGAATTTTAGAACTGGCCACTTCAAATATAGTTCAGGAGATATGCTTTTGAATGTGTGGAAATATCCGCGCAGCACTTATGTATATTTTTTCAGGAATCTCTGTGAACCTAGAAAAAGATGCAGCTGCTTTAAAGAGCTAGCTCATTAAAGCAGCCATGTTCCCTTGTGGTAAAATGTAGGAGCGAGGGACTGAATTCCAGAGGACAAAGAGACAACAAAGTTTAGATTCTTTGATTGGGAGAAAGAGAGTTAAAATGGCTCCACCCTAGCAATTCTCAGAATATATCTTTAATGATGTAAGTGGTTGCTTTATAGTTCAGCAATATTTCTGCCTATGTGTGAGGAACAATAAAGGAAACTTTAAAAGTAATACTGTGTATCTTTCTTGACTTCTGGAGCCTGATACATACTTCCCAGGCTTTGCAGAAGCTTGAATAAGATGCAGTTGCTTTAAAAAGGGCAGTGTGCTTGCACTCTTGTGCATTTCAAAGCCTCTGTTCCAAATCCTTTTTTCTGAAGAATGTACTATAATTCAGCCATACCTGGATAGGGGAATTGGTTTATGATTAACTCTTCTCCTGTCCTTTAGAGCAGTGGGAGACTGAAGCACCTCTCTTGGACCCAGTCCTTTAAAATGCCTGCAGGCATGTTGATAATGTAACTGAACATGATTGTGATTGGTTCACATTCTTTCTACCATCACTACAAGTTGTCCTCGAATTGTGAGCACAACTGGGACCAGAATTTCTATTGCTAAGCAAGGTGATTATTAAGTAAGTCATACCCAATTTTATAGTCTCTTTTGCCACAATTATTAAGCAAAATCACTGGAGTTGTTAGGTGAATCTGGCTTCTTTCTATTAACTCTGCTTGTCGGAAACTGTTTGGGAAGGTCACAAAAAAAGATTGCGTGACCAAGTGGTGGGATTAAAAATTTTTTATGACCAGTTCTGTGGGCGTGGCTTGGTGGATGTGGTTTGGTGGACATGGCAGGGGAAGGATACTGCAAAATCCCCATTCCCTCCCCACCCCCACTAACCTGCTTCCCAGCTCCATTCTCCTGTGCAGGACAACAAAAGAAGACCCAGCCAATCAGCTGGGACTCAATGGGAGGCAGAGAATAGATGGGGGCGGGGCCAGCCAAAGGTGGTATTTTTCAGTTCTCCAAACTACTCAAAATTTCCACTACTGGTTCTCCAGAATTGGTCATAATCGGCTGAATACCACCTCTGGTGTGATCCCTGGATGCTGCAACTGATGCAAAACACATGCTAGTTGTCAAATGCCCAAATTTTGATCACACGATAGTCATTACTGCAAAGACCAATCACAGTGTTGTTTTCAGTGCCGTTGTAATTTCAAACATACAGGAAATGAATACGTGTAGGTCAAGGACCACCTATATCTACCAAAAAATAAAAACAATCAATCAACTATAAAATGTTGGTCATTCTTATTGGCTTGCCGTGTGCTGGCGGTGCTCTGAGTGAATAGTAGCATCCATAAAACTAATGGATTACATATTAAAAGTCATCATTTTCCATTCACACAACAAGTTATTCTTTTTTGCTTTTCATTTCCTGTTTTCCATGAGATTTCAACCCCATTCTTGTCTATATATGCTTTATCTCCCCCCACCCTCGTTTCCCATCCACTTTTTCAATTTTTCTGTTTTTACCCTCTTCCATTCTTGGCAAGGCTTCACTCCTTCAAAGGCAGGATTACAGTATATCCACATATAAAAGAGAGACCAAGTCTGAGATATAACTCAGGTCTCATACACTATAGATCCTGTAGCCTATTTCTACATGGATCAACAATGCTACATCCATCTTTGTGCAGTCTGAAATACTTCCACTTCTTAAATATACTTAAGTAAAGCCCATTACATATTTGGGGCTTTTTTTTTTAACTTCGTAGAAGCACCCACTTTTCCATGGCAACATCTAAAATAAGAAGTGTCCTCCTCAACAATCTGGTGAGCATTTTCATGATTTTGGTCCAAACTGTTGTTGCATTTTTAAAGCTTTGTTTTAACTCTTCAAACAAAATTCCTTTTTAGATTTACTTACCCAAACCGACTTATTATCAGCAGATAGAAGACAGGCTGGTATTTTCTCTTTGCAAAGTTTCTTTTCCTAGAAGGGTGATAGCAACAGAGAATGGAGAATTACTGCTGAACTCCTTTTCATTTAATTTTTATCCTGCCTTTTCATTGCTTTGTATAAATAACTCTTCCTATTTTCCTCACAACAATCCTGTAAGATGGTTGGGTTGAGAGTGATTGACCCAAAGTTCCCCAACCTGCTTTCAGGCCTAAGGCAGAACTAATACGCACTAGTTGTCAGCTGTTTTTTGTTTCTAAGGCTGGACTAGAACTTACCATCTCCTGATGATGGGTTCAAAGTCACCCAAGCTGGCTTTTATGCCAAAGGCAGGAGTGGAACTCACGATTTCCTGCTGATTGTTTCAAAGTCACCTAGCTGATTTTCATGCTGCTTGCTGGTTTTTGGGCCAGCATCTTAATTACTACACCAAACTGGCTCCCTTTTGAGGTGGGGAAAGATGGCAAAGCCATTTGTATTGATATCTTCATAGCCCACAACTGCTTGGCAGATACCACTTGTACAGGAATAATACAATAAAGCAAAGAGCCATCACCAAAGATGTTTGTTAATTCCAAAATAGAGAGGCCACTTCAAAATGACAGCATTGGATACATTGGATAAAAATACAATTAGGAAGCTAGATACTGTATTGGCAAGAGGCGGAGGGGGGCAACATTGAAAAGAATATTTTTTAAAAGTTCACTAGTATTTGATCTGCTTATGATCACAAATTAAAAGTCAACATCATCAGAGTTTAAGACAGGCAGTCTGTAAAATAGACATGAGGCTGGTTTAATTTTCAAGGGAGATTTTTAGTCACATGAGTGGAACACCAACAAGATGATTCTGGATCTGCCTCTGTAGAAGTACTCTCCAGTGGTCCTTGACTTACCACAATTGAAATCAAATTTTTTGTTGCTAAGCAAGATGGTTAAGTGAGTTACACTAACAATTATGACCTTTTTTTTGCCACGGTTGTTAAGGAAATCACTGCAGTTAACCAAATCATATGTGTCTTGTCCTGTCTCATGCACAGAGGTGGATTTGTGGCTGTGCAGATGCAGATAGATAATTCCACAAAACATCCATAACAAAGTACATTTATTGGTACATCAGGTATCTTCATAACTCACATTTGTGACAAAGCTCTTCTACAATGACCAATCCTTTTCACTGCAGGTAAAAGATGGTTATTTTCCTAACCCATCACGTAGCAATAGAAAGAAAGCTGTTATCAGTCCATGAATCCAGGCAAGAATGGAGGGCAACCTCCCTCAACCCCTCAGGAGTCAATTTAGTGACCAATCAGGGGGGCATTATTTCCCAGCAAGAGGAGGATATCAGCCTCTGGATCTAGAGTGGGGAAGTGATGAGCAAGGTGCTGTCGAAGAATGCGGGTCTGGCCAGGGGCAGGTGCTTTGAGTGTCTATCCATACGTACATTTTCATGGCATCTTTAGGGCATCCTTCAGGGTACACTTTGGCTAAGCAAATGGGAAGACACAAATGAGGGCATGGTGAGTCGGTGCACAGTGTTGTGCAGTTGACACTCATCTTTGGCTTTGGTTGCAGATTGTCAGTCTGTCCAGGAGCCTTGCATGTTTCTGTGTTACATTGCGGCTCCTTGTCCGAAGGAGGGTTACGAGGTATCTGCCGTGGTGGCTCGGCATCTGGATGTAGTGCAGTCGGGTGTTGGTCACTTTTGCAGATGTGACATTGCACTTTGATTGTGCAGTACTTGGGCGAATGTTTGGATTTGCAACACTTGTAGCAGTATTGGTACTCTCTTAGCAATTCTTTTCGTTGGGTCATCGATTTCGCTGCAATAGCTGTTCAGCAAGTGATGAGTGTTGTGCATAGGACAAAACTGTTTTCTCCTTGTAGTGGGAGATCTAGATTGGGGTGGATGAGGTCTTTCTCCAACTGTGTGTGGATGAGGAGTCGATCTCGGTGTCATGGACAACCATGAAGGGTCTCTTTCTGGTAGTATAAATAGGGTCAGCCATGAAGGGTCTTTCCCTGGTAGTATGTATAGGCCTGAGGGCGATATATAGTTGCTATTGTATCTTCTGGTATTAAGAGGACTAACAGCTCTGAGTCCACAGGCTCGGTATGTGTTGCACACTGTTGCTTGGTGGGAAATGAATTCTTCCAGAAGTATGAAGGGTACAAAGCGGTGGCGACCCTTGGCCATGAAGGTGTCAGTCAATTGGAGCCACATTTATCAATTAGCACATGCAGAAGTTTCCAAACAATTTTGTTCTGTGTGTCGACGTGATCAAGACAGATGAGTGTCGGTAAGTTGGGATCCCGTTGTGCCGTTCTCAGCTGGACAAGTATCTTAGTGAGGTCTATGATTCAGCGAGGCTTGTCGATAGGAATTTTAGGAAAACTGTTGAGACTATCCAAGAGTGTTGCTTCTACATCCTCGGGAACACCTTACAGTTCATCAAGCCTTTTCCATGATAACTGTAGGACAGCGGCTGGATCATCGAAGTGGGATATCAACAGTGCCCTCGGTATGTCGGAAGACTGTGGCCCTAGCCATGCTATCAAGTGTCCGATTATCTCATCGGGGTTCAGGCGTGCCCCCTGAATGGGGTGCAGGAAAAGTTTCTTCCAAACTAGATATTTGCCGCCTGGCTTATCAGAGAATCTACAAACTCCGTTGGCGTGCAAATTTAGCTTTCCACTCTGTACAGCCATGTTTCTCCAGTAATCTTCAGCATTTGCTGAGTTGGGGGGAGGTATTGACATAGAGAGTTGGGGGGAGGTATTGACATCTCTCCCTGGATTTTCATAGGATTTTCATAGGGTGGGTTCGGGTTGTAAGTCAATGATGGGTTGTAGTCTTCTTCCCAGTACTTATGGAGGATGTCGTTTTCCCATACTGGGGACGATGGTTGAACGTCACGCTGCTGTGTAGGCTAGGAACGGTTACCTTGTGGTGCCTGGGAGCCGGACTGGTATTGAGGTTATGGCAGGAATGCTGCTGCCTGTGGATTGAGTGTGGCAGTTATGATTGGTTGAAGGTCAACTTGTTGAAAAGTTGGTGTGAAAACTGGTGGGCTAATTTGCTCATGTGGCAGGCCATGAGACGTTAGAGTAGGGTTGCTAGTGTTGGGAAGAGAATCTCGGACCTGATTACGTACAATATGAGTTGGGGAAGATTTGCTCTTGGAGGGAAGTGAATCTCGTACTTTAGGTCATACGTCAGTAGCGTAACTAACGTGCAGAGTCTGTGGTAGAGATTCTTCCCTGGTTGTGGGAGACTGCTAGGCAACTGAGGGGGTTGCATCTTCTCGTTGCGAAGCGAATGCTGCTCATCTACGTAGGCCTTGACCCGTGTATCTGGGCTCTCTTCTCCCAAGTCTTCGAGGTTGAAGTTGAGGGGGGCGTTGTCTGCCATCTTCCACCATGCTGCAGCTCATGCCATCTTTGTTACTGAGTCTCCTCGCTGTTCGGCCAACTCCAATTTGGCCTGCGCTGTGGCCTAAGCTTTGGCCATTTCTGCCTGTTGACTGGCCTGGGCTTTGGCCATTTCTGCCTGTTGAGCCACTATTTCTGCTTTCTGCCGTGTCAACCTCCTCTGTGATGCGTAGCTCTGCATCTGCTACTGCAGCTTTTGCAGCCCGTTCGGCGTAACTTGCTGCTTTGGAAGCCCTAGATGTGCTGCTATGACAGGAGGATGTTCTGGAAGGATGGTGGGAGCCAGAGAATTGGCGCGAGACACTAGAACCAGCCTGCGATGTAGCCAGTTTAGAATAGATGGAAGAAGACACATGTGATTGAGGAGCTATGTTGGATGTGGCCTCTCCCTTGATGCAACTCCCTGAAGAAGCGCATTGTGGAGCACTGCCTGGAGGGCTGTCTTGCTTTCCTCGACACTGTCTTTGCATTCCTTGTGAATCTCCTCGATTCACAAGGATGTGTGTTAGGAGTTTGGGGTCACCCAGTCTTGACTGGATGGACTTGAGATTGTTTTTGCTGCATCTCCACCATGCGAAAAGGGCATCTAGACCATCTAGCAATGTGCAGAGCTTCTTGGGGGCAGCTTATGTTTTGGGGCATCATGGATCTTCTCAAGCTTCGCCCATGAGTCTATGTAGCGGTGATATTGCTGCTGCCAATCGTTCTTCAAGAGTTCTTCCATGGGTTCGTTAAGCTTCTTACTCTTTCTGAGGTCGTAGGCTTTCGGAGGTATCGCGGCTTCTCCATAGGGTTGGACATCTAAAGGCTGTTGTTGGGAACCAGGCTCCACGTTTACATCAAGGGTGGGTGGAGAATTCGGGTCTTCTGGTACATCAGAGACATCTGTCATGGCTGAGGAAGTTGCCATGCTTCAAATTGGCAAAGGAAGAATTTTTGGAAAATTTTAGTGGTTTTTTGTGCAATTCCTTTTTGTAATAGGGTACGCTGCAAGCAGATAGCAAAGTAGAATTGCTGCAGGATTTAACACTTGAGCATGTAGGTGGCACTGCAGAGTCTGGGTGATGCTAGCACAGCACACAGTATGGCTGCTTCTAGGGTGCATTGTGAGCTTGAGACAGAAGGGGGCACTAGAGGTTGCATCGCGAAGTCTGAGGACTAGAGGGCTGAACACAGAAATATGTGCAGCGTAGCTGGAAAACTTGAGGGCAGAATGCAAAAATATGCCTATAAGGGTCACTTGTTTCACATGGTGGCAGCAGAGGGTCTGGAAAATGCTGTTGATATGCCCATGTTAGGTTGCAGTTACTCTTGGAATCTTTGAATTAAGTTGATTAAATGGTGCACAATAGTTTCATAATCACTCTTGTCAATATTTGAGAAATTGTGAAAAAAAAATCACATAAGGAGAAGAAAATTTTTGTTGTTGTTGACTACCAGATGGGGCAGTAGGCTGAAAAGGAGGGGGGCTTCCTTGCCCGCTCGTTAAAAAGAAAAAGAATGGCTTCTCTGTAATTTTCTTCTTGACCACCAGATGGGGTTAGGCTGCTTTAGTTTCAAAGGGGTATATCAATGCAAACACATATTGGAAACTCAGGGATATTTTTCTTTGAGTACCAAATGTCGCTGTGGGCTGCTTTAAGATTCAGAAAATCTTACAGAGTCCTGCTAAAATTCCCCTTTGTAATCCAGACAGACTCCTGATCTTCTCTGAGTGGATAGAAAAAGAAGGGAAGGGATTCCTCCTAGCAGCCAAATGGTTTATTTTGGCAGTCAAGCAGAGAAGAGGGAGGGGGGTTTAGAAAGCTGTTTGTAGCATGTAGGGAACTCCAGCCCCTCCCACCATGCAAACAGCATGTAGAGAGTTTAGGACAAAGGCGTCTGATGAGGTATTTTAATGACTAACTTCCTGTTGAAGCTTCTGGTTGGAACGATTTGTGCTCCATTGCTTTGGAGACGGAGGAAAGTTGATTACCCTTTATTGGCAGCCGAGAGCAGAAGAAATGCGAAGCCTTTCCTTTATCAATATATACTAGATTTCTGAAACTTTCTCAACTGAGGTTTGATTATCTTTTGAGAACTGGGTAATTTCTAACTCTCCTTGTTATGCAAATAGAGTCTCTGAGATAGCAGAAGCCAAATTGAGCAGAGAGGAGGGGTGGGTGGGTGGAAGGGCCTTTTTGTTTATAGCTTGTGGGGAACTCCAGCCCCTCCCAACATCCACAGCATCTAAAGAATTCCGATGCTCACAGAGAGAGAGAGATGACGAGACATGCAGGTACAGATTCTGATGGGTTAGGATAATCTTTTACTGTCTTGTCCTGTCTCATGCACAGAGATGGATTTGTGGCTGTGAAGATGTAGATAGATAATTCCACAAAACATCCATAACAAAGTATATTTATTGGTACATTAGGTATCTTCATAACTCACATTTGTGATGAAGTTCTTCTATAATGACCAATCCTTTATATATCAGCATTGCAGGTAAAAGATGGTTATTTTCCTAACCCATCATGTAACGATTGAAAGAAAGCTGTTATCAGTCCATGAGTCCAGGCCAGAATGGAGGGCAACCTCCCTCAACCCCTCAAAGGTCAATTTAGTAACCAATCAGGATTATAGTTGTGGCCACGTGACATGAACTATATTTCCCAGGATATCTGTAACTACACTTCCCAGGATGCATTCCCTTAAGGGGACAACTCACAATTCCTCAGTAACTAACCAATTCCCATAGACTGGCTGGGACAGCACAATATGGCTACTGGGCAGGTCCAGCTTCTCCCACTGACTTTGCTTGTTAGAAGCTGGCTGGGAAGGATTCTGAAATCATTGTAAATAAGCCCATGGCCAAGTATCTGAATTTTGATCCTGTAACCCATAAGGATGTGGCAACAGTCACTTAAGACTGTTATTTTTTTTTTTTCAGAGCCAGTGTAACTTAAATGAATGGTTGTAAGTCAAAGACTCTAAAGTATTTGGGGAACAGCTTGTCTAAAACCTACCTGCTCCTGAATTGGCTCACTCTTGAACTACATTTCTTAATTTTTCCACTATTGGAGAAATAGAGAGAGGCTCTTTTCTTTTCTTTTTATTAAATTTGTATGCCACCCACCTCGCCAAGGTTTATGCTGATTAAGTTTGTAAGAGAAGAACATAATAAATTTACCTTCTAAGCAATCTCATGACACACTAAGCCATGATGTGATGTGTTCAGTTGGGCTTAGGGTGAAGTGAGAATCCAACTAGGGAAAGCAAGTAGCTATGGAGATTCTCAATCATCCATGTCACGATTGTCCCAAAGATGCTTTTCCAAAAGGCAACTGGACTTCCTTTGTTTTTTCTTTGAAAACATTTTGCTTCTCATCCAAAACGCTTCTTCAGTTCTTTCAAGTTTCTTGAATGACAAGTTAAATGTTCGAAGAAAAAAACCCAAGAAAGTCTGGTTGCCCTTTGGAAAAAGCATAAGAAGTGAAACATTTTCAAAGAAAAAAAAAACCCAAGAAAGTCCACTTGCCTTTCAGAAAAGCACCTTTGGGACGTGTTGAGAGCAAGATGTTAATTTTTTAAAAAAACCTGGATGATTCGCTCTGTGGGAAGGTGGAGGTGGACTAACCTGCTCTGTTTTGTTGTATCTCATTTTTAGCATCTGGGCTTTCCTCTTCACCATCAACTCCCACCCAGGGAACCAAGCAGCCGGCATTTCCACTTGAATGCTACAGACATGAACCGGAAAGGCTAGAAACACGGATTCACACCCCCTGTTCTCCTCCAGACACCGGCCAAAGATTTAGCCTGTCTCCGGGGCAGGGTGCTGCCAAGCCACCCTCTCCAACACCTGTCTGTTGCGTTACCTCAAAAGTAGTAAGTACAGATTCCTAAAAAAAATTTTTTTAAAAATTGAAAGGGGCTGTAGCATGGGACTGATATAGCACTTGTGAGTGTCCAAGCGTTTGTCACACTTGTAGGCTAATGACACTTCCAATTCTCTCCATTGCTTTGGAGAGAAATATTGTACTTAGTTCACACAAACAAGAGGGGAAACTGAGGCTGAGAACCCATATTTTGCCAGCTGATGGATGCCACAGTAGAAGTTAGATGTTAACTAAAAATATTTTTGACTTCCGAGTCTCTTGAGTGAGGAACTCATTGCGTGTCCACTTGAAAACAAGCTCCACGGAAACGTCGAAACAACCATGCACATGATTTTTGTGAGGTCCTTGGCACTCTCTGAGTTTAGTTGTTTGCTTACATATATTTTGTTACCCAATTAGTAATGTCATCAATATTAGCGAGTGTGAGATTTGATCCGTGATGATATATCGTAAACAGGTAATGAAATGTCTGCAAACAACTAAGCTTAGAGAGCACTGAAGACTCCACAGTTCAACCCTGAGCTACATATATTCTCTTCTAGAAGTTTTCCTTACTTGACCTGGCTTCACACTCCAGAAGATGGAAGACCTAGTTTTGCTGCAAATTTAACACTAACTTACCCAATAAGAAACTGAACTTCTATGTGATCACTTAACATTATGAACTTACTTGGTGATCCAGCAGTCACAAATTATTTATTTATTTATTTATTTATGTATTTATTTATTTATTATTTATTTATTTATTTATTATTTTATTTATTTATTTATTTATTTATTTATTTATTTTATATAACGCCCCCTCTCCCGACGGGACTCGGGGCGGTGCACAGCCAAGTAAAAAAGCACAGTTATAAATATAATTTTTAAAATAGAATTAAAAAGGATTAAATTAATGGCTGAATAAAGATAAAAACTAATCAGGAAAATTTAAAAAGCTAAAACCATTAAAATCAATTAAAAGCTCTATAAGTAACTCTAGGCCAGACCGGCTTGATGGAAAAGGTGGGTCTTCAGTGCGCGCCAGAAGGTTTGTAGGTCAGGGATAGTCCTCATCTCCAGGGATAGTTCATTCTAGAGGGAGGGTGCTTCCGCAGAGAAGGCCCACACCTTCGGGGCCGCCAGCCGGCATTGGCCAGCTGACGGCACCCTGAGGAGGCCCATCCTGTGGGAGCGCACTGGCCGATGGGAGGCCGATGGTATCAGTAGGCGGTCCCATAAATACCCAGGTCCCAAGCCATGGAGCGCTTTAAGGATGACCACTAACACCTTGAATCGCACCCGGAAGGCCACCGGAAGCCAATGCAGCTCGCGCAAGAGCGGTGTAACATGGGAGCTCCAAGAAGCCCCCAAAACCACCCGCGTGGTCGCATTCTGCACCAGCTGGAGCCTCTGGATGCTCTTCAAGGGGAGCCCCATGTAGAGAGCTTTGCAGGATGACGAGGAGATGACGAGGGCAGATGTGACTGTGCGAAGTGCTTCCCGATCCAGAAAGGGCCGCAACTGGTAGATCCTACGGACCTGACAAAAAGCCCCCCTGGCGATGGCCGCTATATGATCTTCTAACGACAGTCGTACGTCCAAGAGGACACCCAGATTGCGCGCCCTCTCCGTGGGGGTATGAATGTCTCCCCCCACGGCCAGCGATGGAGTTAGCTGGCTGTATCTGGGTGTAGGAAAACACAGCCATTCGGTGTGGCCGGGTTGAGTCGAAACCTGTTTCGCCCCATCCAACCCCGCACAGCTTCCAGGCACCGGGTCATCACTTCAACGGCTTCGTCGAGGTGGCCTGGGGTAGAAATGTACAACTGAGTGTTGTCAGCGTACTGGTGGAACTCTACCCCAAAGCCAGGATGATCTTACTCAGCGGCTTCACATAAATGTTGAACAGCAGGGGCGAGAGCACAGAACCCTGAGGTACCCCGCAAGTCAGGGGCCTCGGAGTCAACCTCTGCCCCTCTGCCAACACAAATTGCGAACGGTCGGAGAGGAAGGAGAACCACCACAATACAGTGCCTCCTACTCCCAACCCCCCCCAGCCCTCGCAATAAGATACAATAAATTAACCACAGATTTGGGATTTCTACAGCCCTGTAAATTACTTGTGATTGTAATTTAATGGGTCTAGTGAATGTTGATAGTGTGAATGAATTGTGTTGTTAGTCCTCGACTTACAACCACAGTTGAGCCCAATTTTGAGCCCAAGTTTTCGTGCCTCAGTTGTTAAGTAAATCATTGCAGTTGTTAATAACATAGGTTAAGAGAATCTGGCTTTCCCATTGACTTTGCCTGTCAGAAGTTCCCAAATGGTGAGCACATGACCCCAGGACACTGCAATCATCATAATACATACAAGTCAATTGCAAAGCGCCTGAATTTTGATCCCGTTACCATGGAGATGCTGCAATGGTCATAAGTGTGAAAAAGTTGTAACTTCAAACAGTCATTAAATGAATGGTTGTAAGTCGAAATCTATCTATATGTAAAATGATGGCACCCGAGATCCACAGCTTGCTGATATTTGGAGTCTAAGCATATAACTAAGTGGGATGACAAGGTTTATACCTATAATTACATTTCAACTACAGGTAATCTTCAATTTACAATTAAGCCCAAAATTCTGTTGCTATGTAAGGCATTTGTTAGGTGAGTTGTGCCTCCTTTTATGACCTCTTCGTCATAGTTAAGTGAATCATTTCAATTGTTAGTTGAATAATGTAACTTCAGACAGTCACTAAACAACTGCTTGTAAGTTGAGGACTACCTGTGAATTGATTCCATTACAGTATTGTGTTTCATTATCAAACTAATTAACATCATTAGTGCAGTGATGATGTTATCTAGTTGGGTAATGAAACATCTACAAGAAAGCCACCAAGCTCAGAAAGCATCAAAGATTCCTCATTTTAGCCTGAGCTATAGATATTCTCCTTTATTATTACGGTTCTTTCCTTGAATGCTAGTATGATGAAACAATTGTTTATTGTTCTGTTCAACTATAAGAAAGAAAGTCAACAGATAGGCAGAAGGTAAAGGTATCCACCGAATATGATAAAAAAGACAATATGGCAATTTTGATGGTGCCTGCTCATTTTTTTAAGTGCATGAAGCCTTTTTGTGTAGAGACCATGATTTAGAAGAAGTGATTTCTTACCTGTAGAATTCCAAACCTCTTTTCTAAAGTGCTTCTGCTTTTATGATTTTAACAGCAGCTTAAATCAAATATTTAACTTCCAGCACAGATAAGTAACGGGGGAGCTTTCGTTTGCTAAAATTTAGTTGCAGCTGAATAGAGTTCAAGATCCCCCCCATGTAAAGCTAAGATAATAATTAATCGATCAATAGGCAGCAATTGTAAATATGAACAACCCTATGAAAGTAGATGTCTTGACCTACCCTGTCCTCTAGTTTGATTTTCAGCCCCAAAGGAAATTTGCAGGGAATACTTCTTAGTAAGACGAGAAGATTTAGCATTCTATTTGTTCCTCAAAAAGCAATTAGTTATTTCTAGAGGATCCATCTGAAGATGGCAAATTTAACAAAAGTGTAGTTTTGCTAAGGGGAAACTCAACCCCTGCTCTGCAAAATTCTGTTGATCACATCTTCCTCTGATTTCATAACTTGTGTTTTTCCAATTGCCTGTAGTGTGTCTCTGTTAAAGGGAGAGCCAGTTTAATGTGTTTCAAAATGTTTCACAGTATTTATTCAATAATTTCTTAACAGTTGCAGCTTTGAGACATGTAGACTTAAATTTTGGGAGTTGAAGTCCACAGATCTTAAAGCTGCCTAGGTTGAGAAAACACTGGTTTATGTTCCAACTTAATTCCTACAATGGGAAAAGCTTTTCTCTCCTGTAGGCTAAGGGGCTGCTAAATTGACTTTTTATCTTTAAGTCCAACAAGAAATAGGATTTTTAGTAACTATAAAATGGGCTGAGTTTCCCTTCCCCTCTCCCTTTGGAAAACTCTCAAAATGGGTGCAGCATGGTCTTGGTTAAAAAGGAAACATTTAACATTGGTGTGCCATTAGAGATACAGGTAAAAGCTTAATCTTTGATTTATGCATATCCCCAAAACTCAAGGATTTCAACATTTATGGATTAAGCTTCCTCATTCACCAATAACTAGGTTTTTTTTAGAATACTCCAGGCTAAAACATGATTGTGTTCTTTGGGTTTTTGAACAATGTGAATGTGGCCATTGCTATTACTTTGAGGTTTAGTATGTTGCTCATGTCCTTAAACCTAGGTTTTCATAGTATGTACATATAAGCATTACAAGTAGTCCTCAAGATGTAACTATAATAGAATCTGTCCATTATAGCTATAGATCATGGTTAGTCACATGAGGTTTTTTGTGGTAGTTATTAAGCAAACACTGTAGTTGTTAAGCAAATGAATGACTTGCTATAGGAATGGTTTTGCCAAAAATAAAGTGCAGGTTTTCAGCAAAACTGTCATAGAACATGGTCATGACTGCATACAGCAATAAATATGGCTGTGTTACTAAGAACCCAATGTTTGGTCACATGACTGTGGAAAGGCCCCAACCATCATAACTTCCAGTCCTAGTCATGAGTCTCCCTTTGGGGGATTGGTCATAAATTGAGGAATATCTGTATCTAATGTTTATGTAGCTCTCATAGTCCCATTAAAATTACAAAATCTCAGATTGTTTCAACTCTCCTGATCTCCTTGTAATAATAATTTCTGAGATAAGATATTCCACCCTTAGGCAATATCTTTTCAATCTTAATTATGGTTTGTTCATCAAATCTGCTGAATTTGCCTCTTTGAATATAAACTAATTGCCGACAGGATTTCTTAACGTATTAGATGGAACTCTGGGGGGTTCTATGGATCAGTTCCTTGTATGAATATTGTTGTAGTGTTTCACCTATGCCTCATGTGAAATAAAACACTGGAGTTTTAAACCATTTCTTAGAATTAAGTTTCATAAATTCACTGCAATGTCCATATAGTCTGGGTTTGCATGCAGTTACTGCACGTGGCATGATTTTGCATTCCTTCCTTCCCTCCACCTTTAACCAAAGCCTTCAGAGAATGAAAACTAACATTAAAAAAAGAGTTAATGATTCTTATTTATCTGAGAATACAGAGGTTACATTAAAAGAATTTACCAACTGGATTACAAGCTTTTTTTTGGGGGGGGGGGGGGGGGTAAATCCCTGCATACTGAATTAAACTAGATTTGCCTTATCAGGGCTGCATAAATCCAGATCACCATTAAGATGTCTGTAGTCCAGTGGTCCCCAACCCCTGGTCTGTGGCACTGGCACAGCATGCCAGAAACTAGTTCACACAAACTAGCAATGCAAGATGCAGGCAGCACATGAAACCACACCCCTCCAATCCACAGAAAAACCTCTCTCCCTGGAACCAGTTCTGGTGCCCAAAAGGTTGGGGGCCACTGCTGTAGACCACTAGATTAACCAATTCTTCTATGCCTTAATAAGCTTGAAAGAAAACAAGGGGTTTATAGTCCGAATGTCCCTCTCCTTTTTCCCCGATTCTTCTACAAAAATAGGTATATGTAAATATTATTTGTTCCCAAGGTCCAAAGATTTTCTTAGTTCCAAAAGTTCCAAAGTGGCTGTTATGAAAACAGTGGAGTTACCTCACAAATCAGAGGGAAGGGAGGGGTTTTTTCACTGGCCTTGAGGACTGTAAACCCTGTCTGTAGCCACAAGCACCCTGCAGGGTCCTTTTGGGGCACAGAAACCTCTGAGAAATTCTCTTAACTAAACAAATGGCTGGTTTTTTTTAACCTGCCCTTTTAGCCAAGAGGTGGTACATTGTTCAGCCTGTTCAATTAGCTTGCCTTATATATAGCTCATCATTTCTTCTGAATTTCTGAAAATAGCAAAAGAAAAAAGTACAGTTGGTTTTTCAGCTGTGTTGTGTTCCATCCTACCCACAAAATAAATATATTTCTCTGCCTTTGCCCCTTGTAGAGCTATGCCATTTGTCCTGCAGAGTAAGGGAGAGAAAACATGGTGAAGGTTAAATATGAAAGGGATTATCTCTTACTTCCTCATTTTAAATGCTTTTTCATGTGATGGCATAATTAAAGTCTCCCTCTAAATCTGCAGCCCAACAAAACAGCTGCCCCTACTCCAGAGGGAAGGAAATTTATTTTAAAGAAAAGAGGGTACAGGGTTGATTTTGAGATATATAGTATTCATCCAGCCACTGATGACATGCAGATATTTTTTGTGATTCAGCCACTCTATATTTTATGTTCTGGTGAAAATCACATAAAAACGGAGAGACTTATTTAATAATTGCAGGCTGGAATTTCATGACATTTTTCAACCTTGGCAACTTTAAAATGTGTGGACTTCAACTCCCAGAATTCCCGAGCCAGCATGCCTGGAATTCAATTCCCAAAATTCTCCAGTGTGCATGGACCAATTCCCAGAATTTCTCAACTATTATGCAAGCTGGGTAATTCTGAACGTTTTTTTTTAAAAAACAAACTTTATTGATTATACAACTAAAATAAGAAACAAGCACATACACAACACAAAAGTGGAGAAGGAAAAAAAAGAAAGAAAACGAATAAAAGCAAATAATTCCATTATCAACAGTCTGTGGTTCCTTATTTGTTATCATTATTGGTGTCATATTTTCAAATACATCTTATTGCGAATATGTAATTACTACCACTTTTTCAATTCAACAATATTTACTAATATATTTTCTATTTTTGTTTTATCCAATCATACCAGCATTCCCAGCTCTTATAATATTCTGATGATTTTTTATCCTTGAGTGCTAATGTTAATTTATCCATCTCTGCACAGGCTGCTATTTTCTGAAAGATTATTTCTTCTGTTGGAATATCGGCTTGTTTCCAACACTATGCAAAGATTAATCTAGCTACAGTAAGAATATGTAATATTATATATTTGGTTTTTTAAAAATTCTGTTAAAATTCTTTTAAAAAGTCTGTTAAAAATTTCTAATAGGAAGAATTCTGGTTTTCTCAAACCGCTCTATATGTCAATTGTTCAGACTAAAGAAAATACCACAGCTCCGTTGGATTTGTAAATGAAAAACAGGGTTTAATATCCTTCGTCTGCAAGGACTATACGAAAACAGCTCAATCAATACAGTTAAAGTCAGCTCTAAGCTGACGGAAACAGCAACCGGTATTTATAATCAAATACATTTCATTACCCACGATTACCCATTATTACCTAGTCATATTAATCATAATGAATTACGATAAAATAAAATATGTCCGTAATAAATGTTTATGCTACATAGTCTGTTTTCTCATGTGATGTCGTGATTCCTCTTGTATATTCCACCACCAATCTGCCATGTGTTGCGTGGTCGCGACAGGTTTTAATTCAATTTGCTCCGTCATTATTTCCTCTAACCATTTTTTAATTCTACGCCAATATCTTTGGGCTTCAGTGCAGGACCACCACGTGTGAAAGAATGTTCTGTGTTTCTTTTTACATTTCCAGCAGATAATTCTGAATGTTGAAGTCTACAGATCTTAAAATAATTAAAGTGGAAAGACTACTGTTCTAAACCATCTTTGCAATAGTTTATTGAAGAAACCACAAATAGTACTCATGACCATTACAATGAGCCCTAAAATATAATTTATAAGCCATCATAGCAAGTTCATAGAAACATAGTAAGCTAAAGCCAGAAAACTATAGAGGAGGAAAGAAAAGAATTTGAATTACTTATCCAATCATTCAATAAAATATTTTGGTAATATGTTAATAACAAAAACCTAGAATTCCTTGAAACATGTAGCATATAGATTTTAGTAAGTTAATTAATTGTAATTAGATTAATGGGAGCAGCACGAAAATCAGTTCTCTAGTGATTAAAAAAACATGATCAGTGAAGTCATTAGAACTGTGAGCAAAGGTGCATTTGGATAGCATAAAAAGGAAATAGATAATAAATGGACTTATCCCCTTTCAAAATCATATCCATGCAGAATATTCTGTATTGCCTGATAGGTCCATCAAGCTGATTGATTGATTTATATTACATCTTTATTATTTTTACAAATAACTCAAGGGTGCAAACCTATCCAACACACTTTCCCCACAATAACAACCCTGCGAGAAGGGTTGAGAGAGGTGTACTGGCTCAAGGTCACCCCACTTGATTTCACAGTTAAGGCAGATACCTCAGTCTTCTGTTTCTAGCATGGTGCCTGAACCACTGGATCAAATTTATTGGCTTATTTGGTAACCATTGACTAAATGCTATTCTGTCTATCTGATATTATGGTCTATCTATATAATAAGTATATATGTATGTCCTTTCATCAGGATATGCTACATTGAGATATGTTTCTGTGCACACACTCACATATTTTCAGAGAGGTTGTCCTAACCCAGAGATGATAAAAGCTCACTGATTTTGATTTTTCTTAACCACCATGTCCCAGATCTTATTAATTAGTTGCCTGGAGGACAGAAAACATCAATGAGATTTGTGGGAAAGAAGAAAAGGAAAAGAAAAAGGTGTAACAAGCCAAATTTAGCTGTTGGAAAATCAAATTCTTTCAGGAAGCTGATTCATCATAAAGAGAGAGGAAGTCTCCTTTAAGACTTGGAAAATGTATTTTCTGTTTGAGTATTATTTTGAACTCAAAATAGTTATTCATTCCAATTCATCACTGTCATACTTTCATTTGAAACTAGAGAAATTGTATGAGCAGCTCTGATCGTGGTCTTCGTTGCTCTGCAGTAAAAATGCATTGCAACCTTCATCAGATACAGGAAGTCGACTTACAACCATTCATTTAGTAGCTGTTCAGAGTTAAAATGGCATTGAAAAATGTGATTTATGATCAGGCACTTATGATCGTCACAGCACCTCAAAGATTATGTGATCCAAATTCAAGCACTTGGCATGTATTTGTGTCAGTTGCAGCATCCCAGGGCCATGTGTGTCAACTAAAAAATACTTCTTTGGTCTTTTTAGTTTACAGCAGAAAGGGAGGGGGGAATGCAGTGCATTCCTTAAATGCTTCAGATAATTGCTTTGGCAACCAAAGCTTCTGGCATGCAAAATTATTATTAGAGAGCATGATTGATGACTCTTGGCTATGGATGTGTCTCTTTGGAGAATATACATCTAGTGGGTGGGGGGAAAACCAGGGTCAAGGGTGAGATGAAGGATGTATCAGAGTCAACTGCAACCAGGAAATGCCTATATGTTAACTCCTAATAAATCAATCTTTTTTACCCTGAGACTTATGATTTGAATGGACGTGCATGTCAGAGTCCTGACAGCCAGCAAAGTCAACTTTTGACTAGCCAACTTTTGAAAAGCAAAGTCAATGGGAGAAGCCAAATTTGCTTAAAGACATATAATTTACTTAAAAACTACAGTGAATCGCTTAACAAACATGGCAAATTTAAAGTGGTTTACCTTATTCTATAAATTAATACAATTGTCCCCTGCCTTTAAAGAACTTTTAATTGTATAGCAAGACTATTGTTTTACAGGTATTTCTGAAACGCTTAAAATATGTTGCTCTTTTAAAACTCCTCAAAGCTATTTTAATTGTTTTTATTACTTTATTATAACTTTCTGGGGGTTCCCTAAGCGACATTTGGAAATATGAGTGGTAAAATATCCAAAATAGAATCCATAGAGACACAGAAGGAAGGGAAAGGATTACTGTGATAGTCTACTAGGAGAAGGAAAAGGTGCTTTATTATTGTGTACTCTTCCTCCAATCACTCTCTGTTAATGTTTTCTTGATTCACATCGAGCAGAAGTGGGCAACTACAGCAACTTTATGATCTGTGGACTTCAACTCCAAGATTTCCTGGGCCACTTGGCTCAGGAATTCTGGGAATTGAAATCCACAGGTTGTGAATTGACTACATTCATTGTTGAGTTAGAATCAATCATCTTGAAAACAGGTTGTTCCAACATTCTTGAAATTTAACCCTTTGGGAACAGTCAAAATTAATTAATTAATTAATTTATTTATTTATTTTGACATTTATATACCGCCCTTCTCCCGAAGGACTCAGGGCGGTGTACAGCCAAATCTACCCCAATCCATACAAACGTTAAAATGCGATTAAATAATAGGCTGTTAAAATAAGAAACCAACCCTCCCCCTGGGCATATTAAACCCCCAAATTAATATCCAAATTAAAAGGAGACAATTAAAAACTCGTGTCAGCCTAGGCCAGCCTGCTCAAAGAACCAGGTTTTTAACACACGCCTGAAGGCCCTCAGGTCCGTGTTGGTGCATATCTCAGGTGGCAGAGTATTCCAGAGGGCAGGGGCCCCCACAGAAGGCCCTACTCCTGGGGGCCACCAGACGACACATAGAGGCCGACGGCACCCGGAGAAGGCCCTCCCTGTGGGAACGCACCGGTCTGTTGGAGATCACCGGCAGAATGCGGTCCTGCAGGTAACCCCTAAAAATAGATCCTCGCTAACATAAAATAATTGTTTTGACCTTGAAATGAGGTATTTTAAGCATGAAACATTTCAAATTCTTATCATTCAGTGTTCTTGAACAGGAATTTTGTACTAATATGCTAAATATGGAATTATCTGCTCCAAGATTATGTTACAACAAGTAATCCTTCAGTGTCTTATAATACATCTAATGAATAAGCTACTATTCTTCTTCCTTTCTTTTTTCTCCTCTTTCCACTTCACTTCTGGTTCATTCTATTGTACAAGTGTTTTATTTTTGTGGTGGGAAAATCTTAGTCATTAACTTCATTGCTTTACACCAGTGGTTCCCAAAGTGGGGGGTACCGCCCCCTGAGGGGCAGTGGGATGCCTTAGGGGAGCGCTAAAAGGCAAGGGGCCAACAGGGAGGCGCTGGAGGTGGGAGGCAGGGCACAATTCAGGGGTGAGTAAAATCCCGCTATTGCCGCATTCGAGGTGAGGCCCCGCAGGATCACCCCATTGACTTGGCATGCCCCGGTGCAAGGGGCTCAATGGGGTAATTCTGCGGGTCCTTGCCCTGAATGCAGTGTTGGGAAAGGAGAGCAAAGCCTGAGTGGCTCTCCTTTTCAAACATCCCGCCACCGCTGGGTTCGTGGAGAGGCCCCGCAGGATCACCCCATTGAGCCCCTTGCACCAGAGGCACCTGCCCAAGGAAGTCCGAACGGAGCAGTACACGAAGTCAATGGGGTGAGCCTGAGAGAGGGAAAGAGAGAGGAGAGAGAGAGAGAGAAGGAAGAAGAGAAAGAGAAAAGGGACAGAAAGAAAATGGGACAGACAAAGAAAGGAGGGGAATGGAAGAAAGGGACAGAAAGAAAAAGAAATAAAGAAGGAGGGAGGGAGGGAGGGAGGGAAGGAGGGAGGAGAAATATAATGAGATATCTATTCTAATCCAATCACCTACTCCAGCAGGCTTAGAAGGGACTCTGTGTGTGCGTGTGTGTGCGTGTTCTCCTTGTAATTTACCACTACATTTTGGTTTTGCCTTCTTCAGAATTGGCACTGTAATACATTGGGGAAAAGTAATTTTTTAGGGTGGAGGTCTGGTCCAATGGATCCTGTTTAACCTCAATAAAATGTGAGAGCTTCCTGATAGTCTTGGCCATGTTTCGTCCACAAAACCTTTAATTAATGGAAGCCAAAGATGTTTCAATGTGCTGGCAAAGATGTTTCAGTGTGGAAAAGGGCCTCTAAACTAGGCCTCATTTCAATCTGATGCATCAGCTCTCTCTCTCTCTCTCTCCCTCTTTCCCCCTCCCCCCTCCCTCCCCCCTCTTTCTTTGTCCCTTTTTCTTTCTTTCCCTTTTATCTTTCTTTTCTTCCTTCTCTCTTTCTCTCTTTCTTTTCTCTCTCTCTTTCCCTCTCCCAGGCTCACCCCATTGATTTGGTGCACCGCTCTGCTCGGACTTGCTTGGGCAGGTCCCTCCAGTGCAGCGGGATCAATGGGGTGCACCTGTGGGACCAGCACCTAGAATGTGGCAATGGCGGTGCGTTTGAAAAGTAGAGCAAAGCCAGAGGTCGGTAATTTTTGCTGCAAAGAATCACAAAAGGGCTGTGCACAAGAAGGGACACACATTTCAACGCAATTCAGCAACATAAAATAAAGAAATACTAATAAAACAAATCAACAAGAATCGGCAAAGCATCTCTGATTAGATTTTTTTTTTTTTAATACATTTATATGCCACCCTTCTCCGGAGACTCAGGGCGGCTTACAGTCTATGGAGCACCATGCTAAGTGCTCAGCAATAGCCTTCATTCCATTGTATATGCCTGCTTATTACTAGGGCTTTTGGCCCCCACAAGCGGCATTTTTACAAAGTCAGCTTATTGCCCTCAACAATCTTGGGTCCTTTTATTCACTACTAGAATCTAATCAGAGATGCTTTGCCGATTCTAGTCCAATGACCTGCTCCAGCAGGGTTAGAAGGGAGTGTGTGTGTGTGTGTGTGTGTGTGTGTGTGTGTGTGTGTGTGTGTGTCGCATGGCTGTCAAAACTCCAAAAACAGGTCAAGTAATTCTGGGGAGGCCAATCATAAATTAGAATACTTGCTAAGCAACCGGCCATTAAGTGAGGACCACTTGTATTTGTTTGCCAGTCACCAAACCACACTCACCCAGTCATGTGACCAGCAAACTACATCCTCAAATTAGGCCAGGCCCACAAAAATTTGAATCCCACCTCTGGATGGAGGCCATTGAGGATGAGTTTGTAGCACCAAGGGACGGTGGACTGAAAAAGTTTGGGAACCACTGCTTTACACTCTTTAAGATGCCATTCACTTCATTATCTGCTTCCCTATTTCCATAGCCAGATCTCTCCATCAGTTGGATCCAGCTAGAGTCTGCAGTGTTCCCTGGGGCCAAAAAACAGTCAGGGTGGTTGATTTATTTCTCAATGGGAGATGCTGTGTCAGACTTAATGACTGACTGAATTCTGCTTTCCACTAGTTCGTTGTAATGTACAAAGTAAAGCATAGATTTTAATTGCCTGCATTCTTAATGCATGTGATTTGTCTGGAAAACAAAAATCTGTTTGGATTAAAAGATACTGAATGCAGAAGAGAAACAGAAGTGAAACCTCCTCAGATATATTACAAGAGGATTCCTTCCTCAGACACAGTTAAGGCTAAATTATTGGAGACTGTATAGAAGCTTTCAGGAGGGAAAAAAAAACCCATATCTTTTCACATTCAGTCTCTAAGAACATGATAAATTATAAGGTGGTTTGTTGCGTTTTTCCTTATGGATTATATGAATTGGTCTAGTTTGGTCCAGTTGGGTCTAGTGGTTAAAACACCAGTCTAGAACCAGGAGACTCTGAGTTCTAGTCCCACCTTGGACATGAAAGCTGGATGGGGGACTTTGGGCCAGTCATTCTCTCTCAGCCCAATCCATTGTTGTTGCTATGAGGAAAATAGGAGGAGGAAAAAATATTAGCTATCTTCACTGCTTTGACTAATTTATAAAAAATAAAAACAGATATAAATAAACACATATAGTCCTCAACTTGCAACCATTCATTTAATTAACAATGGCAATGAAAAAAAGTGATTTATGACAGTTCTTTACATTTACAACCATTGCAGCATCTCCATGGTCACAAAATCAAAATTCAGGCACTTGGCAACTTGTATGGAATTTATGTCCATTGCGCTGTCCAGGTGTCACATGATCAGCATTTGTAATGTTCCAATTGCCTTCTGACAAGCAAGGCCAATGGAGAAAGATTAAGATTTTCTTAACTACATAATTCACTTAACAACTGTAGTGATTTACTGAACTGTGGCAAGAAAGGTCGTAGAATGGGGGCAAAACTCATTTAACATTTGCCTTGCTTAGCAATGAATTTTTTTTTGTTCAATTACGGTCACAAGTCAAGGATTACTAGTACTTAATTAAATACATAAAATGAATTGAGCCATTATGGCTTGTAACATGGTTTATGGCCTACATAATGTAAATTTAGCCACTTTGTTCAAGAAACTATGGTTAAACTATGGAATAGCACAACTTGGGAAACCAATCTCTATTTCTTCTTGCTGTTAAATTGCAAAAATAAAAACATTTTTCACAGAAATATACCTAAATAAATTTAAGATTTTCAGATAACAACTGCTGCTAATCAGAGGTGGTATTCAGCAGGTATTGATCAGTACTAGAGAAGGGTAGCAGAAATTTTGAGTAGTTAGGAGAACCGGCAAATACCACCTCTGACTGGAGATTTTACAGTATCCTTCCCCTGCCACGCCCACCAAGCCACGCCCACAGAACCGGTAGTAAAAAAAATTGAATCCCACCACTGCTGCTAATGTGTAAATAATTGGTTCAGCCAATGCAGATGTCAGATTTAACCATGATGCTGATTTTGCATGAACTTGCAAGAGCTAAACAAAACATGGTTCCATCTGGTTAATAGTTGGGGACAATCAAGAATCCCCAGAATTAAAGACTAGCTCTTCCTTTTTTCCTCCAGTAGGTATCATTGTAGTTAATATTCATCAATTTAGCCAAGATTCCGGCTTTACTTGAATTTTTGATGAAGATATTTCCAAATTATAGTTTTCACTGCTGTAGATATATTTACTAATTTAGATATAGAGGCAAAATTCAGATCCTCGGGACTGGTTGGGAGAAATAACTAATCATCCACCCTGTTTCCGATTGCTATACTATTCCATTTTGAAAGCAACTTCTAAATTTCAGGATTTGTACATGTAGATACTCATAAATAGTGATTTGTTGGTCAGGCTTAGGCTTAATCTATTCAGAAATAAAATAAGTCTTAATAGATAGTATTACTAGAAGATGGAAAAACAGAGTTTAAAAGAAGAGAAAAAACTTGAATTCAAGGAACCAGTAAGTTTTCAATTTAGCTAGAAGGGAGAAATGGCTTCATAATAATTTGAAACTTTTTATTGTTGTAATTTGAAATATCACAATTTAAATCAAAGAACTGGAGTGGAAACTTAACCTTTGCAAAACCATAATTGTGGCATATGATATCTTCACAAATGGTGGGAAAAGTACCTTTTATGACTGTTTGGGAATTAAAATTGGTGTGGGTGATTTGCATTTAAATGGGAATTCCTTCAGCCTTTAACCTGCCAAGCTTATAAAAAAAGGAATTTTTCTATTTTTTTAAATAGAGGTGCAGGTGGTCCTCAAAATATGACTATAATTGAAAATAGAATTTCCATTGCTAAGCAAGACAGTTGCTATGAGTTGAGCCCTATTTTATGATCTTTTTTGCCACATTTGTTAAATGAATCCAGCTTACTGATTGGCTTTGCTTGACGGAAGCGGAGTGGGAAGGTTGCAAATAACAATCATGTGATCATAGCATGCTGCAACCACCATACATACATGCTGGTTGCCAAGTACCTGAACTTTGATTATGTGACCAGGGGGATGCTGCAACAGTTGTAAGTTATAGGATGGATCGTAGGTCATTTTTTTTCAGTGCCATTATAACTTTGAATGGTTGTTACATTAATTGTTGTAAGTCAAGGATTATCTGCAAGAGAAAGCATAGTTGCCCACTCAGTTATGATGCCCCATGGATGCAGTTGTTGCAACAGTGATGCAAACTATATCATTTATGCATTCTTGTCATGAAGGTGCATGATGTCTTTTCGTCCACCCTACACAGATTTCAACATAGCAAAGACTTATTTTAAACAGCATGTTGGAAACTCCTGCCTTTTTTGATTTGGGCTATGTTCAAGGAATTTTTAGTAAGTATTTTTGTTTTCTGAATAAGAAGGGCAACTATTAGTAAACTGCAGCCATGACTTCTCTCAAAACGCTTGAATAATTGTACGCTATGCAGGCTGTCTAGCTGTGACAAGATTCTTGGCCTCCACCTAGCCAGCTAGCCTGATTAATATATAACCATTGGATTTAATCAAAACATTTGCTTTTGTATCTCCTGGCCTGTGCAGGTACTGAAATGCAAATTGTGTTTGGGGGACAGTAATTTTTTCAGTCCTTGAAAAACCAAAACATTCGATACCAATAATTTAGACCATTGCTTTTATAATTATATAAAAACAATATAAATTGAGTTTTCCTGTCTCTGTTTGGAGATTATGTTGAATTTCTAATGCTCAATAGATGAAATTAATTCCAGGTACATGTTGACCTCACTTATGATTGGTCATTTAGCAACTGTTTAAAGTTATGACTGACCATCCCAGGAATACCTACAGCTCTGTTTCAAAGTTCTGATGGCTGCCTCATCATATGATTGCATTTGAGGTACTTAGCAAGTAACACATGTATACAGCTGTTTACAGTGTTTTGCAGTCATGTTAATGCAATTTACAACACTTTTTGCCAGAAACTGTTTTTTCTGTTTCTAGCAAAAAACATCCATGGATTTGTTTAACCGCTGTCATGCTTGCTTAACAACCAATGTGTTTGTTTAATAACCCCCACAAACAAGGCTGCAAAATTGGGCATAGTCAAATGATACGCTTAATGACTGGCACAACTTTTATCAGAGTTCCGGCCTCAATTATAGTTGTAACTGTTGTAAATTGAGAATCACATTCATTCCTATGGCTCTTCTCATGGCCATTCTTGTGCAACTAGGTGTTTCTGGAATTTTGACAGCATGACATAGGCACTCTCATAAAATGCCAAGAGATTGTGGCCAAATCTCAGAATGTCTATTTGAAATTCATGATGTTGCTTCCCATTATTTCTATGTCTTGTTTTTTTCCCTGGTGTACCAGCACACCTGGGTAGATGAGATCATTTCTAAATCAAGCCAATGATCTTACCTCCATTGTCTTAGTTGTTTGTTGTTAAGAAAATAATTAAGAATATAATAATGTTGGAGGTCCCCTAAGTCAAAGTATGCTAGCATTTTAAGAATTTTAAAAACTGAAGTTCAAAACTTTTGTGGTGGAACAAATAATCACTAACAGAACATTGTCTTTGTCATCCAATAGCAATGGCCAATGTTCCTTACAGGAAGTAGAAATTGGAGAATTTCATTCAGTTTGCCTTTACTATGAGTTTAATACACCACATTTCTAAAACTCAAATGCAAACTTGTAATGTGGTTATATATTGTATGTAATATTATGTTTATCTATTTAATGCCACTTATCTCACTGGTGAAGCAATTCTTTTGTTATTTACTTATTAGTTTGTTAGATGCTTTTATGTAGTTGACTAACAAATTGAGCAGAATCCTCCACATTTTATAAAGCAATTCACTGAACATTATGTATGAAAAAAAAACCCAAACCCATAACCAGAAAAAATTATATCAGGGAAAACTGGTTGCAAAAATGCATCTCTTTTATAATCTCTCTTGGTTTATATATATCTAAAAGATTTTTAGAATAAAGGTCTTGAGCTACTTCTAGATGAAGAGTTTAATGACTTTTGAGATAAAAGCCAAAGCTTTAATATTGGTTAATTACAGTTCATATTCCTATATTGCTGCCACATTCTATTTCTTAAAAATCTCGTTCATAGTACTTTAAAAAATCTTTGGCTGACATTGAGCTGTGGCATTTTTCATCATTATTCTGACTCAAAGTAACATTTTCTGTTAATTTTGCCCCGCTCCCCCTCAAAAAAAACAGTTTCTGCTCTACAAGGAAATGCTGGTGAAATACAGATTTGAACTATTTTTGTTCTAAATTTATAATAAATAATGTGCTTTTCTTTTATAAAATAGAATTTTTCATGACTAATGAAATTCATATAATGTCAAAATATATTAATAGCTCTAAGAAGAATATTGTGACATAATAGAATTACAAATATAGTATCAGATTCTGAAAATCCTAGCATACTATAGAATATTTTTGTTTGTATATTTCTGATGAATATTTAATATTCATTCTTATCAGTATTGCAATCAGAAACTATATTGTTTTTGCTTACATCTTCACATTCTGTATTACTTTTTGTTCTAAACCAGTGTTTTTCAACCTTGGTACAGGTGGTCCTTGACTTACTGTACAACCATAATTAAGCACAAAATTTATATTTCTAAACAAAACAGTTAAGTGAGTTTTGCCATTCTATGACTATTCTTGCCACTATTGTTAAATGAATCACTACAGTTGTTAAATTAGTAACACAATTGTTAAGTGAACTTGGCTTCCCAATTGACTTTCTTTGTCAGACGTTGCAAAAAGTGATCACATGACCCGAGGAGAGTTTAACTGTCATAAATTACAATAGCAATAACACTTAGACATATACTGCTTCCTAGTGCTTTACAGTCCTCTAAGCGGTTTACAGAGTCAGCCTATTGCCCCCAACAATCTGAGTCCTCATTTTATTGACTTTGGAAGGATGGAAGGCCAAATCAACCTTGAACCAGTCAGGATCGAATTCCAGACTGTGGGTAGAGTTAGCCTGCAATACTGCATTATAACTCCTACATACCACAGCTCCTACATCATTTGCCAAGTGCCTGAATTTTGATCATATGACTACACGGATAGCTATCGCAATAACACTTAAATTTATATACCACTTCACAGTGCTTTACAGCCTTCTCTAAGCTGCAAATATGTTGCCCAAATAACAGTCATAAGTTATTTTTCTCAGTGGCATTGTAATTTTGACCATTCTCTAAACAAATGGTTGAAACTCTATCTGTATGGACTTCAACTCCCAAAATTCTCCAGTCAGAACACTAGCTAGGAGATCCTGGGAATTGAAGACCACACATTTTAAAGTTGCCAAGGTTGAAAAACACTGTTCTGAACTATCTTTGCTATGGTTTATTGAACAAACCATAAGTAATATTCATCTACTAGTGTGAGCCATAAAAATGATTTATAAACCATCAGGACAAGTTCACACAAACATATTAAGCTGAAAGCCAACAAGCCACAGAAGAGAAAAGGAAAAAAACTGAATTACTTGAATAACATACTTTGGTAACATGTTATATTGCCCTGTTTGAAAGAGTTGATACCATAGAAACACGAATAACATCCCTTGACACCATAGTAGCATCCCTGGACACTATAAAAGCAAGATTAACTAACGTTGAAAAAAAAAGACACAACACATCCAACAGCTACAAACCACACCTCTACCCAACAACCGCAACCCAATCCACAAAAAAACACAAATCCAACAAATAGTGATATCGCAATCCTTGTCAAAGAAGCTGTCGAACGTGAACGGAAGCGTCCAAACGGCATCTTATTTGGTCTAGAGGACAATAATGACAATTATGACATCACAATTGTTCGCAACATCAACAGTAACTATCAAGCATCAACCATCTCCCCTGATGAAATACTCAACATTTCCCGCATTGGCCCTGAGTTCAAAAACAGTGATGGCTCAGTGGCCCCACACTTCTGCAGCGTGATTAGGCATGCACGCCCCTTACTTTCTCCAGACCCACTACTACATAACTAAAATGCAAATTATTTAACACAAGAAGCCTCGCAAACAAAATGCATGAATTCCTCATCTTATTAGGCATGACTACATTTGACAAGCAAACAAAAATTCATTTATACTATAAATTCACTCGCCAAAAGCAACACCAACCATAAGAACCTCTGTTTGCACTCTGACCTAACCTTATGATCCCGTGAACTATGCTCTGAGCTCTAAAGACTCCACAAAAAAAGGAAATAATAAATCTATACATTGACTACCGCACAGAATGTATCAAAAGCAAGACCTTCAACTTACATCCCAATAGCCATCACCCCAACATCCAACAGCAGGCATGCATGCCCCTTACTTCCTCCAGACCCACCACTACGTATTAAAATGCAAATTACTCAACGCAAGAAGCCTCGCAAACAAAATGCATGAATTCCTCATCTTATTAGGCATGACTACATTTGACATTATATTTGTCTGTGAGATGTGGTTAAATGCATCTTTTCCAGACTCCATTACCACAGTCAGTGAATATCACGTCTATCGGTCAGATCGCTAAATTCATAGAGGAGGTGGAGTTGCTATCTTTTACAAAAAATCCCTAAATCTAAAAAGATTCAAATTACACAGGAACTTGCTCTTCCAGAAACCATTGTCTGTGAATTATCCTCAAATACCACAATCCATTTCTTACTATGCTACAGAGCCCAATTATGACATAATTCATGCAAACAAGCTAACTTCACTGCTAATGTGGGTTGCCTCTTGTCCATACTCTCTTATTTTCCTTGGTGACCTCAATCTACCTCTTATAAATTGGACCCTAAATATATATACATCCGAACCCATACATGCAACCATGTACAATGCCGTTACTACACTGGGACTGGATCAGTTAGTAACTAATAACAAAGGGATCTGTAAGGGGTGTGCATAAGTGTACCATCGTGCTTACCGTCCTTGTCCTATTGTCCCTATTTATTTGTACCTATTTCCTGTATTCTTACTCATGTTTATACTTATACCTATTATCTTGTAAGCGATTGACAAATTAAATAAATAAAAATAAATTATAAGCCACCCAGAATCCTTTGAAGTATGTAACATATACATTGTAGTTAGTTAATAATTCATGTAATTGGAATTAATTCAGTTAATGAGAGCAGCATGAAAATCATGGTTAGATGCCAGTCAGCTCTCTGGTGCTTAAAAAAAAATTGATGGGGTCATTAGAGCTAAGAGGAAATAAGATGCATTTGAATGGCATTAAAAATGTAAATAGATGTGAATGGAGGACTTATTTCAGAATTGTACATATACAGAATATTCAAAATATTCATATATGTTGTTTGGTAGATTCATCAGACTGAGACTGCATATGATCTAATGATTTAATGTAGCAATCCAGTGCAGCTACCAGACACAATTAAATTTTTAAAGAAAATTTCTGCTTTTATTTTTACTGCCTTGCTTTTATCCATCTGATAGTATTAGTAGATCATGTAGCATGTGCTAATGTTCGACTACATTATATTTTTCTTGGTTGAAATACAGTGCTTGGTTCTCTTTGAGCTTCATTGTTTTCCTGCAAATTTTTCATTACTAAACTAATAAGGTCATTAGTGCTAAAAGGGAGTGGAGTTGCTCTCTGTCTATGTACAAGTGCAGGGGTAGGCAACTATGGCTCCTTTATGATCTATGGACTTCAACTCATGCTGGCTTAGGAATTCTGGGAGTTGAAATTCACAGGTTGTAAAGAGGCCACAGTTGCATGTCCTTATTAGTGACTTGCCCTGTCAGAGTTGGTGGGAATGTTGTTTTTTTCTTGCTAGTTCCATGATTAGACAATTATTTACTGTTTGATTATTTGAGTTGACAGTTCCTTGATTGGGATACCATTGCTAAGCCTTGGTTTCTTGGATTTGGCCATGGCTTGACATTTAAATGTTTGACATTTAAATATTTTTCTAAAATGTAGGATAGGCACCTAACAGTTCTCACTATGAGGGAGATGTTTGTAAGAATTTTTAAAAAGGTACAAGATAGTCCTCAAGTTATGACGGATTGTTCAGCAACTGTTCAAAGTTATGATGAACACCCTACAGCTACTTACAATTTGAAGTTTCTAGATTGGTCTCTGTCCTCCCCCCTCTGCCCCCCACTCTCACAGCTGATGATGGCTGGTCTACCTCCCCTCCAGACACATGATCAGATTTGGGCACTTAGCAGTCAACCTACATTTACAGCTGTTTGCTGTGTTCTGCAGTCATGTGATTGTGATTTACCTCTTTTGCTGAAAATCAATGCTTAATTTCTGGCAAAACAGTGCTTGCCGTAAATGAGGGGTTTGCTTAATGACAGCAGTATTTCATTTGCCTAATGACTATGGTGATTTACTGAATGACTATAGCATAAAACATTGTAACATTGAGTGCATCCACATGGTGACACACCTAACAACCAGCATGATTTAAAACTGTAATTCCAGGCTCAATTATGATCATAAATTGAGGACTACCTGTATTGTAGTTATTTTACATTCTAATTTAAAATTTTGCTGCCCTGCTTCCATTTTGTGAATTCTGCTGCTGAGTGGTTGTTTAAAAAAAAAAATTTCATGTAGCCCAACAGGAGTTTGTTACAGTATCTGAGAATTGTGAAGCTCCTCTCTAACAAGGATGGCCAGATACAAGTCACCCACCATTCTTTATTATTTGTTTCAAAATAGCAAGAAGCCTGTGTCCTTATCAAAGTTAATTTGGAACTGAAAATCTGGGAGGAAGGCAGGAATTTTTTTTCATCTGAAATAATTTAAAAACTTGGCAATAAATTTCTGGACTGTGCTAAACTGAGACTTGCCCAGTTTTGTTCCTGATGGTTTCACCAGGTGGACCTTGGATAACTTAGAAAAAGCAAAGCCTTTATTGCAGGGTAGAAGTCCCCTCCTTGCCTTATACAGGAAAGACAAACAATTGCAACAATTTGAAAATTAATGCCTATAAATAAAAATGGCCAAATTGGTCAAAGAGCTCTTTTAAGTTCCTTCTTCTACCCATGAAACTTTCAGAATGGCAAGGCTGCATCTAAACAGCTGTGATTAAGTTCTGATAAGTAAAATTAAGATTTTGGTGTGTTTTCTTAATTGGAGTCTAGTTGAGTTAAAGCAGTTTAAATCACATAAGTAGGAATCCTTCATGATTTGTATTCTTTGCATGGTGGCTTATTTGAAAGTGCTATGTTCCGCATTCAAGGAGATTGGTAAACTGCCATGGTGTCAGTTGCCACAGCATAGGAGCAAAGAGGAAGCAGATTTTTGAGTATACAAATGTTGCCACTGAGGTTCAGGGGCTTTAAGCCTTGTGGAAAATAGACTTCCTTACATCTAACAGTAAGGAAAAATTAAAAAGAATCTGGTTATATAATGTAATCACAGTGAATTAATGTTGTTAAAAATGAACGAATTACACAGGTGTAACTGGACAATCATGTTAGCAATAGAACCCACTTTATCCAGGGTTAGTTTTTATTGTTGCAAAGCCATTATTGACAAGCCAGTTTATAATGTTATGGGAGTTACATAAAATGATTATTGGTTATATGCATGAAGAAACTAAAAAAATAATATGAAGTGAATAGAAATAGGTTTCCCTTCCATTCTTGAAAAAAAAACAATTGACCAGGCAATTAACTGATTTCTTGTATCTTTAAAGACATTTTGTTATGGTCTGGAAAAAAATCCTGTTTTTTTCATGAATCAAAGTGCCAGAGGGGCTATACAGCCTAATATTCTCCAGATGTTTTAGATTATAAGAATTATAACTCTGATAATTCAATGCTGGCAGGAACAATGGAACTAAAATATCAAGTATCAGGAGGGAGACAGATTACTTCAAAGTAAATATTACTGAGTGGACTGGTGCTGATGCTTAAATAAAGATTGCCATTGGCTTTCATCGGGATTTGTTTGCAGCTCTGATCATCTGAATTTGTTTGCAGTTCTGATTTTCTGCAAACTTAAGGCAGTGGCCAGGATCTGTGCAAATGAAAGTCTGTCTCTTTTGGTGTTGATTCCACTCAAGTGCCCATAGTGCCATCACATAAACCTATTTTGATGGGAATCATTTTAGGATTGCATTTTCAAACATGACAGAGAGATAGATAATAAAAATAACAATGAAAACAACAATGGGAAAATAGAATCAGACAAATTCTTCTGCATATTAATCAAAAGGGAGACATTTTAATAATGGAAAACTGTCACTGCATGGGTAGGTTTTGACTTATGACTACAATTAGAATTGGAGCTTCCATCACGAAATGGTGCAGTCATTAAATGAGTCACAGCTGATTTTACATCCTTTTTTTTGCCACAGTCACTGTGAATCTGGCTTTTCCTATTGACTTTGTTGGAAGCTCCCTGGGAAAGTCACAAATGGTGATCACATGACCCAAGACACTGCTGCAATCTTTGTAAATACATCCAGTTGCCAAGCATCTAAATTTTGATCATGTGGTCGCAGGGATGTTTTAGGTTTTAAGTACAAAGACAGAATGTAAGTCACTTTTTTCAGATCATTGTAACTTCATTTCATTAAATAAATAATCATAAGGCCCACCTGTATAAAACTTAAATGCTCTGAATTTTAGAATCAACATTTCTTAAAATTATTGGTATGCAAAGAAAAGTTTTTTTAAAAAATTCTTCAACAATTGCTTGGTTTTAATGGCACATATACAGTAGAAGTTAAAACTGAACAGGAGAAAATATTTATGGAGAATCTGGAAATGAGGGGGTTTATATGACTCAGTAGGCTGATGAAATCAGGTTAAAATAAGATTAATTTCTTTTTGATATTTATGATGCATTAATAAGTTTGAGCAGTGCTTTAATATCTTAATGTGTTTTAGAATTAGTCATCAGTACTTTTAGGATATAAAAGTATTAAGCACTATTTTTTGAAATATGTAAAACGTTTTCATACATTCTGATAAGCCCTAGTGTAGCTTATTTAGCTTTAGCTTAGTAAATGTGCACATTTG
Source organism: Bungarus multicinctus (assembly GCA_023653725.1). Classification (NCBI taxonomy): domain Eukaryota; kingdom Metazoa; phylum Chordata; class Lepidosauria; order Squamata; family Elapidae; genus Bungarus; species Bungarus multicinctus. Next base: position 8,909,586 of record CM042840.1, on the reverse strand, counting down.
GAGTATTTTGCACAAATCTAAACAATGATTACTTAGTCAAGGTTTAGCTTAGCACATTGTTTTTTAACATTGGCAACTTTAAACCTTCTGCTGGCTGGGAATTTCAGGAGTTGAAGTTCACACATTTTAAAACTTGGCAAGTTTGAAAAACAACAGCACAATGAAATAATTGAATCCAGATTTTATGCATATTACCTACTAAGTCAGAACATTAAGTGGTATAGTGCTGTGATACTATATTACCATACAAGTTATCTCTTTCATTATAGATGCTAAAATTCTGGATAAGCATGCTTTGTATGAAATATCTATGTATTCCTAAAATGTTCATATCTACAAACATTAAGAGGGTGAACTATTGCATCATAGGGCAAATTTTTGAACATTACTTCAAATGGGCTAACTTATAGAATGCATCCAAAATGTGGGACCCATCAATCCTATGGAACTGAAATTTGGCAAACTTTATAGAACATTTTATGACATAAAATGATCATAAACTTTTTATGACGTACAAAATGTCATAAAACCTTTCCTGTGGTCAACTGATGTTTGATTGTGGTATATAGTTCAACATGGGCTACTTTTAAGGTGGATACTTCTCTGATTATCACCCAGAAATTTTTAAGAGCTTTTGCCCAGTATTTTAGAAACTCTACCATTGTTGACAGCTTTGAAGAATCTGGTCAAGAAATATCTCTGCAACAATGACTCAACAGGGCACAGCTTACCTAGCAAACTATATTTGGGCCATGTTTTGAAATACAACTAGGACTATATTGAAAAAAACTGCAAATTCAGCTTGGATTAAATATGGACAAAATCTCAGATTTTGGCAAGAAAATGTAGTAACTCAAAAACAACACCGTATGTGCAGCTTCCTCAGAAGTTGTTCAGCACTTAATTCCATTTTATACAAGATATAATTGATTTGGAAAACACTGAAGCCTGAAAATATAGCACTAATAGATTTCTTAAAAAAATTGATATAGCTTTTGGTTTTAAAATAAATTATATGATTTTAAAGTTTATTTAAAATGCGATGTTATTTTCTTTATATCACAAGGTTGTTTCTGTATAGATTTTCCTTAAAGTTAAGATCTTTTCTTTAACTATGTTAGTTTGTTGACTATTCAAAATTGAATAATGTGTAAATAATATGCGGCATTTATAAAGTGTAGGTTTGAATAAATTGGGTGTATTGGTCTAGATACCTGGTTAGAGATCATGGGTTCTAATCCTACCTTAGACTTGAAGCTATCATCTGGATGTCTTTATGCCAGCTCCTTTCTCTCAGCCATTGGGAAGAAATAGACAAGGACAAACTACTTTTAAAATATTCTGCCAAGGGAACTGTAGGGGTTCTTAATTACCAAGAATCAAACTGCTGTGATACCCAACTTTAGAAGCTCTTTATTGTTAGAGGTACTTAGAATATGGCAGTGATTTGGCAGGGAGAAATATAAGGAAACATATAAGGAAAGTGGATACCATAAATAAGGGTAAATATAAGGCAACATATCTTTGTTACATGAAGAATGAAAAAAAAATGAGTGGATATAAATACCTGGAAGCATCTAATGTAGAGCACCAGGTGAATCTAAAATCAGGGATTATTTTTAATGATGTATCAATCACCCTGGGAACATCAGTCTGAAAAAAGCAGATTAAGTATTAAAAACTAAAATAATGTCTACGAACCTATTAGTTAGTTTAGATGGTTAAATACTGATACGTGTATATGCTTTAAATAAGGACATGTTGAAGGATCAGTTGTTATTATTCCTAAACAGTGAAAATGAGAAAGGAAGCTAAAACGATTAAAGTGGCAGTTCTTCTCTTATCTGCAGGAACCACATCAGTAATGGGTTGCAAAAATCCAGACCTCAAAATCATAAGGAAAAATCGAATTCTTTGCTGCCAACCCCAAGGGTATCTGGATTGTTGCAACTCAAATAGGATAGTTTAAAGGTGAAGATAATGGGTAAGGCTGCATACATGCTGTCCTGGTTTGTAAGCTGGGCTTGTTGACATTGGTTTTCAAGCGTTATGCAGATGCATCCATTGAGATTTATCACTAAACCTGGGTGCTCAGGCACTTACAAAGCAACAAGTGCTACTGAAATTATGTCATAGGACCCACATATCCTCTGCTATACTGTTCCAGCAACTGACCAATCTGTTTGCACATCCTGGCCTGCAAGAAATAATGGAATTATCCTAGTAAAATTAAGGCCCTTTTCCATAGACAGTTTTGCAACGTGCAGACTCTTCCCTCCAGGCAGGGGAATGGACACATTGACAATACCAACGTCAGCTGATAGGGAGGGGAAGAGGGAGAAGAGAAGTGGCCTCTACTCCCGTCCCCGCAAAGGTGAGTTTTTTAGGGGGAACCTCCCGCCTGCTCTGAAAGCACTGGTGAAGCGAAGGCAAAACGGAACTTTTAAATGGCTGGCATCAGGCAGCGTCCCCTCCTTTCCTTTGAAACGCTAGGTGGTAGCTGCCCTTCCCTACCCACCCCTCCAAGGTGCAAACCAAGCGGGGCCCGGTTGGAATGTTCCACTCAGGAGGGACAGGAAGGGGAGGAGGAGAGGGGGTGTTTCGAGGTGGAATTTCAAACGCGCCAACGTTCACTCGGGATCCGTTAAGTTTCAACCACCAATCCTCTGAAAGCGCCTCCGATGCTGCGGGAGGCGGAGGAGACTGAGCTAGCCTAGGAAGGCCGGGGGATGGAGCGGGGGGGCGGGGAAGGCCGCCTGGCTCCCTCTTCCGTGATGCCTGGGCTCCTCCCCTCGCCCATTCCCCTTCCTGGAGCGCCAGTCCACCGAGCCCTCTCCTCCTCGCCTCACCCCGCCTCGCGTGGGCGCCTGCCGGGAATGCCGCGGCGGGTCGGGTGAGTTCCGCGCCTGGATGCCGCTGATCCCGCCGTCTTTCTCTTGTGTCTCCTTCCCCGCCCTCCTGCAGGCAGGGCAGCCTCAGTCCCCGGCCGCTTCCGAAGGGATGCTGGAGAAACTGGAGATCGAGGATGAAGGTAAGGCTTGGGCGCCGCTGGGCGAGCCCCGTGGGAATGGGGCCGTGTTGGAGGGGGGAAGGCAAGTCACCTCACCAAGTAATCGAGACGCCCGAGCGTGAAGACCGGGGCTGAGGGGCGGCGGAGGGTTGCTGACAGGTGGGCGGCCCAGTATGGAAGGTGGTTATTGTGATCTTTAATAATTAATGCCCCGTTTGGACGGGAGGGGAGATCCAGAGGTAAGACTGCGTAGCCCACCCATCCCCCCTTTACATCTTGTGCATCAGGTGTAATTTTGTTGATGGGGAAATCTGCTGAAATGGTCCTCGCCCGCCCACCCAGGACCTTAAGCTGGACGATTTTGAGGGTCTGTCACAGAGCAGGTGGTCGAGATGGTGCAGGTGTATGTCTGTGTACAGCACCATCCATTGGTTTTCCTGGTGTAAGCACACTTGTGAGTTTTGATTTTAAGGCTCAAGGGACCAGATGTTGGATTGGAATTTGAATTGCTCTGGAGAGAAGAGATCAATAAATGTGCTGAATTGCCTCTCCTTGCTAATAGGTAAGGTGGTTGTTAGGTGGAGGTAAAGATATATCTGTATGTATACTGTATAAAAGGGATAATGAAAAAAATATATAATTATGACCACAAGGGTGCATCTTGTAGTTCTATTGCACTTCCAATCTAATACAGGTAGCACTCAATTAGCAACCACTATTGGGACCAGAATTTCTGTTGCTATGCAAGGCAATTGTGAGTCACACCCAATTTTAAGATTTTTTTTGCCACAGTTATTAAATGAATCACACAATCTTTACACAAAACCAGTCACTTTAATTGACTTAACTGCTCGAAAGCCAGCTGGGAAGATTACAAATTGCATAACTCTGGGATGCCACAACCGCCATAAATATATGCATTTGCTAAGTATCCAGATTTTGCTCATATTACCATGGGAATGCTGCAATGGTCATAAATGCCAAGATCAGCCATAAATCATTTTTTTTCAGTGTCAATTATAATTGTAAAGGATTGCTAAATGAATGGCTGTAAATCAAGGACTATCTGTATTGCAAACTGTAAGCATGTAAACCTACCAGCTGCTAAGTTTTTATCTGCAGTAATTTCTGTAAGTAGATGTAAGATGTTCAAATCTTAGAATGGGAACATTGTAAGAAATCATTTTCATACTATTATATTTTCTTATATTCCATTGAATTTCAGTTTATTAATCCTTTTTTAAAAAATCATAGATTTTTTAGGTCTCATCTGATTTATTTACTACTGCTGAGTTTTTTTTAATGTATTCTGTGTTTTATCTTGGTACTCTTGGTTAAAAACTGTTAACTGTTTTCTGTGGCATTAATTTAACTTGCTAAAAGCCTTTTAATTCCTTAACCAATTTGTCTTTGAGGGGGATATGGTGTTCCATTTAGTGTGCAGTTGTGTGAATTGTCTGTAGTAATGTGAAAAATAGAATTGAAATTGGAGAAGGGTAGAATAATTGTTTACAGTACTGTAATGAGAAAGAGACAGTTAAGCCTGGGTGCAAGATTGATACCTCTCACTCCTTAGTTGTTCCCCAAGTCCCCTGAAACAGGCCTACTTCCATAGAATAGGTGTGTTTCATGCATTGGATCTACTGAAGCCCTCTAAAAGTATTTTCTCTCCATAAATCCTCATAGTGAATAGATCTTTTTTTCTTGAATGTATTTTAAACCAGTGTCCTTTCTCTCTCCTATAAAAACTCACTAGGAAGAGGAATTTGCTTCATGCAATTACTAGATCTCAATCTTTCTGATATGCATTCAGGTCCTCTTTGACAAGATTTTGGGGACAAGACAAGGCAAAATTATTGAATCAAAATTACTTCTAAAAGAAGTAACACATTTCTAATACTGTCAGACATAGCAGATTGCTGTTATGCTCTAATGGCATGCTATTTTCTGAATTGAGAGCCAGTGTATTAAATAAGAATCATCTGACATAAGATTTTTACTCTATATTTTGTATAGGCATAGTACCAAGGAAGTGTACAGCTGCATCAAGCATGTTATATTTGAACATCTTTTTTAAGTGTTGATCCAGTTGAACATTGTTTAGCATATTTCTTACCAGATTGGAGAAGTGAAGAGATGAAGGCTTAGATCACATTCCATACTAAGACATAATGTATTTTAGCATGACTTTCATGATGTGTGGTTCTTTCAGCCATTGGAGCTGATTCAGCAATCATGGTTAAAGTAAACACTAGCTTAGCATAATGTGTGGACTTAAACACTGAATTGTTTGAAATTATTTGAAAGTATGAGGTGGGGAAATCATATATGGAAAAATTAAGTATATACAACCGGTTTTAGATACTTTAAACAATACAGCCAAAAGACAGACAAAGGTAGATGCAAGTCTTTCGTATTGACTCATCAATATCTTCATTACAATAATACGGATTAAAATCAGCTTCAAATATAAGATCTAGTGAGAGCATTAATTAAGCCTATAATGTATGCAAGAAATTGGTTTTAGATAGTTTAACTACAATCAGTTGTATATACTTAACATTCATAATTGAATTCATAAACGATCAGTTGCAATTGATTTCTAGTATGGTCCTACTGACCTGTTTTATAAATGTATATTTTATTTCTTAAGAGTCTTTTTGCAAAATAATAAGTGGGAAAGATAAAATAGAGGTAGGAGCACATTGTAACATTTGGATAACAAATTATTCAGAGAATTAATGCTGAAATTCAACCTTTAATGTTTGAATTTTCTTAGTAACAACTATCAGCCATGTAATACCATATGAGTTGATGTAATAGACATAATTAAGATACACCATTCAAAATTCTGCATGATTTGAAAATCCAACCGCATGAATAATGCATTGCAGTAATCCTACCTGGAGTTTACGAGACAAGAGATCACCATGGCTAGTGAATGATATACTTGCAGTTCTTAAAAACAAGAAGCAAAACTTGTCTTATAATGTTGTAGAAGCTACATTTCTGTATGCACAGTCTACAAATCTTTGTTTGTTTGTTTTTTTGCTTTGAAACATATGTGTTAAAGCTAGGATAAATGTAAATTTAGTATAGGATTCTTTTTGTAGTAATCAGTGAAATTAATATAAATAATAAAAGATTCTTGAAGTAATATATATATAATTGGAAGCTCTTAAATATGTAACACGGAAGATTCATTTAAACACAGTGAAACTTCTTTGGATAAATAAGCATAATTTCTAAAGGAGACTTTAGAAATTCCCTGTGCTAAAATTAATTTAAGTACATTTGGTTCCTAGACTACCTCCTGAAAGCTATTTCTGATGTTGGTTGACTACTACTTACTTGAGGAAGTTGTACACAGATCTCACTGTGGGATGACTAGATGTCATACCCCAATGAACAATAAATCTATTAATTGAGGCAAGTGTTTGCTTTTATAAATTACCTTTTCTGAGAAGCTAGTCATTTTTAATCTTAATTTAGATTATTGCTTTACAAATAGTAAAATTACTGTGGTTGCTGCATTTTGAAATCATTAAGAGTATTGGAGACTATTTATTAATTGACTGTGTTGCAGTATTTAAAATATATATACAGAACTTGGCCTAAAAAACCAACAGCAAAATACAAGAAATTTGGTGTTTTGTTGTCTCACATAAATTTGACATGTGTATTAAAAAAGGAGATATTGTTACAAAATAGGTAGAATCCAGGTCTCTATTTCTTTTGCTGAAAATCAGTTTGTCATTACAATTCTCACTGTTTAAGGGTAATTGTTTTCATCAAATAAAAAGACATTCCCTTAACTTTTTCTATTTCGAAGTTTTATTTTAGAACTTGACTACAGTATTTTTCATTAAATAAGTGCTTCCAATTATAATTTTTTCATACAGCCATTTCAGTCTTTTTTATTATTATTTGGCAAAATTTAATTTTTTTTTAAAGTGCTAGATTCAGGATTAGGGAAATTTATCTATTTGTTGGCTAGCATTTGTGTGCTTCAACTCTGTCACAGATTTGGGGTAGCTCACAATGATACAAAATCAACACTCAAAACAATCCAGCTTCAGCAGTAAAAGACAACATTAAAAACCAGATTATAGTATTTGTGGTTCCATTGAACTGAAATGTCCAAAGAGCAGTATGATTTTTACAGCCTTTTGGAAGATTAAAAAAATGGGCAAGCTAATCACAAGAAACAATTGAGGGCAGGCTTCTATGATAGAGCCTATCTGACATGCAAAGGTCAGTTGGTGTTTACAACTACCTCTGTTGGGGCTGTACAACTTCAGTTGGCTTGAGAGCTACACTAGGTTTGTATTGAAACATTGAGGCTCACATTCTAAATTATGTGGGGCCAGAGATATTTTAAGAGGTATTTCAGATGGTTGAAGCACACATTTGTTCTCTTACTATTTCCAAACCACCCCAAATGCAAAAAAAAACGCACCACAAATATTTTGTCCTATTCCGGGGTAGTATAGGTAGTACAAATTGAGATGCTAATGAGTCATATTTTTGCATCTCTAAGATCAGGGAGATCAATTTGACCATATGAAATTTGTCCCTACAGACATCTTAAGCAGAGTCCCATTTTGTGCTTTCCTTCTAGGATTTCCCACATTGGGCAAAAGGTATGCTCTTTCTTCAGAAATAGTTTGCCACTAATTTCTGTGATTCTAAAACTGACACAGTGACATTTAATAAATCATAAAGAGAGAATAGTTAAAAGATTAAGAATAGAAATCATGAAAATAATATGTGAGTTACAGAGATAAAAGACTGCTGCTTGGAAATAACAGAACTGTTGTGCACAGGCAGAGTCCTTTCATTCCATATCTCCCACGAAAAAATGCAGTAATCAGGCCGTTATTTGGTCAGTTGGAAAGCAAAGCCCATAAACTTCCTGGATTTAACTGAATTAAATTCAGTGAACAATACATTTTAAAATGTGCCCTATTTTCTAATTGCATTATATTTTGTACATTATGATACCTAATTTAGAGAAATCTGAAATTCACCTTATTCATTTTGATGTTTTAAAATTCCTGTATTTTAATATATCACAATGCTTTCTCATACAGAGGGAAAAAATTACTGACCCAGTGATTTATTAAGTATAAGAACCATTTTAAAATTGTTAGGCACAGTAAAAATTTATTTAATGAGGTAACAATGGTATGATTAAGAAAAGAAACTAATTTCATTACATTTTTTCCTGTTTCTTAACTAAAATAATGATCAAAATGAGTAATTCTGTAGCATTCCTTGAGATTTCTGTTATTACTACATAGTCATAAGTTTAAATTCTCACAAATGTCTCTGGTGTGTTGAGGAACAGATCTTATAGTTAGTATATATTATTTCATTTTTTTCTTATTCTGATTTCAGTATACTTGCACATTTTAAATAAAACATTTACCAGTAGTTAGCTGATACTTACAATCCAAGATCATAACTTTTCTAATAAAACTTAAGCACCACCCTATACCTCTCATTTCTTTTCAGTGATGCTGCAGGCTGCAGAGTTTTAATCTGTCTTGAGTAACTTTTGCTGCATTGTTGGCTTATATCCATTTCTCTTCAGGACATTTTTAAGAACAAGGAAGAGTTAGTAGTATATAAACGGCATTTATTCTTTGAGATTTCTTTTTATAAATTTGTAAGCAAAGACTACACAGGTTTGTTACTGGATATCAATTATTTTGTTCAAAACGATGCATATAAAATGGAATAAATTGTTGAAGATAAGTTGAATGTAGTTTCATCATCTTGTAAAAAATGGGCTATAATTTCTTAAGTGAAACCTGACCTATTTTGTTTTCTATCACTCATTATTCCAGAAATCTACTTAAGATATACGTTGATTCATTTCCTATATTTTTGCAATGTGATCCTGTAAGTGGAGAACCATGTTAGACTATGGTAACAAAAGATTAGAGGGTATCTGATAGCACCTTTTCCAAATAACAAATGTTATTAAAAGCCATAAGTTTTCATGAGCTGCTCCCTTCCTCACAAAGCTTCATACTGACTAGGGTACAAGTTACAAGTTGCTAAGGTTAGAAAACTTTACAGTCTTTGTATAATAGACAAATAGGAGAAAAGTTCAAATTCTTCTGCAGTACAGGTAATCAATCAGAATAGAACTATAAGGAACCTTGGAGATCTTCTTGTCCAACCTCCCTGCTCAAGCTATCAACACTGTACTATTTGAGTCAAGTGACTGTCCAGTTTCTTCTTAAAAACCTCCAGTGATGAAGCACCCACAACTTCTGAAGGCAAGCTGTTCCACTGGTTAATTGTTCTCACTGTTAGAAAGTTTATTCTTAATTTCAGATTGCTTCTCTTTTGATTAGTTTCCATCCATTGTTCCTTGTCCTGCCTTCTGGTGTTTTGGAGAGTAGTTAACCCCTTCTTCTTTGTGGCAGCCCCTCAAGTACTAGAATACTGCCATCATGTCACCCCTAGTCCTTTTCTCTAGAATAGCCATACCCAGTTCCTGAAACTTCTACATATGTTTTAGTATCCAGGCCTTTAATCATCCTAGTTGTTGTTCTCTGTACATTTTCCAAAGTCTCAACATCTTTTTTGTAATGTGACCAAAACTGGATGCAGTATTCCAGGTGTAGTCTCACTAAGGTTTTATGAAGCAGTACTAATGAAGCAGTACATGATTTTGATTCTATGCTTTTGTTTGTACAACCAAGGATTGCATTGGCTTTTCTCCATTGTGGTGGAGATAGCATTCCGGATTGGATTATCAGTCACTGCTTGCTGATTGAACTGAGTCTGTCAGATCTTTGAGGATACTCCCCTGTTGCTAAGGGTGCCTCAATCAGCTAGCTGGACGATGTGTATTTTTTTGCGCCTACATAATCTCAAATCTATAGAAAATTAGGCCTAAATTAGTCAAAAAACAGGGAGCTATAATAGATACCATTTCCTGCAGGGTGTCCTTGTGCCAGGAGTGTCAGGAGAGTACCAGGGAGTTGATTGGCGCAAGTAAATCTAATAACAGAGTACCCCTGGCTACGCTTTCTAAACTCCTGGGTAAGATGATATCATGCATTAATATAGTGCCCTGGGCTAGATTGCATGCCAGGTACTCCAATGGTTTCTTCTTCCTTATCAGAGAACAGGTAAGAGTTGCTCCCATTCCCAGGTCAGATTAATTCTGCAAGTCATTAAGTCCTTTTGATGGTGGTCATCTGAGGCCCTTTTCTTAAGGCTCTTATTCAAGGACCCTGACAGGCTGGTGCTGACCACAGATGCCAGACTTTATGGCTGGGGAACCCATCTCCAATCCATATGGTCCCAGGCAGATTTGAGCCACAATATTAATTGGCTAGAACTTAGGGCGGTCCATCTGGCCCTGAGGCAATTAGAGGACACAGTCTCAGATAGGGACATCCTGGTCTTAACTGACAATGTGTCAACCAAGGCACATATTAACCACCAAGGGGGAACACATTCAAGGCCACTGATGCTGGAAGCAGAACAGCTCTGCCTATGGGGAGAGGCATCAGGTATCACTCAGAGCTGAGCATATTGCAGGCGTGACCAATGTTGAGGCTGACTGGCTTAGCGGAGCCACTATAGACCACACGGAGTGGCGTTTGCACCCCACTTTGTTTCAGGAGCTGTCAGAGCGCTTCGGATTGCCAGCAGTGGATCTCTTCATCTCTCAGGACAATGCATGATTCCTGAGATTCTACTCCAGGTTTGCAGTTCCGGGGGCAGAAGGGACGGATGCCTTATGCAGTCCTTGGTCTAGGGAGGCTTCTCTATGCCTTTCCTCCTCTGCCCCTGATCCCGATCAGAAATTTTTGGGGGAAAGAGCAGAACTCATACTTGTGGCTCCTTATTGGCCCAGAAGGCCATGGTTTGAGGACTTAGTAAATCTATCTGTGTCCCACCCTTGGATGATGCCGGTAGACAGAGTGTCTCAGTCAGGGATCAGTTTTACATCCGGAACCACAGTGGCTTCAATTGACCACTTGGAAATCGAGAGGGGATCTCTGATCCAGGACCATTACTCCTCCAAGGTGATACAAACCATTCAAGCCTCTAGGAGACCCTCCACCAATCGCATCTACGATGCAATCTGGAAGGCTTTCTGCAAAAGTACTCTACATCTGAGAGGGACCCCACCGAGGATTTGGTTGCCCAGGTGCTGGACTTTCTTCAAGATGGCCTTGACAAGGACTTATCCCCCAACACATCGTGGAGGCAGATGGCAGCCTTGTCTTCTGTGCTCCTTGGGGGGATCAGACATCCCACGGTCCTCAGGTTTCTGAAGGGGGCTACGAACCTGAGGCCTCCAGTGGTTCATCGCTAGTCTGACATGGGATCTCTCTAAAATACTACATTCGCTGACTGAGGCCCCATTTGAACCACTGAGATCTACTTCCCTGCAATTTTTGTCTTGCAAGGTGACCTTCCTAGTAGCAATTACCTCTGCCAGAAGGATTTCGGACTTGGCTGCCTTATCTGTCAGGAAGGATATTTGTGTGTTTCCCACCAACTGAGCTGTGTTAAGACTAGACCCTTCGTTCATGCCAAAGATGAACTCTTGGTTCCACAGAGCACAGGAACTAATCTTCCCTGATTTTTGTCCACATTTTTCTGTATCTTGCACAGGGTGGATTTGTAGCTGTGCAGATGCAGATAGATAAATTCCACAAAACATCCATAACAAAGTACATTTATTGGTACATCAGGTATCTTCATAACTCACATTTGTGATGAAGTTCTTCTATAATGACCAATCCTTTGTATATCAGCCTTGCAGGTAAAAGATGGTTATCTCCTAACCCATCTCGTAGCAATAGAAAGAAAAGCTGCCATGAGTTAGAGAGTTCAGACAAAGAATGGAGGAAACTCCTCCAACCCATCGAGGGTCAATTTAGTGACCAACCAGGATTACAGATGTGACCACATGACATGATCTACATTTCCCAGGATACCTTTACCTACATTTCCCATGATGCATTCCCTTAAGGGGACAGCTCTCAATTCCTAAGTAACTATCCAATTCCCATAGACTGGCTGGGACAGCACACTCCCTGCCTGGAATTGTAAATTCCACTATTAAAGGAAGAGAAAAAAAACCTATAAACTAAGATAAGCAATAGACAGTAATACTAACTGAATAGCACATAACTATATAACTAAGATAAACAGTTGGCTATATAACTAAGAAAAAACAGTAAACATTAATAAAGCATCAAACAAAGCAAAGCATGCAAAGCTTGAGGTTCAATCTTCAAGTTCAGCATCTTGGTGCAAGTCTGCTGGTCATCTCTGGTGGCCTTTTAGGGTGTACAGGTACTCTTGGTAGCAAAGGTGAAAGTCTGGTGGTTGCTTCTGGCGGCCTTTTAAAGTTAACAGGTACTTTTGGTACCAATCGTGAACGTCTGGTGGTCGCTTCTGGCAGCCTTTTAGGGTAGGAACAGTACCTTGCTTCCACAATGTCAAAGGGCGTTGGGAAGCTGTTCCACAGCATCTTCACGGCGTCCTTCAGGGTACAGTTTGGCCAAACAGATGGGAAGACACGAACAAGGTCATGATGAGTTGGCACATAGTGCTGTGCAGTTGACACTCATCTTTGGTTTTTGTTGTGGATTGTCAGTCTGCCGAGGAGCCCTGCATGCTTCTGTGTTACGTTGCGGCTCCTTGTCCGAAGGAGGGCTACGAGGTATCTGCCACGGTGGCTCGGCGTCTGGATGCAGCACGGGTGCTGGTCACTTTTGCAGATGTGACATTGCACTTTGGTTGTGCAGTATTTGGGCGAATGTTTGGATTCGCAACACTTGTAGCAGTATTGGTACTCTCTTAGCAATTCTTTTCATTGGGTCAGCAATTTCGCTGCGAACCAAGTGCAGCTATTCAGCGAGTGACAAGTGTTGTGCATAGGACAAAACTGTATTCTCCTTGTGTTTGGAGATCTAAAGTGGGTTGCATCAGATGAGTTCTCTCCCCAATTGTGTGTGGATGAGGAGTTGATCTCTGTGGTGTTTGGTGATGATCTATAGAGATGTGCAATAGAGGCTGGAGAGGTCCAGAGTTGCGGTAGCGGTCTCTGTTAGGTTGGTAAACTGAGGCAAAGGTTTCTGAAGCTGTTGCAGGACTCTGTTTGCCGGAAGATAAATTCTTGTAGAAAGGCAAAGGGTGGGTCTCGTCTGCGGTTTGCGGCCAGAAAGGTGTCGGACAAAACAATCCATCGTTCTAATATTTCTTTTGGGAGTTTGTCAATGATTGCTTCTTGTGTTATGAAGAGATCAAGGCAAGCCAGTCCTGGTAAGTCAGAACATTCTTTGGCTGTTCGCAGCTCCGTAAGGATGTTGGAAAAGTACTCTAGTTTTCGGGTTTCATGGATGGCGATACACGGGAAACTGTAAAATTGTTCTAGGAGCAAGTATTTCCATCAATGTGTCTTTGCCATATTTCCGGTTCAAAGCATCCCACGCTTGTTTTAGAGTGGTATCTGGGTTGTTAAGTAAGCCTGTGTAAATGTGTTTCACCATGTAGTTAGACCGTGGTCCTAGCCATGCCAACAGAAATTTAAATTCTTCACCGGGAAGCAGCTGTTCATTTTGGGTGGTGCTCGTGAAAATAGACTTCCATAGTAAGTATTCTCTGCCTGGCTTGTTGTTAAATTTGTACACATCGTTGGCTGTTAAGTCTAACCTTCCACATCTTAGTGACAGTTCTCTGTTACTTCTCTGTGAGGGCAAGTCATCTCTTTGTATGATGTCATCGTAGGTGTGGCGTTCTGGCTCGAGGGCATGTGTTATGGATGGTATGTGGTTTGCCAGAGAATACTTTATGAGGAGGTCAGTATCTGCCCCCACATATGTAGATAGTATTTTTTGAGGTTGGGTATAGGTTCCATGCTGTGCATCAGAGTTGTTTAGCGGTTGTGGTGAGAACTCTTTAGCCTGAGGATTGAGTGTAGCAATTGTGATTGGTTGCAGGTCAACTTGTTGAGAAGTTGTTGTGAGCACTGGTGGACTAATTTGCTCACCTGGCAGGACATGAGATGTTGGAGTAGGGTTGCTGGTGCTGGGAAGAGAATCTCAGACCTTAGTATGTACAACATCAGTTGGGGAAGATTTGATGTTGGAGGGAAGTGAATCTCGTACTTTAGGTCATACAAAGTCAGTTGCGGAATTGATGCGTAGAGTCTGTGGTTGAGATTCTTCCCTGTGCTTCCCTCGTTGTGGGAGACTGCTAGGCAACTGAGGTGGTTGCATCTGCTCGTTGCAAAGTGAGTGCTGCTCATTCACGTAGGCCTTGACCCATGTATCTGGGCTCTCTTCTCCCAACTCTTCGAGGTCGAAGTTGCCATGCTGCGGCCCGTGCTGTTTATGCTGCCATCTCTTTGTCATTCGAGTAACTCCACTTGGGCCTGCGTTTTGGCTATTTCTACTTGTTGATTGGCTTGAGCTTTGGCCATTTCTGCTTGTTGTTTGGCCAGTTCAGCCTTCTGCCGTATCACCTCTGTTGTAATACATAAATCTGGCTCTGCTACTGCAGCTTCAACTTGGGCTTCTACAGCTCGTTTGGTATAACTTGCTGCTTTGGAGGCCCTAGATGTGCTGCTACAATGGGAGGATGCTCTGGAAGGATGGTGAGAGATAGCAGCAGAGAATTGGCACGAGACACTAGAACCTGCCTATCCAGCTGGTTTAGAATGGAAGGAGGAAGCTTTCTTAGAATGGTGGGAAGAAGACACATGTTATCGAGGAGCTATGTTGGATGTGGCTTGCTCCCTTGATGCTGCTTCCTGCTGAAGCGCGTTGTGGAGCGCTGCCTGGAGGGCTGTCTTGCTTTCCTCGACATTGTCTTCTTATTCCTTGTGAAACTCCTCAAAGTATTGGATATATGTTAGGAATTTGGGTCACCCAGTCTTGACTGGATGGACTTGAGGTTGTTTTTGCTGCATCTCCACCGTGCGAAAAGGGCATCTAGATCATCTAGCAATATGCGGAGTTTCTCGGGGGGCAGTTTGAGGCATCACAGATCTTCTCAAGCTTCTCCCATGAGTCAGTGTAGCAATGATATTGCTGCTGCCAATCGTTCCTCAAGTGTTCTTCCATAGGTTCGGTAGGCTTCTTACTCTTTCTGAGATCGTAGGCTTTTGGAGGTTTCGCGGCTTCTCCATAAGGTTGGACATTTAAAGGTGGTCATTGGGAACCAGGTTCCACATTTACAACAAGGGTGGATGGAGGATTCGAGTCATCTGTCATGGCTGAGGAAGTTGCCATGTTTCAAATTGGCAAAAGGTGACTTTGGAAAAATATGAGTTTATGTGCAAGTCCCTTTATTGTATTAGGGTGCGCTGCAAGCAGGGAGTAGAAAGTAGAATTGCTGCTGGATTTAATATTTGAGCACATAGGTGGCACTGCAGAGTCTGGGCGATGCTAGCACAGCACACAGTATGGCTGCTTGGGTGTGTTGTGAGCTTGCAACAGAAGGGGCACTAGAGGTTGCGTCGCAAAGTCTGAATACTAGAGGGATGAACACAGAAATATGCACAGCATAGCCTGAAGACTTGAGGGTAGAATGCAAAAATATGCCTATAAGGGTCGCTTGCTTCACAAGGTGGCAGCAGAGGGTCTGGAAGATACTGTTGCTACGCCCATGTCAGATTGCAGTTACTCCTGGCAGTTACTCCAATTAAGTTGATTAAATAGTGCATAATAGTTGCAATGAAGGGGTTGTCATTGGATAATCACTCTGATCAAATTGAATAAATTGTCCATGATAGTTTCAAAAGGGGTTATCATTGGAAAAACACTCTGGTCAATCTTGAGATAATTTTTTAAAAATCACATAAGGAAAAAAATTTTTTTGATGACCACCAGATGGGGCTGTGGGCTGAAGAAAAAAGAAGGGGAGAACTTTCTTGCCCACTCTTGAAAAAGGGAAAAAAATGATAAGAATTTTTTGACTTCACTATAAATTTCTTCTTGACCGCCAGATCGGGCTGTAGGCTGCTTTACGTCAGTCTGGTAGGTTGCAGGTAATCTTGGAACATTTGAATTAAATTGATTAGATTGTTCACAATAGTTTCAAAAGTGTTTATCATTGGAGAAACACTCTGGTCAATCTTGAGAGACTTTGCAAAAAAAGAAATCATAGCAAAGGGGAAGATACCAACTTCGTTTAAAGCATTGCTAGATTAAGTGTTTCTCTTCAGGGGGAAGGAATGTGCTCCGTTGCTTTGGAAATGCCTCTGGCCCGAGGAATTTTTATTAACATAGCCTCTTTATTGCCTCTTCGAAGCAGCGGAGAGCAGAAGAAATGCGAAACCTTTCCTTTTAGCAATACATGCAAGATTTCTGAAACTTTCTCATTGCGTTTGGAAAGGCTTTGTAATTGGATGAATACAGGGATGGATGAGAGATACTTGGTCCCTCCCTTGCTTTTACAAATTAGTTCTTTCCAGTTAGGAATTGTAATTTGAGACATAACACTTCTTTTGCTGAAGAGAAAAGGAGGGGGAATTAGCCCCTTCCTGTAACTACGGTGTATCTTAATCAGTTATAAAGGCTTTGTCTCCCTTCCAGATGAGCATAGCAGAGTCAGGTTTCCGTTTCCGTTTAAAAATACAACCAACAGTTCTCATATTTTCTAACTGAAGTTTGATTATCTTTTGAGAACTGAGGAATTTCTAACTCTCCTTGTTATGCAAATGGAGTCTCTGAGATAGCAGGAGCACAAATTGAGCAGAGAAGAGGGTGGGTGGGTGGGTGGGAAGAAAGATCTCTTTGTTTGTAGCATGTGGGGAACTCCAGCCCCTCCCAACATTCACAGCATGTAAAGATGCTCACACAGCATGCTCACAGAGAGAGATGAGAGACGACGAGACATGCAGGTTTAGATCAACATTGCATATTCAAACCTGGTCTCAATATTACTTTGCTTTACCATAAATCCAGAATTAACAGTTTTTTATATAGATGGGTTTCAGGATTCATCTTTTTTCTGTATCTTGCACAGAGGTGGATTTGTAGCTGTGCAGATGCAGATAGATAACTTCCACAAAACATCCATAACAAAGTACATTTATTGGTACATCAGGTATCTTCATAATTCACATTTGTGATGAAGTTCTTCTGTAATGACCAATCCTTTGTATATCAGCCTTGCAGGTAAAAGATGGTTATCTCCTAACCCATCTCGTAGCAATAGAAAGAAAAGCTGCCATGAGTTAGAGAGTTCAGATAAAGAATGGAGGAAACTCCTCCAACCCATCGAGGGTCAATTTAGTGACAAATCAGGATTACAGATGTGACCACATGACATGAACTATTTCCCAGGATACCTTTAACTACATTTCCCATGATGCATTCCCTTAAGGGGACAGCTCACAATTCATAAGTATCTCTCCCAATTCCCATAGACTGGCTGGGACAGCACACACATCCTGTACATTCTTTAGAAAAAAGATGGTACACTCTAGACGTTCGAGGGCTCTGTGTATTTATGTTAAACGAACCACTCCCTTCCGAAGATCTGAATCCCTCTTCATTTCTTTCCAACCTTCTACTATGGGTTGCAGGGTTACTCCAACAACTGTGGGGAGATGGATAAGACTATGTATATCCAAAGCCTACCAATCCCAAGGTCTTGCAGTTCTTTCAAGGATAAAAGCCCATTCAATGAGAAGTGTGGCCATATCGGCAGCATGGGCCACTCAAGCTTCTCTGGAGGAAGTTTGCAGGGCGGCAATCTGGGCCTCACCTTCTCCTGTTAATCAAACACTATAAGCTGGACTCTTTTGCATCTGCAGAGGCAGCCTTTGGACGGAGAGTTCTTCAAAAGGTTCACCCTGTCTAGGAGATTCAGACCACACTAGGCCCACCCGTAGGACAGCCAGCTTTGGTATGTCCCAATCCTGGATGCTATCTCTATTACAATGGAGCAGGGTCATTGGGTCTTATCTGATACGACCTTCCTCTTTGGGTGGAGATAGCATCCAGCCCTACCCTGATGTGAGTCCGTTCCGAATCCAATGGAACACGTTATTATAACAAAAAAACACGTCTGTCTGTTATCATTCCTTCGCCAATTTCTGGGGCCCTCTTAGCAACAGGGGAGTGTCCTCAAAGATCTGATAGACTCAGTCTAATCAGCAAGCCGCGACTGATAATCCAATCCTGGATGCTATCTCCACCCAAAGAGAAAGGTTGTATCAGGTAAGAACCAACAACCCTTTTCGCTGCTGGTTCATATTTAAGTTAATGTCCGCTAGGATTCCAGGTTCCCTCTCACAATTACTGTCTTTGACCAGATTTTGCCTAATCTGTTCTTGTACCTTTGGTTTTTACTCTTCAACTTACAATCATAATGCCCATCATGATTGTAAGTTATGTTGATTATAAAACGGGACACCCACATGACCGACACAATTTTACAATCTTTTTTGCAGTGATCATCAACTCAATGGTTTGTTATAGGATGGTTTTACCAAAAACCAGAAGGAAATGCTCTTTTTGGCAAAACCATTGTAAAATGTAACTTAACTGCACAATCCTGCAAATGGTTATAAAACTGAGCCAAATGCTGAGCATCCAGCATCCAGTTGTGTCTTTGAGGGAGTGGGGTGAGGAATTTCAGAACTGGATTTTAAATCCCCCAGGGAAGTCCATTGTAACTTCTTATGGTCTCTAATGACCAGTCCTAAATTGAGGACTAACTATATCAAAAATCCTACATAGAGATTATGTATACATATTATACATGCTGTACATTATAGAGTTTGCATGGTTGTATGTCATGTGTCTTTATAGTCATTCCTTGTTCGTTCTCATTACTGTTTAGGGAAGGAGAGAGGGCAGGATCACAGAGTTTTTCATTAGCTGAAAAGACACATGATTCTTTATGATAGGCAGGGAGAAAGGATTAGATTTGACAATAAGACTTGACAACTAAATTCCTATTTTTACAGTCACAATTTTTGCATGTTTCTCTTTATGCTGTTCCAGTTTTGATACAAATTATTGTACATATACAGATAATCCTTGGCTACTGACCATTTTTCCAGCAGCCGTTTTAAATTGTCATCATCATTGAATGAGGAGACTTACACTAGTTCTCAAAAGTATGGCTTTGCACCATCCCATGGTCTCATGATTGTCATTTGCAGCCATTACCTCTGGCTTACAACAAGCAAAATCAATCAGGAAGCCAATAAAATGACACAAATGGCAATAGTATGATGCTGCACTTAATGACCACATAGATTTCATTTAATGACCACTATTTAACTATAATTGTAAATCAACTTGCTACTGTGATATGCTTTTCGACCTGTTGCTTAGTGAGGAATTCTTTATTCCAATGACCATTGTTAAGTGACGACTACCTGCATATTTGCACCATTGCAGTTTTATTATGTTTAATGTTTTAATTTTGTAAGGAACTGAGCATAACATATCCAATAGTTAAAATTTGAACATACATAAGAATATATTTCATTTCATTTAGTAAAGTGGTTCTTTCACATTTAAAAAAAAACACTGTATATTTTCTTTTCTCAAAAATCACATAGCAATCTTAAGTAATAGCTAAAAGTCTAACATTACACTATCAAATTAGAAAAAGTGGAAAATCTGATAAATTCTGATATTTCAAAAAGCTATTGCAGGATGAAAGATTCAAATTTGATAGCAAGTGAAAGGTGAAAGTAACTTATTTTTCATACTAGATTAAGGCCATTATGCCAGTGTTTCTCAGGCACAGCAACTTTGGGATGTGTAGATTACAGCTCCTACAGTTGTGAAACTATAGATGCATGACATATATTAAAATGAACTCGCTTTTCTTCTTCAATGGGGCTGATAGCTGGTTTGCCACTGACAGGAAAGGGTAGGCTTTCCTTGTACCATCTGTAGCAGCTGATTTTTCTTTGAACATGTCAGAAAACTGATTTTATTTTTTTAATTTAATATATCCTATTCACTTTGTTCTAAGACTGTGGGTTGACATTTAGATCAAATTATGTTTAGTTGTGTTTAATTATTGTAATTTCACAGCATATGAGTTATTTCAGTGAGATACAGTGTTTCTACGTCACGCTGCTCTCGAGTGAAGCATTGGGTATAATTCCGCCCTCTTATGAGGTAAGCTGAGTCTGCCTCTATAAAAGGTTCACCTTTGCTGAGAGCCCCAGCTTTTCAGTTCAGCTCTTGGACATATGAACTATTTTCTCTGGACTCTGAGTTGATTAGCATTCCTCAAAACAAAAGCATTGAGAAAAAAAAAGAATCATCAAGATCGAGAGAAGCTCTCAGGGCTCTGGTAGAGCTTCGTTCACGAGGAGAGCGGGGATCTGCTCTCCTCCAGTTGCAGCTGTCTCAGCAGGCACTGACACGCAGACAGTAAGTGCAATCAGCCCAAACACCGCGAAACCTCCCTCAGACTTGCTAGAAGGCTAATTAACATCACAACAGCCTCCTACGCAGCTTTTCTCTGGGCTGCACGGCTTGTAAAAACCTCCCGAGGCTGCACAAGTCTTCCAGAAAATTTATTAGGCCGTAAACTATCAAAGTTTTGCAATAGCTGCCCTCAAGGTCTCTGCAGCGATTAGGCCCGATCCCAACCAACCTCCCTTCTACTGCTGCATTGATTGGAGGGGCAATCTTCCTTCTGCGAAGATATTAATCCGGCCATTATAAATTGCCAAACAAAGGCCACAGCACGAAGCCCCAGGGATTCAAAGGTGCACCAGGAATCATCGAAGGCCTCAAGCCTCCTGGCCTCATGGCTGGTGGCCATTTTGTGATCGGGTTCCTCCAGGCGCCATTTTTTAGTAGGCCCTGAGGCAGTGATCCTATTTCTCTCCTGGCCATTCAGCTCAGAAAACACCATCAAGGAGGAGCTGACAGCACCTCCAGTGTTTCTTCCTTGAGCAATGGAAATAGATTAGGCCCAGCCAGGACCATCAGGCATGCAGAGCATTCAGACCTCTCAAGCCCCCAAAAGGGTTATGAAAAGAAAATGACCACGAGGCCATTCATCCAACAGGGAGGCCGCAGCAAAGATCAAGGCCAGGGCCCTAGACTGAACTTAGGGCAGAAAAAGAAAGCCTCTGAGTCTGAACTTAGGGCAGAAAAGAGAAGACATGAGGCTTTAGAGAAACAGTTCACAAAAAATGCTCAACAATTACAAGAACAAGCTGCAGGCACAGAGAGGGCAGATGGAAGTCTGGCTAGCCATTTACGGAATTTGTCACCTGAAAGGCAGGATGAGGCCATTCCCCAGGACCTGAGTTTGTCAGGCCCTTCTTACAGGCCACCTACTTGGGACACAGCTACACCTAATCCTCAGCAGGCTTTGCCCCTAGGGGTTTACAGGTTTAGGGAGCAAGCTAACCTTATCCCTTCTGTGACTGGGCCCCAGATGATAGTTCCTCCCCAAGAGAACAGGCCCCAAGACATCCAGGAGGTAGTTTTGGTGACAGTCAGACTGGGCATTGCTGAAGGTCTCAAACACCTCCTCCACCCCCTGGGCGGAGGCTCGGGTATCCTTTCCTCCTTCTATCAGGGTAACCCTCCCCACGGAGGGAGGTTCCCACTTCGGAACCCATGTATGCCCCTCATCATTTTTATAGCTGGGAGGACAGGATGACAGGGGATCCCCTTACCAAACTGAACAGGGTAGTTCCTCAGAGGAGAAAGAGGGAGAAATTAAAGACCCCTTCCTCTCCAATGAAGAGGAAACCAAACCAGAACAACCAGTCCGCAACTGCTGTCTTTAAGCCCTCCTTGTTTCGGCCTTTAGTACAGAAGGCTCTGGTTACAGCCCAGTTTAGCCCAGAAGAGGTGGCCCTGAAACCACAGGCTGGCTCCTCAAGCCAGGGAGATGCACTATTCTCCAAACGGGTAGTCCAAAATGAGGTTCTCCCATCTCCCTTGTTGTTCTTGGATGTAGTAAAGGACCAGTGTGATAACCCCCTGTCAGGGCCTCGCCCTTCTTCCCAGGACAAGAGGTTCTTTAATGTAGGTCCCGCTTTGGCTAACGCATTAGCTCTCCCAGCAGTAGATTCCTCGGTGGCAGCCACCTTCGCTTCCTCAGGTACCCTTACAGAACCGGAGGATGTCTTACAACCGGAGGACAAAAAGTCACAACAAACTCTGAAGTGCACGCACCAGGCCACACCTTAAGCCGTGAAAGCTTCCACCGCGGCCTCATTTTTTACCAGGTTGTCTATTCGCTGGTTGCATCAACTTCAGGACAGAGTTCCCATTGCCGATGTTAGGTCCCACCAGGACCTCAACAAAATAATAGCAGCAGCCAAGTTCACAGCCGACGCCCCTTTAAGTTCCGCCAAATTCACCACAAAGACAATGGCCTCTTCCGTGTCTGCCAGGCGCCTGCTGTGGATGCGCAACTGGCAGACCGACTCCAAGTGTAAGTGGAAATTGGTGGCGGCCCCTTACTCAGGAGAAAACCTCTTTGGAGCAGCCTTAGAGCCGTATGTGGTGGAAACACAAGACAAGAGAAAAGTGCTGTCTACTTCCTCCAAGGGGTCAGATTTTTGATGCACCATATATTCCAGAACACAAACCTTCAAGCCGGTCAACACCCCTCACTTCAATCACAACCAAACAACATATCCCCCTTCGTCGGGAACAACAGCAGGACTGCCAACCCAAACAACAATTCTCGGGTAAGCAGCCCTTTCGAGGGGGAGGAGGTCATTCATTCAGGCGCTCTAAGTAACTGCATCCCCTCCCCTCCCATCGGAGGTCGTTTGACTTTTTAAAAATCCAGATGGGAGGAATCAACTAACGATGTCTGGGTCAATATTATTGGGCCTTCGACTCGAATTTCTCTCCCTCCCCTCCATCGCTTTTTGTCAGCTGTCCTACCTCTATACATCTAAACAGGCCCTGATGGACTCAGCTATCCATCATCTGATGGGCATAGAAAGAGTTCCATGGGATCAGCGGGGGTTCGGGCTTCTACTCCTGCCTCTTTGTTATCCCAAAGGCCTTGGGAGGGTGGAGAGCAATCCTCGATCTCAAGTTCCTGAACAAATTCATCCCATACAGGCGTTTTAAGATGCAGACCTACATTCTATTCTTCACAGCATCCAAGAGGGCGATCTCCTCTCTTCCATAGACATCACAGAGGCTTACCTCCATATTCCAATTTGGCCTCCCTATCGCCAGTTCCTCCGTTTTTCTTATTGCAGTGAGCATTACCAATACCGGGTCCTACCATTTGGCCTTTCATCGGCACCAAGGGTTTTTACTAAGGTCCTGGCAACATTGGCAGCCCTCCTCTGAGCCTTACCTATGAGGGTCCAATGCTACCTGAATGACATTCTGATTCAATCTACCTCCGTCCAGGTGGCCGAACGAGATCTTCAAATCACAATGCAGATGTTGCAGGAATATAGTTTCTCCATCAACCTGATCAAGAGCCATCTTTCTCCAACTAGCCGACTGTTGCACCTCAGGGTCATCATTGACATAGTCAGCTGCGAAGTTTTCCTTTCATAGGACTGACAGGACAACATCAACAGAATTCGACTAAGTCACTCCGTTCCACTCTCTCTCCTGTCCCAGTTGCATGGGAAGATGATCTCCTGCATCAAAGTTGTACTATGGGCACGCCTACATGAACGCACCTTGCAGTGGTTCCTACTCCCCTTCCAAAGAAAGAGAATCAGTCATTCTGCCCGCAGGATGCTGCTTTCTCTACAGGTGCTTCGGTCCTTTCGATGGTTGCAGTCCCAGGCAATCACAAAGGGTCATCCCTTTATGGTGAGAGACAGAATTGTAGTGACCATGGATGCCAGCCTTCTCAGCTGGGGAGCACATACCCAGGGTCAGATGGCCCAAGCACGCTGGCCGTCTTCAGACAGGTCCCTTCCCATCAATCTTCTGGTGCTCAGGGCTATTTTTCTCGCCCTGAGAAGTTTCTAGAACCTAGTGTCAGGGTCCCATGTGCTAGTCATGACAGACAATATAGCAGCCAAGGCTCATGTCAATAGGCAAGGAGGGACCAGCTCCAGGGGTTTGATGTAGGAGGCGGAACGTCTGGGGAGATGGGCGGAGAGGAACCTCCTGTCTCTTAGGGCGAACCATATTTTGGGGGTCGACAACTCCCAGGCAGACTGATTGAGTCGATCAAGTCGACCACTCGGAATGGAGATTCCATCCTCCCCTGTTCATAGAATTGTCCCACATTTTTGGTACTCCAGAAGTGGATCTCTTCCCCAGAACGCACAGGTAAACAGTTTTTTTCCAGATTCCCAACCCAGGGAGCGGAGGGGATCAATGCACTTTGGAGCAGATGGTCCCCAGGTCTCCTCTATGCCTTTCCCCCCCTTCCAATCATCCTGGCAGTCATCTGGAAGATGTTGGAGGAAAAGGCGGAGCTGATTCTGCTGGCCCCATATTGGCCCAGGAGACCCCGGTTTGCGGACCTGGTGAATCTGTCAGTTCAGAGGCCTTGGAAAATCCCGGCCTCTTGGATCTCTTTCAGTCAGGGGGCCCTTCTGCATCTGGAACTCCAATGGTTCCAGTTGACCGCTTGGCAGTTGAGTGGAAGTTGTTGAAGGAGGCCAACCTTTCAGATAGTGTAATTAACACAATACAGGCTTCATTTAAAATGTCTACAACCCAACTTTATGATGCCACCTGGAGGAAATTCAGTGACTGGTGCTCGGAGAGAGCCCAGAATCCCTCTTCAGCATCTGTTCCGGAGATCCTTCAGTTTCTCCAGGACGGGCTGGACAAGGGCCTTACGCCTAACATCCTCCGCAGACAGATGGCAGCCTTAGCTTCGGTAATTTCATGGGACAGGTACACATCCCTCTCCCATCACCCTTCAATCCTCAGATTTCTGAGGGGAACCTCAAATCTGCGACCACTCATTGTGCATAGGTATCCCACTTGGGACTTGCCTAAGGTTCTCCAAGCTCTCTCAGGCCATCCTTTTGAGCCTTTACAAACGGTAGGCCTCCGTATTTTAACTTTGAAGGTATCCTTCTTGGTGGCTATTACGTCATCCAGGAGGGTGTCGGAATTAGCTGCCCTTTCCGTAAGGCAAGATTTGTGTATGTTTCATGACAGCCAGGTGGTTTTGCTTCTGGACCCTTCATTTGTACCAAAAATTAACTCTTGGTTTCACAGAGCTCAAGACATTGTTCTCCTTGACTTTTGTCCCAAATCCCAACATGTATTGGAACATCAGTGGCACACATTGGACGTGAAAAGGACACTCAGGATTTATATCAAACGAACTGCACCTTTTCGCAAAACTGAGTCAATGTTAGTGTCTTTTCAATCTGTCTCCTTGGGGTCTAAGGCCTCATCTCCCATGTTGAGTAGGTGGATCAGAGCATGCATATCTACTTCATATGAAACTCTTGGCTTGCCAGGTCCCAAGAAACTGACTGCACATTCTACCCGGAGGGCAGCGACTTTGGCAGCTTGGGCCATGCAGGATCCAATTGAAGAAATTTGTAGAGCTGCTACATGGACCTCGCTTTTCCCGTTCATCCGACATTACCGGCTGGACTCCTGTGCATCTGCACAGGCTGCATTTGGATGAAGGGTACTCTAACGGGTGGTTCCTGTGTCAGATTAAGAAGACCACCTGAGTTCCTCCCTTGGGCATGCAGGCTTTGGTATGTCCCAATGCTGGACTTTAGAGCAGCGTGACAGAGAAGAGGTGTTGGTAGACTTAACAGTGAACGCCCTTTCTAGACACGCTGCGATAGAGTCCAGCCCCACCCTGTGGCCATCTGGTCTAGTATTCTTGGGTAGGGGGGCAGTTGTATGCTCATTCTATTTGTTTATATTCCAGAGACAATCCTAGTCTGTAAAGATACTTCGCCAGAAAAGCTGGGGCTCTCAGCAGAGCTGAACCTTTTATAGTGGCAGACTCAGCTCATGTCATAAGAGGGCAGAGTTATACCCAATGCTGGACTCTATCGCAGTGTGTCTAGAAAGGGCATTCACTGGTAAGTCTACCAACGCCCCCCTTTGGACAAAATGGGCTTATTTCAGTGTTTGGTTATCCCTGTAATTGTATAAGTGGCTTCAATTGGGAAGATTAATTTCCAGACAATTGATGCACTACCTACTCAATGGCTAAGTTGGCAAGATCCAGAAGAATAATGGTAAATTTTGTACTTAATTTGTGTTTATTTTTTAAATGTGAGCCCTCTATTAAGATTGTTTCAGTGTCAAAATGCATTTTTAAAGTAAACAATGATGAATAATCTTTTTGACAGATAAAATATATTTGACTTAAATAAATTTTTTCTTCATCTCCCCCCCCACCCCCTGTTCATGTATCTTCTTTTTTGGAATAACCCAGATGTTTAAAATGGAAATAAATGCAAATAAAATGAAAATGATTTAGAATTCTAAGTATTGCCCCAAATTGTTTTGCAGTATCAAATTTTACTCCAGAGTTGCTAAATTGCATTTAAAATACTTTTATATTTGATGAAAATGATTTTATATTCTTCTGTACAACTTCAAGCTTTGAATGTTTACACACATTTTGAAAAGATCCCCAGAAACATTGGCATAAGCATTTATTATTGGGAAATGTTTTTAAAAATGGAACTTTTTCATGTCTATGTTGAAGTGGTACAGTTTAATCTGTTACTTTTGTAAGTAAAACTTTCAAATATTGTTTGGATTTCAATAATTATTTCCGATTGAGGTTAT
Source organism: Bungarus multicinctus (assembly GCA_023653725.1). NCBI lineage: Eukaryota > Metazoa > Chordata > Lepidosauria > Squamata > Elapidae > Bungarus > Bungarus multicinctus. The sequence continues at coordinate 8,882,856 of CM042840.1, read as the reverse complement.
ATGCTTTCCTTTCGATTTGTCTAAGTATGTGATAGGATGTAGTGGAGCAAAACAATAGCCAAAAAGATTTTAAAAGGTTGAATCTGATTGGTACTTGAGTGGGAGATAACCAAGGGATACCAGAGTTGTTGGTTAAATTATGAAGTAAAAAAATAATCTTGCAAGAAAATAACACCATACCATTTATCTAATGCAGGGAAACTAATTATAACTTGTCTGTGTAGTTTGCAGAGAAAAAAGTGATTTATTACTATTTTCATGCTTACGACCACTGCAACATCCCCATGGCCACATAATCAAAATGGTTGGCAACTGGCATGTATTTTTATATTGATTGTAATGTTCCAGGGTTATGTGATCACTTTTTCCAACTAAGAAACAAAATATTGAAGACATATTTAGTTAACTGCAGGGATTTACCTAACAACTGTGGCAGGAAAAGTCATAAAATGGGGCAAACTCACTTAACAACTGTTTTGCTTAGCAAAATAAATTTTGGGCTCACTTGTCATAAATTGAGGGTACCTGTATAGTCTTAACTAGGAAATAGAAAAGTATTCCAGAAGGCCGTAATAGATCGCTTCCATATTTCATTAAGCAAAGTATACAGAAATGAGTATGCTCATCAGAAAGTGAATTCAATTCAGTGGGATCTTTACCTTGTACTTGTAAAATACTTGCAAAATATGAGAACCACTTAAATTAAAATTCTGAGCATTGCCATAAAAGTTCAGGAAAAAATAACACAATGCTTAATGCAAAATTTGACCATTTCATTGGATTAAATATTTGTTTCAAATAAAGATGCAGACTATTTCTAAGTTGACCATGATAATAGCTACCAGTGAAATTACAGGGCCAGCCTAAACCAGAAACCAGCATTCATCTCTTTGGGGTTGATGGTGGGTGAGATTCACTGCCAGAAAAGCAATACAGTATGCTATTATGCTGGAACTGGGTACAACTCCTGCACAATAGGTGAGAAATAGCCTAGGAAACGCAACTCTACAAAGATTGCAGCAGCTTCTCAGTCTAGGACCCCAACATTACAGTATGGCCACTGAGGCTTCAAAGAATGAAGAAATAAAGAGACTAGAGGCAGAAAGAAATACTATAGGGCAACTCTCAGGATTAGGGTTAGGAACCCCATCAAGCCCCACTTGGAAAAAGAGTGCAGTTCCCAGGAATTGGGTTGGAGGGAGGGAGGTGGAATGCTATCCTTCTCTGCCCAAGGCAGGAAAAAGGAAGTGCCAGTGATAAACAGGCCCCATCCCAAACAGCAACAGTAGAACCCATTATTGTTCACAAACTGGTAACCTTATGTTTGGATTACTCAGAGGCACAAGCTAAACAAGCTTACCCTTTCGGTCAAGAGGATTCAGCTATTGCAGAATGTGTTGGTAAAGTTGCTGAATATGACACCTGGCATGGTACATGCTGTGTATTTATTGAAGCAACCACAGTGGCTTCCAGTTTGCTACTAAGCAGCATTAAAGATTGTACATATTTATTTATTTATTCAAATTTGTATACCACCCCCTCTCCCTAAGGATTTGGGGTGGTTCACAGCGAGATAAAAACATATAAATACAAATATAATAAAATTTTAAAATAATTTAAAAGAATTAAATAGATAGGCTTTAAGAGATTAAGAGTGGGGAATTAGAAAAGTTAAAAACCATTTAAAAGCCGAATTTATAACCATTTTGTATAACTCTAGGCCAGACCAGCTAGATGGAATAGGTGGGTTTTTAGTGCGCACCGGAAGGTCAACATCTCGGGGATGGTCCTTATCTCCAGGGGCAATTCGTTCCAGAGGGAGGGGGCTCTCAGAGAGAAGGCCCGAAGCCTTAGGGCCGTCAGCCGTCCAGCCGGTGGTACGCCAAGGAGGCCTGCTCTATGAGAGCACACTAGTCGGTGAGAGATTGATGGTGGCAGCAGACGGTCCCGTAAGTATCCAGTCCCAAGCCAAGGAGCGCTTTAAAGGTGGTCACTAACACCTTGAATCGCACCCGGAAGGCCACCGGGAGCCAATGCAGCTCGAGTAAGAGTGGTGTAACATGGGAACTCAGAGGAGCCCCCAAGACCACCCGCGCGGCCGCATTTTGCACCAGTTGGAGCCTCCGGGTGCTCTTCAAGGGGAGCCCCATGTAGAGACCATTGGCATAATCCAGTCAGGAGATGACTAGGGCGGATGTGACCGTGTGAAGTGCGTCCCGATCCAGAAAGGACCGCAACTAGTAGATCCTACGGACCTGACAAAAAGCCCCCCTGGTGACAGCTGCTATATGATTTTCTAACGACAGCCGTACATCCAGGAGGACACCTAAATTGCGTGCCCTTTCCGTGGGGGCTAGAAATTCCCCCCCCACGGCCAGCGAAGGAGTAAGCTGGCTGTATCAGGGCGCTGGAAAGCACAGCCACTCGGTCTTGGCTGGGTTGAATGAAGTCTGTTTCGCCCCATCCAACTTCTAAATACCAGAACATCTAATGGACAGTCTTTGCCATTAAAAGCTGAAATCATTGTGTGTATTTGAGGGGAGGGAGAATTGCTGCTGCTTCTGCTTTTACTTAGAACTGCAGAATGCTGCTCACAGATAGATTTGCTTTACGTTGGCTTGTCCTGTGTACCTTCTGGAAAATTCTTCCCTGAAAATTGTGAATTGTCTGTTGTAACATGTTTTGGGTGCCAGCTGAATATCTTACTTTTCTCAGGTCTTCTCTGCAGATGTTAAAAAGTTACTGGTTTTGTTACCATTTTTCTTCTCCTTTCCTGTTACCTTGATTATTTTCATATTGTTTGTATTGGGTGTATGTGTAATATTTTATAATTATTATGCATTTGTTTTAATCACTGGTGGTATTCAAAATTTTTACTATTGGTTCTGTGGGCGTGGCTTGGTGGGCGTGGTGTGTGGTGGGCGTGGCAGGGGAAGGATACTGTAAAATCCCCATTTCCACCCCACTCCAGGGGAAGGATACTGTAAAACCCCTATACCACTAACCTGCTTTCCAGCTCCATTCTCCTGTGCAGGGCAACAAAAGAAGACCCGGCTGAATGAGTGTTTTATTAGAGCATTACAAAAGAAAAATAGTATTCTGATATGATTTTGCTCAGTTGTTTGGAATAGTAACTATAACATGTCATGGTTAAGGAGAAGTGAGGATTTATTCAGTCCATCAATTTAATATATAACTTTTTGTATTTTATTTCAGCATTTCTGTAAGTAGAAAACCCAAAGCAATCAGTTATAATTTATACTGTTGTATAACATGAATCTGAAATATCCGAAAAAATTATTGCCTTTTATAAATTTAATGCAAATAAATCTATTTGACAAATAATATGCTATTATAATATTTTATTAATTATTAGATTTCTATAGTCAAATTAATATAGTAAAGGCTCAGTGTAAGACAAATATATATGCTTTTGCAAAAGCATAATATCTGATGTCTCGGAATTTACAGTTTTAGTTTTTCAGATGGATTTTTCCTCTTCTAGGCTGCATCTAGACCTTGGTCTAGACCAGTGGTTCCCAAACTTTTATTAGATATTATTAGATAGACAGACAGACAGACAGACAGACAGACAGACAGACAGACAGACAGACAGACAGACCCCCCTGATACCTCCAGCTCAAACACACCCCAGATAGCCATCCGTTTACCCGCAGCCAAGACGCGCTAAAAGCCTCCAATACAGAAAACACAATGTTGCCAGCCAATCAGGACAAAAAAACGCGACAAAACAGACAGAAGATATTAGAAACACCAAACAAGCAGAACACAGCAAACTCCAAGACTCCCAACCAATCAGGATGAAGAAAAAAACATTCTAACACAGCAGTGGGCCAGCACCAAATTTAAAACAGAAACGGCTGTCAAAGCCTGACTCACAGACGAACACAATACATAAGCCTGATGATGGCAGAAGAGATTTGCCGAAACGTCGCTACAACTTTAAAAGCACAACTATAATGACGTGGGAAAATACCAGAACAAAGCTGAATACCATGCATATAAATACTCGCAAAAACTTAAGAATGAATATATACATGTGTGTGTGTTTGTGTGTGTGTGTGTGTGTGTGTTTTCACAGATACAGGTATGCAGGTCTTGGTGTGTTCGGATCTTTTCCCGTGTAAGATTGAGAGTTTCTTGGCAACGTTTCAACGAGGTCCCACTTGCCATCTTCAGGCTGGTGCTTTCGGCTTCGTGCTTGTGTGAGCAAAGCGTGATCGGAGCTGCCGTCTCCCTATATATACTGGTGGGAAGGTTGGCTGTGTTGTCATTTCTTGATTGGTTGATAGAGTTGATGTTTGCAGATTGGCTGGCTTTTTTTTAAGAACATGTATGGCTGAGGTATTGGCTGTGTGTTTATCAGCCTCCTGGGTTGTAATGACCTGGGTAATGGGCTGTGTGATGACCTTTTGAGTTCTATTGTTGTGACATCCTGGGTCTTGTGCTGTAATCTCCTGGGTCGTTGGCTGTGTTATAACATCCTGAGGTTTTGTGGTATAACCTCCTGAGTTCTGTGATGTGATATCCTGAGTGGGTGGCTGTGATGTGATGTTCTGGGTTTTTGTTTGGCTCCGAGTTTGAGGCCTGGCTCTGTGTTCATGGCGTGTGTCAGTTTGCTTGGTTTGGGAGTTGGCGTGTGTGGCAGCTGGTGATGCAGCCATGGTCTGGTTTCTGGACGGTGGTTGCCTTTCGTCTATGGGATGGGTTTGAGTTTGAGTGTGGTGAGGGAGATTGGTGGTGGCATCATATGTTGTTTTGGGTCCCGTGTTGGTTTTTGTGGCTGGGACTCGTTTGTTGATAAGGGCTAGTTTCCAAATGTCTGGTAGGCGGGAGGTATCGTCCCGTTTATTCATGTTATGGGAGTGTTTCTCTATTTCGATGGCTTCCCTGATTAGAAAGAGAATGATGTACAATATAATATCTGATAAATAAAGGAATATATAAAAATTAATATTAAAATTTAATTAGTGCTTTTAAATATCATTAAATATCAAAAGGGGGAAAATCCTAGGATGGCCATTTAATGTTGGATTATTACAGGTAGGGAGGGGCTCTCAAGAGACTAATCAGCCCCATGATTGGTTGGTCTTCTGTGCCCCACACCCAAGATCACAGAGCCAAGTTTTGATCTCTTTGCAGAAGGCCAAGAGATTGGAGTTTTTCCTCACCTCTGGGGTCAGGGTGTTCTGAGAAGGCCCTCTTCTTACACCCTGCCAGTCAAAATTCTTTGACTGACAGCATCTGCAGCATACCTTCTCTGCCTGATTGAGTGAGACACGTTGATGAGATGGGGCGAAGCACGTTCTATGTTCTATAGGTAACTGGTCTTATGCCATATAAGGCTTTATAAGTGATGGCTTGCACCTTGAATTGGACCTAGAAACAGACTGGTACCCAGTACAATTCATGGACCAAGGGTGTTATATGTGCCCTTCCTCAGGCACCCAGAATGGCCAACATAGCCCCACTTTGCATCAGCTGAAGCTTCTGGATACTTTTCAAGGGTAGCCTCCTATAGAGCATGTTGCAATAGATCAATTGGGAGATAAACAGGGAATAAGGAACTGCGCATAGAGCTTCCCTATCCAGGAAAGGGCATAATTTGAGCACAATGCAGAGTTATGCAAAGGTCTTCCTGGGTACAGTTGTCGCTTGCTGTTTGAGCAGGAGCTGTGAATCCAAGAGAACCCTCATTACATGGGTCTGACTGGGATAGTGCAACTGCATCCAAAACAAATGTGAATAAATTACTAGGTACAGAGGGGCCTACCCACAGCCATTCTGTCTTCCTGGAGTTTAATTGACATCTGCTTCTTTTTCAGACCCTTACAGCTTCCAGATATCTCAAAAAGACACCCACTACAACACTCATTTCACCTGGGATGGAGATATATAATTGGGTATCACCACTGTATTAGTGATATTTCATGGCATGAAGACGGATGATCTCACCCAAAATTATGACCAAAATTATGGCTGCAAATCATGCCAGTCGTTAAGCAGGTCACTACATTACTCTCCTATTTTATGAGCTTTTTTGCAGCTCTCATTAATCACTATGGCCATTAAGCAAACACAGTGGTCATTAAGTGAATACTGCTATCATTAAGTGAATCAATTGTCCACAGAAGGCATTTTTTGCTGGAAACCAGAAAAAATACTGGAATGGGGAGGTGGGGGGGAAAGTAAATTGCAGTTACATGACTATGGGATGCTACAGACTACCCTAAATGCAGGCCAGTTGCAGAGCTGTCAAAGTGAGATCACAGCTGTCAGAACTTTGAATCCAGATCATAAGAAGTCTTAGGGCCATTTTAATGCTTAACGACTTCTGTAGTCATAAGTTGAGGACAACCTGTTTTTTGTTTTTGATTTTGCTGTTGCATTCTTATTAAGTATCCCAACACATTGAGTTGCCTAAAATACTTTTCCATATCATTTTAATATTTAATACAAAATGTACTTTTGCTATTCTAACCTTTTAATTCATTGGATTCTGACCATAGCTATAAATAAAGATGAAGAAAACCTCTCTCTTGTTTTTCAACACTATCCTTACAATTTGCCTGACAGAGAAGAGCTCTAACTGTAATTGGCAAACAGCAATGCCATACTAATCTGTAGCATTCAGGTTATAATGTGGTATCTATTCCAAAAGACAACTTAACCTTTGACTGATCATTGTAATGTCACAAATTATTTGGTTAGTTTTTTGATGGACATGTAAATGAATGAACATTGATTGTGAACTGGTACAGAAGGAAAGGAACACAAAAGAGAACAGAGGGGAATTCCAACCCCAGCTCTTGGAAGATAATCTTCAGTCACTAAATGTCCCTACTCTGAGCCCATAGCAATAGCCTCTGGGAAAGGAAATAAGGCAGAGAAGCAGCTTTACATTGATGTTGGGTCCACCTAGCTTGCTATTGTCTATACTTCTGGCTGTTGGACACTTTTTAATATTTCAAAACAGACTTCTTCCTAGTCCTTACCTAGGAATAACAGGATCTGATTCTAGGATATGTTGCAGGCAAAGTATTCAGTTTTGATTCAAATAAACCCTAATTTAAGATGTACATGCAGGGTAATCTTTTGAGTCAGATTTTCTAGCTGACAGCTTCTACAATTGAAGATGGTTTTTTTTTTCTTGTAGTAGTGATCTGAGAGGATGGCTGGAGAATTCTGGAAGTTGAAGTCCACATATCTTAAAGTTGCCAAAGTTAAGGACACTGTTGTAGGCGAAGTTATGTTCTTTTTCTGCTAATACAGAATGTTATTTTCTTACTTTGTAGCCATTTTGCTCACCTTGATAGGATTTCAGAACTATTTTCACTATTTTTTGTTTTGTTTACCAGGCAAGTGCTATAGTTAAGCTAAAAGCTAATTAAACATTTTGATTCTTTAGTCCCATTGTATAGATAACCTTTAACTATGAGCCTCGGTGGTGCAGTGGTTAGAGTACAGTACTGTAGGCTACTTATACCAACTGTCAGCTGTTTGCAATTTGGCAGTTCAAATCGCACCAAGCTCAAGGTTGACTCAGCCTTCCATCCTTCTGAGGTGGGTAAAACAAGGACCCAAAATTGTTGGGGGCAATATGCTGACTCTGTAAACCACTTAGAGAAGGGCTGTAAAGCAGGGGTGGGATTCAAATTTCTTAACAACTGGTTCTGTGGGCCTGGCTTCATTTGTGGGTGTGGCTTGGCGGTCATGTGATTGGGTGGGCGTGGCTTAGTGCTCATATGGCTGGCTTGGTCACGTGACTGGCTGGGCATGGCTTGGTGGTCATTTGGCTGGGTGGACATGACCAACTCTTAAGTCATTTGCGTGGGTGTTGCCTGTATGGGCCAGGAGGAAAGAAAGCTCCAACCTCTGTGCGAGTGTGTGTGAGAGAGAAGGGGGGAGGAGGTTAGTTTTATAAAAAGCCCAGAGGAGAGGAAAAGATAAAGTTGTGCCAAAGAAATCCCAGAGTGGGGGCAAGGAAGGAAAAGGAATCCCTGCTCTGAAACGGGAGTACCATCCAAGAAAACAAAGGAGGCAAAACTTTATTTACTCATACTTTTTTAAAAAATTAATTTAACAGACATTAAAAAGCAATTTTAGTTTCACTTTCCCAAGTTCAAATCTCTTTGCAGATAACAGATAATCAGAGTTGGAAGGGACCTTGTAGGTCATCTAGTCCAACCCCCTGTCCAAGTGTCACCATTTCTGACAAATGGCAGTCCAATCTCTTCTTGAAAGTCTCAAGTGATGGCGCTCCCACAACTTCCGAGGGCAAGCAATTCCATTGATAGATTGTTCTCATGTTTGCTTAACATATGTGAGATATTAACATATTTATACCCCTCTATGTTTTTAAGCACTAGGAATTCTCTATTTAACTAGATTTAAGAAAAGCGCTTACATTAAGTTAGTGGCAATTTTCTATATCTCACAAGCAATGAATTATTGTGGAACTACTTTATAATCATCAGACATAAACTTTTGGTCTTTTTTTTAAATTCCATCTGTCTTCTGACACATCCTCATTCTTAGATTCCAAAGTGGTTTTCCTTTTCAGAAATTCTCCTGTGAGTTTCACCCTCAAATATTTGTGTACTTCATCTACTCAGACACAGATGAGCCTTTAATAGTACAAAAACTGCCCAAACCATTTTAGGCTAGCTAATCACTCTTTTCTGGATTATATTCAATAGCCATCAGAACCAAATTATTCTAACCAATGTAATACTTCTAGTACTGCCATCATCTCTATAACCATACATCTTTCCATAATTTTGTCATATTTTATCTTGTATTGATAAAAACTGTCTTCTTATTACCAAAACAGAAGAAGATATTTAGTTCAGAATGTGTTTAAATATTCAGGGATGCAGGGATATATGAAGAGCTAATGAACAGAGCAAGGTTATCTCAAAACCTGTTTTGTATTTTGAACAAATGAATCCATAAAGTATCTTTAGGGCATCTCCTGATCTTAGCCTATAGACTGGCTCATATTGAGACAGTTCTTCAGATAGCCTTGAAATTATTTGAAGTTTAACATCTTAAATTGTTTTTGACAATCACTGTAAATTTTATAACACATCTAGCAATTTAACTGCTATATTTTAGTTAAATTTCTGGAGATTCAAATGCAGCACTACATATAACACATTGCATAGTCAGTCAGAATGTATAAGGAATAGATTACTCCTGCTAAATGTTCTAGCTTAGAAGTATTTCCATTAGGTGTAATTGTGCAGTTGCATTCTTTTCCAGCAGTGTCACTTGAGAATCCAAACATTATTGAAAAGTAAAAAGTATTTCCAGATCATTCAAAGGGATTATACAATATATATTCACCTAGAATAGAGAATATCCCAATCCCTGATCATCATACTAATTGATTAGTTCACTTCTGCTTCAGCATTTTCTTCATTGGCTAAGTCAGAGGTCTCCAAACTTGGCAATTTTAAGACTTGTGGACTTCAGCTCCCAGAATTCCTCAGCCATTTTTTGAAGTAGTAATGCAACTTCTGGAGATTTTGAGAAAGAATATCTTCTGCATCACTGAAGTTGGTTTTTTGGGCTGTGAGATTGATATAATTGGCATAGAGAAATTTCCAAGAAACAGTCTCAGGCAGGTCATGAATATACAAATTAAAAAAGAGCAGGGGATAGCACTGATCCCAGTGGTACTCCATTATTCAACATATCTTCTTCTATTGAATTTTGTGAAATAATCTGTTACTCAACATGTTGTCAATGTATTATGACAGGGTATTACTTTGGAGGAGAAGTCCTTCTCTCCAGAAGATATCATAGGCTGCCAAGAGGTCAAGAAAAACACAGACATTTTTCATTTTCCGTGGAATCCGTTCTCCAAATAGCAAGTTAGTGCAAAGGTTTAATCACTACAATCATATCTGGGGCAAAATCCAGCTTGTTCTATTTGGATTACAGATTCTACTGCTAGGGCTATTCTGTTTAAGATAAGTCTTTCTAAAAGACACAGAGAAGAGCAATTGGCCTGTAACTTTGTGGAAGGCTTGGATTCTTCCCTGGTTTCAAAATTGCAATAATTTTGCTCTTCTTGAATATAGGAGGCAGCCATCCTGAGTATAGTATGGTACTAAAAAAGGAGGCAAGTCAATAGCTTTGGGTACATGCCATCAAATCCTGCAGCTTTATCATTTTGTAAAGAATCCAGACCCCTCTGCATTTCTTCTGGTGTAAATGGGCACAAGTATAAAGCATTAATATAATACAGTACATTAAATAAGGATAAATAATTGCTGAAAATCAAAATGTAATATTCTTCCCATTCTGATTAGAATTGGAATGGAATCAGACTAGTACACATTCATTCATCTTACCAGAGATCACTGGACTACAGATTCCAACTGTAAGAAATCAATGAACTAATGAAAACATTAATGAAAACATTAATCCAGGAGTTACATAAATAAGAGATATTATATTTTGTTAAGAAAAAACACAGAGATCAGTTTTTTTCTTTTATATTTGTTTATATGTGTCCATTCTGTTACATTTAAATCAGATGTTTCATGGATGGGAGATCTAATGTAGTAAACTAGATACCTTAACCCAGTGGTGGCTAATCTTTTCAGCTCTTCCGGTTTCCAGTGCTCCCGTGTGTGCGATGTACTCCAGGGAGCTGCTCTTCCAGTTTCTGGTGCTTCCGCACATGCGAAAACCAGCTGCACATTGGAACCCAGAAAAGCAATGGGCAATGGCTGGCATGCCCAGAGATATGGCTCTGATGCCTCTTCCGGCACACATGTCATAGGTTCACCATCATGGCCTTAACCTATATACACTTTATAATTCATAAATGCTGGTCATTCTGAATAGGGGCTTACAGGAATTATAGTTTAAAGCATTTAAGGTATGTTTGGAAAAGAGTGATTGCTTTCTTTCTAAAACAGAATGCAAAAAGACCTGCAAACGTGTTGAAAAATATTCTTCACTTTTATTTAAAACACAGATGAACTGAGTATTTTTTACAAAATCTTTAAATATTTTCTTACAGCTGTTGGAGAATCAGAAAGTGATATCTACATGCGATTCATGAAATCACATAAGTGTTACGATATTGTTCCAACAAGCTCAAAGCTTGTGGTTTTTGATACTACACTACAGGTGAGTTCCCGTTTGGGAGATTCCTTTCTTTGCAGCTAGTTATCTTATGTCTGTAATAAACAAAAAGAAAACATTATAAGAAATCTTATTAGAGATGACATTAGTTCATATTTGAATATGATGGTACCCTTTTCTATTGTAAGTTGCAAGCACAAGTTCACTGTTCACTGTTCACTTTCAAGCACAAGTAGCATAAATCTTAAGAAAATGCAAAAATCTCTTAACCTACTTCCAGTTCAAAATCCATCAAATTGCCCCAGAACAGCATGGTCTAGTAGGCAGTTCACAATCATTCAGAGGGAAACATGTTATACACTAAGCTATGTTTTATTTCAGTACTGATAAGCTCAATTTATGATCATTTGTTCAGCAGTCATTCAGAATTATGATAGCACTGAATGAATGGGTAGTTATGACCAATCCTTGGAGTTCTCCATTGAGCTGCTCTGAGCATCCATAGGTTGGGAAGTGCTTAGTCTCGGGCACGATAGGCTGAGCTTAATTAACAGGACGCTGTGGCTCCTCCCTGTCTGCTGCCCAGCGTCCCCAGTTTTTGCTCAGCCTTGAAGATGTTAGGCAGCTTCTTTGCTCGGAGCAGGACGACTGGAGGTTACTTTTAGTGACTTTGGAATGGGTTTGCCAAATTTCCCCAAAAATTGCCTCAACCGACTGTAAAGCAGTCGGGCAATCGCGGAGCGTTCCCGTTTGCGATCGCACTCATAACGCGAGTACTCTCGCCATTAGTCAGCTCGTAAATAATTATTATAGCTCCTTTGCTGCCATTCACCAGGGACTGTGCTGTTGTGGTCAGATTCCTCCCCAGACCGCAGGGGCGAGAGCGCTGGAGTGTTTTCCCCCCCCCTTCTTGAGTGATTGCAGTAACGCTTCTCTGCTACGGTTTCCTTTTTGGCGCCAATTGGCTCTGTGCCATTAAGACTCCGGGAACAGTCCGCCATGGTTGTGTTCCCCAAGTATAGGCCTCAGCACGTGCCATCATGAGGCTTCTTCTCCAATTTTAAAACTGCTGAGAAGTTTTTCTTTAATTGCTCCCCTTCTAGGCAAGGGAGGAAGCTGTTATCTAGATTCAGATCTATTCTCATCGACTCCGGTTGAGAGAATAGTTTCTCATACCAGCATACACTGATTACCAAAGCCTGAGGCCTGTGGGACATGTGTTGGGCTATTACTGAGATCCACAATCCTTCTAAGTGGAGCTCTCCTTTCTGACTTGTACATATTTCTTGTAAATAAATCTCCAGTTTATTGCAAAAATAAATAAATAAATAAAAAATAAATAAATAAAAATAAGAAAATAAAACAAGATAAGGGGAGAGGTTCTTTGCAGGTTCCCTGTCACCGTGCGGCTGCAGGAACCTGACTGTACCATCTGCAATACAAATTAGCATATAGACTTACTATATCTCCATATATTTGTATGTTCCTAAAATTACAGACTTACACATCTCAGTCTCCTAGTTTATTTCTGTTGCGATGGTAAGCAAAGGGGGGGCTAAGCATAGGACCACAGACAGGTCCCAAAAGCCCAGCAGATCTTCAAAGGCCACAGATAAAGATGCCTCTAGGTGCCAGAAAGCATTAGAAAGACAGATTGCAAGACACTCTAGGGAGAGAGAGAGAGTATCTCTACCACATAATCCATCCCCTCAAACTCAGGTTCAGGATATTCACATACTTTTAGATTTGTCTTTGCCACCCTGTACTTCAAACCAGTCCGAGGAGTGTTCCAGAAGCTACATTTACACCAACAGCAGCCGGCTTAAGACAACAAGAGGTTCTCCCAGAAGAAGTCCCTCAAGCATTGAGGTCATGGATGGAGCTGGCGATTACCAGGGGTATAGCAGCCGGACTTCAACAATCCAACAGGACCAGACAGGTACCACTGTCAGACTATGACAATCAATCACTTCGATCCTTAGATAGATCGGACCTTCAGTACCCTGAGGTACGCCCTCCAAGGGAGCCCTCCTTAGTGTCTCATGCACATCATATTCCGGAGAGAGGTGTAGGCGAGGTCAATTTGGATCCTTTAGATTCAGTTTCCATGCAAGATAGTGACCTTCCACTGGAGGACGAGTCCCCAGGAAGTGGTATGTCAGATGATGAAGAGGTCCGGCCTGACCAGCCTTCGTTTACGGGCCTTTTTCATCCCCATCTGTTCAAATCCCTTCTTTACAAGGCTAGAGCCACAGCTCGACTTGACAAACCTTCTCCTGCTCAACACCAGGATCCTCAGGAACAGGTGGATGACCTCATTTTTTCTCAACCGACCAATGAAGTCGAGGTTATTCCGATCCCCAAAATGTTTTCAGACCTACTCCAAAAACAATGGTCCTCTACTTCTACACACCCTCCGCCCACAAATTTTGACAAAAAGTTCTTCAATTTAGATCCAGAATTTTCAGATCATCTCAATACTCCATTGGTCGATGATCCCATCATTTCCTTGGCTTCCCCATTATCTGTTCCCATGGAATCAGAAGATGCCCTCAGAGCTGAGGACAAAAAAAATGAAATCACGCTTAGGAAGGCTCATCTCTCAGATGTTTGGGCGATAAGGGCGGCTACTGCCGCTTCCTTTTTCACCAGAACTTCCCTCAGATGGCTTCGCCACCTGAAGGACATTATTGCGAGTACCAATATCAGAGCCCATCAAGATATTGCCAAATTAATGGCGGCAGCAGAGTTCTCCGCGGTTGCCACCTTCAATTCAGTGAAATTTTCGGCTCGAGCCATGGCCTCTCAGATGGCGGCCTGTCGGTTACTATGGCTCAAGAATTGGCAAGCAGATTCCAAAAACAAGTGGAAGCTGGCATCTTCCCCTATTTTAGGAAACAAGCTGTTTGGTGCTGTTTTGGATCCCCTGTTGATTGAAACAAGGAATAAAAAGAAAATTCTCCCCTCTCTCCTCCCTCATTCAGACCCTAGACCCTATCAGCCCTTTCGGAAGAGTTCCTTTTGTCCCTGTTATAGGGGATCATTCGTCAAGAGGGCTCCTGACTTTAGGGAGGTCCAACAACAAGAGGGTCCCGACTTCGGGGATAGATCTCGTCGCGGAGGACAGGGGAGGAGATCCTTCAGGGGCCCAGGAGGAAAAGGGTTCAGGCATCCACGATAGCGGCAGCCAATCACTTCCCATTGGAGGTCGATTGAAAGGGTTTGCAGATAGTTGGGATTCTATTACATCGGATTCCTGGGTCCGTGACACGGTTAGATTTGGCCTGGCACTGGAATTCTCCTCCACTCCCCCAAATTTTTTTATGCAATGCCCTATCTCCAGGAATCCTATTAAAAGAAACCTTATGGAGACAGCGATTACTCATCTTCTTGAAATCAAAGCCATTACAACCTGTAGAGAACAACAAGGCCAGGGGTTTTACTCCCTTCTTTTTGTCATCCCCAAGAGTTCGGGGGGATGGAGGGCAATATTGGACCTAAAGCGATTGAACCGTTCCCTGGTTTATCGTAAATTTAAGATGAACACGTTGCAGTCCATTCTTCTTGGGGTAAGGGAAGGAGATTTTTTATCTTCCATAGACCTAACAGAAGCATACCTACACATTCCAATTCGGCCCTCTCATTTCAAATTTCTCAGGTTTTGTTACAATAACAGACATTATGAGTACGTAGCCTTATCTTTTGGATTGTCATCTGCCCCAAGGACCTTCACAAAGGTTTTGGCGGCTGTGGCCGCTCATTTACAGAGTCTCTCCGTCAGACTACATTGCTATCTGGATGATATTTTACTATTGTCTTCCTCCATTGAACAGGCAGAATTGGATTTGCAACTAACCTTTCAGGTTTTCCAACAACAAGGTTTTTCAGTCAACTGGGCAAAGAGCCATTTGGTTCCTTCTACTCGATTATCCCACTTAGGCGCGATAATAGACACAGTGCAGGGGTGAGTTTTCTTTTCTCCTGAGAGACTGGAAAGCATCAGGTCCTTAGCTCAAAGTGTCAGAACACTGAAATGAGTTCCCCTTGCAGATTTGTCCAAACTATTAGGAAAAATGATTTCCTCTATCTCTATTATTCCTTGGGCTCGGTTCCATGCCAGATCGCTTCAGTGGTTTTTATTTCCTTACCAAAGATCAGGTCGCAGCAATTCCAGAGTCATGGTGTTGGTCCCGACAAGAGTTCGTCTCTCTCTTTATTGGTGGACCATTCTGACAATCAACAAAGGTTTTCTTCTGAAAGAACCTTCAGGCTGACCATTACTACAGATGCCAGCCTGTCGGGTTGGGGAGAGCACTTCCAGACCTTTTCGACTCAAGGACTTTGGTCAGTACCCGAACAATTACACAACATCAATTGGCTGGAGCTAAGGGCAGTTCATTTATCCCTTCGCAACCTTCTCCCTCACGTGTGCATGGATCATATTCTCATTCTTACAGACAATGTCACAACCAAGGCCCACATCAACAGACAAAGGGGTACACGGTCGAGACAGCTCATGGCAGAATCAGAGAGGTTCCATTGTAGCGGAACACATTTCCGGGGCGGCTAACACGACAGCAGACTGGCTGAGCAGGGCCACGGTCGATCAGTCAGAGTAGCGCCTGCATCTGAATCTGTTCCAGGAGATGGTTCGGAGGTTCGGTCTTCCGCTTGTAGATCTGTTCGCCTCTCCCCAAAATGAGCAACTCACCAGGTTCATTTCGAGGTATCCAACTCAAGGGGCAGAGGACTTTGACGCCCTCCGTTGTCGGTGGCCCCAGGGTCTTCTCTACGCATTTCCACCTATTCCTCTAATACCCAAGGTAATCCGCAAGTTGTTGGAGGAGAGATCGGAATTGCTCTTGCTGGCTCCACACTGGCCCAGGAGGACGTGTTTGCGGACCTCAAGAAACTGTCCGTAGCCGAACCTGGGAGAATCCCACCTCGGAAGATTCACCTTACACAGGGATTGATCCAGCACCCCGAACCTCAATGGCTACAACTAACCGTCTGGAGGTTGAGCGGAAACATCTGACTCAAGAGAAGTTTTCTGACCGGGTGATCGCTACCATTCAGGCGGCCAGACGCCCTTCCACAAACCGCATATACAATGCTACGTGGACCATTTTCCATAAATGGTGCACCAAATTTAAACCAGCATAGGTTTTGGAATTTCTGCAGGACGGCCTAGACGACCTAGGGCTTTCCTCGAACACTTTGAGGAGGCAAGTGGCAGCTATTACCTCGGTGGTGAGATGTGCAGGTTTTCCATCTATTTCTCATCACCCAAGGATAAAGAGTTTCCTGAAGGGCGCCATGAATCTACGCCCCCCCACGATCCACCGCTATCCCACCTGGAATCTCAATAAGGTACTCTCAGCTCTCACTGGGAGCCCATTTGAGCCCCTGAGAACTACGAGCCTCCACTATCTCACTTACAAGGTGGTATTCCTTGTAGCAGTCACATCAGCCAGACGCATTTCGGAAATAGCAGCCTTGTCGGTCCGAAAGGACTTTTGCATTTTCCATGCGGATAGAGTGGTGTTTCGGCCTGATCCAACATTCACTCCTAAAGTAAACTCGGCTTTTCATAGAGCACAGGAACTAATTCTCCCGAATTTCTGTCCCAACCCTTCTCGGGGCCTAGAGAACAATGGCACCGACTGGACGTCCGCAGGGCCATCCGCATATACATTCACCGGACAGCTTCTTTCAGAAAGACGGAGGCTTTGTTTGTGTCCTTTCAACCCTCCACTCAAGGACAAAAGGTATCACCATCGACTATTGGCAGATGGTTGAAGGTCACGATCGCCAAGGCGTATGAATCTAGTTCATTACAGGTGCTGAAAGGTATCACCGCACATTCCATAAGGAGTGTGGCAACTTTGGCAGCTTGGGCCACATAGGCTCCTATCACTGAAATTTGTAGGGCGGCTACATTGGCTTCTCCATCGCCTTTTATTAGGCATTACAAAATTGATACATTTGCCTCCGCTGAGGCCTCCTTTGGCAGGAGGGTGTTGCAACAAGTCCATTCTGACAGAGAGGGAGTTCCAAATCAGACGGACTCCCTCCCGTAGGACAGCCAAGCTTTGGTATGTCCCAACCTACGGATGCTCGAAGCAGCTCAATGGAGAAAGGGCATTGGTACTTACCTGATACGCACGTTCTCAGTGAGCTGCGACGAGCATCCGTCCCCTCCCAATATCCGTCTGTTTGTTCCTGCTCCGACCAATGATGTGGTTGTTGTTGATATCTAATTTCAATTAGTTTGACCTTAGTATGGGCGGGGATACATCTCCTCGTCTTCGTCAAAAACTGGGGACGCTGGGCAGCAGACGGGGAGGAGCCACAGCGTCCTGTTAATTAAGCTCAGCCTATCGTGCCCGAGACTAAGCACTTCCCAACCTACGGATGCTTGTCGCAGCTCACTGAGAACAGGCGTATCAGGTAAGTATCAATGCCCTTTCTAGCCCTCCCAGCACCTCAATCACCTGTTATGGGATTGCATCTTGAGTGGTTAGCATTTGTGGTTAGCATGGTTCACAATTAGGTGATATCCATTGCAATTTTCCCTGACAGCTTCCCCAGAAGCTGGCAGGTAAATTTGCAAGTCCCTGGGATAAGTCTCCCCCACCTGCATACTCTCCCCTGTCGTTATGCCTCATCAGCAAATCTCACGGAACCTCAGATAATCAGAATATGTTTGTACGTTATACCATTGATTCCTATCCTTTTTTTGAAAGATTTGTGTAACAACCTAAGTTTGTACTATATGGTGCTGTTTGATTGTTATGAAGAGGCCCCTGCCTGCCTTGCTGAAGGGCTATGCTGCATCTGACATTTCCCCAACATTTTGAAATGAGAGTTCCTGATAATATTTTTGTATGGCATTTGGTGTGTGAATGAGTGTGTGTGTGTGTGTGTGTGTGTGTGTGTGTTATGTGTGTATGTGAGAACATAAGTGGTACTTATGAGTATTGTCCTAAAACTAATAAAGGTATAGATTTCCCTATCCAGTTCTAAGTCACAGTGTCCATCTCCCTTTCCTGGCCAAAGGAGCCAGCGTTGTCCCAAGACATTTTCCATGTAGCTGTAAAGAATTGGGCTTTCATCTCTCTTGGATGCCATCTAATGGTGTACACCCAAGGTGTATTTCTCGGAAAAGATTTGAAGAATTGAAACTTGAAAAATCAGTTTATTGAGTTGCATCTCAGTATACATACAGTTGCAATCATTGAAAAGAGTGGAAGCCACCTCTCAAAATCTATAATGAACTGACTTGTTTAAAAGATAATTCTGTGAGGTGAGGAAACGAACAACCAGAACTTCCCTAAAAGCAGTTGCGGGATATATAATTCCTTTTCTATAATAATTCAATAAATAAATAAATTCAAGAGCAAAGTTCTTCCAATTATACCTTCATTTTGTGCATGAAAAGGCAGTCTGCATTTTCTTGGTTTTCTGGTCAACCAGTCCATTTTAAAAGTGGGGGAGGGGCTGGGGAAGCCAGGAATCCATCTTCCTTGTAGTTAGAGTGTCATTGGAGGCAAACAAGTTGAGTAAGTAGTCTTCAGCTAGTCTCAGATACAGAGTTATGGAGCTCAACAGATGGTAATCTTTCTGCTGCAGGAAACAGCTTTATGGATGAGACCTTAAAATATTTTATTATGAATTTAGAAATCAGGGCCAGTGGTTAGCATTTATGCTTACTTCAGGGTAAAGATGGTTTTAAAATTGACAGTAGTTCCCATCATTTTTATTTTAGGTTGCCCAATCTGTAATTTTAATATAGGTCCAAATTGGGTAATATAAATTCCATTTTAAACTTGACCAAAAAATGAGAAATGACCAGAGAAAACCAAGATTACAAATAATATTGCTTGGAAACGCCATTAAATTCATTTTAACAGTGTGGTTATTGAACATTATATACTTCTCATTTGTAAGGATCCTAATTCTTCAGACAAAAATCTGATAATTTTGAAATAGACATGTAACATATATGCTATCATTTTCCTTATAAAGCTTTCTTCTTGAATACTGCTTGTCATAATATATTACTGTGGTGATAAATGAATTTTTTAGTACTGACTAACAACAAAAGTAGCTGTGATTTTCCCCCTATTTTTTCTGAAAAATGTATAATTTGATAGCAGATTTATTATAAAATAAGCAATTATCATGACTTTGAATCTTGCAGATGAGAAAGGAAGGCAAAAATTAAACGATCATTTCTCCTACGTACATCCTAATGTATTTAATTTCTGCCTCATTTTTTCAGTTTTCATTTACATATTAATTTCCAAATAGCTTCCGTTAAGATAATTTCTTGCTGTGTTTTTCTTTTTTAGGTAAAGAAAGCTTTCTTTGCTTTAGTGGCAAATGGTGTTCGAGCAGCTCCACTGTGGGAGAGTAAAAAACAAAGCTTTGTAGGTAGGATGATATTTGTTGGTATGAAATTATAGAAAAATAGTATGAGTGGGTTTTTTTCCCTTCTGCTTTTTTACTTCTTTTATACTAAAAATATGGGTTCAGGTATATAGTAGAAACTCAATTTAATGATCTCCCATTCAGCAGATTTTGAATGCAACGGACCAAATTTCTGTCTGGGTATGTCTCCAAAATAATGGACAAATCTGATATAACTGAAGTAGTTCAGATGAAACTACATTTGCATTAATGTTAGGTTATCCATTCTGATTTGCATCATTTTGGCATGCTGTTATTAAGCAATTGATATGAATTATGAAATTAATGTAATGATGTGATTGTTGTAATTCATATAATTGGTGATTAAGTGGATACTTGAGAGTAATAGACTCACCTCCTCCCCATCCATGTATTAAATCAATATTTTCTTACAATGGGAAAACATGGTTTTCTGCTAAATGACAAGCCCATGTGAGAAAGCGTTGGAAACTTCCAGTTTTAAATATACAGACATTTGTAAGTGATACCTGAATTTGTATATGATTTCTTTATATTCTTGCATTTGTACTATGGTATAATATGTGGTACATAGTCATTTGACCATTAACTAGATTTTAGACTACACACTACAGCAGGGCTGTAAAACTCAGGGCCTGCGGGCCGGATGTGGCCCACAGTGTGGTCGGATCCAGCCTGCGGGCTGTCCTGCTGTACTCAATGCGAAGAGAAAAGATCGAGCCAGCCTGGCTTTGGCCCAGTCTACCCAATGCAAAATGGAAACAGGTCAGCAGTTTGAGAAGTGGCATCAAGCTGGCCACATCCATCCAGTTCGTCATCCCTGCCCGGTTGGCCACACCCACCAGTCTGCCACACCTAGTTGCATTTCAAAGGAAATGTGTTTTAGCTGTATCCAATTAGGTATCTGCTTTTTATTTTTTTATTCTGATTGAAGACTACAATTTACTATTCTAAATAAGACTATTCCAAAATTAAGGATATAGTTATAATTTATTTTTAGTCAGTCTCCCACTAAATTTCAGTATTGGAGGCTATTTACATGAAGCATTAAATTTAATTCTGACATTTCAGAAAACAAGTTTAGAACTTATATGCATTTTATTACTTTAATATGCTAAGATGGAAATCTTAATATGCAAAGAATAGTTGGGAACTCTTATGTAACAGTCAAATTTTACTTTAGCTGAAAAACAGTTGTAGCTCTTTAGTGGATAAAATATTAACACTTTAAATTTTGTGGAGTAATTATGATATCACAATTCTTAATGTGACTTGTGAAGAACAAACATTACTGTGTTTATACATATTTCCAGGATTTCACTTGGGCTTTCTTGTCATTTACCAGTAAATCTGTAAAGTTTAATGATGTTAAAAACAAATTGGAAAACTGGATTAAATGTGCTTTTTCTTTGCCTTGTTACAGGAATGTTAACTATTACAGATTTCATTAATATACTGCATAGATACTACAAGTCTCCAATGGTAGGTGCCACTTCATAATTACAGCTTTTATAAATAAAACAAGATGCCTGAAATAAAAGTATTAATATAATAGTGGTTAAAAGTAATGGTTAAGAGAAAGAATGCCATTTTGGCTTGGGGGAATTTTCCAACTTCGCTGTAATCTGTAAGTGTAAAACTGAACAGGGATTTGCCTGCCTTATTTTTTTCAATATTATTATGGCTGATTATTGCCAAATGAAAAGAAAAATGCCCGTTCCTTAGATGGCAGTAATGCTTAACAATGATTGGCCCAGAAAAATGTAAAAAACCCTTTGATGTTTTGGGAAATATACAAACAATGGAACAGATCTAGTGTAATTGGTTAGTATTCGACTCCAGAAATTTAAATTAGCTTAAATAGCTACAATATGTAGATAATTAGTGGACTGAATAAATCAGTAACTCTCAGCCTCATAAGCTTATGTACTCATAAGCCAATTTACAACAATTAGCTGTTTACAATGCAGCTTAACAATATAGCAACATTATATCAAAATTTAATACTCTGAAGTTTCCATACAGAGGTGTCTGGAGAGAGGGGATGGCTTGTATCACTATACAAACCCCACGTTTTATATACTTGCATGCCATGTTGCAACACAAGTATAAAAGGGCAGAGCTAATGTTGTGATATGACGCATATTTCAATTTGAGACATCACAGTAGTTAGGAAGACATCAATGATTCTATGTAGGCTTTGCATCCAGCCTGAAATTAGTTATTCCTGATATTTGAATATAGTAGTTGTATTTGAACCTTCCAATAACTGAAAATGAAATATTTCTCTCTTATACATACCGTTCAAATGCACATATTTGATGCTTGATCTGTTTCTCTGTTTAGTCATGTATCTGGCATATTGTTAGAACCACATACATTTGCATAAGTTATTTTTGGACATGGCAGTTTCTGGAGACAATAAGAAAAGAGAATAGAATAGAATCCTTTATTGGCCAAGTATGATTGGACACACACACAAGGAATTTGTCTAGGTGTAAATACTCTCAGTATACATAAAGAAAAAATACATTCGTCAAGAATCAAGAATCAAAATGTACAAAACGTAATGATAGTCATAGGGTACAATCAACAATCAAATTATACTAGGAAACAGTCAATATAAATCGTAAGGATACGAGGGACAAAGTTACAGTCCTACAATCATAAGTGGGAGGGGATGGGTGATAGGGACTGATGAGAAGATTAGCAGTAATAGTAATGCAGACTTTGTAAATAGTTAAACAGTGTTAAGGGAATTATTTGTTTAGCAGAATGATGGCTTTCGGGGGAAAACTGTTCTTGTGTCTAGTTGTTCTGGTGTGCAGTGCTGTACAGCGTTGTTTTGAGGGAAGGAGTTTATGTCCAGGATGTGAGGAGTCTGTAAATATTTTCACAGCCCTCTTTTTGACTCGTGCAGTATACCGGTCCTCGATTGAAGGCAGGTGGGTGGAAATTGTTTTTTCTGCAGTCCTAATTATCCTCTGAAGTCTGTGTCTGTCCTATTGACAGAACCAAACCAAATAGTTACAGAGGTGCAGATGATAGACTCAATAATTCCTCTGTAGAACTGTATCAGCAGCTCCTTGGGAAGTTTGGGCTTTCTGAGTTGGTGCAGAAATAACATTTTTTGTTGTGCTTTTTTAATGACTTTTTTATGTTAGGTGTCCATTTTAGGTCATGTGATATAATAAAACCTAGAAATTTGAAGGTCTCTACTGTTGATACTGTGTTGTCTAGTATTGTAAGAGGTGGTAGTATGGGAAGTCTACCACCATTTCTATAATTTTGAATATGTACAGTTCCAGATTGTTCTGGTTACACCACGAGGCAAGTTGTATAACCTCCTGTCTGTATGCAGATTCATTGTTGTCTCAAATGAGACCAGTCACTGTTGTGTCGTCAGCAAACTTCAGTATTTTAACAGATGGATCATTTGAGATGTAGTCATTGGTATATAGGGAGAAGAGAAGTGGAGATAGCACACAGCCTTGGGGGGCCTTTGTGCTGATTGTACAGATATCGGATATGATTCTGCCTAGCTTCACCTGCTGCTTCCTGTCTATTAGGAAGCTTATGATCCACTTACAAGTGTGGTCAGGTACCGCTAGTTGGTATAATTTACTTAGAAGTGTGTCTGAAATGATGGTATTGAATGCTGAAGAAAAGAGAAACGAGCTGGAATAGATAAAAATGTGGCAAAAGAAAGCAAAGGTAGTACCAATAATAACAGGCATCTTGGATGCAATCCCAAAGCAACTGGAGCACTCCTTGAAGATCATCAGCAAAAAGTCGTTTAACTCAAAGCAGCTTATATCATGCTATGATACCTCTAACACCATAAAACATCAATATCTGCATACCCCAGGTCCTTGGAAAGGACTTGATTGGTGGATAAAATGCCAAATCTGGTCTGAATCTGGCTGATTGTGCAATGAACCATCATAATTTCCTGTATTGACCTTTCAGTGAATATTGTGTTGAGGGAAAACCACTAAAATTTATTTTCATATCATTAGTCTTTATTCCTGATTTTTTTTATTATTTTACTGAATTTGAGACAATGAAAATAATCAAGATTCTTTTTTCACTTGGAAGTTTACACAATAGTTTTAAAAGTGGCCATAGTTAAAGTGGTACACAGAGCCAGCAGAAGCAAATGTGATATTTAATCTTTCTAAAATAAATAATCCTATTTCTTCTATGGAAATTAATTCTGCCTGCCGATTTGTAACACAGATATCCCTTGCCATTGGCATTTATGATCTCAAAGATGTAGAGGAAAGGAAAACCAACTTTAAAAGTTGCTGGCATTTGGAAATCTAAATGTTACAGTCTGGTTGGTTAAGAAACAGATTGTCCTCCCACAGTAATTCTGTTCATCCTGTCTTCAAATCTCAAATGTACAATTACTGCATTTGCTTATCTTCTTTACTTCCTAACAGTAGCATCTGCACTTATTTTGTCTCTTGTACAGCAGTACATTCAACTACAATTGCTCACAGTCATAAGTAGGAAATAATCAATATATACGTTAAGTAAAAAAAGTGAATCAATCTGCAGACTACTGATTAACCAGGACTGCCAAAGTACTAATGTAGTAAATAGGATCAGTGGTAAGATTCAAATAATTTAAGAACCGGTTCGCCTAGTGTCAAGTTGGCCATCATGGAAAGCGTGGACCATCCTCCAGCTCTACTGCACATGCAGGACGAGTCTCCCGTGATGGCCAAGCTGACCTTGGGCAAACCAGTTGTTAAAGTACCCCACTTTCCCTTCCTCCGCTGTCAAAATGAATCAATTCTGTCCTTTTAACACAGAAGGAAAAAAATACCGAGAGGATGCACTACTATATGAAGGGGGTGAAAAAACAAAACTAAAATGGCAACCGCAAGAGGGACTGAAACAGATAAGGAAAGGAAGTAGTGACTAAAGGAAAAAAAACAATGTGTTTTATTAAAGGAGGCACGAGTATTGTTAGGCAAGTTTCTTTAAAAGATGGAGGATGACAGAGACCTGCGAAAGGCAGAGCAAGACAGCGGGAAGCGAGAGGAGGGAGATAATCCATCCAAGCAGGAGGAAGTGGAGGGGCAGGTGAAAGCAAGGAAAAGAACGGTGGAACAAGGGAGGCAGGATCAAAAAGACCCCCACCTCCTCAGTGAAATCTCTGGCAGGTCATTCACTCCGAGTCCCTCTCTCTCCCCCCCCCCCCCCCCCCCCCCCCCCCCCCCCCCCCCCGCTTCTCTTTGCCTACTGCAGCCTCTTTGGTGCAGAGTTATCTGCTCTTTCTCCCTGCTATGGGAAGGAAATATGCTGGGAGGGGTCACTCACCATCTTGACTGAGCCAGGAGCCACTCCCCTGCTGGCGTGGATGAGGGAAGGAGGAGGAACAGGGAGAAGAAGGAGGGAAAGCCGCCTCTTTCCTTCATGCTGGACACTCCATTGCCCATTTTCTCCATTGCAGCATAGCGCTACACAGAGCATGCCCCACCCACCGCTGCCCAGATGCCCTCGCTTCCCCCAACATTTTTTTGGCTACCTGATTTTCAGCTTTCTCAACATTTCTCGTCGTTGTGTGCAGGGAAACAAGTTTGTGGGACAAAAAAAAGTTCAATCAATTCCAACTTCTCGTGAAAAAAAAGATCTCGCAAAGTTGGAATTGATGGATTGAACTTTTTTTTAGTCCCACAAATTTTTGTTACCCTGTACACGATGGTGAGAAATACGACAGAAATGCGACAAAGCTGGAAATCAAGTAGTCAGAAAAATGCTTGGAGGAGAAGCAAGATCATCTGGGCACCAGGCAGGGGTGGGATTCAGATTTCTTAACAATCGGTTCTGTGGTTGTGGCCTAATTTGTGGGTGTGACTTGGTCATGTGACTTGGTGAGCGTGACTTCCTGACTGGGCATGGCTAAGTGGTCATATGACTGGGTAGGCATGGCTTGTATGTAAATATTATAAATATTTATGTAAATATTGATTTTTTTAATAAAAAAGAGCAATTTTTACCCAAAAGCGGCAAAGCAGGCAGACAGATTGAATTGCTCACAGAATCACAGATTCTCTTAGAGATCTATCTATCTGCAATTGGCTATCTGAGTCTGCACTGAAAAGTAGAAGCTTCAGTCCTAAGGAAGGTTTGGCTCTGCTTTTACATTAGCTAGAAAGCAAGAAATCCAAGGATTTCCTGTTTTCTAGCTAATCTAAATCTCCGAACAGAGCAGAACAGCTGATGGTCAGGGGGAAAAAAAGGAAAAATAGCAACTTACCAAACCAGGCAAGTTGGATGGCTCGCATACCAGGTAAGGAGTGAGTGGCGGGGAAGGGCGGGGCCAGCCAGTGGAGCGATTTGCCGGTTCTCCGAACTGCATTATGTGTGTAATATTTGCAAGAAATCAGCTGTGCCACCTGGACAGCTGACAAGCGCTGCACTCGGGTGTGCAGCATTTGAAAATCCTCTTGTTTCCTGCTTTTTCAACCTCAGCTGTGCCACACAAAGCAGCTGAGAAGGGAAAAGCAGGGAATAAAGGGCAGCCCAGAGCCCGGGTAGGCGGGTGGGCCAAACACCGAACTGGTTCAGTATCAGCTGCTCTTTGCAGCTGAAGGTTCTATAGAACTGGGCCGAGCCGGTAACATCCCACCCCTGGCGCCAGGTGCTGAAATGGGCCTGTCTCTCTCCAGCAGTTGCTCAGGCCCACCAGAGGGGAGACCAGCATCTACCAGCATTTAAACTTAGCGACATTCCAGCTCTGGCCAGAAAGGGGCAGCTGGCATGGGCGCTGCAGATAGCATGCTTGCCTCCCTGACTCTGGTGCTCTGCTGGCGCTTTGGCCTGGCTGCTTCTTTGCACACAGGCCCTGCTGCTGCCACCTGAGACAGTTTTCGCCTGAGTGAAGTGATTGAAGGTTTCGGTTGTTCCTCTCTTGGACTTTTTTTTTTTTTTGGGGGGGGGGGGGTTACCTGGAAGGAAATTGAATGAAAACCAGACGTGTTCCAGAAAACACATATTTTCTGCAACTCATCTAACCAGTTTGCCGAACCCCACAAAGAATTAGCTACTGGTTCTAACAAACTGGTGTGAACGGGTTGAATCCCACCCACTGAATGGATGAAGAATTTCCCTTCATGTGTATTCCCCAAAGACTGACACCAGTGGAATTTCTTTTAAACACACACATGTGCTATGATCCTGAGTTGACTGCTTCTTTTATGTTTGCAGGATTGAATGATGTATTACTGCACTGCTCATCTCACACTACTTTTGGTGGTCTTATCTTAGATCCATTGTGTAAATAATAATTACACTAACTTAGTTAGTGCAGTGCACCATCTTATTATGGATTCCATGCACCATTCTTTTGATATAGTATTGCTGAAGTTGTTTTCATTAATTTGGAATGAGGTGACTTTCTCACAACAGTGAACAAGGCATTTTTTTATTCAAATGCAGGCATATTCCTTTCACTGCTGAGCATATTTGCGTGAATAGTATCCATAGAGTTTTAAATATGAATAGAAAACTTGGGGAGGGGGGGTTGTCAACAAAATAGATATCTTGCTTGTCTGCAGCTTATGTGCAGATCCCCAGAGCTGGCCCTGCTGTACAATATCAACTTTGCCAACTCTAGCAAAGTTCCTTCCACCAAGGAGAAAAATTGGTGGAAACTTAAAAGTTGGAAAATTTGCTCTAGGCTGCCACGTTTTGCCAAGTGTTGGGCAGTGGCAGGTGCTAGGCAATTGTTTTCTTTGAGGACCCATGGACAATAAAGATACAGTAAGTAAGGAGGTTTTAAGCTCTATTCTTAACTTTAGCAGAGAGATAACAGAAGTTTAAAAGCAAATATACCAATCAAAATTATAAACAACATACCCTTCTTCAACTCTTAGGAACCCTAGGGAAGCAATAGCAGAAAAATCCCCCCAAAATACTTAAGTTGGCACCTGCTGTAATCTGTACAGTTACCAGACATCTCATGTGCTATAAGTTTGCATGATGAAAGGTCAGATCATGGGATCATGTAGAAAAGGTCATGAGAATTTGGTACCAGGTATAAACGATTAAGCTCCTGGTGCCAGTGACAGAAGATCCTGGTATTGCCCTTGGAACTGGGAACTTCAACACAGGCTTGAAGGTAGATGTTGTGTGACTGGTATACCTTGAGATTTCTCCATTATTCCATAGGGTACTTGAAGGGAGAACTTTGACCTGGGCTGGGGGTTTGGGCATTTGAGGGTCTTTCCACTATTTTTCCATTGGGGCTCCTGAGAGTTGATGAAGGGGTTTTTTGTGCTCTTATGTTTCTGTTTAAATTTGTCTTGGGTTAATTAAGAAAACTGTGATAAAGTTAACTGCAGCAGTACCTTTTTTTTGGAACAGCCTTGTTCCTGAGATCTGGATGGCTTCTTTCCAACTGGTCTTCTGAAAGCCTGCATATACTCAGCTTGTTGGCCAGGCCTTTAGGGGGAGTTTAGTATGCCTGTTGCTATATGAATTGCCTTGATTATAGCGTGATCATTATTTTTAATAGTATTGAACTTTTATTAATATATTGTTTACCAACTATTAAATTGGTTAAAAATGATAAATATAACAGGAAAAAGAGGTTAGGAGGATAGGATCAAAGGGATAGAGAAGTTAAAGAAGTTAAAAAATGACAAAAATATAGAAAAAAACCAAAATGACCTGATTTTCTTCTGTATAGCTACAAATATATAATAAGGTAATCTCTTATTCTAAAATAAAACAAAAACATAAAAAGCTGATATAAAAGTACACCAATTAAACAATCAAAATAATATTACAATTGTATAATAACATAACCTTTTATTCTAAGTTTAAACCTAAACATGCACAAAGATACCTATGTTTAATAATAAAAATAAGCAATATTTCCATATAATGGCAGATTCAATGGCTGAATCCTAAAATCAAATTTTCATTTTTATCTCTTTTTAAAATGTCTTCATATATTGTTTATTAGCTGCCCAGAATTGTTTAAGATGAGCGGTGATATAACTTCTCCAAAATAAATGAATAAATATTATGCAGCAATAGAATATTCTGTATTTGCATCTAGTAGATTTGAAGCCCTTGTGATGTTAAATACTCCAGGTATTTCTGAACTGTTCATAGCATTCCTTTGTTGGTTAGCTGCTGGGAATTGTTTAACAGCAACTAGAGAGCCATAGATTCCCTATTCCAATGTAAAGAATGCATGCCAGTAGCTGTCTTTCATTTCATCAGTAAAATCCAGCAGTTTCACCATTCAATTTTACCACTATTTTAAAAGGAGGAATTCAACTGAGGGCAATTTTTATTTCAATGGGGTTCTTTAGCAAGATGTTATTTTAAAAGTACTGTTAACACTGTTTGATTTTAAATGAATAGTAGCAAGAGAAGCACAGTTTTTTATTTGTGCACAAATTAATATCAATAATTTAATGCAGCAAGGAAGAACAGTTTTGTTTATAGAATCTACTCTCCCTGTATGCTATTGACTGTATAGTACATATACTTTCTGCTTTTTTAAAACATTTGTGATTTTCTTCCATTTGAATTGACTTCATTGTGATGAATTAATCACAGTGTAAGCTTTTGCTCAATGTAACAGTGATGTGTTTTACATTGGCTTCCACAAGCTGATTCTATAGTCTTCATTTTTGAAATAAAAATCATAGCTTTCAATGATTGGCCGTTTTGTAATTCTAGCTCCCAGGAAGCTGTGAACTCTCACTTAGTATTCACTAGTTAGAGCCAAAGAGTGAAAGGATTAAAAACTGGAAAAGGAAACTAAGTAGAGAAAATATGATAATCACAGTTTAGTCTATTCTGTCGGGTGCCATTGATATTAGAAAATAAAATGTATTTTTTGAAAGGACTATAGGATGAAACATTTGAGATAAAATTGTATTCTAACCAAATTGTTTCTCTTTAATGCAACATGCTTGCAATATAGACACAAATAATAGTTAACTGAATCTATTTCTTAATTCTAATAAGTAGAATCTGGATCTCTATTATGTAGAATTGTATATAAAGCTGAGCATTTAATCTCTTTCCTAATTTTGGCAAGCTCTTTGGTTGAATTTTAAATTTGTTTATTCTCTAGCCTTGCTTATATGGAGACAATTTGGTGTAGTGGTTAAAGGCATTGGGCTAGGAACTGAAAGGCTTAGGTATGAAGCCAGCTGGATGACTTTGGGCCTGTCTCTCTCTCAGCCCTAGAAAGGAGGCAATGGCAAACTGTTTCTAAGAATTAGATTTAAGAAGTGACAGGGACTTATCCAGGCAGTTGCCAGGATCAGAAATTATTTGAAAATGAATACTCATATACAAATCACCGAAAAGCTCATCACTTAGAAAAGAATCCCCTTAAAGCCCACTTTTCTTCTAGGATCCTCAATATTTTTATTCAATCCTTTATTATATTCTTTATTTTAATGACTTTTAAAAATATAAATATTCTTTTTGTCTTTCTTTTTTACAGGTACAAATCTACGAACTGGAGGAGCACAAAATTGAAACATGGAGAGGTAAGTATATGTTATAAACCATTCAAAATGAATGTGATTCTCCAAACTAGCTATGCAGCTCTCTTGTTTACTAGATCTTTTATCATCCCCAACCAAAGAATGGTAATATACCTGTAAACGGGTCATATCCTAGAATGCAAAACTAACTTAATGTGTGTTGACATTTGTCCCAGTAAGTGAGAGTATTACTTTTCCTTGTACTTCTACAAGTAATCCTTGAGTTACAACCACAATTGAGCCCAACATTTATGTTGTTAAGTGAGTTTGATAAGTGAGTTTTGCCCCATTTTGCAACAGTTGTTAAGGGAATCATTGCAGTTGTTAAATTAGTAACATGGTTGTTAAACGAATGTAGCTTTCCTATTGACTTTACTTGTCAGAAGGTTGCAAAGGGGGGAATCACATGACCCTAGGACACTTCAACTGTCATAAATATGAACCAGTTGCCAAGCATCTGGATTTTGATTGTGTGACCATGAAGATGCTGCAATGGCTGTAAGTCATTTTTTCCAGTGCCATTGCAATTTTGAACGGTTACTAAATGAACTACTCAAGGACTACCTGTATATTTTTTCATTCACCTTATCATTCTCATATAATTGTTGCAGTGATTTCCCTCAGTGGAAAAAGACAGTTCCATTGTACATAGTTACTGAGTCTTGTCTTAGTTTTATTTTATTGAGGATGGGTCCTCCAGACCTGCCATATGTTGTAGAAAAATACTGATACCTATTTGGTCTACTGAGTTTTAAAAAATTAAATTACTCTCCTGAAATGTAAACACTTGATAATCTCAAACTTTCTCTAAAATACTTTCCACAATTTTTGTTATAATTGTGATATTCATCCTCAGACTATAGTGACCTCTAGTGGTTATTTGTTCTGAAAACTAATTTCTAATTTTTTCTATTTATTATGATTAATTATTTTTGAATTAAGAAGTTATTTCTTTACAGCAGAAATGTTATTGTTATGAAATATGTATTGAATATTATAGGTTTATGAAAATATTATTTTTAATTATACAGAGCTTTATTTGCAAGAAACCTTTAAACCCTTGGTGAATATTTCACCTGATGCAAGGTATATAATTCTTTCTTTACCTTTTTTATTTGTAAATTCTATTCATGGTTTATTATAAACTCTGTTATTTTTATCAAACTATTTCAAAGAAGAACTTAAGATTAATGTAATAATTGTCAGAAGTTAGGGTTTTGATGACAATCATTTATCTGATGCTCACTTTAATGCTCTTTATATTGATGACTTTTATTGTATAGATGAGTTTGAGGCAGCAATAGCTTAACAGTTAAAAATGCTGAGCTTGTCAGCTGAAAAGATGGCAATTCAGGTTCAAGATCTGAATGCTGTGCAACAGTGCGCTCCGGTTCCTTGCCCCAGCTCCTGCTCACCTAACAGTTCGAAAGCTGCAAATGCGAATAGATAAATAGGTACCATTTTTGGTGGGAAGGAAACAGCATTTTGTGCGCCTTGTGTAATCATGCTGACTAAGGCAAATGTTTTCGGATAACACTGGCTTCCTCAGCTAAGAAACAGAGATGAGCATGTCCCCTAGAGTCGGACACAACTGGATAAGGGAAACTTTTACTTTTATAGATCAGTTATCAACTCTGAATTATCAGCTTACTGGTCACTATCAATAACTTTGAACCTTGATAACTTTCTTTTTTCTTAACAGAATATCTTCCCATAACTCTCATTATAATTATTATTCTCCTAGAATGTTCTTGTTTTTTGATATAACATTGGTATTAAAATATATATAACGTCTAATTGAGAATTAAAATTGTATATTGTTTAGTTTTCACAATTTCCTTGAATGTTGTTTATTAAGAATCATTTATACTTTTGATTTTGAGTAATTCTTTTATAGTGGGAAAATGTCTTTTAGAAATAAGTCAGTAGAATGTACTAATAATTGCAATAACTTTCTCTTTAGCCTTTTTGATGCTGTGTATTCATTGATCAAAAACAAAATCCACAGATTACCAGTTATTGATCCTGTGAGTGGAAATGCACTTTATATACTTACCCATAAAAGAATACTCAAGTTTCTCCAGCTTTTTGTAAGTAGAACTATAGTTTTATTCTGTTCTAATTATCTAGTAAATTAATTGTATGAACATTAAATAATATCCTGGATCTATGTCAGTACACTCACTAAATGTACCTTCCAGTTTGCAAACTGCAAACATCAGTATATTGACTAGCCAGATTGTCTCTATATCATAAATTCTACCTTATATAGAAAAACACAATTTAGTAAAGTCTACTTTGGTTGAATTAGCATGGATAGCTGCATATGGCATAGGTATATG
This sequence comes from Bungarus multicinctus, assembly GCA_023653725.1. Classification (NCBI taxonomy): domain Eukaryota; kingdom Metazoa; phylum Chordata; class Lepidosauria; order Squamata; family Elapidae; genus Bungarus; species Bungarus multicinctus. The sequence continues at coordinate 8,850,407 of CM042840.1, read as the reverse complement.
TAAAACAGATAATTCAGTGTGCATCCTTATCTATTAAATTAAAAATGGTATATGAAAGCATCAACTGTCCCAAATGATGATGGGTGATGGAGGTCAGTATCTATGCCATCTTTTGACCATCATGGTATATGGAAGGTTAGGACATGGAATGTAAGAGAAATCAATGGTAAAACATAAACTGACAGGTGAAATGAAATAAAATAAAATAAAATTCAAACCTATTGACCTTGCTGAAGTAGAGCTTCTCCAAGCTGTCAGCTTGTCCTCCTGTGTTTTAGATCCCTGCCTTCCTGATTCATTAAGGTTTCCTGAGAGGGGTCAGATATGTGTGTGGATGTGGGGGGGTGTTATTCAGTGAGGAATATACATTGGAAATAAAATACTGGCTTATGTGCCTGGCAAACACTTTTCAAATGATCATTTTTTTTTATTTGTCTTCTACTGTTTTCAAGGTGTCAGAAATGCCAAAGCCTGCCTTCATGAAGAAAAATCTGGATGAACTTGGAATAGGAACTTACCATAATATTGCCTTTATACATCCAGACACTCCTATCATTAAAGCCTTGAATATATTTGTAGATAGAAGGATATCAGCACTACCTGTTGTGGATGAATCAGGTGAGTAATAAGAGTTATCAAGTTTGTTATTGCTTGTTGTACCAAAGCCTGGAAATGTTTTTAAATTTTAAGAAGACAACCACAAATTGCAGATGTGCAGGATTGAGATCTGAAGCACTTTTGTGTCCACATCACATCAAAATATTGTGCATACTTAATTAGAAAATCTTTGAAGATTTCATTATTTATTTAGATCAATGTTTCTCAATGTTGGCAAATTTAAGATGCATGGTTTTCAACTCCCAGAATTCTCCAGCCAACATTCTGGATAACTTTTCCTATACTTCATACAAATGGTTTAAAAAAAATTGTTCCAAGAAGCCCTAGAAATCATATTATTGGCAACTAACATAGTTCTACATCATCACCTGGGAGTTGGTCAGCCGAAAAATATGGCTAATTACCCCATGTAATTATCAATGCAGTGTCATACTGCATCAAAGTCCAGTAAAACAACCGAGATTTGTTCCAAAGGTAGGTCATTCACCAAGATTATTAATATTCCAAAACAGCATCTAAATCTATAAACAAGAATATGTGCTTCAGTGTTCAGGAAAACATTCTATTTCTTCTCATATTGAATTTGCAATTCAATTGTGTGACAGAGTTCATAGTTTTTTCTTAGTTGTTTTCCTTAGTCCATAAAACTATAGAAGCAAGTGTTCTTTTTTGAAAATGTAAAATTAATATTAATGAATTTGTTTTGTCAATTATTTGTAAACACATTATAAGGTTTATCTTCTTCCCTTTTTAGGAAAAGTTGTAGATATTTATTCCAAATTTGATGTTATAGTAAGTATTTTTTTATTTAAAATATTTGTTTCACTTAGTTTTTCACTGTGACCACTCTGCAATATGCCCTGATTCATAGGATTAGGGTTAGTCTGTGTGAAGTTACTTTGTTAATATGTTAAATAATATTTTGAAAGCTTCTTTATAACTATTGTATCCATATTTCGAGTTCGTGTAACATGGTATTTCCAAAAGTAAAGTATGATGCAATTAGATTTGTCTTTAGCATACTTTTGCATAAATATTATAAAGTAACAGCACCAAAACTGTTAAGTAAAAATGAGAAGAAAAACAAATTTGAGATTTTATTTTATGAATACTTTTGATTTAATCTAATCTAAAGCAATCTAAAGTAACTAAAGTATTCCATGGATACTGTATAAAAAGTGGGAATAACATTCTTGGTTGAGGAAAGAACTACTGAACAATATTTTGCAGTATGAAATAGTTTGCATGCTTCAAATAAAACAGTGCTATCCCATCTTAAAATCAAAGATAGGAAACGAGAAGTATTCTGTTGCTTCTTCCTGCTTTTTTTAATCATTGCCCCCTTTAAATTCAAAATTATGGGGAGTTCATATCCATAATTTGCTACTATGGTTTAGATAGGTCTTGCTAATTGTCATTAATGAGAATGCTGGGACAAAGTGAAAGGAAAGGGAAATAGTTGAAAGGAGATGGGCAAGCAACCATACCGTTCTCCATATTCCCCACCCCCACCCAAGATCTTTAAATTTTGAAAGTTAAAAATTAAGTACCACTAATGTGTAGTATGCATTGTTTTTAACCAAAACACAGTTTCCTTACACCTAATTAATCCATAATATGTATGGTAGTATCATGCGGGCACATACAGGTTTGTCTGCTTTGCTTTTTTCCATTAGTTAAATCACAACATGTGGATCGAATTTCTGGAGTAAAATAATGAAATTTATTGGCTGCACATAAAGTGGAATTGACTCATCTGTAACTGCCTTTTTTTCTAGAATCTTGCTGCTGAAAAAACTTATAATAACTTAGATATCACAGTGACACAAGCTCTCCAACATCGCTCTCAGTATTTTGAAGGTGTTGTGAAATGTAATAAGCTGGAAACGCTGGAGACAATTGTGGATCGGATAGTTAAAGCTGAGGTGAGAATTTGGGAGGAGGGCACAGTCATTTTCTGAATAGCACTGTTTATGAGATTATTCCAGAGAGCACACAGATGGTAACAATATAAGAATATAATGATACAATACAAAATTCATTAAAACTTATTCCAGCTACTTGTTTCCTTTTTTAAAAAGAGCAATAAATTTATTATATGATAATTTTGTTTTTTACATTGATTTATAAGGATTGTTAAATTTCCTAATTAAATATACCACTTTTATTGAGATTTCAAAGTAGTCTTGCTATGTAAATACTGTTTAGAAAAAGTTTGTTGATGTGAATGGTTTAAACCATCAAAACATTTAAGAATTGCTAGGAACAAATGTATTGAAAATGTGTGAGAACAGCATGATAGAAACATTCTGTTAACACACCTTTATGTGATAATTAAAATAGCTTAAAAAGTGAATAAGATGAAACTGTTCAACCTCTCACTTTTTTAGCAATCAGCAATCTATTCTAAATAAGGAATAATTGAGATGTACCCTTAAAACACTGCATATCTTCTACAAGGTAAAGCTGTTCTTTGCTTTGCTTTGATTGCAAGTTTGATTCACTTGCAAACAATAGGGCCAGGCTAGAAATGTATCCCCATTTCATTCTCAGCAAACTTTTCATGGAAACTTGTTTCATGTATCCTAAAATTTTATTGCTTTCTGCTTTTTCCAAGTAGTATTTGACTGGATTTTGAGAATGTATTGGTAATCTTCCCATATGTCATCGCTTATTTAAGGTCATTTTTTTTCCCCAATTATCTTCCTCCAACTACCATTTTTTCAAAATATAATTAGGAAAAAAAACACCAAAATGTTCTGAATTACGTATACAACTATACAGCTATATAACTAAAATCAGCAATGGCCTTGAAATATTTTGCTCTTGCTACCAAATGAAGACTGGAACCAACTACAAAGAAGCAAGAAGCAAGCAAAAAAAGTAGGGAATACTAAATATGCTTTTTTGAGCCTTTACACCAAGACAAATTCCTTGTGTGTCCAGTCACACTTGGCCAATAAAGTATTCTATTCTATTCTATTCTACAGCAGGAGTGTCAAACGCATGGCTCACGGGCCCCGCCCAGTTTAGCAAGGGGGGGGGAAGTCCCGATACGTCATGTGATGCTGCCATGACGAAGTGAGTTTGATACCCCTGCTCTACAGCAAAGAAAGATAAATTTAACAAACAAATTATACCTATATATTATTCAGGAGCCCATTTGTGTAAGAACGTTGCCAAACTTGAAAAGACAGGTCACTTGATTAAATCTGTGCAGTAATGATAGACACATTGAACCCATTCATCATAATATTCCTATGTAAAATAACACCAATATAAGATAAACATCTATAAAAATAGAATTTCCCCCCTTTTCTGTTTCTTTCCTCTGTTCCCCTTTTGTATCAGGTGGGTATGACTGTTCAAATACAAGAGAAGAGGAACTTTAAATTGCCTGGCCAGTAGGTGGTTCATCTCTGTTGAAAAACCTTAATTCTGCATGCTTTCCATTTGACAGAGTGCCCACCCTTTCTTTTATCAATTCTTTTCAATTCACAATATTTCCTAAAATGGACACAAAATAAAAAAATAGTACCAAGAAGAGTAGTTTACAGGGGTAGGAAATCTGAGCCCTTCAAGTTGTTGTTGAACTTTAACAGGATGGCCTGGCTAGCGAGGCAATGCTGGGAGTTGAAGTTCAGCACATCTAAAAGACCATAGTTTCCTCATTCCTGCCATAAACTATCACCTTTATTGTAAGAATGAGGAATTAGTGGCCCTTAAAATTCGGTTTAAGGTTGGAATGCTAGGTAGGATCATAGCATTTTATTTTTGCAGAGGTTAATATTTCTTAAATGCCCTGCAGAAATGATAATCCATTTGCCTTTTTAATCAAATGAACATCTTTCCTTTGATCCTCGGACCAGTTCCAGTTAATGCCATTGCTATCAAATATTGAGAAACCAAAATTTTAAGACCATTTTTAAATCTCATATACAACTCATTTGCAGTAACCTGAACTGTAAGTTATGAGAGCATTAGAAATGGTATAGCATCTTGATCTAAATGAATTCTATAAGACGCTCACTTGGATTAAATGATAAGTGAAGAGGAGTGAAAAAGATCAGCTGCCTATTGGTTTCATACAAATGTTAAAAACATGGAGTCCTCGTTTGGGGAGTTGCAAGTGGGACTGGCAACATTAAATGAAACAGTTGCAACTCTCCTTATGATCTTCCTTTAGCTTTCTTTTGCTTTACAAATCTGTAGAGATGATAAGTGCAATTGAATATACAGTTTTCATTGTCCTTTTACCTGCAAACAACTGTTAGAGACAGTTGCTAAATAAAGACCACCTGTAATATGAACAATTTAATGGAACCTGGTGAATTTCCATATTGTAGTTGCCAATATAGTTCTTTTACTCCAATTTCTGAAGCTATTAAACAACCCAGAAGATTCAGTAGAATAACAAATTGCAGCTTGTTTTATGTGAAAGCAATTTTTGAGCCAGAAAAATAGGAATGGCTTACAAAGAATCTAATTTACATTATTTGAGTTTAAAGGGATTTTCATATCTTGACTAATAGAAGAGGATACTGGTAGTTCAAGATTAAACTGTAAAGTTCTTGGAGCCATGTTACAAGAACTCCATGTATCTTTGCTAATCGAAGTTCCTGGATTTAGATATAATGCCGATATTCAAAGATACCATTTCTAACTCTACATGATTAGGGTTTCTGGTTATGGTTTCTTGGAAATGCCAGAAATGGCCATTTCGCTCATAGTTGCTCAAACTGTTACAGCTATGTGCACAATTTATGCTAAACCAAAACCAAATAAGCTTAATAAATGACAAAATGTGAGCTTGGCCAGTGGCCTTCTGAATTATTTCCCATCTCACATAAAGGAAAAAAACAACATATAGATGCAGCAGGTTTATTCATCTCTTAACTTCTATAGTATACAAATCTCAAGCTAACGTTACAGATTGGATTTAAAGAAGCCTATTAAGTAGGACTAGATATTTGATTCGCCCAAACAGCTAACTCCTTACCCTAGTGCACAGAGTGAATAGTTGTTTTCCAGTATAGACTATATCAGACACTGCATATAAGATAGAGACTTGTTGGTCTCTTGGGTTTACTCACTTTGCCTTCCTTTCTCTCTTCTGATCTCCCCTTGACTATACCTATATTCAGTTAGCTAAAGGTAAAACACGGGAATGTACACACAGACACAGACACACACTCATAATTTGGTAAGGTTATACATAAATTAGTTTTTGCTGTCATATACAGTAAACTTTCAAATCTCATGATCTTCAAAAATGATACATGGCATATAGGTTAGCTATTCAAAATGTTGGCTGGGAAAATGCTATCATACTATACTGTTTGGAGCATAAATTATAAAAACACACAATTAGGCTGAAGCTTTTATTAGATTGTTCTAATTTTAAATATAGTTTATGTTTGAAAGCGGTAACATTACACTTCACTTTTAACATAAAAATAGACTTGTTGCCTTTAGCCTGTTCCTTGTTAGATTACATTTCAGTATTTAGTTATAATCTCTATTTTTAATCAAGAATCTTCTACTTAAATGTATTTATAACCAGTAGCAAATTTTGCTGAATGTTCTTACATCCGGTTCTCTTAGAACAATGAATAAATACATACATATAAGGGGATCATTGCTGTTAAACTAGTACTTCGTTAGTTTTTCCAACTAATTATTCTTGATTAGCTGTGTGGATTCCCTTGTTCTAGTGTAGAATATGTAAGCCTTTAGTTTTACCTAAATCCACAGAAAGCACCTATGTACCAATGCACAGCACTGATAGTTAAGACTTGGAATGTATTGCAATGGCATATTGTTAATAAAGCAAAATGTAACTTGATCCAGACGTCAGATGAGAGTTTGAGGAAACAGATGTCATTGCTAATATTTGCTCTTTGTGTAGACTACATAAATCACATAACTAAGAATGACTCTGTGGAGAACAAATCCACTTTTTAGAAAGTGCTTAAAATAATTTCACATTAATTTGATTTGTGAACTAAGCATTCCTCTATATAAGATAATCCAGTTGTCTCTTAACCTGAATATTCTTATTTTTATTGTGCTTATAGGACAATTGGACAGCCATTACTGTCATGTGCATTGTATTTGCAGGTTCATCGGTTGGTGGTTGTGAATGAAACTGATACTATTGTTGGTATCATCTCCCTCTCTGACATCCTCCAAGCATTAGTGCTTTCACCAACAGGTATGAGTTTAGCATTTAAGTAGTAAATATTTTCTGTAGCAACATGACAAATATTTTACATTGCTTTTATTTTTTAACAACTTCTAAAACATAGGCAGACTATGAAAGGACTCCCTATTGAAATTGAAGATCATGAATAAGGATATTTTTATGCTTGTGCTTCTCAAATGTAGTAATAATTCATTTTAAACCAGCATATTTTTTAGAAATAATTCTCCCAACTTTTAAAAAAAATCCTTAAAACTTGGTCCAGATGCAGTTATAAAAGTAGGAATCTCATTTCCAATTTCTAATTGGCTGAGTTCTAGGTTTAGAATCCAGTGATCCTCCAGTGGTTAAGACACCAGGCTAGATACCAGGTGAGTTCTAGTCCTGCCTTAGGTGTGAAAACCAACTAGGTGACTTTGGACCAATCACTCTCTCAGGCCAGCTCACTTCACAGGGCTGCTGTGGGGAAAATAGGAGGAGGAATGAGTATTAGGTAAGTTTATTTTTATTTATTTATTAAGGTTATATGTCACCCACTTCACAGTTGAGTGATCTTCATGTTTGCCACCTTGACTTGTTTATAAACATATAAGAAAGGTAGGACTAAAAATATCTTAAAAAATAATATGGGTGAGTATGTTCTTACATGCACTTTGTACACTGAGATTTCTTAAACATTGCAAGTGAACAAGGAAATTATTATTGTTAAGTACATTTGGCATTTACACAGTCTTGATTCAGTCTCAACAGAAAAGTTTAAAATAAATGAAAGATATCAATATATTAGCTGCACTAGTAGTTGTACTAGAAGTTTAAAAGTATATTGTAAACTAGAAATATTTTAGTTGATCTAAATATGCATTAAAAGGTTTTTTGACAGAATACATAAGATCATTGTCATGTTGGAAAGTGAACCGTTGGCCCAGTCTGATATCCTGAATACTGTGAAGCAGCTTTTCATTGGGGATATCCCTGTGCTATATGCTCCATTCAGTTTTCCTTTAATCCTGATCAGTCTCCAAGTCCCTGCTGCTGAAAAATACTCCCACAGCATGATATTGCCACCTGCATGCTTCACTGTTGGGATGGTATTGGGGAGGTGATGAGTGGTGCCTCCAGATACAACATTTAGAATTGAGGCCAAACAGTTCAATCTTGGTTTCATTAGATCAGAGAATCTTGTTCCTCACAGTCTGAGAGTCTTTCACATGCTTTTTTGTAGATTCCAAGCAGGCTTTCATGTGTTTTGCACTGAGGAATGGCTTCCGTCTAGCCATAAAGCCCTGATCATTGGAGGGCTGCAGTGGTGGTTGTCCTTCTGGAACTCTGTCCCATCTCCACACAGGATCTCTGGAGCTGAGTCAGAGTGACCATTGGGTTCTTGGTCACATCTCTTACTAAGGACCTTCTCTTCCAATTGCTCAGCTTGATTGAGTGACCAGCTCTTGGAAGAGATCTGATTGTGTCAAACTTCTTCCATTTGAGAATTATGGAAGCCACTGTGCTCTTAGGAACCTTCAGTGCAGCAGAAATTTAATTGTAGCCTTCCCCAGATCTGTGCCTTGCAATAATCCTGTCTCTGATCTCTGCAGGCAGTTCCTTCGATCTCGTGGCTTTTGCTCTGCTACAGTATGAATTCTCAACTGTGAGGCCTTCTGTAGAGAGATTTGTGCCTTCCTAAATCATGTCCAATCAATTTAACATATAGTAGTTTGACTCCAGATCAAGGTGTAGAAACACATCAATGATAGAGAGAAACGGGAGGTACCTGAGCTAAATTTCAAGTGTTTCTGAATGTATATTAGCCTTTATATAGTAAAAGTATGAATAGCACTGGGCTGAACAAGATAGTGCTAAGCCTAATCCATCCATGCAGAGATCCTTAGCCCTGTGACGTAAGCGTGGCATTATCTTGAAATAGGCTCAAATTTTGATAGATGCAGTCTGTATTTCTTAACAGGGAATAGCACAAGACACTAAAGTAACTAATTTCATGATGTACAATGGGAATAAAAAAGAGGGGAAATAATCCTAACACAGATCACAAGAGAAACATCTTTTAAAAGAAACTATGAGAAAGAAAGCTGTAAATGGGAAAATACCACTTGCTGTACAGAGATGCCAGAGATTGAACTATTTGCTATTTATTAACAGACGCCCGGCAAAAGGAGAGTGGAACTGAATGACTGCTTTGAACAGAACCACCTTGGAAAGAAGAATTCAAATAAAGCGGCTGGGTGTTCTTTGCCTCAAGAACATTGATGGCAGTAGAGAAGAGTCAAGTGATGATGAGAATGTGTGTGTATTAGGCTAAGTGATGGATAGTCTATTATTTCCCAGTGACTGTCGCAAAACAAGCAGCATGACAAAAAGCTTCTGTATTTAATGCAGGCTTGCATTTCAACATGTTTGCCAAAAGATTTCACCTGATATCCATCTCAAATGCACTGGAAAAGAATAGCATTTACTGTTATGTTTTAATCTGATGCAAGTCACTGGTCAGCAACAGATCTCCGACATAAGGAAAGTGTATGGCATATTCATATCAGAGTGCCTTATGTCAAAAAGCCAACAATATGTCATCACTGTTGCCCATCATAGTAAAAGAACGTGCTCTGCGAAACAAGACATTGTATTTGAAAATTCAAATCGTTAAGCCTAAAACCAAATCAATTTCAGTTATTGTTAGATTTGTTCTAAAAGCTGTAAATTAAATATCAGTAGATTACTTTAAACTTTAATTACAACTGTGTGTTTCTAAATGTTACATTCTGAACAGAGACGGTAAACAAAACTAATTAAAAGCAGCTTTATTTATTTTTATTTCTGCAATTTTTACACATTTTTGGTGGATAGTTAAACTTCACCATATTCATTAATAAAGCATTGATTCGTATGTAAGAAGCAAATCTCTCATTACTGAAACAGGTGATAGAAGCCATCTTTACAGATGCATTACACAAAAGGTTGAGAAATTTTTTATTAGCTGTATTGCTATCCAACATGTTTTGTTTTTCCACAAAAGAGAAATCTTATAGTTGTATCCTAAATGAATAAAGTATGTTGAATTTAAATTGCCAGAAGGTAAGAATATAGTGCTAGAAATCTATCTATCTACTAAAACACTTCTTTACTTTAAGTTTTAACTGGGCAAAATGGTGCATCATAGGACAACAATTTTTGAAACAAGGTAGCTCAAATGGTCTAATTTACAGAATGTGTCCATAATCTGGGATCCATGATTCCTGAGGGAATGAGATTAGGGAAAATTGTGGTTTCTTCAACTCTGGTTATATGATGCTCATTTTAAACAGTTCTTTGAAATCAATGAAAAATTCCCAGCTAGTTTAATATTCCGGGTGTTTAAAAAATATAGACAATTTGAAGTCCAAAAAACATGGAAGCACAAATTTACTGCAGGGTCAGTTTATAATTTTTTAAAAATTATCAGTACGGGATTTTTCTAAAATATTGAATGAGGGAAATTTTATATTGCTTAACAGCATATTGTTAACAACTTCTTGAAAGGCAGACAAGATTTCAGACAGAGTTAAAGCTTACTTAATTTTGTTGAATCAGATACTCAGCTTTTAGATTAAAATTACATAGACTAAATATGTGCACTGTTGGAAGAAAACAATCTGGAAAAAACACCCATCTGCCCAGTTTGACCATGCTTTAAATAAAAGCAGAATTCAAATTGAGGTATGCAGATGTACACAATTTGCTGGTGAGAACATTTTATTCCACAATGTAATTTTTTTCATAGGATAATTCTTCAAGCTCATTTACACCTGCCCAACTCCAACATTCCTTTCTCAGGGTATGATGACCTGAAGCGAGCACAACATTCAACTTGTCAACTAGTTTCTGCTCCTTTTCTCATGACACCAATCATTTGCCATTGCTTTTTTTCTCCAGCAAGCACTGCTTTCTTGATCATTCATTAGTAACTCAGCAAATATGTACTAACTTTCCCCTCTATTGTTAACCACTTTTACCATTTTCATACCCATTCTAGGCAGATCTTCAATGCAGATCTCTAATGACCAGTGCTGTGACCTAGAGGTGGAGCTTTCGCCTCACAGTCAGGAGGCTGTGAGTTCGATCCTAGGTAGGGGCTGATATTTGGACAGACTCTCCTGCTTGAGCAGGGGGTTGGACTAGAAGATCTCCAAGGTCCTTCCAGTTCCTCTGTTATTCTTTTCTAATGTCTCCTTTAAAAAACAAAGTACTGTGCTATCAGTACAAACAATGCCTGAAAATTTTAAGCTGATATCTTTCAAATTTATCCTCTATTATATGGCTGGATTCTTTCAAGCATTACATAAACAGTCTGGCAAGTGCTAAAAATCTAACATCTTATATTATTCTGCATATTTCTCAACCTTGATAATTTTCATATGTGTGGACTTCAGTTCCCAGAGTTCTTCGGGAGGCTGACAAGGGAATTTTGTAGTTGAAATCCACATAAATCCACATGAAGTCCACCAAGATTGAGAAAGGTGTATAATTAAGTAGAAACTAATCCCAGCAACATATTCAAACATGATTGTGTTTTCAGCACATGAATGATTCATTCATTGAATGAAGATTGAAAATATGTTTTTTACCAACAAGAACCTACATTTTTACTCACCCTGGTGTGTACACTCAAGATACAATATATACCCACTTTCAGGAAGAAAGGTAAAACTGCAATTATTAAAAGAAACACGAGGAAGCAGGGTTGGTTATGAAGGGGTTGCAACCGGATTAAACTTCCCGGTTTGCTAAATCTGTCTGCCAGCTGCGTTCTGCCTATTTTGCGTCCCACCTGCTCCGGCTTCAGCTGCTAACTGCGCATGTGGGTTTTTTTTTTTTAATAAAATGATGGAACTGAGCCGAGTATGAAACTCGCTGAGCAGAAAAACCTGATGCAATGGCCGCTGAGGGAAGAAAAGCAGCTGTGTCCTTCTACATGCAGACCCCTGCAAGGCTGGATCAAGGCTGGATCTCCGTCCTCAGCATCTTGAGACCTGGAGGCCACAATTCTCGACGCTGGGCTGCACGTGGAACCACCGCTAGATGGCGATAGAGCAGTTTGGAAACCAACCTCTGCTATGGGCGAGACAAAAATACCGCGCAAACACGTGGAGGAAGAAAATAGAGAAAAGTGGATTACTTGCAGAGACTGGGTTTAAAGGAAGAGGCATACTGTAGCCACATTCTCACTTCTGTTTATTTTGTCCAATGTTTCTCAACCCTGATGGCTTGAAGATATATGGGCAAACTCCCCGAGTTCCCTAGCATCAGGTTGGCTGGGGGTTTCTGGGAATCTAAGTCCACATATCTTAACATTGCTACAGTTGAGAAACATTGGTCTAAAAGTATGTCATCCAGCACAGAACATTGCAAATCACATTGATTCAACTGTATCTACAGGAAGATCAAATCTGCAAGTTGGTGCTGTGTTGAGATACAGGACCTGGCCCTTTTGTACATTGGTCTTGCAAATTTTGATCCTGCTTTTCACAGCTGATTTAATCTGCCCTGGGAGCTTTGATCTACTTAGCTGGAATTTCTACAGCTCTATAGATCTTGTGAACATTCTGATTTTGCAGGGACATGAACCCTTAATTCCATTCCAGGGTCTCTCATAGGTTATGATCAAAATGATGGCCGCAATGGTGCAATCAAAGCTCTTCCCATTTTTACATGCATTTTTAAATCTGAATGTGCAGAGCTTTGATTGCACTGTTTTAACTGACATCTTGATTTTTTTGACAGTATCTCGTAGGCACTCTTACTGCTCACCCACAATTTCTCCACTGCTCTCAAAGGCATGCAGCAACCTTTTCGTGCGGCTTGCCTCTTTCTGTGTGCATTGATTGGAATATATTCCCAACCTCTGAAATCCATGTGTCATAACAGGAAGTAGGATCTCTGCTATTAGAGAAAATCCCTATTTGCTCCCAGAAACTTGCAAATGGCCCTTATATTTTTTACCAAAAGAAAGTACTGTTATTATATCCACCTGAGCCACCAGGGACAGGAAGGCAAGGTATGTTACAGATCCCATCAATTAGGGATGTACCTCTGGTGGGACTGCAAAAAAGGACCATCTCAGTGATGACCCTTTCCCTATGGAAGATCATTCCACCTGCGGAAGTTGGCTCCCACATGTGTGTTTGCTTATTTATCTTATCACCAGGTAACTGGGCAGCTTACAATATTAAAAAGATAAAACTATATAATTTTATCATACAATTTCATAAAAATATAATACTAAATGTTCCTTTTCCAAAAGGCTCTGAATTGTGTTTGGTCAGTGGTACTAGAGATCATGTACGGAGATGAAGCCAAATAAGTTGATTTAATCGTGTGGCTGCTGCCATGGTGGGCTGCAATTTTTAACAAGCTTTTATATTGTGATTTTTAATGTTGAGAGCTGTTTATGAGTTGCATGGCCATATAAATTTGTTTAATTAATTAGATTAGATATTGTAATATCTTTAGGGTGGATGTAGAAGATGACCAGGCTGCGCCAAGTGCAGGGTCAAATTTATCATCATTCTGGAGTCTCTGTTCTTGAATGAGACCTAAGTCCAGCCACCAATTTGCCTGCCTTGATTGTACATCAGATTCTTGTGTATAGTTGCATGGAATAAACTCAGAGCTTTTGAACTCTATCCTGGTTCCTAGTTTCTTACACCTGATAATAGATCCATGAATGACATTGGTTGGTCTCTGCACCTCTGTACATAGATAACTCATTCTCCATTATTTTGCCCACATAGTTCCAGTCTCTGGACATTTAGCCGCTTTCCAGACAAAAGAATCTGAAGCGTTTAAAAATAACTGCTTCTTTAAAAAAAAAAAAACTGAAAAAGAAGCAACCTGAGAAGTTACAAGCAGTCCAGCCTTTCTTTGCATCTGTAAAGTCAACACGAGACTCGCCAATCTCTGCTTTCCCGACATCGTCATTGTAGTACAATCCAAGTGACATTTTGAAGCAGGCTTACTTCACAGGAAACGGAGAACAATTTACAGTGCAGTGATTTTGAACAAATGTTTCTTTCTCCACCCCCACCCCCCTCTTCTGACATTTTGCTCAGAATGCTGTTTGCTTAAAGGCCGGCCAAGAGAGAACGTGTATGTTTTCGATGTGCTGTTAGAAAGGGCACAAAATACATGACGGGGTGGGGGGGATGGAGTTGTTCAGGGAACTGAACCTCAAGAGCATTTGAGGGCTGTGTCTGTAACCTCTCTTCTTTCATCTGGGATTGCAAGCTCTGAAAATGCATTCCCGATTGCAAGCTTCAGTAGAAGCATTCCTACTTTCCGAAAAAATCATCTCTGAGCTGACTTATCAGTAAACGAAGCAGAATTGTTGGGGAGCACAATACATGTAAATCCTTAATTTACAACCATTCATTTAGTGACTGTTCAAAGTTACAGTGGCACTGGAAAAAGTGACAAATGGTCTTCACGCTAACATCCATTGCAACATCTCTACATTCACACAATCAAAATTCTGGCATTAGGCAATCAGCAGTGCCCCAGAGTCACATGCTTGCCATTTTTTGCAACCTTCCCAGTCCGCTTCCAACAAGCAAAGTCAATGGGGGAAACCAGATTCCCTTAACCCCATGATTCAGTTAATGACACCAATGATACACAACAACTGTTGTAAAATAAAGTTGTCACATATAGCGCAAGTCATGTTTTACAAGGATCTTGCTAAGCAACAGAAATTCTGGTCCCAATTGGTCATAAATAGTCCTTCCATGTAATGAGCTCCCTGTGTTTCAGCTGCTTTTTTCCCATCCAAATCTGCAAACAGAAGGCAATGCTATTTTTGTTTCTTCCCTCAAGGAATTTTTTAGAACCAATTACCTGGTCCCTAATTGCATACAACTAACAAAAGTCCTAGATTACAGAGTATCTTAAGTTTATGCCAACTAGTCAGTCTTAAAGAAGCTTTACTACTGTGTAATTGGCTTCATTCTAATAAAATTTCATAAAAAGAAAATTCCGATTTTATTCCGGGGGCAGCATAGTTTTTGGAGTTTGCTTTTCCAAGGAAGAGCACAGCCTTCATCCTGAAAAAGGAAGATTTTTCAAACGGGAACATTTCTACGGTACTTTAAAATTGTTTTTGCTACCTTAGCCATTTTAATGCTTTGTGGACTTCAATTCCCAGAATTCCACAGCCAGCTCAGCAACTTTTTAAAATGAGCGAACTACAACCAGCCCGAAAGTTTCAGCAAGCCTATACCTGGGAAATTCTGGAAACTGAAATTCACACATCTTAAAATTGTCAAGTGGGGAAATATTAGTTTAAACTGAATATACGGCGTAACAAAAACTACCACTATTCATAGTGGTAGTTTGTTTGGGAAACAGGCTTTCAGGCGGCGCAACCACTTCCCCGCGAATCCCAGAAGCCCCGCCCACCATTCGCATTGTGAACATTTTGACAATGAGTCCTGCATGGAATCATGCACGAGTGGAATAACAACGCCCTTCTGTCCTCGCGCAACCCCGCCCCCCCCGCCTCTTAACCAATCAAAACGCAGGATCCTTCCCGACCACGCCCTTCTCGCACCTCTGCGGCCAGTAGCTGAAACATCGACGAAAAAAAAAATCAATAGTGAGAGGGTGGGGAGGCGCCGGCACCCCAGTCGTTGGGCGGAGCAATCTGCCGAGAGCAATGACGCCGCGAAATTTTCAGGGCCAGCGAGCGCCACCGGTGGGCCAATGGGCGGAGCCGTCGCCCTCTTCTCCCCGCCCCCTTCCGGGGGCGTCCCTACGCTGAGGGGATCCCGGCCAGGCGAACGGGGCGTGGAAGCGCAAGTGCGCGCGCGCGGGGTCGAGGAGGATGGCGGTTGTCGTCACATGAACTAAAAAACCACCGCCGCCGCTGTCGCGTCCCTCAGACAGTTCACACGGGAGTCCCGCGCAGGTCATCGCCGATCGTCAAGCAGACCTTAACGCCCGCTTTTCTTCTCTGCCTGATCGGCCGTTGCCGCCGCCGCTGCTGCCACCACAGCCTTTGATGCAGTTGGGTGTTCGGCGGGGAAAAGATGCCACCGTCCAAGTCCCGTAAGATCGCCATCCTGGGCTACCGGAGCGTCGGTGAGTCCCGTCCTGAGGTGGCCGGGGTGATTGGCGGGCTCTGTCCTCGCTTCACCCGCCGGCGGAGGGGCAGGGGGCGGGCGAGGCCTTCTCGTCCGAGCCCGGCGTTGGCAGGTGCGCGGGGGAGCGCGCCGAGGAAGCGGCCGGGCCTCTCCCGCACTGCCGGCCGGTGCGCGTGGCGGATGCCGGAGCTGCCCTGGAGGAGACGGTAACGAACCACCCCGGCCGATTGAGCTCCTCCGCGGCCGCCCGATCGAGGTTTGCATTTCCCGCCTCGGCAGAGCCAATTCAAAGGGCCTTCCTGGGCGGGAGGCGATCCTGGAGCCAGCAGAGATGCTTTCGTCCCGCTTTCCCGGAAGGCGCCGCCCGGGGTCTTTCGGTTCCTGGCGCCCCGATCTCGCCTCCTGGGTAGTGCTGGTGTTCGGGGAAGGGGGTCAAGGTCGGTGGAGACGCCTCTTCTCGCCCACGGGCGCGGGTGGAGGCTGAGAAGGGCTGGTCCGCCCTCCGCGACTTTCGCCGCCTCACGGAATCCAGCTGCCTTTGACAGCCGCCATAAAACTTTCGGCTGACTTGGGTGGGAGTCGCTGGCCCTTTCGGTGGGGATTGTGCAAACGGCGGGGAAAAGGTTAACGTGGGGTTACGCAACCTTTTGTTTTGCTTCCTCAATTTACCACACAGGCGTTTTGTTTTGTTTTGTTTCGTGTGTGTGTGTATGTGTGTGTGTGTAGGTGTCAAGGTGGTTTGGGTTTTTTGTCCCCCCCCCCCTTTTTTTTTTTTCTTTCGGTAGTAAAAAATTAAGGTGATGCTGTGAGCCGGATGAGGATTAAGATAATACCTTGAGTTTCACAGGAAAATAAATGTGACTTTTAGATTATGATGTTCATTCAGCCAGGCTTATTAGAATTAAGTTCAGCAGGTGTACTTGGAGTAAAAGTTTTCTTTTGTTTTCATAGTAATTATAAATGCTGGATGTGTTAACAGGGTTGGCCATGCCACAAAAATGAAAGTGATGCTTTAGGAAAGCTACTTCTACTTTTCCAGCACCGAATCCCATGAGGAAAACCACTTGTGCATTCTGCTTCTTGGACTAAATGTGGACATTTCTCTCTCCCTGTTTTGTCTTTCCCCTTCTTCTTTTTCATCTCTCCCCTCTTTTCTTTCTCTCTTCCCCTCTTTTTTCTCTCCTCCTTTTCTCTCCCTCTCCCTCTTCTCTTTCCCTCTCCTCCCTCTTCATCTTCCCCTCTTCTCTCTCTCTCCCCTCCTCATCTCTTCTTTTTCTTCCTCACTTTTCCTCCTTCTCTCCCTCTTCTCCTCTTCTCTCTCAGCCTTTTCTCTCTCTCCCCACCCCCACTTCTCTTTGTCTCCTGTACCTTTCCCTGTCTTTATATCCTTGGAAGCCTTATGGAATGTTCTTGGAAG
This sequence comes from Bungarus multicinctus, assembly GCA_023653725.1. Lineage (NCBI taxonomy): Eukaryota > Metazoa > Chordata > Lepidosauria > Squamata > Elapidae > Bungarus > Bungarus multicinctus. The sequence continues at coordinate 8,833,048 of CM042840.1, read as the reverse complement.
GGAGAAAGAAATGAAAAGTCAAGATGGAGAGGATGACCACATGTTTTAAAAACCACTCTTTACTGTGCAGGTTGACTATGTTTTTATGTGTCTTAGTGACTTTCTCTTTTGTTCCACCACACATATTTCTTAAGTACTCCATTCCCACCATCTTCATTTTCATTATGTCATTCCAGACATTCCCACAGCTTTCTTCCTTATGAGTGGCAGAATTATGTTATTCCAGATAGCCATCTTTTCTTCATGCCACACATCACCTTCTACCTACTTTTCCTTTTATCCCCATTTCCCTGGCTTACATTTTGTCCCATTCTGTTGCAAATATTTTAGGGGTATTTTGTATACTTGTCCATGATAGTATAAGGACTCCTGCATTGGGCAAGAAGTAGGACTAGAAGACCTCTAAGGACCCTTCCTGCTCTGTGATTCTCCTTCTCTCTCTTCCTCCCCCCCCTACCAATTTCATTTCCATTGTCACCTGCTTGCTAAAAGTTCTGAAGTTGAATGAGGCTGTATTGTCCCTTGAATTACACAGATAAAAATGCTGTGAGTAAAGCTGCACAATTGTATACAACTGGAGAGATCAAGAGATCTCATTCAAGAAGACTAGGTATTCCCAAATTTGCTTTCAGAATGCTAATTGTCAGATCAAGAAGTAATGAGGCACATTTTGTATTCCCAATTTTTGTGATCTTTGTAATTCTCTAGGATTCTCAGTGTTGAAAACTGTTCAGAATGACCTCCTGCTTAAAATTAGGTTCCCTCTAATTCTGGCCCCATTCTGGAAAAAAAAGTGAAGACAACTCTTTTGGAGGACATTGGGAGGGGAGTGTGTATTTGAGATGTCAAATGGGTGGGTTATATGTGTTTTACGTTTTCATTTTTGGGGTTCTTTCTATTATCTTGCTATCATGTTTTATCAATATCTGAGAATCGAATTAGATTGCAAAGGCTAAAAAAAAATTAATGAATTAATAAACTATAAAATATTACATACGGAGGTCTTTGAATTACAGGATTGCCATGGTTTGATGTCTCTGTTTTGACTTTTCTCCAGGAACCTCAAGAAAACATAATTAGTTCTTCACATCACCTCCAAACTCAATGTTATTCCTGCAATAATTTCAAGCAATAGAATTAGGCTGGAAGAGAATCACTAGTATAAATTACTCAGTGAATTTCCTTTCTGATTGAACAGGAATTTGAACTTGACCATGCCTCTAATTTTCTACCAGGACTCCTCTCTAGTTAATTTTTTTAAAATAAATTTTATTGAATAAACATTAAAAACAATTGAACACAATGCAACTTTCTTGGCCATCATTTTGGCCCTACAAGCTATAGTATAGAGATGCACATAACAGTTAATTTCCTTTTTCCCTTATGTTATTAATATAGTGCTAATTGCATATTATTTCTATTTACATTTATCAACATTTATGTACAATTATATACATATTTACAACCATCTTTTATACTCATATATTCATATCATCTCATATTTGTCCATTATATTCCATTCTCTAGTTAATTTTCTTTACCACCTGATTGAGACTTACTTGGGTCATGCCAGGAAAAGTAATAAAGTAGAAGCAGACTAGTTACCTTGTATGGTGAAGAAAATTATCTGGATATTTCTAGAAAGTCAGCAGAAAGCAAGCTCAATTTGATAGAAAAGTTATATTTATTCTGCAGTCCATACAATCTCCTAATTGCTACTGATAAACTAAATGTAGAATGAGAAGGAAAATTAAGAACAGTAGACTAGAACAAAGCCCTCTCAGATTATTTGACAATAAAGTGAGATTTGCTGAACATGGAATGTCAAGTTGTTCCTGAAGAAAATTCCCTTTTTTTAACAGCTGAGAGCAGACTGAAGCTTTCTTAGGAGTTATGAAACTTTACAATTTGTATTGTTTCTCATTATTTCCACTAACTGACATAACCAGTAAATATAGATTAACATGTGTTTTATGCATACATAGTTTCTTCACTGGCTGTTGAATTTAAACATACAGTTGACGGAACATACTGAGTAATACTAATTTTTCTTGCATTGAAGAAATGTGATCACCTGGTTGCTATTGGTGATCTCAAAGCTTTTCCTGGAAATTGCATTTGTGAATGATTTTGAAGGAAGAGTTCCTTCTTAGAATCCTGTGAGTGTGTTGATGATATTCAGGACCAAACTAATGATCAGCTAGAGTGGATTTCAGTCTGATTCAGATAAATGCGTTAATTTTAAAAAATATTGGTTAAGGTGCACAGAATATATTTTAGGACTGAAAAACACTGCATAGTTAAAAGACTTACTATTACAAGTATTTTGCAGACATAGACTTACAAAACAAAGTATAAGTGACAATTACATGCCATTTTTTAATGTATTCTACAGCATATTGTTAGAGAGTTACATTTGGCTGTAATCTCTTCTGATGCATATGCCTGATTCAGTATTTGGTTTGCCTACAAATAACATAACTGGATGCTTATTGAAATTCTCGTAACATAAATCATACAATTTTCCAGATTTACTAAACATTGTAAAATGCCCCTACCTGCTTCCTTCTCCCAAGAGAGAATAATTGTATTCTACCCCAGATGATTTCTAACTAAACTGAATCTACTTTAAAGATGTATTGTCTGCTCCCCCCTCCTGCCTTTAAGGGCTTTAAAGAACTTTAAACATGGAGTCATTGGCATTTTTTACATATTTGTTCTATTGTAAATAGAGTGATGTTAAAGAACAAGGTGAATCAGAGAATTCAAAGTCCAGCCAGGTCCATGGGCTTGGGCCGCAACGTCTACAATATGTACTATGGGAGGGTTGCATAATAATGAGTTGTCTGAAATCAAGCAATTTCCATGTAAACTAAAGAGAAAGTATCAAAGGTAAAGTGATTAGCAGTGCCACAGTAAGTTTTTTTGTGTGTTTACTATATAATGTGGAAATATAACAGGTAATCCAGTTAGAATAATTTATATTGTATTCCTAAAGTGAGCTGAACATTGGAATTACTAACCTAAACATTTTCAAAGGCATCTTTCTGGCATTTCTTTTTATTTGTATGAATTTTGTCTTGTAGCATGTATATTTTTGAATAGGAGGTTGAATCCCAAGAACTGAGAGGAGATAAATATGCAAGAATTACCTGTAAAAGTCAAGCTGTATTTTTATTTATTTGCTGTAAGCAGACAAGTAACTTCAACATATTCATAATCTGCCAAAAAGTATAGATTTCCTGTTTGAGGTTGATTCAATTGTTTTATTAATATCTACAAAATAATTACTAAGTCCTACTGTATATAGTTCTCAAACAGTTAGTTAATATCAGGGGTGTCAAACTCGATTTCATTGAGGACTGCATCAGGGTTGTGTTTGGCCTCGGGGTGGGCATGGCCGGGGTGGGTGTGGCCAGCTTGACGTCAATTGTGTCAGGGGCACCTGTGGCGGCCTCTGCCAGTGAAAATGGGCTCCTGAGCCAGCTCCATTTTTGGCTGGGATGGCCTCCTGCAACCTTCTGCCAGTGAAAACAGAACTCAGGAGGGCTGTGTGCTCCTGAGCTCCATTTTTGCTGGCAGAGGCATTGTGGGTTGGTCTTTTGCTGTTTCCAGGGCGGCCTTGCAGACCAGATCTAAACACCTTGCAGGCCAGATCAGGACTGTGGGCCTTGAGTTTGACACCCCTGGTATACATGTTGTAGAGACAAGGCACTTGAGTTATTATAAAAGAATCATTATTTTAGTCTTACTTTTCTTAGCAAACCCTAATGGAGAACCAGTGGTTAAGTAGTTTGAGACTCTGTTAAGTGCTTTTTAAATGACCAATCAGCATTTTCCAGCTCAGCCTACCTCAAAAGTTTCTCATGGGGATAAAATGAGGGGAAGTTCTCTATATGTTCTTTCAGTTCTACAGGAATGGTCGATAAAATATAGTACAGTACAGCAATAAGAATCAAAAGGATGCAGTCTTAGTGAAACAAGATTAGTAATTCCTGTTGTGATGTGACAATAACTGCCATGGGGAGGAGGGTCACATTTTCAATTGAAAATTATATATAATAAAGATATATCTAAGACGTTCTATAGGGTTACTTGTTTTCTAGTTCTTTCTCCTTTCCTCTGTTCCCATTTTTGCTCTCCAAGGACACAGAGAAATGTAACCTGAAATGGAAAAAAGACAATAAAGCTAAATGTGAAAGTTGGTGAAAAAATATCAACTGGCTTTAAATAAATACCAGAAATTGTGCTATCTATAGTCCTCGACTTATGACCACAATTGAGTCCAACTATTTCTGTTGCTAAGCAAGAGAGTTGTTAAGTGAGTTTTGTCCCATTTTACCACCTTTCTCGCTACAGTTGTTAAGTGAGCTACGGCAATTAAGTTAGTAAATGAATTTGGCTTCCCACTAACTTTGCTTGCTGGAATGTCTCAAAAATTGACTACGTGATCCCGGGATACTTTAACCATCATAAATATAAGTCAGTTGCCAAGCATCCAAATTTTGATCATGTGACGATGGGGATTCTGCAATAATTGTCATAAGTCGCTTTTTTTCAGTGTCATTGTAACTTTAATGATCACTAAACAAATGGTTGTAAGTTAAGGACTACCTATATTCAGGCATTATGGAGAGAAATTAATCTGGAGGTGCAAAATAGTTTTCTCGTATGGGAAATCAACTAGAGAGTGCAAAGTGAGAAAGCTCTAATACTGTAGTGAGAAAATAAAATATCTGATGAGCATTGAGTAGCTCTAAATTTGGAAGGATTTTTTTTTTATTCATTGAAACATTGAAGATCCTCAAAATACTAATTCTACATTGGTGTGTAATCAGAAAATGATCCACAGAATACTCTGAATAAAACTTATTCTTAATTATTAAAAATGTAGACAAATACAGTTAAGGATCTGGATAGGAGAACTGGATTTAAATTTGATGTGTAGAGGGAAATTGAACAGAAATAGGTTTGTTCCATCAAGGAAGAATTCATATCAAATCATCTTGGAGTAGTACTGTGTGCCAATTCTGACATTAATGTGTTTCATTTTGCTGCTAATTGTGTTTTAATTCTAGTGCTGTGGACGATTCATTAAGCATTAGATACATTTTTAGTGGAAAAAATTATGTTACATCGTTATATTTTGCAGAGTTGCCAAATCTTTAATAATAAAAGTGCAATAGTAGATAGGCATAGCTTAATAGAATAGAATAGAATACTTTATTGGCCAGGTGTGATTGGACACACAAGGAATTTGTCTTGGTGTAAATACTCTCAGTATACATAAAGAAGGAACATTCGTTAAGAATCAAGAATCATAATGTACAACACTTAATGATAGTCATAGGGTACAATCAACATCAAATCATACTAGGAAACAGGATACAAGCAACAAAGTTACAGTCACAAGTGGGAGAGGATGGGTGATAAGGAGTGATTATGTTAAAACATTATGTTAGATATTTGTAAAGAGTTTGCACTGGATTCCCATAGTGCTAGAGCCTAGATCATGCTAGCATGTTGGCTGTTCCTCAGTAGTAGCCTAAAATGCCAACTTTAATTAAAAGCTTCATTTTATGCCTGCCTGCCCAGTGGCAAATCTTACTGCAGTGAACTTGTAAGTGGGAGCAGTAAGCACTAGAGGCAGTATTCTTAACTGTAATATTGAGCCAGAGAAAGGGTTGTCTAAGGACACTGTGCTAGAATTAACTCTTGAATTACCTGTATACATTGGCTTAGCTTTGATCTCACTTTCAGAAGTATTTGATTACTTAAATAGCACCTTTAATACATTATGTGCCAACATTTAGATGTTTCTACTCTACTTTCTAGTTATATTTATTTACAGATTGGTTTCTTTAAGTGGGCTGCATAACTTGTAATTGAACCTTGGATCAGTGTGCTGTGAACATTTCTGATATAAGTAGTCACAAAAGGAAGCTGTTTGATACAATCAAATCAACATAATTCTAGTATTCTAAAATTCCAACAGTTATGTTTGAAAAATGTGCACGAGTGCTGTCTTTGAGGATGAATTGCATTCACTTATTTCAAATATTTTTGTAGGAAAAAATAAGAATATTGGTTTGAATTCTCAGGACTGCATGAAATCCTGCAAGCCAAAAGTCTTTAGCTGCCTTGCCTGTTTTAGTTTATATTTTCCATAATACAAATTTGGAAGTCTGTTCTGCATGAGTGATGTTGAATACATTGCACTTTGTTTGAAGTTCCTCTATATTCTGTGTGAAATAGAAAGGTCATACTTGTATGAAAATCAAGTTAGGCTTCACTCAGATTATAATTAGAGTGTACAGCAGAATGTGATGAAGTTTAATCTTAGTTTGGTTTTGGTCTGACAAGCACATTGAATGGATTATTGAAATATTAAATTTTGGTTCTGCAGTTTAACATTGTATAGGAAACTACAGTATCTAAATAACATAAATTGGGATTCTCAGTGTGCCTATTTGCTTGCAAAATGCTAGATTTATAGAGAGAGCATTTTTCTATAAAGAAAAGGGACACCATATATTTATTTGAATGTTGAATTTGCATTTTTCACAGTCCTGACAGAACATGGCAAAATACTTTCAGAAATGGAAAGATTATTTTCCCGAAAGCAATTTGCAATATGTGGTGCTGATTTGTTATCTATATTAAAATCACTCTTAAAAATGCCTAGAGGCAATGCTCTTTATCCTAGCCTTGGTACATTCAGTAAAAATAAGATTCAAAAATTTTACATGGTATTTCTGTTCATATTTGACTCAGTATTATTTGCAATTTGGTCTGTTATGCCTATAATTCTGTTGACAAACATTTATAAACATTAGTATTATTTGTTTATAAGATTTTATATTTCTTTAATTTTGGTCAGTTTAAAGCTGCATTCATGCCTAATACTCCGGCTTTTTATTTTGCTTGCAACAAGAACAACGTAGGGCTGGGAGGGGAACTGTCCTAAAGTCTGTGGGCCAGCTTTTCATGCCTAAAAGAGGATTAGAACTCATGGCCTGTCAGTTTCTAACCCAAGATTTCACCTACTCTATCAATGCTCTTTCCTTGCTTTCATCAACTTTTTCCAGATTTAAAGCTCTCTTACAGGTGTACAGGTAGTCTTCAACTTACAACCACAATTGGGAATGGAATCCTGGTTGTTAAGCGAAGCAGTCTTTAAACACGCTGCTGACGTCACTGCTTTGCTCAGTGACTGCAATCCCAATACTCCCAGAGCTTGGATCTGTGGGATCTGAACTCCATTTTTTCATCCTTCCAAAGGAATTCAACTCCCCTCAAAAAACAATTCTTTCAAGACAAGAGGGAATCCTCTTGGCAGGCAACAGCAGCAGCTTACAACCTTCCTTGCCTGTTTTTCTATTGAATTTTCTGGAGAAACCCGCTGAGAAGATTGCAAATGGCAGTTGCATGATTGTGGGGCGCTTGGCAACTGGTCATAAGTGTGAATAGGTAGCCATGCTCCAATCATGTGACTGCAAGGTGGGAGGGGTAAACTTTTATGATGGCCAGCAGTGCTTTATGGGCCAAAAAGTTCTCTTTCTGAGGTTGACCATAAGTCGAGGACTACATATACCAAACATTCTGTATATGAACCATTTCATGTACAGAATAGCTAATTTAGGATAGTGAGTAGAGAAACCAGAATTTGGGTTTTCAAAGTTTTGTTCCATTTATGGAATGATACAGAAAGAGGAAACATATGCATTAATCTTGCCCTACCTAGTGCATTAAATATGTCTAAATTCCTTCTGGATTTTATTTTCAGTTAAAACCCAGGATAAAAACATTCCAGGCTTCATTTCTGCAACACTCTGTCAAATTCTAAACATTTTGGCAGGACTTCCAGGGTCCAATCTGTAGTGTTTGCAGATAAAGGGTTAAATGCAGAGTAAGCTAGTCACACTTAAGTCTCACTGACATCAGTGACAATGAAGAGATTTGGAAAAGACAGTAAAGTCATCAAGGTAAAGAAACATTTTCCAAGAGCGGTTCTAATAAATAATAGGGCTGTGCATAATTTGCAAAGAATTTAGAAATGCTTTCTTTTTCAGAGGCGGATTATTATGAATTTGCAAAGAGGTTCTGCATTCATCTCTCACACATTCCATACCCTGTGAAGCATCTTTTTTGAATAAAATCCATAATATCAGTGGTAGTATTCTACTGGTTCGGCCCAGTTCAGCCAAACCGGTAGCTCCGAGGATCATCTGTGAACGAATTGGTTCACTTCGACGATCAGCTGCTGGGCCCTTCCGCCTGCCCCAGCTCTGTTCTGACCTTTATTTCCTGGTTTTCAACCTCAGTGCTTTGTGCGACACAGCTGATTGCCACGCATCAGCTGTTTTACACACAGAGCTTGCAGCAAAAGGCGAGTTGCAAACGCTGCATGCACGCAAGGCACACGCTTACACCGAACCGGTAGGAACATTTTTTGAAACCCACCACTGCTTAATATTTTTAGAAATGTTTTTAAATTATAATACTGGAACACTTTTAGCTTCTGGGTTTTCTTCCCAACGAGTTTTTGCCTACATTTCAAAGTTGTTGCAGAAAATCTTCCAAAGAAGAATGACAGAAATTTTGTGTTGCTAGATTGGGGCAAAAATCATGTATTTGGTGAAAGAATTTGAGTAACTCGTGAGTTTCCAGTAAGATTAAAATATTGTATTAATGATGACAAAATTAGACCAAAGTTGGAAGTACAGGTGGTCCTCGATTTACAACAATTCATTTAGTGACCATTCAAAGTTACAATGATGATAGTTTTTCACACTTATAACCATTGCAGCATCCCCATGTTCACTTGATCAAAATTCAGACACTTGGCAACTGACTCATATTTATGACGGTTGCAGTATCTTGTGATCACATGATTCCCGTTTCTGATCTTCTGACAAGCAGAGTCAATGGGGAAGCCAGATTTACTTAACCATGTTACTAATTTAACAACTGCACTGATTCATTTAACTACAGCGGCAAGTCATAAAATGAGACAAAATAAGTAATGAGAGGTTAAGGAATGTGACTATTTTGACTCTGGTGCCATCTGGATATAGTCTTCAACTCACAGAATTCTCAGCTAGTGTTTTAAATTCTCAGCTAGTGTGTTAAAAGTGGGCTGAGATTCTTTGCAAATTTTTAAACAGTTATTAAGTTATGAATATTCAAGAATTATAGACTGAGCGATTATGGAAAACAATTTGTTTGGATAGTTTAGTGTATAATTTAGGTCTATAAATTTAATAAATAAGTAAATTTAACAGCTTTTTCCAACTGGGTACTTTCAACATTTCACATTCTAGTTATAAATTCTGTAAGTTTTTGTCCTAATGTATTGGGAGGGTATCCAGTTGGGGAATGCTGACATATATGTTATATATGTTATTTTGAAACAAAACAAAGCTTTCAACTTTAGAAATTTCCCATATGAAATTTTTGTCATTGTTGAAAGTGAGAAATATGATCCTGGTGCCAAAATTATTTGTCTTCTCTATTCCATTCTTTGGTGTAAAATAGAAAAAAAATGTTTGAGTAATAAGAGAAAAAATAGCCCTCTATTAATAGCACAAGCAGAAAAAAAATGATTACTGCAACCTACAAAAATATGCAAGAATGGCACCATTCTGGATTGTTTTAATGCCATAATAGCATAAGATTTAATGTTAATGCCATTGAATACTATGCACTGTTCTGGATTTATTTATTTAAAATCTCTTACATCCATCCACAGCTGAATTGATAGACTGAAATAATCATTATCACTGGCATGCATATCACCAATAACTTCAGACACCATATCCACATATAACTTTATACATTTTATTATTATTTATTTATTTATTTGTCAATTGCTTACAAGATAATAGGTATAAGTAAAAACATAGTTATGAATACATGGATACATATAAGAAAAATAAAAATATATATAAAAGAAACAAGAGGACAGGGAGGGTAGGCACGTTGGTGCACTTATGCACGCCCCCTACAGACCTCTTAGGAAAGGGGTGAGGTCAATAGTAGACTGTCTTAAGGTTAAAGTTTTTGGGGTTTCGGGAAGAAACCTCAGAGTATTCCAGACATTGACCACTCTGTTGCTGAAGTCATATTTCCTGCAATCAAGTTTGGTGCGGTTTACCTTGAGTTTGTATCTTGTTTCCTCTTGTGTTGTTATGATTGAAGCTGAAGTATTCATTGACAGGTAGGATATTGCAATGTATGATTTTTATATGCTATACTTAGATCGGACCAAAGGCCGCGTAGTTCTAGGTTTTCTAGGTCTAGAATTTCGAGTCTGGTGGCATAAGGTATTCTGCAACGAGTAGAGGAGTGGAGAACTTGTGAAATATTTCTAGACTTTCTCAAGTGTGTTAATATCAGATACGTAATGCGAGTTCCAGATTGATGAGCTGTATTCGAGTATTGGTCTAGCAAATGTTTTGTATGCTCTAGTTATTAGTGTAATATTACCAAAGAAAAAGCTACGTAAGATTAGGTTAACAACTCTTAACACCTTTTTGGTTATGTAGTTACAGTGGGCTCTAGCACTTAGGTCATTTGAGATGAGTACTCCAAGATCCTTGACAGAGTTTGGATCATCAACAAGGTCTGGACTATTCAGCCTGTATTTTATTTTCTGATTTTTTTTTGCCAATATGTAGGACAGAGCATTTATTTGTCGAGATTTGAAGTTGCCATTTGATTGACCATTCTGATACATAGTCAAGGTCATTTTGAAGGGTAGCAGTATTGTCTGTGTTGTGGTGCGAAGAGAACGCAATTGCTCTTGATATGATCACAGAGGTCATTTATGTAGAGTATGAAAAGAGTTGGTCCTAGAACACTGCCTTGGGGGACACTATTGACAGGTACAGAATTTGATAGGACGCTCCCAATTTTGACCATTTGTTGTCTGTTTGACAGGAATGTTTCTATCCAGTTATGCAGGTGTCCAGAGATACCGTAAGATTTTAGTTTTTGGAGTAGTTTGTCGTGTACCACTGAATCAAAGGCTTTACAGAAGTCTATGTAGATTGTGTCTATTGCTTTGCCCTGATTGACTTGTGTAGTCCATATGTTTTTGCAGTGTAAGAGTTGCAGATTACAGGATAGTTTTTTCCTGAAACCAAATTGTTTATTAGAGAGTAGGTTGTTTGTTTCTAAGTGGAGGATAATGGATTGGTTAATAATTGATTCCATGACTTTACAGGTGACGCACCATAAAGAGATTGGTCTGTAATTTACAACCAGGCTGGGGTCTTCCTTTTTGAAGATGGGGATGACCGTGGCTTGTGACCATAGTTTTGACAAGGAGCTGGTCCTGAAAGATTTTTCAAAGATTATGCTTAGCGGTTCTGCTATGGCAGTGGATAGCTTTTTTAAGAAGTAGGCACATATTCCATCCAGTCCAATAGATAGAGATGGTTTTAGATTGCGTAGTGCTTTTTCAACATTGTCTTCTGTAAAATCGATATGTATTAGATCATTGTAGTTGTCAGTGGTACGACTAGGAAATACTGGGCATGATCCATTGCTGTTTACAAATACTGAGCCAAAGAATGTGTTAAAGAGGTTGGCTTTAATAGTGTCGTCATTGCAGTCTTTACCATTAGGTTCCTTTCAGGGGTGGGATGGACCTTGAGTCTTTTAGTTCGTTGTTTACAAAATTGTAGACAGCGCGGGTGGAATTGGTGTGTAGAAGGTTTTCTTCTTGTTTAATGTGATAATTGGTGCATTCAGTTTTTATCTGGTAGCATAAATTTTTGTATCAGCTTTTGAAGTTGACAACGTGACCAGATTTGTTTTTCCACCAAAGTAATTTCTTTTTGGATTGAAGCTTCCTTATTGTTTTGGGTAATTTGTTTTTTCTGGTTTTGGGAGTTGTTAATGGTACATATAGTTTGATGACTGTTTTGACTTCAAGTAAAAATACGTTGTAATGATCTTCTACAATATTGCATCCAGTGAATAGTAATTGCCAATCAAGGGATGAGAGATTGTTGTTTATAAGATCATAGTTGCCTTTTTTGAACTTATAATTGGGGATTCCGTTGTGATGATTTTTGTGTGGACATATGTTGAGACAAAGTCAATCATGTTGTGGTCACTGTTGGAAAAAGGTTCTTTAATTTGTAATCCGTAAATTGAATTCAGACTATTGTAGAAGATGAGATTGAGGCAGTTGTTGGTTACTAGTTGTTCTAGTCCCAAATTTGTTACTGCATTGTAGAAGGTTGCATGTATGGGTTCAGTTGTACATTCATTAAGGCTCCAGTTAATATGAGGTAGATTGAAGTCACCAAGAAAGATAAAAGCGTATGGGCAGGATGCTGCCCATATTAGTACTGTATTTAGCTTGTTTGCATGTTCAATGTCATAATCAGGGGCTCTGTAGCATAGTAAGAACCGAAATGTGATATTTAAGGACAGTTCACAGACGATGGTTTCAGGAATAGCAAGCTCCTTGGTAACTTGGATGTTTTTTAGATGTACGGACTTTTTCTAGAAGATAGCAACACCACCTCTTCTACGGATTTCATGATCTGATCAGTAAACATGATAGTCTCTTACTTGGAGTCAGGAAGAGGTGTGTTGAGCCATGTTTCACAGACAAATATAATGTTGAATTTAGCCATATTTAGTAAGAGGAGAAGTTCAAGTGTTTTATTCACCAGGCTTCTTGCATTGAGTAGCTTGCATTTAAGGACAGTTGTGGTTGGAATAGAGGTAGTTAGGGGCATGCATGCCTAGTTTTGAGTGATGTTGGATGCGAAGTTGTGGGTTGTCTGACTTTCTTTTGATGCAATCAACTCTGTAGTCAATGTATAGGTCCTTTTCTCCATTGTCTAGACCGTTTTTGAGTTCTGCGCGGAGTTCACGGGAGCGGATTCTTTGCAGTATGGATAAGTCTGGTCTTGAGCGAAGTTTTTTGTGGTTGGGATTGGTTTTTCAAATGGCATTTATTGTACGAATGAATATGCATTTGCTGGACTCGTTTTTGCATACAATTCTGCAAAATCTTGGGGCCACAGAGCCGTCATTGTATTTGTACCCATGGCCATTTCTGGTTATTTCATTGATACCTTCAGGAGAGATGTTTGTTGTATTTGAGTTGCTTATGATATCGTGAACTTTGGTGATGTCGTCTGATTTATTGGTGTCTTCGAGACCAAATAAGATGGCATTTGGACGTTTCTGTTCACGTACCATGGTGTCTCTGATGAATAAGGAGATATTATTTGTGGAATTATTTGAAGGAATAGTAATTGTTTATGGCTGTGGTTTGGTGGTTATTTTTGGTTGTAGTTGTGATTGTAGTTGAGGTAGAGGTTGTGGTTGTGGGATTTGATTTTGAGCTGATAAGTACTCACTTATCTGTGCTGTATTTTTTTTTCCAAGAGAGATTAGGTTTGCTTGTATAGTTGTTTCAAAATGTGTTGCTAAGCGTTCTTCTAAACCTCTCCTAACCCTCTCCTGTCCCTGCCCATAAAGTATTACTGACTCCCACTCAAGAGTTAAGCATCATGTCATATATACTCTCTTGAGTAAGTTTTATGTCCTGAACAATTACAAGTAATCGTGGCTTAACTATGATAATTAGGAATAGCTACTCAATTCCTAAGTGATGTAGTCATAAAGCGTGACATTACATGACCACACCAACTTACAATGGCAATCCCAGTTACTGTTATTAGGGAAGTCCCATGCACTTGTAATGTCTCATGATTGCATTTTTGCCTGTTATGATCTCTTGCCAGCTTCCCCCATTGATTTGATTTGGCAGAAGTTAGCAGTGAAAATCACAAATTGTGATTGATTGATTGATTGATTAAAAATTTACACTGCCCACATCACTATCTAATGACTGGTAATAATAATTTAAAAAACTGATAATAATAAGTAAAACCTTTGTGATCACATGACTGCAATGGCCACAACTACATAGATCTGCCATAGGTCCCCCTTGTTCAGCACCGTTGTAACTTAAAATAGTCACTAGTCATTCAACATGAAACAATAGTATAACAGAGTTAGAAAAGACTTTGGAGGTCTTCTAATCCCACTCCCTGCTCAGGCAGGAAACTCTTTCAGACAAATGGCTGTCTCTTAAAAACCTCCAGTGATGAAGCACCCACAACTTTTGAAGACAAATCATTCCATTGGTTTATTAGTCTCCATCCATTACTTCTTATCCTGCCTTCAGGGGCTTTGGAGAATAGGTCGATCTCCTCTTCTTAGTGTTGTAGTAGCTCCTCAAATATCAGAAGACTATCATGTCACCCTTTGTCCTCCTTTTCATTAAACTAGACATATCCAATTCCTGCAACCATTCTTAGCCTAATCATTTTTGTTGCTCTCCTTTGCACTCTTTCAGGGTCTCAACATCATTTTTACATCCTGGCAATCAAAACTGGAAGCAGTTTTGGTTGTATAGTATATGTGCAATATAAATAATAATTACAGGAGCAGTACTCATGAAGTTTCATTCTTAGATGACATGAATAACTCAAGAGGTTAAGATGAAATGTTGAGAATCCTTTCTGATTTAATAGGAAAGGACATAACTATCTAAGCTGCACAAACTAAGAGTTAAACTATGGCTTCAATAATCTGTCCCTTGCCCACCATTTTTTTCAAAATAATATATAAATGAATCATCCCTGATATCCCTAAATGAACATATAATATCTTTCTGTCCACCTGCTACAATCCAAAAGGGTTTGCTTTATGAAAAGATTCCCAGCAGTTTTGTGAGCATTGGATTTGGGCTGGATTCCAATATATCTTGAAGACATTCAGTAGATAGGAAAGACTAGAGGGCAAATTATTTACAAGACTTTGAATTAAAGTAATTTCTGAGACTGTTCCAGTTTTCACTCACAGATGGCAGCCTGATATGAAGATAAACTATGCCAATGATTTGGTACAGGCAAACATGTCCAACGTAAAGATCCAGTGTTCTCTTCTCCCACTCAAAATAGAAAGCAGGCAAGCAAAATAGTGCCAGTAATCTTATTTGATTATAACTTTATAAAATTATAATCTAGTTTCTTTCAGTCAGATATGAATTGTAGCTGAGGGTACAACTTGCATGCCTATATTTTTTGTGCAAGGAACTAGAAGCCTGAATGTCACATAACTGACATCTTCTGGGATGGTATTTTTTTTACATTACTATAATTTGATTTGTTTGGTTTTGAATAATACAACTTATGTAATGTCAGGGATTCTAAATTGTTGTTTTTTCTCATCCATTTTTTCTAACAGCTGCATTCTTCTACAACTGTGATAGAAACATATTTCAGGCCCTACACCCAGTAGAGTTTTATGCATAAAATGTTGATCCTAACTTTAACATATGCACTGTTTGGAATCTGTATGTTATAACATATAACATGTATGTTGCTTCAATGTAAGTCTTAATACTAATAAGAACTTGAATGAAGAAAAATTGATCAACGTGATCAATGATCATGTGAAGGAGACGGAAATAGCACTTGAAAAAAAGAGTTTTATATTTAATCAATCTAAACATTGGTCTAAACCAGTGTTTTTCAAAAATGGCAATATTAAGATTTGTGGACTTCAACTCTCAAAATTCCCATACTGGCATCCTGCCTGGGAAATTCTGGGAGTTGAAATTATATATTTTAACATTATCGAGTTTGAATAACCCTGGTCTAAAAAAAACACTTAAGCAAGACATAAATTTATGCCAAACCATTCTTTGAATGAAGGTACAATATATTTTGTCTCTATATGCATGTTTTAATAAAACTGATAGGTAGTGCCTACTTCTGTTCAGTCTCCCCTTTTCCTCCTTCCATTCTTTCAGATAAAACAGGAAGTTCCTTTACTAACAAAACAACTCTGTACAAGGTAAGAAAGAAATTAGTCAGTTTTTTTTTAAGTAAGTGAAATATCTTCTTTGGTTTCTGTGAATTCTTTAATTAGTACTGAAAATTATATATTGAATATTTATCTAAAATGGTATTCTATGTATTCTAGAGTAGACTTTTCAAACACTGAGTTGCAATCTTCTAGAATTTGAATGTTCCCAGGCTTATGCTTATATCTTGCTGTTGGAAAGGAGGGATGATAGTGACGATGGCGATGATAATGATGATGACAGCTAACAAGATAACAAGGTTTTAAATGTCAGGTTAAAAAGAAACTAAAGAACAGTGCTAAAAAATTCTTCTTGTACCCAGCAAACTTTTAATTCAACTTTCCCTGTTTGGGGGTAATTGAAAAGTTGGTGAAGATTAAAGGCAATATCCTCCTTGCCTAAACATGAATGGGAAATATTTATATTTCCTAAAGAGATTGAGTAAATTAATCTATACTTTCTGATGGGTTGGGAGGGTTCTCATTTCTATTATACCATCATTACTTATAGTTGACTGTATTTCTGGATATTTACACTACTATTCTAGTTGTTATCTTAGTATCCATCATAGCGTGGATAAAATATATATACACGTTTGTGTCTGTGTAATGACTTTGGCCTATTCTTGCAATGAAAGTACTTTCATGTTAGCGTCCATGATAGACGGCTGACCTGATTTTCTTCCTGCTACCTTTAAATAGCAAAACTTTTGGAGTTTCATTTGTGCTGCTTGAACATGTGTGGTTTGAGGATGGAGATTAGGCCTAACCTTGTAAATTTTGTAAGTTTGCCCCATGCCCAAGGTTGGGAAGGAGAAAATCTCCCAAGAGATTTCTGTTAGAATGTAGTATATTGATGAGTTTATTTATGAGGGGCATATTGCCCAAATCTATTTACTATTTTAAAGAATCACAACATAACAAAGATTTTTCTTTCCATATGATTTGTTCAAAGACAGATTTTAAGTCACCCTTGATAAACTGTACCCTAGCATGTTTTTAAGGTCAACTCTCCTTGTGAATGAAAATGCATGCAGTAGATGAACAGACATTGATTAATCAGAAATTGGCTATTACTGGTGCCTCTTGTTTTTAGGTTGTTTTTAAAAGCATTCTGATCATCTGCATTTTGATGCTAATTATGATTTGACCATCAGCTACAGGAAGTTCTCACTTATTGATTGCAATTGGTAGTGGCAATTCCAATGCTGAACAATGCAGTCAGAAGATGAAATATCACTATACTGATTAACAACATTAGTTCCGACAGAGGTTACTAAGTGAATTACCTGTGGTCGTTAAGTGCATCATCATATGACTACAACTTGCAAATTCCTGCCCTCTTGACTTTGCTTGTGTGGGAAGCCCCAGCTATTATAAATGATGGTCATGTGACTGCAACCCTAGTACATACACATCAGTTGCCAAGTGCCTGAATCACAATCAGGTATCTGAGGACACTGACTCAACTTCAAAGATTAGTCATAAATCTTCTTTTTCAATGCTGTTGTAACTTCGAACAGTTGCTGTAAGAGCGGTTGATAAGCAAGGATTACCTGTATTACTATTTTAGTACTTCCAGGTGTGATGTTATCCCTACTGCCCCAAAATTTGGCTAATTTTTGGATTTCTGAAAATCCTGACTTTCTAGTCTCATCACATCTGAATGGTACAAGGCTGGATCTATAGTACATTCAACATCTCTCAGAAAAGTGATTATGGCATAATACTTTAAAAATATCTGTATGCAGAGGAAACATGAGAGATCATGTTAATTTGAAAGCTCAATCTTACTACACCATGGCCTTTTCTCCATGGTGAAATACTAACATAAACATGACTTTAGTATTAGAAAAATGTAAGTCTCAACTGAAAATACCCAATACATATCATGGTTTAAAAATTATATTGCTTATAGACAAAAATATCAAGTGAAAATTCAGCAGATATTTCATTAAGCTGGGGAGTATAGGGCAAAAAGATATAGTTAAATTTTAAAATAGTTTTCCATGTATCTAAATTAAGGGTGGCATTCTGTTTCATACTGTGTTAACAGTGCTTCTGAATCTTAAAATCTGTTATTAACTTATGTGTCACCCAACAAAAAGTACATTAGTAAAAATATTGTTTTTCAGGGATTCAACTTCAAGAATAGGTTTAATATTTGTACAATAAGTCTATGAATTACAACTGTATCTATTTTTTTTTAATTACATTTATATGCCTTCTCCGGAGATTCAGGGCAGCTTACAGTCTATGGAGCACCATCCTACGTGCTTGTCAATAGCCTTCATTCCATTGTATATGCCTGCTTATTACTAGGGCTTTTTGCCCCCCCCAAATGGCATTTTTTACAAAGTCAGCTTATTGCCCCCAACAATCTTGGGTCCTCAATTTACCTACCCCGAGAGGATGGAAGGCTGAGTCAACCTTGAGCCTGGTGGGATTCGAACCTGCACTAATTACATGCAATCGAGCTAAGTACTAGATGATTAACAGCCTGCACCACCAAGGCCCTTTTGAACTAATAATCACAAACAGAAGTAGAGAATGAAGTTATTGCTAGTTCTTCATCATAAAAAGATTTGATTTCTGGTTGATGATCAAAATAATAATGTTTTAAAATATATGTGTTGTCCACAAACATAAAATCCCAATGCAAGTAAGTTAGTTATTATAACTCTAGAAATAATTGTGGTGAATTGAAAGCTGTAGCATTTGACATATAAAGTGTTGTGGGTATTAGGGTAGCTTTCCCTCTATTGTATTTCAGGAATATTTTGTTCCTTTAAGTAATCTGGGTATACTGTGTGTATTAAGAAGGGTGTTTATGTATCCAGAAGTACCTTGAGTTCAGTTTATGGCATTTTCAAGTAGGAAGAATGCCAGTCTTCTAAGAAATCTTAAAAAGTTGCTGTCAGTCAAAGTAGACAAGGCTTCCCTGTCCTGAGGTTCTTCAGATTATTAGTGGCCATGTTTGCTGGGCATAAAGAGGGAACAACAAGTTGGAGAAGGCTGTGATAGATAGAACTAGATAAATAGTCTATGGCATGGTGAGATTCAGAATATCTGAATGGTGAATCATAAAATAACCATTCCTATGTACTTCAGCTAAACAAAATCAAGGCATGGAAAATATTTATGGACTGAAATTCCTATCATTTTTTCAGATCTCGGTCCATTTTTTTCAGGATGCTGAAAAACTATAATCTGCCTGAAAAAAAATGTTAATGTATTGGGTGCAGCACTTGTAATACTACCTTTGCTTTCTTCATAGGGAAATCATCTTTGACCATTCAGTTTGTGGAAGGCCAATTTGTTGATTCCTATGATCCTACCATAGAGAACAGTAAGTAATTCTGAACTCTGCAGAAATCAAAAGAATTGTCAACAATTGTACACAATTTCTGAATCTTGTTTTTTTTTTAAAAAAATTTTATCAAATATATGCATTTAACTTCTCCTAAACATTTGGCTATTTTAAGATTAAATGTTCAATAAAGACAAAATATATTCTATGTATATTATATACACATACACTATATTGTAGTAATGCTTATATAGCCAACTTTAATCATTTTTCTCATTCCTTAGAAACAAAATAAAACAGCTACAAAAAAAACATTGCTGTCATTTGGTTGCAGTAATTTTTCTAGAACAGTCTTTCTACTTTCCAAGCATGTGCCATTTTAATCCATCCTCTGCAGGCAGCTTTCTTAACTAACCTTAGTGGTCTTTTCATTGCAGAAGACCCTTCCTGGGAGCCACTTCCATATATTCTTACAATTTAATCCATACACAAGATAAAGCCGTGCTCAATTAATTATGGAATTCCTAGTATTGTAATATATTTAATATTGTTTTTGATTATTTTTCAGAATATGGTTCAAGTTAAGATTCAGTAGTTTTAACATTGTTTACATTAAATTTTAACCTGTCTTTGCCCAAACTGTACATCAATAATATTCTAGAATTTTATATTATTAAATACATCAGAGAAATCTCTGTGCGGTTTTGTTTATGTACATCTAAGGTACCAAAGATCCAATCTGGGTCAGTCACTGGGAGCAAAAGTTTACTTTTCCGAGCTTTGAGTCTTCTGCTGGAGCCCATCTTCAGGGAACTTTTCTCTGAGAGAAGTTAGAGAAGTTCCCTGAAGATGGGTTCCTGTAGGAATCCGAAAGCTCAGAAGAGTAAATCTCCAATTCTAGTAATTGACCTAGATTGGATCGTGTACTTTGTCTCCCTTTCAAAAAGGATACCTGAAGATTTTCTTATTAAATGTCAATCAGTTCTAGCCGTCTATTCTCCTCCATGCTGCATTGAGAGCCCTGGATGGGTTGACTCCTTTCTACGACATCATTTAACTGAGTCAGCCCCGGAAGAGGCCCCAGCTTTTGACTCAGCTTCTTTCAGTCAGTTGCTGTGTTTCTGAAAGTGTTCCGATAGATAGCAATAAAGAACCATCTTCCTCGCTTCAAGCAGCTCCCACGGATCTGGGCAGCTGCTCTTCCTCTCCTGCTTCTTCCCCAGGGCTCCCTCTCCTGCAACGTTGGAGCAACGTTGCCAGAACACTGTGCAGGCAAGCTGGGCAGCATCTTGAGACCTCCCGCATGCCTGCGGTTTGAGCAATCGTAAAAACGATCGGCAAACCGATAACAGCACCAGCCAGCTGATCGTGTGGCTGGCGGCTGTGCTTTCTTCTGCTGACTTCGCTCAGGGCACCTTATAGCCTAAGGAGCGATTCTTCTATCTCGGAGCCTGGTCTCTCTAGTCAGTGGCCATCTTGGATTGAAGCCTTCCACCATGAGGTGAGCGGCCAATTCGTAAACCCGGGGCTATTTTATACCCCAGAGTACTTATTTTAAGTTTCTAAACAGCTTCTTCCCAATGCAAGAGCCTTTTCTTCTACAAATGGATCAGGATAAGGCTCAGGCAGAGCTTCCCCCCCTCCAGTGGATCAGTCGCTTAAGCCCAATAAAGAAAAAGACATAGACAGCGCACCCAATCAGCCCAGAGGGAGGTGGCTGCTAAAATCAGATCTAAGGCTCTAGCCCCTAATAAGGCAACTCAGGCTGAGTTGAGGGTAGAGAAGCGTAGACATGCGGCCCTAGAGAGGCAGTTTAACAGAACAGTTCACAAATACATCCACACTCATGCTGAGTGTACCGGAAATTAAGCCCCATAGGTGAATCACAATACAGTTTATTTATTTATTTCTCAGAAAAAATGTTATTGTACTTAGGAATGTTCAAAGGTCACATGCCAAATGAGAA
This sequence comes from Bungarus multicinctus, assembly GCA_023653725.1. Classification (NCBI taxonomy): domain Eukaryota; kingdom Metazoa; phylum Chordata; class Lepidosauria; order Squamata; family Elapidae; genus Bungarus; species Bungarus multicinctus. The sequence goes on along the minus strand of CM042840.1, from coordinate 8,811,866 downwards.
AGGAAGTGTTTAGAAGCAAATAACAACCAAATAGTTTATAGTTTAATTCATGTAATAAACTATCTGTGGGACCTGACTTTTGGTATACCCTATATAGGCAGGTGCGCACTCAGACACACAAAACCATACATTACACTGTATGTCTGTGTACAGTATACACATAGGCAATACTATGCCACATGGTTTTAGTTACCATTCCTGAAGGTTATTTAATCTTATTTCAAAAATATAGGCGTGAACACTATTTTTCATATTTAACACTCCATTATAGATGAGAAGTGTTCTACAATGTGTTGGCCTGTATTAAATATTAATTGTAGTAATTTTAGGAAACTAGGTCAATGTTTGTATTTTTCTGTTTCTTTCCTCCCTGGTGTTTGGATCTGAAACATTTGCAAATATGATTGTTGTCTGTAAATCATAAATATGTTTAGAAGTAACAAAGTGAAATCTCAATCTTCCATGAGGACTGTAAAATAAGTCTGAGATTTACAAACTTCTGCAGTTATCTAGTGCAGCAAATCTAGTTTGGCTATATTCAAAATATATTCATAAACCTTTGAGACTTCATTCTATATGTATACTGTGAAATACACCAAATTCAATTTGGTAGCTTAAAATTCAATTTTGTTATCAGCATCCTTCAGACGTTGAAAGATGAACTTGATTTGAAGTCTATTGCAAAGTACAGTATTGATAAACTATCCTATGGTGTGCTGATCTGTGTACTGTATTACTGCCAGGAAGCTTCTGAAACCTTGGTGGAAAAATTCCTCAATCTTCCTGTTTTGACTATAAATTTTGAGACTTTGGAAAAAAAATTTCCCAGTGCTTCTGTTTGGATTAAAGTTACTCTTGCAGCTGGACCTTCTCTGCATAAAAGTCCTCAGAACAGTCGCCTTGGTATAGCAGCAGCTAATTCTTCAGCAATGAATGTTTAACAAGGTGTTTTGCATTTACCAACTCTGAAATTTTATCCACCCCACATTACTGCTGATAGAATAGCCATTGTTTATATTTGGAATGATTTGGATGGCATTAGAAAAATAAATAAGGCATAAATTATACAGATCATTACAACATATTTTTTTTATAAAAAAGAATTTGATTTACATTAACAAAATGCTGGCTTCATCAAACATTCACTGTCAGTCTTGTATTCAAATACTGCATTTCTTGACTTCCATCCACTGCAACAATTTCTGTTGCTTTCATGTGCTAAGCACTTTCACAAAATGATGGATATGCTAAGCTGCAGGTACTAAATTGGGGCAGGCAGCCTTAATGACAGCAGATACAGTTGTTCATGAATGGAATTTCAAATCTGGAAACCTGCTGCTACCAAACTTAATTAACTTTAAAGATTCTGATTGGTTAAGGAAATTAAATTCATGTGTAATCAAGTACAATCTATTTAAATGCAGATAAGTAAAATTGAAAAGCAAGAGGCATATGAGAAACAAGAATATTAGTTTTAAGATTATTTTAATTTAGTAAATGTAAAAAAAAAGCATTTAATCAGTTAAAATGTAATTACTTGAGTCAGCCCTTTGTTAAATATTGTTTATAATTTCCTAGATGAGAAGAACCATAAAATCCTGAAGTCCAGCCTCTTCTTGCAAGGAGAGTTATAACTTTTCCCAATGTAGCCTGCATTTTCTAAACATGGTGTATGAGCAAATAGACTGTAAAGAGTAACTTTCTGCCTCTATGAAAAAGCAAGAGTGCAGCTAAATATTTGTTTCACGTTATTGAATGTACTTGGATATATTCTTGAATATACTTTAGCGGAAATATTGCACAGTGTAGTCCCATTATATTGTGTTTGTATCAGTTTTCAACCTTTTAATATAGTTTCTAATTTTTGGAAAATTATATTATTATATATTATTATTATTATTTTTACAAAAATAATGCATTTACTAGAATCAAATTTTTAAAGTCCAACTGGGTTTTTGTTTTGTATTTGGCCTGTGCATCTTGGGTTAGTCCCCCCCCGCCTCTGTGTGTGTGTGTGTGTGTGTGTGTGTAATTTCTCATGATACCTAAAATAGTTTTACTTCAATAGTAATGTTATATTTTATCAAATGCATGATTTTAATGAACTGTGCATCTGAAACATTAACATATTCTTATTTTTATTTGTCCAGCATTCACAAAGCTGATTACTGTCAATGGACAAGAATATCATCTTCAAGTGGTTGACACTGCTGGCCAGGTATTAGTTTGGGTGTAGTATCTTCAGATTGTACAGATGCTTGTTGATGTCCTTGGAGAACTGAGTTATGGTCAAATGGGTTCAGTCTTTTTAGTGTTACCTTCTTCACACACATTATTGTAATATGAAGACTCCAGTGGTTAGGAGGCTGGAGTAATACATATTGGTCCCCCACCTCCCTTCCCAGCTGTCTCTTTCCATTCTTGTCTCATTGTTCCCTGGTTCTCCTCTGTTGAACATGAACATCTGAAGATCTGCAGTCCTGGAGAAGCGCAGGAGCACCGTGCTTTTGTTCAATCAAGCATAGGTACAATGCTTCTTTAGATGTCTCTGCTAAATATGAGTTTGGGAAAGAGGGAGGCAAGTACATTAGGATTCATCTTTATCTCTGCCCTCCCCATTTTAACTTTCCAAGTTCACCAAGAACAAGGAAAAGCCACTGTCAAGTCAATTCCAGAGGATTTATCCACCCCAGGTCCAGGGGGGAACCGTAACCTAAGAAAATGTCTCACACAAGACCATCTGTAATTCTCAGATGGATAAAGGGAGTGGCAAGATTCTGTTGCCACCACCTTATAATATAAGTAGTACTGGCAAAGTTTGTCCCCGGTCAAGAAAATGCTATGGTAAATGGCCCTATCTCTGAAAGGTGCTTGGACTGGCTAGGAAGGCAACCAAAATTGCTTTAGGACTTTAAAAATGTCTCATAATAAGCAGCAGGATTAAAATTAAAATCTTTGGAACTTAAGACTGTTGTTTGGTCTGGCCTTTTGTACAATACTATTTATGTCCTTTCTGGATTTTGCTATAAACTAAAATCTGAAGGGATTTTTTTTAAACCTTTGTAATGCAATTGAGCATGTACAAAGTTACTAAAGTAGTTTATCTAATTTTGCCTTCTTAACAGCAAAAATATAAAATTGATAAAATGTAAATCTAGTAACGTAATAGTTTATTTTAATAGTCTTCTTGCAACTCAAGTTTAATATAGCAACTTAGAAATGCAAAGTTCAATTTTACCAAATTCCCATTTAGCATTTGTTAACATCATTGTTTATAAACTTGATTATATGGGCATGCCATTTTCAGTAATATGCTTCTACGCCTTACATTTTCAACTGAATTCTTGCTGACCCTTGCATGGGCATTGAAATCTTTCAGCTATGCCTGGAATTTCAAGAATATAAGACATAGCGATAAAAAGATGTCAGTATGTATACATTCATTTATGGTGTTCCAATGATGTGTTGATTGTGTTTAATCTTAAGCATCAAAGATAAGTATGTGTTGATAGAGAATTTTTAATGAAGCTTTGTTTTCCAACAGGATGAATACTCCATATTTCCTCAGACCTATTCCATAGACATCAATGGTTACATTCTTGTTTACTCAGTCACTTCAATAAAAAGGTAAATATTAAATATATTACACTATATCAGGGGTTTTCAATCTTAAATCTTTGACAGCTTTAAGGCTTGTGGACTTCAACTCCCAGAATTCCTCCTCTAGTCATATTAGCTCAGGAATTCTGGGAGTTGAAGTCTATCAGTCTTAAACTTGCCAATTTTGAAGAGCCTTGCACTATGTTGTCTAAATTTGAGCTGTTTTAATCTGAGCTTCAGTCTTTCCACAAAAATGTATAGGCCGTGGTTGCTTTTATATGCATTGAGAAGTTACAAACACATGAGCAAAATACATACAACAATGGAAGGCTTAAAAACAGAAGAGTTGAATTGTATTTTATGCTTTTCCCTCACCCTGCCAGTTTCACCACTGTTCCTCACCAATGTGAAAAGGAAAAAAATATGTGATCAAAGCAGTAATTGCTATCTAATGTCAAAAGGACCTTTTAATAAAGCTAGGATATAAATTGAGTAAATGCTGTTAGTACAATTACAATCAGATTTACACTACATATTTAAAGTTATGGGCACCTGCGATAATCTAAATGCTAGTCTAAACACTGGGATTTCTGAACTGCATATGTGTGAGTTCGGAACAGTCTCAAAGTTATCCATTATTTTAGATAACATATTTAAAAATTAAACAATGGAACAAGTAAAAGTTTCCAATGATTATGCAGAAACTTGAAAAGGAACTTTCTGATTTGTTTCTCTCACGCTTTGCCCTAGCAAGCAAGGGGTGATAATTTATTCTAGTACAGTCCTGAATTCTCTACTAAGTTGGCATTTGGGGTTTTTTTGTCTCCTAAAGGAAAAACCTTGGTGCTTTCTCAAGGCCGCTAAAACTTGAGAAGCTAAATCCCATTACTCTAAAACTAAAACTTTTTGCCTTCAATTCGTTCTTGTATATATGTATATATTGGGATGCTTCCAATCTACAGCTGCCTGATTGTGTGTATAAAATAAGGCAGGCAAGCAGAGTTAAGACTCGGACAGACCTCCTTATTGGAGTTTGTGGCCCAGGATGTATATTATACAGGGCAGCAAAGAAAAAAAATTAATGGACCAAATATACTCAGCTTCTAAATTGGTGCTGAGGCCAACACTGGAAATTTCCTTTGCTGGAACTCTGCTTCATCTGATACAGACTCAATTATCACTTTCTCATATGTGTGTGTTCTTGGCTGCAGGGGATAGAAAATCTTTTAACTTTTGTTTTTTAAAAAACATTTAAAATAGGCTTCTGACGTTGCAGCTAGTTGGAGAATTAATAAAAGTTGTGATGCGGTAATCTTTGGTTTCCAAATTAATATGCTGAAAATTTTTGAGAAACGTCTTACATGCAAATGGTCTTTTTTTTTTTTTTTTTTATTAAAGCCCTTTCTTTCTGCAGTGGCTTTCAACAGATTTGTTTATGTTTATTGATTTCAAAGATTAGTTTCATTAGGATGTTTTGCCCCCACAATAATTGATCTTGTGTGAAGCGGCCAAGTATATATATCTTTCCAACTGACCTTGATAGGGTTAGGGCTCACCACTCTTGCTTTGCAAGCCATTGCCTTCCCAACTCCATGGATGCCCAGCCTTTCCAGGTGGCACTCATTGTTGGCATCCTCTCACAGAAACATGGAAAACTGATGACAGAAAAAGATTTAGTGATTCATCAAGTTTACCCATTAAGTTTTTGTTGTTGTTATTTTCTTTTTAATTTATTTATTATTATTTTATTTTAATTTTTTAACATTTTGTATCCAATTAGAAATCCTAAATCTGTTTTTAACAAAAAAATGCTGTGATTTTTGGAAATCTTAGAAATATGTATGCATAGCTTATTAATGTTTTTGAATTAAAATGACTGAAATCTCATGAGATTATGTGGCAGACCCTGGTTCTTGTAATATTGGATTGCTTCCTTTTATTTCATGGCATCTGTAAATGCCATATTACTTATTCCCATTTATTTTGCACAGGTGATCCTCAACTTATAACTCCCATCTCTAAGCAATACAGTTGTTAAGTAAGCTGCACCCAATTTTATAACCTTTTTTGCCACAGTTGTTAAGTGAATCATTAGGTGAATCATATAGTTGTTAAGTGAAACTGCCTCCATTGATTTGGCTTGTCAGAAGCCAGTTGGAAGGTCGCAAATGGGGATCACAAGACCCCAGGACACCACAATCATCATAAATACCTGCCAGTTCCAAGAGCCTAAATTTTGATCACATGACAGTGAGGATGCTACAACAGCCGTTAAGTACAATAACTGATCCTAAGACCCTTTTTAGTACTATCTTAACTTTGAATGGTTGTTAAATGAACGATCAAAAAGTCAAACATACAGTCTTTTGCTTATCCTGAAATATATGTCTTGCATTTTGGTATTATTACCCTTTTCTGCTTTTCCTTTGTTCCCATCTGGGTTTTCTTTCTTGGCATTTCATTTCTTTGTTTTTATGTTTCTTGTATTGTTACTGGTTTTTAATTTTATTAATGCTTTTAACAATTTGCAAACCCAGGGTTTCTGGGAATCAGGTAAATAATAATAATAATGTAAAACAACCTCCTTATTTTGAATATGCACTCATTGTATATAGTTATAATGAGATTTTACCATTTTTAAAAAAATCAAATTCATACGCAGCCCAATTAACATTTCTTGCCAAGGATAATTGGGCTAAAGATTAATTGATCATTTCAAAATGCATCTCTATGAGAACGTTATCATTAGCAAGTTTTCACTGATTATGTATGGACTAATTTTTTCCAGGTCTCGTTTGGCACTGGAGTGCCGGGTCACCAAATCTCTTTCTGCTCCAGACAACCCGCTGCCAGAAATGACCCAGTCTCCCTGGAAGGTTTCAATTTGCTCTCTGGAAAGACAGAATATTCTTTACACAACCATCATTCTTATTTTTCACATTTATTTCTAGGCAAATAGACACTCTAAGAATCATTTGATCTATTTAAAACTATTTGTAGACTGGGTAGAAATGTTACGAGTGCAACTTTGATTGTCAGATATAATGTCATCCTTTTATTTTGCAGTTTTGAAGTGATTAAAGTTATCCATGGCAAGTTACTGGACATGGTGGGAAAAGTCCAGTAAGTAGCAACATAGTCATTTTCATTCCATGATTCATTCTTTAAATTTTTTTCTATTGTCTTACTCTATGAATTTGATTCTATTCTGAAATGAGTTGTATGTTTTTTCTTCCTCAGGATTCCCATTATGCTGGTTGGGAATAAGAAAGACCTGCATATGGAACGGTACTGAATATTTCCTTTTAAACAGGAAGGTTCTACTGCAATCATGTTAAACTTAATATATAGTGCAATATTTAGGGGCCTAAATATTTTCATCTGATTCTTTTTCCTGGCCATTATTTGCCTATTATTTGCTTGTAAACCCAACTAAGCCTGGATCATTGGCCAGTCAATGACCTATTTAGTTGAAGGCAAGTATTGCGGGCCGCCAAGCACGTGCTATATTTATCCATTTATCACTTTTCCCAAAGGTCTTAGGGTTATTCGGGTTCAATCTCACAGACCCCTATGTAGCTGGTTAGATTAAGACCACATAAGAGGTTCAGGTTCACCTTTTGATTTTCATAGGATATGTAGGAGATCTAGTGTTACCTAATTCTTGACTTGCTTTCTAGTTCTACAATGAATCCATGTGGCACTCATGTTTGTGTATGCCCACACACTCTTACTCTCTTTGTAGGGCAAGCAGATGAAAATGTGCACTTGTTGTGAAAATGAATATTTTTCATTACATTAAGGCTTAATCAGGGATAGATCTGAGGCAGTAGTACATTGACAGCTGTATTTGTTAGATCGTTCTGAGGTTTTATTTTCTCTTTGGGCAGTGTTTTATTGCCTTTTGCTCCTCTTTGCATGTTTTATCAAACTTGAGATTTTCCCTGGCACATCATTTCATACATTACAATTATGTTATTTACATTCCTTGCTTCTTATTTAGGTTATTCTTAAGCATCAGGGTCTTTATTGCTACTGCTATATCTACCAGTACTACTGCATTGAGAATTTTGACCAGTTTCATAGCTTTTCAAGATGCTTGCAGTAAGATGAATAATACAACATGTACCTTTTCTTCATTGGACTGATAATGTGTGTTGCAGCAATAAAACTGCAGAGGTTTCTCCCTGTCTCAGTTGCTTTCTCTAACCTGACATTATTCCCCAAATACATTGGGATACCACTCCCATAATTTCTTGCAGTTGACTTGTTGGGTTCTATAAATCATCTAAGAATTCACCATATCTGGAAAAATTGGGCTAGCTCGAAAAGTTGCTTAATATCAGAGATATTTATATTTGCGTGTGTGACTTGGGGCTGGGCTCTTTGAAGGACTGCCTATCCTCTGTTACATCTACCTGGCTTACAGGATGGGAAGGCAAAGATTGTTATGGATCCTATCAATGAGGGGATATACATCTGGTAGGACCATGAAAAGGGCCCTTCTCCATCATGGCCCCTTCTCTATGAAACATAACCCCCACCCCCACCCCCCAAGTTATAGTTCACCCTCATCCAGAAGACCCTAAAAACCTGGTCTTGTCAGTGGTCCTGGGAACCCTGAATGGATACAGAGCTAATTAAAAAGCTGTTTTGATTGTATTGTTGTACTGTAGGGGTTTCTGTACATTTTTTAATGGATTTTGATTACATGGTGGATTTTTTAAAAATGTTATTACCCAACATGTGTGAGTTGGGTAGCTACGCAATTGTATTTTTGACTTAAATCGCAACTGAGCTAAAAATTGCCATTGCTAAGACAGATGTTAGCATTGAGATAGATGTTCAGTGAGTTTTGCCTCATGTTACGCCCTTTCTTGCCACAGTTGTTAAATGAATCACTTCAATTAAGTTAATAACACAATTGTCAAGTGAATCTGGCTTCTGCTATTGATTTGCTTGTCAGAAGATCGCAAAAGGTGATCTCGTAAACCTTGGGACCTCTGCAACTGTCATAAATACGACCCAATTGCCAAATGTCTGAATTTAGATAACATGACCATGGGGATGTTGAAACAGTTGTAAGTATGAAAACTGGTTATTAGTCACTTTATTCAGTGCCATTGTAATTGTCACTTAACAGTCACTAAATGAATGGTTGTAATTCAAAGACTACTTGTATAAATTTATTTAATAAATATTTAGTGCTTGGGCCAGAACTCTTAATTATGATAACAAATTCTTTGTTGTTACCTCACATTTTTGAATACTCTTTTAGAAGAAAGATTCCCCAAATAATGACCCTTTCTGAACTAGTCAGTATAGGATTCTGCAAAATGTATGGCATTTCCCTAATGGGCCCAATTGGCTGTTCCAAAAATAACATACAGCAAATTGCTTGTGAAGCTGTTGTAATGTGCAATTGGAGATGGTGCCTCAGTTGTTACTACCAAACAGTTGTGATCATTTGTGAAGTATAATGTCAGTCTATTATCTGAATATCCCTTTCCTTGCATATATACACACTCCTCACCTCAAAAAAGTGGGTGGAAATGTCTGTGCATCTTATAGAGTGAATATTGTGGTGGGAGTAGGTAGATTGGTGCACCGCTGCTAGGAAACACTGGAGTCTTCGCTGCCAAGCAGCTGATTGGTGGTTGGATCAGGCTCTCAGAATACCACCAATCAGCTGTTGTAGGCAGCGAGGATCGCCACTGCCACTGCTGCCTATTGCCATCCATTCGCTGATCACCACCCACCCGTTTGCCATGGCCCATTCACCGCCAGTGGGAGGTGGCGAATGGGCCATGGCAATCGGCAGTGAGCAGGTGGTGGTGAACAGGTGGTGATCGGCGGCAGTGGTGATAAGCAGTGATGGGCAGCAAAGACTCCGGTGTTCCCCAGCAGTGGCAGCAACTCAGCTCAGTTGAATGGTGATGGGCGGAGCCCTGTCGAGCCACGTACTGGGGCTGCGATAATGTGCTGAAATTGACCTTGCTGTTTGCTGTAAGGACACTAGCCAGATGAATACCGGATAGATGGTGGGAGTCAGAGGCAGATTTTTTTTTTCTTGTTTTCCTCCTCTAAAGGTAATGTACATCTTATGGTCCGGAGCATCTTATAGACCGAAAAATACGGGTATATAACAATAAGAGTCCGTTCCTTCCTAACCATATGTGATTTGCAAAACCCTGCAGTGGAAATGATTGCAGATTGCTTTTTCCATGCAGTGTTGATCCACGTGGTCAAAATTCAGACGCTTGGCAACTGGCTCATATTTGTGATGGTTGCAGTGTCCCTGGGTCATGTGATTCCCCTTTTGCAACCTTCTGACTGACAAGGCTACAAAAATCATACACCAGGATTCTACGGCAAACTACCGTTGAACTTCCGGGTTAGCCAATGGCTCTTCTCCCTATTATGAGTCCCTCACAACAAATTGCCTTTTTCTCCGCTCCAGGGTGATCAGCTATGAAGAAGGGAAAGCTTTAGCAGAATCATGGAATGCAGCTTTCCTGGAATCTTCTGCTAAAGAAAACCAGGTAACTATATATATATTCAAATCCCGTTATTGAAATTGAGCAAGAGAGAAACAGAACAACCTCAAGAGCCTGTAAAAATATTATTATAATTATTAAAACTTTTATGTCAACAACTCTGGATAATAGCAACAGACCAGCTTTCAGCCTCATACAGTTTTGCACAGCAATCCAGTCAGTTAGTTTATGGATAGGCAGAAGGTAAAACAATTTGTGATTTATTTCATTTTTAAGGGAGTCATTTTGCTTCTATTTTTATTTATTTTAGAAATGAATATATGCCACATGTTTTAAAAAATACTTACATCTCATGTCGTTAAGAGTTGTTTGTTTATTGCAGCAGCATTCTTACCCGGTCACATAAGCTATTATTTGGTTGCTTTCATAACCTGATGCTATTCCACATCAGACATTTCACTGGAACAACACAGGGAATCAACCATTTTTGAAATTTGATAATATGTGTTTTGTAATTCATGTTAGTCCTTTCTTCTGTATTGCTTTTGTCTTTACAGTACTTTTAAGAAAGGAAACATTTTCTAAACAGGCTTAAACAAAAATTTTGTCCTGGCATTTGGGATTCCTCCCTCCTTTCCTTCTATTCTCTCTTTTTCTTTTTAAATTCATTTCAAAGCTTGCTCTCTTCTTCCATTATTTCTCTAGCTGGAACTGCTGGTTAATAGAGTATGTATGTGGGAGAGGAATTTCCAAGTCAGTCTTTGTACAACTTGGTAATGGCCCTCTTTCAAGGGGGAAAATTCAAGACTGCCATTTATTTGACTCTGTCACAAATCACCATTATGTTACCCATTTCAGTCAGTGAGTCTTTTGTGAAACTGTTGCAGATATCCGAAACTGAATATAGCCACTTGATTCCAATTGCCTAAAATGTTTTTAAAAAAGGTAAAAGAGGATGTAGGTCAGAATCACTATTTTCCTTGACCCGTCAGGGCAGTTTAAGCTAGAGTATGAGATGAAAAGTGATCATGAAGTGGAAGACCAGCTCAAGGGTACCAAATCTTGACAACTTTAAGACTTATGAACTCCAATTCCCAGAATTCTCCAGCCACAATAGACCATTTTGAAATACACTGGAAAAGATATTACTAGTTTTCCACTCAATCCCATGCAGCCTTAGGTCATGGGGTTTGAACCTGGATTAATAATGATTATTAATAATTATATTGAATTCAGCAGTAGTAAAGTTAATGCCCTGGCTCAGTGGGTGAGACCAGCTATTGGTAACATACTCAACAAATCACAAACCACTGCTTATCTATTAAGATGAGAATAGATTTTCCTTGTATCTAAACTCCTGATTCAGTAATAGGATTTCTTTCCAGCAAAATAATATTCCTGGAGTGTTTTTCTTAAAGAGAGAGTGACTTGCAGATTTGAAATCTGTGTAGAAAAGAATGTTGATTAGTTGTCGATATAGTTTAGGATTGTGCTAAAGTAATACTCAGGAGAAATGAATTAACTTTATGGGCCGTTTATATATAGAGAGAAATACATAGATATGGTGAACATGTTCATTTGATTTTAGATTTTAAAATGTCACATGAGACCCTATGTACATCTGGCCATAAACAAAACACAGTTCAATTACTTGTTGTATTACATTTTTAAGATGCCTAGGGGTCATTAAAATCCATGGAACAAATTAGACAGGAAGCCCAATTCATAATTACACCTTGTTGACAAATAATTCTTGCAATATAAAGAGGCAGGTTATTGGATTTGCTATTGGGTTAATTCAAAAATGCTGAGAGATGGTTTCTCACCAAAAAATTTGCACTTCACAAATTACTGGTACCAATATTTTCTCTTAGAGCATTTTCTGGACAACTGTTTCTTCTTCAGTCTTAATCCTTAAATACAATCCTTAATGAATGTTTTAAAAACAATGGAGGCAAAAATTCTACTGAAACCAACAGGCACGGTAAGAGGCAGCTTGTTTTAATCAGGCTACAGAAGGCTAGTATTTGGGTAGAAAATCTGTAGTTCCTGGGTTGCTGCTCCTGTGTATTCCTTACTGTAGCTTTCCTCAACTTGATGATTTCTGGATAGGCTAAGATTACATTTCTCTAAATACGCTACCAGAACCTCCAGGGCCTCTGTGACTTTCAAAGAATAGGTGCAGTACCTAATCCACCCCACTTAGACACTAGCACTGGCACTGGGTATTAATCATTGTTCTAACACAAAAGAAAGAACTCTGTACAATTGTGCATTGGGTTCTTAGAAGATCTCCTTCTGTTTCCTGCTTTCAGACTGCTGTGGACGTTTTCCGGAGGATAATTTTGGAAGCAGAGAAGATAGATGGAGGATCTTCACAAGGGAAATCGTCCTGCTCAATGATGTGATTGCACACTGGAGGCTCTAAAGTGGAGTTAAGTCTTCTCTCTAAAGAAGCAAACTGCCCTGTTCCCCTCACAGTGAAACTACGCTTTTTATTCTGTTAACTTGAACTATATACACTCAATTTGAGACTTTTCCCTTCTGATTATGTTAAAAGTCTGGCTCAGAAAGGCTTCATTTTCATTTTTAAATTTTAAGCAATCATATTTTCAATTTATATATTTCTTAATATCATGACCAAGAATTTATTGGCATTAATTTTTAAATGTAATTGGATTAGAATAATCATCCAGATGAAGCATATTGTTACACTACTAACTAGGCTTAAATATCAGTGTTTCTTTGTGTTCAATGTATACTTGTAAATAAAATACTGCAAATTAAGTGTGCCTCTTATTGAAGTTCTTTCAGGATTGCAGTTCTTTTCACATTGACAATGCTTTGCTTCAGTTTCCCAGGATAATACAATTCAATGTGACATTTCTGAACTCTGATGGTATATGTCAAAGAGAAAATTCTCAGAGGTAACTTAGAATCATAGGTCAGGAAGGGACTTTGGGGCTCCTCTAATCCAATTCCCTGTCCAAGGCAGGAGATCTTATTACATCCGGGACAAATGATTGCCCAATCTTTTCTTGAAGGTATTCCACTGATTAATTGCTCTCACTTTTGGAATTTTTTTCTCTATGTATGTCCCATTGACAAGTTTCTACCCATAACTTTTTGTCCTGCCTCCCTAGACAATAAATCAATCCTCTTCTCAGTGACAACCCCTCAAATGCTGGAAGACAACTATTACATAATTCTTAATCCTTCTCTTAGATAGACTAGACACACCTAGCTTTTTCAACAGTTCATCATACGATTTAATCTACAGACCCATTATCATCTTGGTTGCTCTTCTCTGCACACTTCCAGGTTCTCAAAATATCTTCTTTGTATTGTGGTGATCTGGAGGATTTTGATGGATTGACTGATTGATATGCAGAAACAAAAGCTCCCAGCAAAAGCCTCATCCTAGCTCATCTAGGGTACTTGGGGAAGAGACAGGTCTCACAGCTCTCTGGAAGGTTAAAAGGGTGGGTTCCCTCAGATCTCAGGGTGGTTTCTCAAAGGGTTGGGGTGATCAGCAAGAAGGCGCACTTCTGAAATCCCATTAGGTACCCACATTTAAGAGAGAGGACTTAGAGTGTGCCCAGCTTCAAGGCAATAATCAGCCCCTTGAGGAAGACAACTGGGAGTCAATGCAGCTGACATAGTGGTGTTATTTGACACCCCAGGCTGCGCATACTACTGCATTCTGCACTAGTTACAGCTACCTAATTGTCTTCAAGGACAGTCCCACATAGAAGACATTGTAACAATCCAAATGGAAGATGGTTAAGGCATGGGTGAGGATGAGCAACTACTTTTGGTCCAGTGTCAATCATTTCAGCTGGCGAGAGCTTTCATGTGCAGGAGGAGGGATAACACTTCAGAAGGTGAGTGTAATCACACAGTTGAAATCTCCGCTATATGCAATCCAGAAAACGGGTCACAACTTCAATTGCAAGATTTCTACTGGCATCTTCACCCACCCCCACCCTGGAGATGTCCCTAATGACTGGTTCTTACTGTGTGGCAACACTTTAGTGATTATATTTTAATTTGGCATTACATGTGTATTTATTCTTATTTTTGGGAAATGTTTTTCCTCCCTTTGGGGTTTCATATTCTTGCGAAGATTATTTTCAGTTTGCAGATCCTTTGCTCTGAAATAAGGTTGGATCTGAAAGTGGCATGACAAATTTTCCTGTAAAGCTTATCCTGATTCAGCTGACTTGTAGTATGTGTGAATGTGAATGCATCAATTGACCACCATCACTGTGAATGTGTTTTAAGTTGATGCTTTTCCTCTTGACGAGTTAATGGAAGCAGGCTGCAGAACAATTGTTTTAAATTGCCAGCTATTTTACTAGAATAAACAGCATGTTGACCATTGTTGTCTTTGCTCACTTAATAGATCCTGCACACAGTATTACACACATTCAGCCATTGTAAAATTGCAATTAGGCAGAAAATCCAAATCACTTTCCTTGATGATGTCTTGTACAGCTAACATATTTTGGGGGTGAATCTCTGTGCTAATTGGAAAGAGTAGGAATACATTTCTATAAATTATACTGCCGTTTAATTTTGCTCCAAGAAAAATTAGGACATTACAAGATTCTGGGCCATAAGTCTTAGAAATTGGCAAATCTGAATCAGATTATTATTATTTTTAAAAGTATTCTAGGTAATTTTTTTTTGAAAAATTGATAACAATTTGTTATTAACAAAGAAGGGATTAGCATGCACTTTTCCAAATAGTTTTGAGTGCAGTACAGATAATCAATACAATCACAAATTGGGATTCGAACTTCTATTGCTAAGCAAGATGGTTGCTAAATGAGACACCTGATTTTTTACAATTTTTTTGCCACGGGTAAGCAAGTCAGTGATCATGGTTAAGTGCAGGGGTATCAAATGATTTCTTTGAGGGCCACATCAGGATTGTGTTTGACCTTGGGTGGGGGGGGCAAGGTGGGTATGTCCAGGGTGAGTGGCCAGTTCGATGTCATTCACATCAGAGGTGTCTGGTGGTCTGAGAGGTCTGCCAGTGAAAACAGGTTCCCAAGCCCCGTTTTCGGCTGCGACAGCCTCCTGCAAATCTCTACCAGTGAAAATGGAATTCGGAAGGGCCACCCTTCCAACCTTCCCAAGCTATGTTTTTGCTGGTAGAAGCACGTGGGCCGGTCCTTTGCTGTTTTCAGGGTGGCTCCGCAGGCAAGATTTAAGCACCCCACAGGTCGAATCTGGCCTGCAGGCCTCGTGTTGGACACCCCTGGTTAAGTGAGTCCAATTTCTATTGACTTGTCAGAAACTGGTTGGAAAGGTTGAAAATAGTGATCACATGACCCCAAGATACTGCAACCATCATAAATCCATGCTACTTGCCAAGGGACTGGTTTTTTTATTATGTAGCCATGGGGATGCTGTGATGGTCATAAGGGTGTGGGTCAGTCATAGCTCTACTTTTTCAGCACCCTTGCAACTGCAAATGTTTTTGAGGACAATTTGAATGGAATGCTTTCTGCTATTATAACAGAGGACTTAGGACTGCTGCTGGAGACTTGATCATAGAAAATCTCTGCTTTTGATGGCTAAGAGGCTGAATCAAATTCTTCTCCAAAACAGAGCACTAATCCAGGCAACATCTCCATGGCCATTGACCAATATATTCCATATTGAAACACATACAGGTAATCCTCAATTTAAAACCACAAGATGATTGAGTTTTGCCCTAGTTTATGACTTTTCCTGATAACAGTTGTTGAATGAATCATTTGATCATTAAACAAATCTAGCTTCCCCCGTTGACTTTGCTTGTCAGAAGGTCACAAAAGATGATCCCATGACCCCAGGACAATGCAACTGTCATAAATACATGCCAGTTGCCAAGTGCCTGAATTTTGATCCCATGACCATGGGGATGCTGCAACTGTCATAAGTGTAAAAAATGGTTATAAGTCATCTTTTTTCAGTGCCCTGGTAACTTAAAATGGTCACTAAATGAATGGGTATAAGTCAAGAACTAACTGTAGCATTCTGGCCCTGGGAATCCGTTTAATGGCCCTAGTCCTAGCAAGCTGTCTTCTTCTTCCTAGGGTTCAATTTCCCCTTCTCTGGAAAAAGAACAATTGCCATTAGCTTTATCCCCAGGAGTATTGGGGAGATTTAATTAGCTTATGCCCCCAGAGTGCTTTGAGCAGAGATCTTCCTGCTAATAAATGATGTGTGGGACCAAAATAGCGCTTGCTAAGCCAGTTTACTTTCATTCTGAATTTGCTGATTATTTGGGAATTAACCCTATAGCGCTCAGAACCTTTGCAAGTACTAGACTAGAGCATAGAAGGAAAGTCAGCTCAAAGATTATAGCGCTCTTTTGAATCCAAGAGAAGTTAACTTGCCTTCATTTCTAGCACCACAAATAGTAATAATGCTTAACAAACAGTGATCAGGTTTGCAGTCTGCTGAACAGATGTGCATATTGTAACTGTCAGTGTTTTTGCAGATATAGAAAAGTAAATCAGACATCCAGAAATCATATATTATTATGTTAACGTTACTTGTTACTAACTTATTAATGATGACCATTCATAAAGCAATTGGTTAGTAATAATCTTGTGTTGGTGAACTAACGATAAGTGATGTGATAAGAAAGCAAAGGCTAATTTTTTCTCAGATAGTTTGTTAACACGTATGGATAGTTTTTTGTGCTGTCTTACACCAGCATGGTATAAAAAAGCACGGTGATCTTGCTTTCTTGGGAAGAAATTAGGCTTGATGGATGTGTCAGATCCTCCTCCTGAAGTCACAGATAAACTTGCTTTAGAGGACTAAATGACAACAGAGAGTCCATGTTCCAAAACAAATTATGTATGTTTTTCATGTTGATTGGTAGTATTGTAAACCATTAGGTCCACAGAGGCAATTCTGCAAGAGTTTATATTTCGTATGCTGATTCCTTATCTGCTATAATATAGAGGACTGGAAATATCCAGGACTATTTTCCAATCATTTATGTGACAAACTAATAACAATCAATACCTAAATAATGTTGTTTACTGAAATCAGGATGAGACTAATTTACTACAGATTGTTTATGTCAGGCACAAACAACCAGACCCTTGTAGAGTTCAAGCTTACTACTTTATTATCCCAAAGGCGCTTTTTCAGGAGGTCACGGGACATTCTTGTTTTTCCTTTTGACGATGTTTCGCTTCTCATCAGGTCTGACAGGATAGTGGGGAATGGAAGGATTTATACTTCTTGCAGGCAATATAAGGATTTGCATCCTTTTAGAAGGTCCTTGAAGCACTTGGAGGTTGACCTGTGTCCTCTGAGTCACCTTCCATTCTCCACTATCCTGTCAGAGCTGAAGAAGCTTCTTGGATGAGAAGCAAAATGTCTTCAAAAGAAAAAACCAGAAAGTCCAGTTGCCTCCTAAAAAGACACCTTTGGACAGCTATGACCTGAATGACTGAGAATCTGTACAAACTTTTAGCTATACAATTTGGGATGAACACCCTTTGGAGCAGAGGTCTCCAAACTTGGCAATTTTAAGACTTGTGGATTGCAACTCCCAGAATTCTCCAGCCAGCTATGGGAGTTGAAGTCCACAAGTCTTAAAGGTGTCCAAATTTGGGGACCCTGCTTTGGAAGGTGTGGGAGTAGGAATGGATTTCCAGAGGAAAAAACTTGCGGACCACAGGAACCAGGAGTGCTACTCAGGTGATTCTGAGGACACAGATAAACTTCCAAGTGCTTCAATGACCTTTAAAACAGGGGTGTCAAACTCAAGGCCCGTGTGCTGGATCAGCCTATGGGGTGCTTAGATCTGGCCTGTGGGTTCACCCTGGAAATAGCAAAGCAACAGCCTGAGGTTCCTCTGCCAGCAAAAACAGAGCTCATAAGGATCACACGCAGCCCTCCTGAGCTCCATTTTCACCAGAAGGTGCTTGCAGGAGGCCACTGCAGCCAAAAACAGAGCTTGGGAGCCCATTTAGGGTGCACACATTGCAGCCCTGGTCAAAAGGGCCCAGTAGAGATTATACTACCTGAGACTTCTCAGAAAACAACAACTGGATGAAAAACCGCTGGTGACCTCTACCACTGCACCATAGAGAGTATCTTAATTTACTGCACCTCTGCATGGTTTGCCAATTGCACAGGGGCAGATAGGAAAGCACTCCAGAGGGTTAACATCATTGCCTCAGACGATCGTGGGTTGTTCTCTCACCTCTTTGGAAGAGCTTTTTAAAGGAAGTTCAAAACGTCTTCAAAGATCCATCTCATCCTGGGAACCCTTTTTTTGAACTATTACCATCTGGCAGACGGTACAGGACAATAAAAACAAGGACAAATAAGCTGAAAAACAGCTTCTGTCCCAAGGCAGTAGCTCTTTTGAATTCTACTGTATAGTGCAGTATTGGTGCAGTGTTGGGGGTTTTCAATTCAATGTGTGGAGGGTGAAGGATGATGTGTGTGTTGTTTATCATCATGATGTGCACTGAAGATGGTGTTTGATTTCATGGTATGAGGTGCAATGACAATAAACTAAAAAAAAAATAAAGTTGTTTTTTTTTTTTTTTGCTGGCAGAGTTCTCAGGCCACTACAGGCACCCCGGATACAAGCTATGTTGAGCTGGCCATGCCCACCCTGGCAACACCCACCCTGGCCCCTCAAGGTTAAACACAACCCTGATGCTGTGCTCCATGAAATCAAGTTTGATATGCAAAGGACCAGCTGCCTGCAAGGAATATACATCCTTCCTTTCTCCAGTATCCTGTCAGAGCTGAAGAAGCTTCTTGGATGAGAAGAGAAATGCCTTCAAAAGAAAAAACAAAGTTGCCTCCTTAAAAATCACCTTTAGGACAATCATAATCTGGATGAATGAGAATCTCTACAAATTTTTACTATTGTATTATATTCTGTCTATTATACAGGAATCGCCAGACTGTTGGCCTTCGCCTGGGAATACAGTGGATAAAATAGATACATATGGAGTTTTATGAGGAGGGGGTTAGTTCTGGATCTCTTGTGGCTGCACACAGAGCTAATTTTGTTCTTGACCCCCCCTTCTTCCCAACAATTTTTGATGTGAGTCTACATCAAAGGAATTCATAATTGGCCTGCAGAAATGGGAAGGAACACTAGGTGGCAGCAGAGTGTTTCTATAGATCTGTACTGCTGTCTAGTGGATCTTTACATTTTTGCAGCCAGATCTAGTAAACCTAAGTTTAGCTGGGGGATTTGGAGACTGGACAAACTATTAGGTGGCACAAGTTTCTTCTGAAGATATTTAGTTATTCCAAGATAGGATGCTTAAATTAAAACAGACTATGTAAGAAACAAGAGGTTATCTTTTCAGTATTTCTTTCTAATTTTAATTCAGTATTTGTCAACTTTGGCAGCTGGAAGATGTGTGGACTTCAACCCCCAGAATTCCCAACCAGCTAGGCTTGCTGGGGAATTCTGGAAATCTTCATCTTCAAGCTGCTAAGGTTGACAAACACTGTTTTAACTACCAAAGGTATTTTAAAGGAAATAGTAAAACTTAACACTTGTTATAGAACTGTCTCACAGAGTGATTCTTAAATTGTCAGGTTTACATTAAAATTACTACATCAATTGAATCTAAGCTTTGAAGTTCTTGCCAAATAAACATGAATTATTCCCAGGATGTATTATTTGGTAGACTTGCCCCTTACCTGGTCTCTGCTCACTTAAAGAAGAATTTGCATTGGTAGTCTTTGTAACTACCAACAGAAAACATCCCTAACTAAATTTATTTATTTATTTATTTGTTTAAACTTCTATACCGCCCCCTCTCCCAAAAAAGGGACTCGGGGCGGTGTACAGCCTACTAAAACGTACAAGATATACAATAAATACAATTAAAAATAAATTAAATAATTTAATCCGGCTGTCTAATTCAGATTCAATTTAAAAGTTAAAAACTAAAAACCCCAATTAAAATTTAATTAAAAACCTAAAACACAGTTACTGGGCCAGGCCGGCCTGATTAAAAAATAAAGTTTTCACCGCGCGCCGGAAGGTCAGGATATCCGTCATAGACCGTATCTCCGGGGGAAGATCATTCCATAGGGAGGGAGCCCCCACAGAGAAAGCCCGAACTCTCGGGGCCGTCAGCCGACAACGGCCAGACGGCGGTACCCCAAGCAGGGCAACCCTGTGGGAGCGTACTATATTCTCCATAATCAGGGAAAATGTTGTTTCTCCTTTCTATGTTTATATTTGATACCAATTTATTATTAAAAAGATACTGCAAAGCAGAAATGAAACTTAAACATTCCAGTGGATTGGATTATTTCAAGGGGCAATCTGGGGAAAATCTGGAATTGTGTTGTCTTGCCAGTCAGATTCAGACAACTGGGGTGGTCCACACAATGTGCAAACATTCCCTTTGAAATGGAAGAAGGGAAAAGGGGATTGAGAAATAACAATGGAGAGCATCCTAATTAATCTAAATATACAATTTAACAATGATGTTTACAAAGCTCCCAAAAGGAGATTTGCATTAGGAACCACACACAGTGTTACATGCTGGAGCAAAGCTGCATATTTATTTATTTGTTAAAAATGCTCAGTTTTCAATGAGTTGATTCACTAGATGCAGAAGTCAATCTGTCTTGTAGGAGATGCCATCAGCATGGATGAACAATGAATATTGGAATGGGATAAGTTATTTCTCCAGATTAAAAGTTTGAGTAGATGGAGCAAGTCTTTCCCTTCTAGATAATCTACTATGCTTCCTGGGCCAGAAATTGGAGAAAGGCAGGCCCCATCATAATTTCCAGAAAGGGACATTCATGAGCTTTCATAGATGCTATGAAACCTGGGTCTGATGCAATCATGTAGACTTTCAAGGCCCACAAAAGCACTGGAGTGGGGAACAAAACTGAACAAATTATTTTTTCTTCTTGTCTGACCCACATTCAATCCTGATGAAGCAAGAATAGATTTTCTTTTCTAAGATCATCTCTGCATTTCAGGGAGAAAATGTCCGTATTTACCAGAAACACTTTTAGTAAAAGTTCAAATGTCTAGATGTTATTTGTTCCAGCTTGAGAACTTTATCTTGTAAATGCATCCATTGCTTTAAGTGGTGGCAATTGATTTTTTTCTCCCTTGCAAATTCTGAGAAAGGATGAAAAAAGGCTATAAGGCCTTGTTATACAGCTGAGTCTCTAAGTTGGGTCACAGATCAGAGGGAAATTAATCAAAGGGGGCAGTTCCTTTGGGAGTTAATAAATTAGTAGGAATAGATCTGCAAAAAATTCAAAAGAATGAGAAAGCACTAAGAGAGGAAAAAATACATATCTACATTTATGAAGGCATTTTTGGAAATTAATACATTTCTAGATAAGAGGAAAGATTGGAAGAGCTTTGATGCCTTTAAACCCCAGAAGACTCCTGAGAATACCATGGGTAGCCAAGAAAACTAACTAATGGATCATTGAAAATATTAACCCGGAGTTCTCTTTTAGCTGCAATTAACCAGGCTCCAGTTAGTCTATTTCAAACTCATTATGAAAAACCCAGTTTTCTGAAGAAGACTTTAATGCTAGGAAAATTAGAAGGAAAAAGAAGGCGGCAACTAGAAGCCAGCGGGATGGACTCAGTTATAGTGATGATGGGGCACCATTGGAAGTCCTGAAAGACTGGGTTTGGGTTAGATCAGGGGTGTCAAAGTGGCAGCCTGCTGCCACACCACACAGGCCACACCCATCCCAGCTCCACAAAGACAAAAAACATCGTGATCTGTCATGTGATGTCATATTGGGCCTGACCCAATTAATTAGGAACTCTACTCACACTGGAGGTCACATCTTGGATCTAGTTTTTGTCTCAGAACAGTGGCAGAATGATCTGGGTATAGGGGATGTTATTATTGAGCCCTTGTCATGGTCAGATCATTCGCTCCTTAGACTGGACTTCCAGGCTGCACCCCCTCGTCGCAGGGAGGCAGAGCCAACACGATGGTTCCGCCCCAGGCGCCTGATGGACCCGAATAGGTTCCTGATGGAGCTTGGGCCGTTTCCCGGAATTCGAACACATGATTCGGCTGAGGACTTGGTGGCCACCTGGGATAGGGTGGCGGCTAGGGCCCTTGACCGAATCGTGCCCTTGCGGCCTCTGACCCGGTGTCAGTCTCGTTCAGCTCCATGGTTTACTGAGGGGCTGGGGGAGATGAAGCGCCGGAAAAGATGCCTAGACAGTAGTTGGAGGACTACCCACTCCGAATCTGACCGAACACTATTACGGTCCTATATTAAGACATATTTAGTGGCGATAGAGGCAGCAAAACGCTCTTATTTTTCTACGCTTATCGCATCCGCAAGAAATTGCCCAGCCGCCCCTTTTAGAGTGACCCGCTCACTTTTAGAACTGAGAGCACAGGAGGATCCTCTTCAGGAACGGGCTGAGGATTTTTCAAATTTCCTGCTGGATAAAATCACTCAGATATGGAGTGGATTGGACTCTGACTGGGCAAGTCTGGACGGGGGATCAGGAGCGGAATTGGGGAAAGTCATCTGGGAAGTGTTTGACCCTGTGACCCCCGAGGATGTGGACAGGATACTGGGCAAGCTCAATGCTACCACTTGTTTACTGGATCCGTGTCCCTCCTGGCTAATATTAGCCACTTGAGAGGTGACACAAGGTTGGTTCCAGGCTATCATCAATGCTTCCTTGAGAGAAGGATTTCTGCCTACCGCCTTGAAAGAGGCGGTGGTAAGACCCCTCCTCAAGAAACCGTCTCTGGACCCAAATCTGTTATCTAACTATCGTCCAGTCTCCAATCTTCACTTGTAGCGAAGGTTGTTGAGACTGTGGTAGCACGACAGCTTCCCCAGCACCTGGATGAAGATGTCTATCTAGATCCATGCCAATCAGGCTTCAAGCCCGGATACAGCACGGAGACGACATTGGTCGCATTGGTAGATGATCTCTCGAAAGCCCATGACAGAGGTCATTCCTCTGTCCTGGTCCTGTTAGATCTCTCAGCGGCTTTCGATACTGTCGACCACAATATCTTATTGCGTCGTCTGGAGGGACTAGGAGTGGGGGGCACTGTTTTGCAGTGGTTCTCCTCCTTCCTCTCCAATCGTTCGCAATTTGTGTTGACAGGGGAGCAGAGATCGACCTCAAGGCCCCTGATTTGTGGGGTCCCTCAGGGGTCGGTGCTCTCACCTCTACTGTTCAACATTTATATGAAGCCGCTGGGTGAGATTATCTGTGGCTTTGGGGTAGAGTTTCATCAGTACACTGATGATACTCAGCTGTACATTTCTACCCCAGGCCACCCCAACGAAGCCGTCGAAGTGATGACCCGGTGCCTGGAAGCTGTGCGGGGTTGGATGGGGTGAAACAGGCTTCAACTCAACCCAGCCAAAACTGAATGGCTATGCTTTCCAACACTCCGATACAGCCAACTAGTTCCATCATTGACTGTTGGGGGGGGGACTCTTACCCCCACTGACAGGGCACACAATCTGGGTATCCTCCTTGATGTACGGCTGTCGTTAGAAGAACATATCGCGGCTGTCACCAGTGAGGCTTTCTACCAGGTCCGTAGGATCTACCAGTTGCGGCCCTTTCTGGATCGGGATGCGCTTCGCACAGTCACATCCGCTCTCGTTATCTCCCGCCTAGACTATGCCAATGCTCTCTAGTTGGGGCTGCCCTTGAAGAGCACCCGGAGGCTCCAGCTGGTACAAAATGCGGCCGCGCGGGTGATTCTGGGGGCTTCTCGGGGCTCTCATATTACACCACTCTTGCGTGAGCTGCATTGGCTCCCGGTGATCTTTTGGGTGCGTTTTAAGGTATTAGTTACCATCTTTAAAGCACTCCATGGCTTGGGACCTGGGTATCTGCAGGACCACCTACTTCCATCATCAATCTCCCATTGCCCAGTACGCTCCCATGGAGCAGGCCTCCTTGGGATTCCGCCGGCTGGATGGCTGGTGACTCCAAGGGTGCGGGCCTTCTCTTTGGGGGCGCCCTCCCTCTGGAACAAATTGCCCCCGGAGATGAGGATCATCCCTGACCTTTTGACCTTCCAGCGTGCATTGAAAACTTACCTATTCCATCAAAGCGGTCTGGCCTAGGGTTTTTCATTTACTTTAAATTCGGTCAAAATTGCTCTTAGTCCTCACTTTTAAATCCTTGCCTCATCCCGTTTATTTAACAACCAAATTTTATTCTTTAATTATTCCAACTATTGTATCTTCAAGATATTTCTAATATCTGTACACCGTCCTGAATCCCCCAAGGAGAGGGGACGGTATATAAATCTTGAAAATAAATAAATAAAATAAATAAATATGACGCGATCGAGTTTGACACTAGTGGTTTAGATCATTGTTGAGAAAATTTAACTCTGCGGTCACTAGGGGTCAAAATGATGGCACATAATCAATAAAACAATGGTGTTCAGGAACAAATTCAGATAAATTTCTGGGGAATTATAGCAGAAGAATCCTTGGGCTTAATTTGCACCAATGGGGCCTACAAAACATTTCAGCCTTGAAGTAGGAAGGACAATGCTTTGGATCAAAAGCAGAACAGACTTTTGAGTCCCTTTTGGCCTGCCAGAATGGTTGCCCAAACTCAAGAAATCACATCTCCCACGTCAGAAGCTGCCAACTGAGCATGAACAAAACCATTCCAAGTGGATTATGTGAGCAAGCAATTGACACCTCTTAATTCAAATAAGTTCCCAACCTGGCTATCCCAAGAAAAGAAGAATCTTCTTTTAGAAGGTGCCGGTAAGTAGAACATGTGTGTCCTCCCATGCAGCTTTCAACTTTGCATCTCCAGTGCTGCACATCCCTACTTTCAGTGTTGCCAAGTTCAAAATAAAAGATGTATTTTCAAGCCATGACAGTGCACATCTTTGATAGTCTCGCAACTGGGTTTAACAATCTATGATTCACTTGATAACTGCAGTGATTCCCTTATCAACTATGGCAAAATGGGTCATAAAATTGGACGTGATTCCCTTAACGATCACCTTGCTTAGCAACAGAAATTCTGGTCCCAATTGTGGTTGTAACTCGAAGATTACTTGTATGTCATATTTAGGATCCAAAGTAAAAAAAATTGCTTTAGATCCAGCATGGATCATCTCCTTATAGCTGTTGGAGGCTTCTTAACATTTCCTTAACTGAAATGTGTTTTCCTGGGAGCTCCCATGTTACGCCACTCCTGCGCAAGCTTCATTGGCTCCCGGTGGCCTTCCGGGTGCGATTCGAGGTGTTAGTGACCATCTTTAAAGCGCTCCATGGCTTGGGACCTGGGTACCTACAGAATCGCCTACTGTCGTCATTGATCTCCCGTCGCCCAGTATGCTCCCATAGGGCGGGCCTCCTTGGGGTGCTGCTGGCTGGATGGCTGGTGACCCTAAAGGTGAGGGCCTTCTCCTTGGGGACACCCTACCTCTGGAACAAATTGCCCCCGGAGATGAGGACCATCCCTGACCTTTTGACCTTCTGGCGTGCGTTGAAAACATACCTATTTCGTCAAGCCAGTCTGGCTTAGGGTTTTTATAGGGTTTTAAATTGGTTTTAAGTGGTTTTAGTTTTTATATCCTCGATTGAGTTTTTATTTTTCAGCCACCTTATTTAATCTTTTTTAATTGTTTTTAAATATTGTATTTGTTTTGTGTTTTAACTTTGGCTGTACACCGCCCCGAGTCCCCGCAGGGAGAGGGGCAGTATATAAAACTAATAAATAAATAAATAAATAAATAAATATACAGTCTTTCTCTCCATTGTCTAGATGTTTTTTTGAGTTATGTGCAGAGTTCACAGGAGTGGACACATTGCTGTACAGTTAGGTCAGGGCGAGAACAGAGGTTCTTATGGTTGATGTGTTGTACATCATGTTGTATTGCTAGCACCTTTCTATTTTGCATCCATGCCCTGCACAAATCTAGTAAATTCAATAATTTTGAGTAAGAGGATGATTTGTTGATGTGTTGAGTTTTGATGTGCATATTTACTATATAGATGCTTCTAAGTCCTCCTATTGAACTTTAGGGTACATATAAACATAGAAAACCTCAAAGCTGGTTTGGGTTGATTTGTTTCACTTTATATCTGGAATATTCAGGTTGTATTTAAAATGCAAATATTTATATGTTCATTTGGGCCTGTTGAACTTTAGAAGGATTTTGTGAACATTCTTTTATTGTGCTTTCCTGATGTTGAATTTCCAGAATACATTACAAATGCCAAGGTTTTATGTTGGTTAGTGGGAGTATGGCTGAGCTTTATGCATGATAACTATTTTGACCTGATGAAAGACAAAAGTTAGCCAAATTTTGCTTGCTGGTTGTAGAATCAGGAGCGATAACTGTGGGGTTTTTTTTCCCTAATTGAGCTGTAATCTTTATTTATGGACACAAGAATTATAAGCAATATTTGATTACATAAACTATTTAAATAAAGTAAAAATGGTTTCATAGAAGTGGACAATATATATAGAGAGAGCCATGTTTCAATTGAATGAATGTGGCCTAAGCGTTGAGCCGGTTTGAGAAGCAGACCTTCTCATATAATGTAGAGAGAAACAACATGGTTCTAAGTTAGAGTCAAATGATCCCTGTTTCTCTCTCTGGTGGAAATGGGAAAAAATATAATTTTAAAAACTAATGCAGAACTCTTCTATAGAAGCTGGAGGAAATAAGTTGTATTGATATTATTTCACTATTTGTATTTTTAATATTTTAATATCTACAAGTTATGAGAACCTTATGCCTCTCAAGCATCAGATTTAGAAAGGTAGGTGCTAGGCAAGGCACTCTCAGAAGATTGGAAAGTGGTAGTAGAAACTACCAAGTTGCTATCTTGAAGCAGAAGATAAAATCCAGAATGTGAAAACCTGGAAGGGTTCTGGGAGAGAAAGTTTCAAACCTCCAGTTTTCCATCAAAAAGCTTAGCTATTTCACCTCTTTCCCTATGCTGGGAAGTGTTTCTAAGTGATGTCGCAATAAATATTTTGAAATGAACACTTTTGTTCTCTTAATAACTTTTGTTAATGCTTATCGCAAAAGCTAAAAATGTCTTATGAATGAAGGCAAATATAAGTGTCCCAGATCAGTCACTGGGACTAGAGGTTTAGTCTTCTGAGCTTTTGGACTCATGCTTTCAGAGAGAAGTTTCCTGAGGAAGGGTTCCAGCACAAATCCGAACATACGTAAGACAACACTTGTAGTCCCAGTGACCAATTCAGACAGGATTCTGCTAAAAAAATATTTTATTAAAGAGTTTCTTTTATATTTTAACTAATTTTTGAGCTACTGTTTCCCAACACAATCCTTTACTATTGCTTTTTAAATTTTTTAAATATGTTTTAAAAATCTTTGTTTTTTTCTGTAAGCTGAATAGCAAGTCACAGTAAGAATTATAAGCAGACCAGATTTATATATAAACAATTCACTGATGCTGATTATTTTCTTTTTTAAAAGGTTTATGGCTTTGATATTACATTTTTCCAGTATCCTAGATTCAATGTACAGTATATTTACTCAGAAAAATCTGTATTTTCTGTATTTTCCCAATGGTATACTGAAGGAGTATGCAATCTTCTTCAGGATGAGCAAAGACAGATATTTTTTTTTTGTTAAGACAAAGCTTGATTTGACTTGATTTTAATTTTAATTTCATCAAAATTGAATATTCTAACATGTTAACTCCTTTGGTCATCACAAATGATGATCATGCAACCCAGGGATTCTGCAACCCTTCTAAAATACCGTACATGCTGCTTGCCAAGTACTCACATTTTGATCATGTAAATGTGAGGCTACTATGATAATCATAATTGCAAGGATCAGTCATAAGTCACTTTTTTCAGTGCCACAGCGATTTCAAACAGTTACTAAATGAATGGTTGTAAATTGAGGATCATATATTATAGCAGGGATCTCCAACCTTGGCAACTTTAAGCCTGGAGGACCTCAACTCACAGAATTCTCCAGCCAACAAATCTGGTTGGGGAATTCTGGGAGTTGAAGTCCACCAGGCTTAAAGTTGCCAAGGTTGGAGACCCCTGTATTATAGGATCAGGCCAAGCTAATGAGTGAGAACCAGTGGTGTATTAACCGTTAAACAGCCTAAGCACGTGCTTAGGGCACCAGGGGGGCACCACAAAAATGTTTATGTAGCCTAAGTTTGGCTTTGTTTGTACAATATGTACAAAGGAGGGGGGCACCAAGATTTGTCAGTGCTTAGGGCCCCAGTGAGCCTTAAACCTCCACTGGTGAGAACAAACATATGCCCCCTTCTTCTGCCTTCTACACCTGGCATTTTCCCTCAGGAATGGAGAATTATACTGGATTGCCCTTATACCTATGTTTCTCAACCTCAGTCCACATGTGTGGACTTCAGCTCCCAGAATTCCCCAATCAGGATGGGTGACTAGGGAATTCTGGGAGTTGAGGTCCAAGCATTATAAAGTGGCTGAAATTGAGAAACACTGCCTTCTAGATCAATGAAGACTCTCAGTCATCCAGGTAGAATTGCCTGGAAGTTAAGTCAAGGCAAATGAATTTATTTTCTTTTTGGTTTGAGATATTCCTCTGCCCATTCCAGCAACTTTTTCAGTCTGAACAAGTTGGTGAGGGAAATCTGAATAGGCAGACAGCCGTTGGAATGTACCAACTTCTAAAATTCCTAGGGGTGTTCTCACACCAATTTCAGGGTTTCTTTCCCAAAGTTTGTGGTGGTTAATATGTCAATGAGAAGTCCAGTTGCCATTGTGGGAAATTAGCACCCACCCCACTCCTAGAAAAATGAAATATCCTAAGAAATATTTAAAAGGCAGAATATTTCCCCTAAAAAGAGAAGTAAAAACTCAGAAGCAGAAACTCACCCCCAACTTTGTTAATGGGTGGCCATTAAGACCTGGGCCAGAGTATTCTACATAACAAAGGCCTCTGCTCTTCTTACCACCTGGCCTGGGAAGATTGCATCAGCCAGCATTCAGGTGAAGCCATGTGGTCCAGACATTGCCTACAAAGTTAGCTAAGACCCCTGGGATAAGTTTTTTACACAGGAACAGGAAACACTAAGGTGGGGCCCAACAGAGAGTATAAACAATTGCACTCTCAGCATCTTTTTCCTTCTTTTCCTTCACCCAACATCTTGAAGCACCTTTTCACTTTGGAGCTCCAAGCCATGTGGTCCTGTCCACCATTAAACCATCTTTCCAAACAACTTCCTTGTTTCCAGTATCTTTCTTCCCCACTTGGAAATGAACCCAGAAGAATAATTCTTCCAACACCATGATTGAACTTCCAGACCATTTTACTTGGAAGATCAAGAATTTGTCATCAACATATTGTCACACAAATCTTCATTGACATATTGCTACATAGGGGAAGAAACCCTGAGGTTGGTGTGAGAATACCCCCTAAGAATTTTAGGAGTTGGTACATTCCAACGGCTTTCCTATTCAAATTCCCTAACCAACTTATTCAGACTGAAGAAGCTTCTGGATGGGCAGCAAAACATCTCAAATCAACAAGAAAATAAATCCAGTTGCCATGACTCAACTTCCAAACACTGCCCTGTAGGCTTTCAGCATTTATCTGGCTGGATATTAGTGTTCCCTAAGGGATGAAGCGGAGGAAGGATTCCACCATTTCTGTCTCATCCCCTGACAAGGGAGAGAGTGGCTGAATGCTGATCTCACTGTCTGATTTTCTCCTTTCCTTGTACCATGCGCTTCCTCTGGATGAGCCAACCCATCTATCAGAAGGCATGTGTGTGAGATGCATGCCAGAGAATGCCGAAGGGGGTAAAGCTCTCCGCTGGAGTCAGGGAGTGCTTGGCTTGTACAAGGCACAGCTGGAGTCTTGGTTTATGCTTCCTGGATCTAGCCCAAGAAAGCATCTCAAAGGAGGGCAGAAGACAATAATTCTAGGCACGCCGGCCAAAGGGTCTGAATTTCCCTGCCAATGCTTCACTGTGGCTAGAGAGAGTCTCTTTCTTCTGATGCATCAGCGAAAAACTCTAGCACAGTTTTAGTTAAAAACACAGCATTTTCCATGGGGCAGGATTGTTGCTGTGTTGGGATCCCCTCACGCATCTTTTTCTTCCTCCTTTTTTTTGAAAAAGAGTCAAGTATAGCAAAGGTCAGAAAAATACTCAGCTTGAGACCTCAAGGTAGTCCTTAGAAGTTTCCAGATTCTTCTGCCAAAATTGCAGGCAAAACTATCAGGTTAGTGGGGGAGGGAAATGTCCATTTCCAATGGATTTGTGTCACCTCCCTTCTCAAACAATGGGGACATACAGTGAAATTTCAGTTCCTTCCAATCAAATGGCATCACTGCTTCCTCAGCCTTACTCCCTGTCACCACTGTCCAAATTTCTGTAATGAATCAACCCAAGCTCTAAAGAAACAGAAAAAATTACATATATGTGTGTGTACATGTACATGTGTGTGTGTGTGTGTGTGTGTGTATGTGTATATATATATATATATATATATATATATATCCTGGTAAGCCTCAATCAAGGGAGGAAGCATACTGCTGTCGTTTTCTGTCTTTCAGCTCATCACCAGAGACCATCCAGACAGAAAGCTACTTGTTTCGTTAGCTGACGAGCGCTAACTAGCTCGAAATAGATCTATCCTCGTCTCCCTTGTTTAATTTTTTACAGCTCAAAAACCTAACACACATATAAACAAAAGACAATGAAACAAATAGCTTTCTGTCTAGATGGTCTCTGATGATGAGCCGAAAGACAGAAAAGGACAGCAGTATGCTTCCTCCCTTGATTGAGGCTTACCAGGGTGTTGTAACACAAGTATATACACTCATTCCCCTGTATCGCTGATCTGAATGAAAACCAGTGGCCCAATGGCAATTACAACTGTCTCACATGTAATACTTCCCTGGTTCGAATCCCAGTAAGGGTATGGCTAGCTGACGAGAACTAAGTAGCTCGAAATAGATCTATTATTTATCAGCTCAAAAACGTAACACACACACACACACACACACACACACACATATATATATGTGGATCTTTGGTAATTCGGGTTTTCTCCGGCATAAACTTGGAAGTATCTAGGCAACGTTTCGATGAAGTCTCATTCATCATCTTCAAGCTTGTGTCTTCGGCTTTGTGCTTCTCAGAGTAATGTGAGCTTGCAGCTGTTTCTTCATTTTAACTGTCAGTGGGGGTGGCTTGATTGGGTGGGGGGGGGTTGGTTGTGTTCTGATTGGCTGTGTTCTGATTGGCTGGGGGTGTGTTCTGTTCAGGTGGGGGCTTAGTTGTGCTCAGGTTAGTCTTAGTTGCTGGGGGATTTGAAATGGTGAGCTGTGATCCTGCTGTTTGGCTTCGCATTCGTGGTCGTGCCACATCTTCATGGTGGGCATCAGTTCCCTTCATGTATGGGTTGGGGGGGTTTGAATGAATGGTGCTTTTGGCTTTGTGCTTGTGCAAGCAAAGCGTGATCTGAGCTGCTGTCTCCCTATATATACTGATGGGGAGGTTGGCTGTGTTGTCATTTCTTGATTGGTTGATGGAGTTGATGTTTGCAGATTGGCTGGCTTTTTCTTAAGAACATGTGTGGTTGAGATATTGGCTGTGTGTCTATCAGCCTCCTGTGTTGTAACAATTTGGGTAATGGGCTGTGTGATGACCTTCTGAATTCTATTGTTTTGACATCCTGGGTCTTGTGCTGTAATCTCCTGGGTCGTAATGACAAAAAACGGCTGCCAAGCCTGACACATAAAATTAAAAAGAACCCAATACACAAGCCTGAGGATGGCAGATGAGATTCTGCTGAAACATAGCTATAATAAAAGCACAAATATTACGTGGGAAAATACCCGAAGAAACCTAAATACCATTATATATATATATATATATATATATATATATATATATATATATATATATATATATATATATATACTTTGTATTACAACACCCTGTTAAGCCCCAATTAAGGGAGAAAGCATACTGCTTTCTTTTCTGTCTTTCGGCTCATCACCAGAGACCATACCGACAGAAAGCTATTTGTTTCGTTGCCTTTTGTTTACATGTGTGTAAGGTTTTTAAGCTGATAATTTTTTTTTTAAATAATAAATAAGGGAGACTAGTATAGATCTATTTCGAGCTAGTTAGCTCTCTTCAGCTAGCCATACCCTTACTGGGATTCGAACCAGGGAAGTATTACATGTGAGGCAGTTGTAATTGCCTCTACACCACTGGCTCTCTCCTTATCAGCTCAGGCAGGGGAATAAGTATATACTTTGTATTACAACACCCTGTTAAGCCCCAATTAAGGGAGAAAGCATACTGCTTTCTTTTCTGTCTTTCAGCTCATCACCAGAGACCATACCGACAGAAAGCTATTTGTTTCGTTGCCTTTTGTTTACATGTGTGTAAGGTTTTTAAGCTGATAATTTTTTTTAAATAATAAATAAGGGAGACTAGTATAGATCTATTTCGAGCTAGTTAGCTCTCTTCAGCTAGCCATACCCTTACTGGGATTCGAACCAGGGAAGTATTA
Source organism: Bungarus multicinctus (assembly GCA_023653725.1). Taxonomy (NCBI): domain Eukaryota; kingdom Metazoa; phylum Chordata; class Lepidosauria; order Squamata; family Elapidae; genus Bungarus; species Bungarus multicinctus. Next base: position 8,779,226 of record CM042840.1, on the reverse strand, counting down.
CATGTGAGGCAGTTGTAATTGCCTCTACACCACTGGCTCTCTCCTTATCAGCTCAGGCAGGGGAATAAGTATATACTTTGTATTACAACACCCTGTTAAGCCCCAATTAAGGGAGAAAGCATACTGCTTTCTTTTCTGTCTTTCGGCTCATCACCAGAGACCATACCGACAGAAAGCTATTTGTTTCGTTGCCTTTTGTTTACATGTGTGTAAGGTTTTTAAGCTGATAATTTTTTTTAAATAATAAATAAGGGAGACTAGTATAGATCTATTTCGAGCTAGTTAGCTCTCTTCAGCTAGCCATACCCTTACTGGGATTCGAACCAGGGAAGTATTACATGTGAGGCAGTTGTAATTGCCTCTACACCACTGGCTCTCTCCTTATCAGCTCAGGCAGGGGAATAAGTATATACTTTGTATTACAACACCCTGTTAAGCCCCAATTAAGGGAGAAAGCATACTGCTTTCTTTTCTGTCTTTCGGCTCATCACCAGAGACCATACCGACAGAAAGCTATTTGTTTTGTTGCCTTTTGTTTACATGTGTGTAAGGTTTTTAAGCTGATAATTTTTTTTAAATAATAAATAAGGGAGACTAGTATAGATCTATTTCGAGCTAGTTAGCTCTCTTCAGCTAGCCATACCCTTACTGGGATTCGAACCAGGGAAGTATTACATGTGAGGCAGTTGTAATTGCCTCTACACCACTGGCTCTCTCCTTATCAGCTCAGGCAGGGGAATAAGTATATACTTTGTATTACAACACCCTGTTAAGCCCCAATTAAGGGAGAAAGCATACTGCTTTCTTTTCTGTCTTTCGGCTCATCACCAGAGACCATACCGACAGAAGCTATTTGTTTCGTTGCCTTTTGTTTACATGTGTGTAAGGTTTTTAAGCTGATAATTTTTTTTAAATAATAAATAAGGGAGACTAGTATAGATCTATTTCGAGCTAGTTAGCTCTCTTCAGCTAGCCATACCCTTACTGGGATTCGAACCAGGGAAGTATTACATGTGATTTTTTTTACATAAAAAAAATTATCAGCTTAAAAACCTTACACACATGTAAACAAAAGGCAACGAAACAAATAGCTTTCTGTCGGTATGGTCTCTGGTGATGAGCCGAAAGACAGAAAAGAAAGCAGTATGCTTTCTCCCTTAATTGGGGCTTAACAGGGTGTTGTAATACAAAGTATATACTTATTCCCCTGCCTGAGCTGATAAGGAGAGAGCCAGTGGTGTAGAGGCAATTACAACTGCCTCACATGTAATACTTCCCTGGTTCGAATCCCAGTAAGTGTATGGCTAGCTGAAGAGAGCTAACTAGCTCGAAATAGATCTATACTTGTCTCCCTTATTTATTATTTAAAAAAAATTATCAGCTTAAAAACCTTACACATATATATATATATATATATATACTTTGTGTTACAACACCCTGTTAAGCCCCAATTAAGGGAGAAAGCATACTGCTTTCTTTTCTGTCTTTCGGCTCATCACCAGAGACCATACCGACAGAAAGCTATTAATTTTATTGTCTTTTGTTTTACATGTGTGTAAGGTTTTGAGCTGATAAATAATTAAATAAGGGAGACTAGAAATAACTCTCCTAGTCTCCCTTATTTAATTATTTATCAGCTCAAAACCTTACACACATGTAAAACAAAAGACAACGAAACTAATAGCTTTCTGTCGGTATGGTCTCTGGTGATGAGCCGAAAGACAGAAAAGAAAGTAGTATGCTTTCTCCCTTAATTGGGGCTTAACAGGGTGTTGTAACACAAAGTATATACTTATTCCCCTGCCTCAGCTGAACAGGATAGAGCCAGTGGTCTAGTAGCAATTACAACTGCCTCACATGTAATACTTCCCTGGTTCGAATCCCAGTTAGGGTATGGCTAGCTGAAGAGAGCTAACTAGCTCGAAATAGATCTATCCTAGTCTCCCTTATTTAATTATTTATCAGCTCAAAACCTTACACACACACACACACACACACACACACACATATAGAAAGTGAAGAGGAAACAAGAAAGAAAGAAAAGAAAAGAAAGGAAGAGAGAGAGAGAGAAAGAAAGAAAGAAAAATTCTATTGCACTCAATGGTCTAGGTTAGATGTTGAAAAATTATTTTTCAGAGAGTACAGAAATCCTAATCCTCTTGTTTGATTCAGGCTTCAAATGCTGTCATTCGAGTGCATAAATTCTTCCATCCATTCAAACATATAAGATGCTAAATCTGCTATTATTCTTTGCTACCAAATATGTTTACAGAATTTTACAGAAAAAAAGATCATAGCATATCAGTCAATGTATTTTATTAGATGGTGTATGCTGAACACAATAAACCCCAGGCAGAGAAAGAGATTTGGAAATAGCAACATGCATAACAGTCCTTTATATTTAACATGTTTCTCACAATGCAAGGAGCATGCGTGGGATTCCTCTCACCATTTTGCACACTTTGCTACAATCCATGGATTGTCGTAGATAAAAAGAAGTGAGCTTGATGTTACTTTCCTTGAAAGGATCCTGGAGAAATGCTCATCTGATCCAAACCCTTGAGTTAAATCTCACATATGTAAGATGAGATACTTTTATTAGTAAGTGGTAAATCAATCTTCCCCAACAGATTTCTCCAAATACATTAGGCTGGAACTATCACAATTTTCCAGCTAGCATGGGCAACATCTGGAGGATACCTGGAAGATAACAGCTGGTTGTAACCATAAGTGTCGTCCTCTCTTGTAGAGTGGACACTGGGCTTTCAATCTCCAAGGGCTGCTGTGAGCCATCTGTTAATCCAGCAAAAGAGAGTAGATACTGCAGAATATCAGCTACATGCTATGCAAGAATGCAGAGAAGCAGGAACATCCAAAGATCTACCCAGGGTTAGTGCAATTAAGTCTGCAGCTTGAATTAATTCATGCTGGTTCTCTCTAAGATGTTAGAGAAAAACAAATCCTTACTAACGTCCATTGATATTATTATCCCAACACATAATGTATGTTGTTGTTTTATGAAACAGAAGCAAAGGGAAGCTTTTATTCCCTTGCTATCTGTATCCCACCTTTATTACATTTACAAATATATAAAGACTGTGAAAAAATCCAACATACCTTCTTGTTCTTCTCAGAACAACAACACTGTGAGACTCTCTTAGGGGATAAGAGAGAGTAACTGGGCCAAGATCACTCAGCCGGGTTGCATGGCTAAAGCAGGATTAGAACTCAAAATTTCCTGGTGGTTGGCCCTCTCAGCTGGCTTTCATGGCTAAGATGGGACTTGATCTCACAATCTCCAGCTTTTCAGTCTGGTGCCTTAATCATCAGGCCAAACTGCTTTGAGGTCCTTAGTTTGAGCAACATGTCTCAAAGGTATATGCAAAGCTTCCACTGTTCTGCTCCCTTAGCTTCTGTGATTATGTTCCAGATTCTTTACAAGTTGATCTCGACTTACGACCAGTCACTTAGCAACCATCTGAAGTTGTGATTGACATGAAAAAAGGACTGACTTGATGATCGAGGCCTCTCTGCAATCACATGACTGAACTTAGGGCACTTCCATTTTTGGGTAAAATCATGTCTATACAAATTTATTTAATGTTTAATGACTGGCACAAAAAAAGGTCTTAAAATTGAGTTGCAGTTGTAATGGGCAGGCTCCATTACAGTCATATGTCAAGAACTACCAAGTATTTCTCAACATTGGCAGCTTGAAAACGTGTGGACTTCAATTCCCACCATTCCTCAACTAGCATGCTTATTTTCTTGTAATCAAGCCATCATTTAATTGTATCTCTCATCCAAAGGGCAAGATCTTCATCTGCATTTCTAGTTATCAGTAAGTTGAAAGCTTTCAAACTCCATTTGCTGTAACTATTTGGACTATAAAGAAACATAATGGAGTTATGGAAGTTAATGTTCAGAACTACATTCTCATGAGTCAGAATATCTGGTATGAATTCATACAGGCCCTGTAATTCATTTTACTTTGCAAATTATTCCAAGTTATTGGCTGTTATTGGCTACGGAGACACAGCATTAGACACATATTCCTGACTGCCATTGACAGCCCTGGTTTGCTCAGCAAGAAAATCATCTCACATTAAGTTGTTCTAATCTGCCAGAAAGTCTGCTGAGTGATCTACCTGAATCTGCTCATTTCCAACAAGAACGTTGTCGTCTTCTTCGTCTTGGCAGTGTAGTGGGAGGCTGAGCTGCTCACTTTCGATAATGAACATCTGGAGGAATGTATGCGCATGCCGCATGCGCTGCCCTGGAGTTCACCCTCTGTGTGAGCTGTGGGGAGGAGAAGGGGAGGGGGAAATGGCTGTTTCTCCCCAAGGCAGTCTGACTTAGATCAAGAAACCTTGCAGCATTCTTGGCACATAGGCTGATGATAATTCAGGCTGGGCTGCTCTTAAAATGATCAAAATGCAGACTGGTAGCTTGGGATTAAGAGGCTCTAAGTGAGGATCAGTGAGTTGGTGTGGGCAACAAATGAGAACGAATCCGGCAAGTTTCTGAGAAGCCTGGGTGTCTATGAATATTTACATGGATGGAATGGAAGCCACCTCCAATGTTGAAAGAACTTATTGAGTCATCAGCTTGCTGGAAAGTATTCACAAGGTTCATAGTCAGCGGTGCCTTCTAGCCTGCATTAGCTTGGCTATTGAAAGAAAGTATGAGACCCCGGGATAGCGTTCAGACCACAGAGCAAAACTGGATAAAGATCTGTTGCTATCTGTAAGTTCTCCACAGCATGAAGTCTCCATTGTGAGATGCTGCACAAACAAACAAAAAAACAGACAAACAAACAAAGCCAGTAGCAAGGGTAGAAGAGTAGAATAGAATAGAATTCTTTATTGGCCAAGTGTGATTGGACACACAAGGAATTTGTCTTGGTGCAAATGCTCTCAGTGTACATAAAAAGAAAAGATACATTCATCAAGAGTCAAGAATCATCAGGTACAATACTTAATGATAGTCATAAGCAATCAAATCATACTAGGAAACAGTCAATATAGATTGTAAGGATACAAGCGACAAAGTTACAGTCCTACGGTCACAAGTGGGAGGGGGTGGGTGATAAGCAGTGATGACAAGATTAACAGTAATAGTAATGCAGACTTTGTAAATGTTGGACAGTGTTGAGGGGATTATTTGTGTAACAGAGTGATGGCTTTTGGGAAAAAACTATCCTTGTGTCTAGTTGTTCTGGTGAGCGGTGCTCTATAGCGTCGTTTTGAGGGAAGGAGTTGAAACAGTTTATGTCTGGGATGTGAGGGGTCTGTAAATATTTTCACAGCCCTCTTTTTGACTCATGCAGTATACAGGTCCTCAATGGAAGGCAGGTGGGTAGTAATTGTTTTTTCTGCAGTCCTAGTTACTCTCTGAAGTCTGTGTCTGTCCTGTTGGGTTGCAGAACCAAACCAGATAGTTATAGAGGTGCAGATGATAGACTCAATAATTCCTCTGTAGAACTGTATCAGCAAACTCCTTGGGAAGTTTGGGGATTCTGAGTTGGTGCAGAAATAACATTTTTTGATGTGCTTTTTTAATGACTTTTTTATGTTAGGTGTCCATTTTAGGTCATATGATATAATAAAACCTAGAAATTTGAAGGTCTCTATTGTTGATACTAGTATTGTCTAGTATTGTAAGAGGTGGTAGTATGGGAGGGTTTCTTTTAAAGTCTACCATCATTTCTACAGTATTGAGTGTGTTCAGTTCCAGATTGTTCCGGTTGCACCACTGAGGCAAGTTGTATTACCTCCTGTCTGTATGCAGATTCATTGTTGTCTCGAATGAGACCAATCACTGTTGTGTCATCAGGAAACTTCAGTATTTTAACAGATGGATCATTAGAGATGCAATCATTGGTATATAGGGAGAAGTGGAGATAGCACACAGCCTTGGGGGCCCCCTGTGCTGATTGTACAGGTATCGGATGTGATTCTACCTAGCGTCACTTGCTGCTTCCTGTCTGTTATGAAACTTATGATCCACTTACAAGTGTGTTCAGGTACCGCTAGCTGGTTTAAGTAGCTGGGTAGAAGAATCATTGATTCAAAACAGATGGTCCATTCTCCAAAGCAGCTGAAGGCAGAACAAGAAGCAAAGGATGGAAAATAATCAAGGAGAGAACCAACCTAGTAAAAAAGGGAAACTTCCTGACAGTGAGAACAGTTAATCTTTGAAAATTAATCTTCAGAAGTTTGGGTGCTTTGTCATTGGAGGTTTTGAAGAAGAAATTGTACAACCACTAGTCAGAAATGATATAAGGTCTCTGGCTTGAACAGAAGGTTGGATCTTTTCTTTTCTTTTTCTTATATGTATCCATGTATTCATAACCTATGTTTTTACCTATACCTATTATCTTGTAAGCAATTGACAAAAATAAATAAACAAATAAATAAACAATAAAAGTCCCCTTCCAACTCTATTATTCTGTTTCTAATAAAGAGCGTATTTGTAGTTCAGGGTTGAAATGAGGAGTACCTGGTGCTCCCTGAGTTTGGTTGTTTTCTTGAAGGCGGTTCATTATCCAGAATAGGCAACTTCATCTGATCATATAGCACTGGTGACGTTATCTAATCTGGGCAATGAAACAGCCTTGGTGGTGCAGGCTGTTAATCATCTAGCACTTAGTGCAAGCTGACTGCAATTAGTACAGGTTCAAATTCCACCAGGCTCAAGATTGACTCAGCCTTCCATCCTCCTGGGGTAGGTAAATTGAGGACCCAAGATTGTTGGAGGCAATAAGCTGACTTTGTAAAAATGCCGCTTAGGGTGGCCAAAAAGCCCTAGTAATAAGCATATACAATGGAATGAAGGCTATTGCCGAGCACTTAGCATGGTGCTCCTTAGACTGTAAGCCGCCCTGAGTCTCCGGAGAAGGGAGGCATATAAATGTAATTAAAAAAAACAACAACCAACCAAGCTCAGAGAGCACAAAGATTCTTCATTTCTATTTCATTAGGTAAGTGAGTGTGTGTGTGTGTGTGTGTGTGTGTGTGTGTGTGTTTGAGCAGACATATCTATCTTTAAAAATTATTGCCATATTTTGAAACGAGTCTTTTCTAGCTGAAAACCCTTTACGTCTGTGATGGCGAACCTATGGCACACATGTCAGAGGTGGTACGCAGAGCCCGCTCTGTGGGCATGTAAGCCATTGCTCCTGCTCAGCTCTGCTGCACATGCATGCATGTGCCTCTCACCAGCCAACTGGTCTTTGGGTCCCTGCTGTGCATGTGCGGGGTGGGGCGAGAACACGCACACATTGCATTTTGGGGGTGCCTGTGCGCGCTTTGGGCACTCAGTATTGAAAAGGTTAGCCATCACTGCTTTAGGTGCTTTAGGTGATGAATGGCAACTCCCATCACTCTCAGCCTTTCCATTCAAGATATCTTAATTAACATGCTATGGATGCCATGATGTTGTTCTCTTTCCATGACATTGTCTCTCTTGGATAACTATTTCCTTTGGCTCGGCAGTGTTGCTCCTTAAATTGCAGATCTGAGTTTTGTAAATCTACAGTGTTGCAGTACCACGTGGTATAAACCCTTTACCCATTTGGAAGACCTCTTGCTTCACACAGCCTGAATTTGTAACCCTCCAGGCAAAAAACAACCTTTGCAGAAAACCAGATGTTAATTCTTCCAGTCAATTTCTCAATGCCTCCCCAAAAAAGAAAGAAAAACCGTCAACTGCCAAGAGTGATTGACCTTACTTAAATAAATCCAATATTTCCCAGGCTCTGCATTGTACTTTTCTCTTTGAACATACACATGGAGGCTCTACACAGCCATGGACAATTGTAGTACAACCATTGGGGAAAGTGTTTGATTGAAAAATGGTGTACTTAGACAACAGTGGGATTTACGACCAGAATTAGAATTAGAATTTCTGTTGCTAACAAAGGGGGTTGTTGGGTTCTTTTTTTGCCATGATTAAATGAATCACTGTTGGATTTTAAAAATTATTGCCATATTCTGAAATGAGTCTTCTCCAGCTGAAATCCAACCTTTCTCCACTGATTTTGCTTGTCAGAACCAGTTGGGAAGGTCACAGCAGTTGGGGTGACTGCAGGGATATTGTGACAATTGTAAATGCAAGGATTGACTGTAAATCAGTGGGGTTTTTCAGCGTCCTTGTAACTTCAAACAGTTGCTTAGCAAATGGTTGTACGTTGAGGACTACCTCTCAATCTGCCCATCAGGGTTGTAAACTCTATCTCTGATATATTTGTGTGCTATGTTGCAACAGAAGAGAATGTACTTATATTTATCAATTATAAATGTATTAATTTATGTATCATAAATATATATATTTATTTATTTATTTTATTATATTTATATACCGCCCTTCTCCCGAAGGACTCAGAGCGGTGTACAGCCAACCATAAAACTATTTACAATTATAAAAGTTAAAAGAGAATTAAATATCTTAAGGCTGCCTAAAATTATACCCTTCCCCCAATAAATTAATAAAACCCCAAATTTTAAAATCCCAATTTAAAACTCAAATACTAAATTACACTAAAAATCCCATTTCAGCCTAGATCAGCCTGCTTAAAGAGCCATGTTTTTAATGCACATCTGAAAGCTCTCAGGTCGGTGTTATTGCGTAACTCTGGAGGCAGACCATTCCAGAGGGCGGGAGCCCCCACAGAGAAGACCCTACCTCTAGGAGTCGCCAGACGGCACATGGAAGCCGTCGGCACCCGAAGAAGGCCCTCTCTGTGGGAACGCACAGGTCGGTGGGAGATTACCGGCAGAACGCGGTCCTGCAGATAACCTGGTCCAATGCCATGGATCGCTTTAAAGGTCAAAACCAGAACCTTAAAGCGAACCCGGAAAACCACCAGCAACCAATGCAGTTCGCGCAGGAGAGGCGTCACATGGGTGTTTCGTACCCACCTGCGCGGCCGCATTTTGTACCAGTTGAAGTCTCCAGGTGCTTCCTGCAGGGAGCCCCATATAGAGAGCGTTACAGTAGTCCAGGCGAGAGGTGACAAGGGCATGAGTGACTGTGCGTAAGGTGTCCCGATCCAGAAAGTGCTGCAACTGGTGAATCAGACGAACCTGATAAAAAGCCCCCCTGGAGACGGCCGTAATATGTTCTTCTAAAGACAGCCGTGCATCCAGGAGGACTCCCAAATTGCGAGCCCCCTCTGTGGGGGGTAAGATCTCTCCCCCAATAGCCAGTGACGGAGTCAACTGACTATATCGGGGCGCCGGAAACCACAGCCACTCAGTCTTGGAAGGGTTGAGCTGGAGCCTGTTACTGCCCATCCAAATCTGCACGGCCTCCAGGCACCGGGACGTAGCCTCCACAGCATTGTTGGGGTGGTTTGGGGTGGAGATGTAAAGCTGAGTATCATCAGCATACAGATGACACTACATCCCAAAACCATGGATGATCTCCTCCAGAGGCTTCACATAAATGTTGAACAAAAGAGGGGAGAGGACCGACCCCTGAGGCACCCCACAAATGAGGGGCCTAGAGTGGACCTCTCCCCCCTCATCAACACAAATTGCGAGCGGTTGGAGAGGAAGAAGGAGAACCATCATAGGATAGTTCCCCCAATCCCCAACCCCTCCAACCACCGCAATAAGATACTATGGTTGATAGTATCAAAAGCCGCCAAGAGATCTAACAGGACCAGGACAGAGGAATACCCCCTGTCACAGGCCCTCCAGAGATCATCAACCAATGCGACCAATGCTGTTTCGGTACTATGCCCGGGGCCTGAAGCCCGATTGGAAAGGATCGAGGTAAGTTGCTTCCTCCAGGTACTGAGGGAGCTGACGCACCACCACACTCTCAACAACCTTCGCTAAAAAGGGAAGGTTGGAGACTGGACAATAGTTATTTAAAACAGCCGGGTCCAGGGCAGGCTTCTTGAGGAGGGGTTGCACCACCACCATTTTCAAGGCAGTAGGGAGCGACCCCTCTCTCAACGAAGCATTGACAATCCCCTGGAGCCAGCCTCGTGTCACCTCCCTGGTAGTCAAAACCAACCAGGAGGGACACGGGTCCAACAAACATGTGGTGGTATTCAGCCCCCCCAGCAACCTGTCCACACTCTCAGCGATCATAGGGTCAAACTCCTCCCAGATAATAGTCTCAAGACTTGCCCCGGACACCTCCCTCGGGACCACCCAATTAGAGTTCAGCCCGCCCCGAATCCGAGCGATTTTGTCGTGCAGAAATCGGGAAAACTCCTCTGCCCTGCCCTGCAAGAGGTCCTCCCGCGCTCTCGGCTCAAGCAGGGAGCGGGTCACTCTAAACAGAACGGCAGGCCGATTTTCTGCTGACGCAATAAGGGCGGAGAAATGCGAACGCTTTGCCGCCTCTATCACCACAAGGTAGGTCCTAATATAGGACCTCACCTGTGTCCGGTCGGACTCGGCGCGGCTAGCCCTCCAATATGCCAGTTGTCAAGCAACCAAGTTTTGATCATATGACCATGAGGATGCTTTTATGGTCATAAGTATGAGGACCAGTTGTAACTCACTTTTTTCAGGCGATGGTTTCCTGCTTAATCAGAATGTTGGATGAAGATCTCAAAGGTCCCTCCCAGCTATGTTATGCTGTTAACAGTTCAGGCTGGAGTGTTTTGTAAAACACACATATAGCACATATTGAAAACATGGAGAACAGCTATCAATCCCCCCACCCAAAAGACATAAGGCCTTTTTGATGATGATGTAATTCTGAAGCTGACATAGTTCAGGGATAGGACACAGATGATTTAAGGAGTAATTTTCACCTGGAAAAGGAACTAAAGCTGAGTTAAAGATTGGCAGAAGCACATGGCTGACTTCTAAACACCTGGAGGGACTGAACAATAGAAACAATATGATGTATTTGTTTTCCAAAATAGCAAAAATCACAGAGAATACACCAAAGAGAAAAGAGCAGAAGACTTTTATTTGCAAAGAATGTGGGCCTTAGCTAGCAGTCAGCAGTAGCATCCAATGATTGCCAACACACCTTTCAACTGATTTGATATTGACTAAAATGCTGTGGAATCTTTTCTCATCTATCAATCCAAGAATCTTGTTGATTGAATGAAATGCTGAATTATAAGAATATATTTTTCAGGAATCAGACTATTGTTATAACTATTACCTCTCTGATAAAAAGTTGGTATTGATATTTTCTGGTCATCTTTCTTATCATGGACATGCAGAAGGCGTTTAGGGCATTTTCCTGCAACTGTATTTCCAAGGGAATAACAACATAAACAGTAGAATGTGTGAGATGGAGTATAAGAAACTCCAAATATTGGAGCTGTATTTCTGAGGAAACTCAGACTGTACAGCTTGCGAATAACTCAATTTGTTCTTCCAAGGATTCAGCATTTCCCCCACCTGATAATCATACTGAGGGCTACATTATGAAATGATAGATTTTTGTGCCAAAATGCATGAGAATAGAATTCCAAATTCAATGGCTTCTCTCCAGAAATTCATCTCAGGAGCCAATTAGAAGAAAGTGCATTGTAGAAGAAACAATTGCCTCATCTGTCAATCAAAGGTTTCAGGTGTCCTTTAGATATTGTCCATGGGAAGGCATTTCTATACTTGCTATCTAACCCATTTGGAAGTACCAAGGTTGGGTAAAATGGTTATAATGTCTAACCAAGAAAGAATCCCACCCAATATGGCCTAGTTTTAACTTAAAGGACATCTGTCAGGTGTATTTCAGGTAAAATTCAGAAAAATGCTTTATATTAGAACAGGAAGACAATGCTAGGAATGAACAAGAGCCTATAAATGCAAATTTGTCTTTTCATAAATCAATTACTTTTACTTGAATAATGCTGTCCTCATCTTTGGTGATGCTTCCTAAATGCAGTCGTTCCCATGTGCAGTTTCAAACATTCAGAAGGCAATTGAACAAGATTCTTAGGTTGCGTTGAAATATTGCCTTCCAAGGCCAGAAACAGGACTCTGGTGAGAAAACCAAAGCTTTCCTTTTGCAGAGTCAGTTTTTTTCCCTGCCCTTCCAAATTGTGGTATTGAAAAGGTTGAAAAAAATGAATGCCTTGGCAGGAAGTGGCAAAGGATGACTCTGAAGATTTGAAGGGGTTTTGATTCACCTCCAAAGCAAAAGAGTACCAAGACCAGTTGTTGAGCTAGTCTAAGTTGATTTCTTCTTATAGAAAAGAGAGTGAGAAAAACATCCCCTAGGTTGGAAATGTTTCCAAACACTTTCGCATTGTTGGTTTTCAGTAGGACCCCAGGTATCTTGCGAAAATTTGTCTGAAAAATTGGATTGTACAGTTTATTTATTTGTCCCAACATTATTATTTATACAGATAACCCGAGGCAAACATATTTAATTTATGTATATCCTGCTTTTATTTTTTTTTACAAATAACTCAAGGCGGCAAACATACACAACACACTACACAACAAGAACAACACCTGTGAGGTGGGTTGGGCTGAGAGAAAGGGACTAGACCAAAATCACCAGCTGGCTTTCATGATTACGGTGGAATTAGAACTCAGAGTCTCCTGGTGATTTGCCCAAAGTCATCCAACTAGTTTTCATACCTGAGGTAGGTCTAGAACCCACTGTCTCTGGGTTACTAGCTTGGTGCCTTAACCACAGGATCAAACCCAGTTCAAGTATGTTAATAACAAAAAAGAAAGGAATTCGTTTTCATTGAAAATTAATGAAGGCAGGGGAAATTTGATTGAGGCAGAGGAAAAAATATCCTTCCTTAATTTGGCCATTGATTGAAATCAAAATGAGAATGAAGATTGCTTTTCTTTTCTGTGATTGAATTTGCAGCAATTTTTCAGCTTCATCTATTGCTTTTCAGTGATGCCAAACCCAGCTTTGCTTATAGAGAGTTCTTCTAGATCTCATCTGCCCTGTAAAAATAGCAAATTAATCCCTTCTGGAAATAATTAGGTGACAAGCAGTAATGCTGTTTGCCACTTAAAGTACACTTTACAAAAAGATATATACCAAGATTCTCTTCCAAAAAGTTGGAGGCAAAAAATAAAATGACATTTTTGGAGCCTAATGCAATTTTGCCTGATCCTGCTTGTGTTGCTGCACTGAATTGCCTGGCCATGTGATCAGAGTTTCCAGAAAGGCAATTTCTCCGAAATATAAGCATGCAGAGAGTGAAAAGTGCTGATACTTGCACAGTGGGACGTGATTATCTTGGCTTCTCACAAGAAATAATAACATTGGGGTCATCTGAACCTGTAATAATAGTCATCAAAAATAGGACTCATGTTTTATAAGTCCTGCTTTTATCAATTTGAAATCTCAAAGGATACTTTCATTTTAAAAAAGCCTCTTTGCCATTGGAAGAAGAGTTGTTAGTGCATACACTTTCATACACATACAAATAAACAGATGCCTGTTTCGCATTCTGAGCAATACCACTCTAGGTGGCCACTGTAAACGCGGTGTGTGTGCTTTCATTTGACCTTTTTCTTGTAACATTTGAAGAAGAAACTTTCGCGGTTTTGAAATGATGGTTAAATCAAGTGCATCATGATTAGGATGCCAAATTTGGGTTGTATTATTTTTTTGTCCAAGTATTATGGAACAGGTCTATTAAAATACTTGTCTGTTATGGAAACAGAGAAGAGCCACTGTTTGCTCCAACTGGACATGTCATGCCATAATAAGTACAAATGAGTTGAGAGTTGGGTCTCCCAGCATACTTGGTAGAACTTTGGTAATACCCTCATGGTATCTTGGCTTCCTGAAGTATGGAAGATGATGTTACTTGGTTTGGGCAGTGAAACATTTGCACTGAAATAACCAAACTCAGGGAGCACAAGGACCCCACAGTTCAACCCTGAGCTAGAGATTCTCCTTATACATTACACAAGTAGATAACCATCAATGCTAGAAAGGAGTGGGGTTTACTGTTTGATTGTTTGTCTGAGTTAGTATTCCTTGATTGGGTAGTGGTTACTGCTTGAAGCAATGAACAAAAGCCTACTTAAGGAACAATCAAGAACATTGCCACCAACACTGATAAGTCACTAGTATATATAGAGTAAGCGAAAACCCATTCTCTCCTAGCACTGATGATGATACCTACTTGGGTTAATGAAACATCTGCAAGAAAATGAAGAGAGTACCAAGGACCCCACAGTTCAACCCTGGCCTACAAAGCTTCTCTTATATTGCTATTGAAACAAACCCAGTAGTTCTCCCCATGGGTTGGATTGTCAACTGGCACATTCCAATTTCCAGATTAAATCCAAGTCTCTGCAGGAAATTCTACCCACCTGCTGTGAGTTCCTTCTTGTGCCTTCTTCACTCAATCAAAAAGAAGACACACCTCTTCATGCATCCCCCAAAATTAATTTCAGGTGATACTTTGGCTTAACATTTTAGGATTCCTCTGATTAGATACATACTTTAGTATTCTCCTTTTATCAATCTGACAACTAAGGTCTTCCCAAGTAATTTTCGGGTAACAAGGCCTTCATAAGGAGTTTACTTAATCAGGTTTCTATCCTCACTGTCCCAAGTTATGATATCATGAAAATATACCTATTATAAGGCCATAGAACATGACTCATGACCATAATTGAGCACAAAATTTCTGTAGTTAAGCAATTAGTTAAGTTTAGCTTTGCCCCCATTTTATGGCCTTTTTTGCCACAGTTGTTAACTAAATCACTGCAGTTATTGAGCTAGTGACATAGTTGTTAAGTGAATCTGGCTTTGCTTGTTAGGACACAAAAGGGAATCACAAGACCCCAGGATCCTGCAACTGTCATGAATATAGGTCATTTGCCACGCATCTGAGTTTTGATCAAGTGACCATGGGCAGGCAACAACAAATAAGTATGAAAAACAATTGTAAGTCATTTTTTCCCAGTACTGTTGCAACTTAAAACAGTCACTGAATGAACTATTGTAAGTCGAGGATTTCTTGTAACCGTTGCCTGGATATTATGTACCATGGCAAAATTACAAAGCTGAGGGCCATGTAACATGGTCACCTGCCAAGCAGAATTATCCTGCAGATTACCCTGGATTTCAAATGTAAAATTGCTTGTGTCCACTTTGAATTCAAGATCAACACAATGGAGAATATTAATTTAGGGCAGGGGTGGAGAACTATGGCCCTTTTATGACTTGTGGACTTCAACTCCCATGCTGGATCAGAAATTCTGGGCATTGAAGTCCACAAGTCATAAAAAGGCCATGGTTCTCCACCTCTGATTTAAGGATGATGAATGGGTTAGGGGCATAATGTTTAGCATAAGAAGAAGGGATAATCGCTGTCATAGTCCACGCATGCCTTTGCTTGCTTGACAAAATTCTAACTACATAACCATGGCTCTCCTGTTTCCCCTTGAAACCAGAGAGCTGAGAGTTGCACTTCCTGTTTGCCAGAACAAAACCACAGGATTATCCTGTGTAAATTGAACTGGAGAACTGTCTGCTCCAAACCAGATGGTTAAAGAAAATACATAAAAGATTTCTGTTTTCATCTATCTGCAGTTAGATAATATCATTATGGACTCTCTCCCTCCCTCCCTCTCCCTCTCCCTCTCTCTCCCCCTCCCTCCCTCCCTCTGACACATGAACACCTTTATTTTAAGGGCAAAATAGATCATGGCTGAATTGAATTCCATGGCTGAATTGAAAATGCACCCAGCAGACTAAGGGCATTGGGTCTCCAACTAATGAAAACAGGATGCTTATGAATTAGCCATTTTTCAGTGTAGAAAGGGATGATGACTTATCACCTCTAGAACATGTTCAACTAATCTTCCTCATGTTTGCAAATAAACCTTCCATGGAGGGCGGCTTGTTATGGATATTTTTGTTCAAAGTGAGTGGTGGCCTGAGATCTGAGGCCTTGAACTCTCATGGACTGGTTGATCTCTTACAAACAAGAGTTCGTTTTCAATTGTCCTTGTTCATCCTCTTTTCCAACTGTATTTAAAAACTCCAATAGATTGAAAGGACAGAAAGCAACATGCTTCACCATCATTCACCTTGCTGCCCTTTTAAACTTTAAAAGGAGTTTCCAGACTGTGAGTATTCTGCTTCTTAGGGTCAGCGAAAGTTTAAAGCATGGATATCAAACTGATCATACCATGTGACGTATTGTGATGTATCACAGTGTTTTTTGCCTTTGCGGTGCTGGGGTGGGCATGGCTTGTGCATGATTCTTCCAGCCCTTGGGCTGCCAGTTTGACAGGCCTAGTTTAAGGACCCGGAAATTCTTCAGAGTTCTTCTAGATCCACGTTTCTCGATCTTAGCAACTTTAAAGAGGTGCGGATGTCACTTCCCAGACTTCCCCAGCCAGCTTGGAAACTTGAAGAGGTGTAGGCATTAACTCCCAGAATTCTCCAGCCACCTTACATATAATCCTCAACAGCCATAGTGGCACAGTGGTTAGAATGCAGTGTTGCAGGCTAATTCTGCCGACTGCCAGCAGTTCCATCCAGACCGGATGAAGGTTGACTCAGCCTTCCATCCTCCTGAGGTCGGTAAAATAATGACCCAGATTGTTGGAGGCAATTGTTGGCTGACTCTGTAAACTGCTTAGAGAGGGCTGTAAAGCAGTATACAAGTCTATGTGCTATTGCTATTTAAAGTTCAAAGTTAAAACAGTGCTGCATAAGGATGCTTACAACATGGCTTGGAAGATGAGTTGTCCCTGCACTCATGTATTTGCAACTTAGGCCCTTGGCAAACAACACATATTTATGACAGCTGCATGGTTACATGATTACCGTTTACTATCATTACATCTGGCTTTTCACAAGCAAGGGCAATGGAAAAGTCAGCAGGAAGTTGCAAGTTGAGATGTTGTGCTTAACAACCCACGTTTTTTGCTTAATGGCCACATCCAGAATTGATGAACTATTATCATACGTCAGGCGTGGTCATGTGATTGTTCACTTTACAATTGCACTTAATGACAGTTGCCAGTTCCAATTTCAGTCAGTAAGTGAAGACTACCTGTAAATCTTTTATGGACTGTTTTCTAGCCTTTATTTCAAACATCAAATAGCTTGGTTCAGGGGTGGGATTCAAATTTTTTAATAACTGGTTCTGTGGGCGAGGCTTAGATGGTGGGCGTGCCTTGGTGGTCATGTGACTAGCTGGGCGTGGCCAACTCAACATCATTCACATTGAGGCATGCATCTCCTTGCCTGGCCTCTCATGACTGTGGGGATGCTGCAACAGTCATAAGTGTGAAAAATGGTCATAAGTGGCATTGTAACTATGAATGATCACTCCACACAAGCAAAGTACCAGCAAAGAAGGGGAAAAAACCTCCTCTTCCTGAGACAGGAAATCTAGTCCTGCCAAGAATGTAATAAGGGTTAATGGAGAGGCAGTTTCTGTAAACAACACCAGAATGTTTCCTTCCTGCCTTCCTTACAGGATTAGGCCAGTACTTTCTTCTAACAACCGGTTCTCCAAACTGTTTAGGATGTTAACAACCGGTTCTAGAGAATAGGTGCAAACCTGTAGAATCCCACCTCTGGCTTGGTTCACAGGAAGGTTATTAGATTGAAAAAAAATTATCTCTTCTGAATGTTAAAACATGGACTCAGTTGAAAAACATATTGCCATGGGTTTCAGATGTCATGGCCAAGCTGCAAAACAGAAAAATCTTTTTATTATGTTAAAAGGAATTGCTTTCCTTTAACGTGTTAGCTGTTAATATTTAAGACACCTTAAAATAAGAGTGTCAATGCTATCTTTATTAATGAAACAGAAATGTACTTAGCCCAGAATTTATTAACAGCAGAGAAAAACTGAGTATCTATGAAAGAGTGCGCTAATGTCAATTTAACCCAGCTCTTGCCTTAATTGGGTTGATAATGCAATGGTAAAACCATTAGTTAGAATAGTGACATTAAATTATTTCCTTCCTGTGTTCCCTGTGATTGGGAGTAATGTAAATAGCTCAGGAAGAATTAAGCTGGGACTTTGTGGGTAAAAATGTCTTTTAATTACAGCTACTCACTCTGTCTCAATCTGGAAATGTATTTGGATGAATGTCAATAGGAAAATATCTGCCCTTGTTGCAATTAGTAAGCAAGAGGGGTCTGTGATTTCAAACCAGAAAATAGGTGTATTCTTTGGGACTTTTAGGAAAGTCTACTGAATATATACAAAATGGAGATTTATTTCCCTCCCCTACTTATGAACAAGGAAAGAAAACTCCTCTCAAATGTGGCAAGGAAAATATTATGCCACGAGAAAAGATGGCAAGCAAATATTTGTAAAAAGTATTTTGTTGCTCCACTATGAATGTATTCTAAAAATTCAGAGAAGATGGAAGGTTACTTAAGCCAAGAGAGGATCCAATATTCTGATATAAGAATCATAACTGATGTTTCATGGGATTCCTCTTTTTCTTTTAGCTGCTGCTTAATTCTTCAGGAATGTGTAAATCCAGGATTTAAAGAATCAAAATAATGGTCAGAACCACAAAGTCAAACTTCTGTATGTTTAGAATTCAATTAATATTCTGCTCTGGTTTCCACAACATCCATATTCTAAAACAGATTATTTTTTGCAACAACTACATGAGAAGATAGATGACTACATTATGGTTTGGTGTGTTGTATGAACACAACATGCTGGGATTTTGTCAAATCCTTCCCTGAGATCATTCTTCAGCTAAGCCAGCTTTCTCCATAATTTGATTCCCAGAATTCTCAGCTGTGACTATCCTGGCTATGGAATTCTGGAGGTTGAAGTCTTACACTTCTGAAGGAGACTGCAGTCAGGGGAGACTGATCTAACAAATAGTAGCATAGTTGAAAATGAGCAGAGCCATTGACCTTGAATTACAATAAAATCTGTCCTACCGGTATTGAAACTTTTTTTTAACATTATTGTAGACAGGAATATTCTCTGACGCTCACAGGAGTTTCCTACTAAGGCTTGCTCTGTATTGAAAACATGGGAAATTCTCTGTTTATTGCATGTGCTGTTTATTGCCAGCTCTATGACTTTGGGTGGACAAGAAGGGCCCAAAAGCCACAATCTTTTATTTCATTCACCCTTGATGTCATGAATAGGTATACAATTCCTGTGTATGGCGGCTCCAACAGCTGCCATTCTACAGTCATTCAATTCTTATATCTCTGAGCTTGCTTGTTTTCTTACAATAAATTCATTACCCAAACTAGGTAACATAATCAATGCTAGCCCTGATGATCTTATCATCACTAGCACTGATGATGTTACCTAGTTTGGATAATGAAATGTCTGCAAGAAAACAAACAAGCTCAGAGAACATCAAGGTCCCCTCATTTCAACTCCAAGCTAAAAATATTCTCCTTTATTGGCAACTTATATTTTTCTCAAAGCAACCTGCAAAGAAATGAGAATTATAGGAAGATCCGCCTCAACAGGGTTGACCTCCAGATGTGTGGGTTTAAATACCTGTTTTCCTAGGCAGCTGGATGACCTGATAGCATTAATTTCCTAAAAAATGTTAATTGCATGATTTGTTCCCATGTTGGTTTGATCTGCTTAAGAGTTTTAAAGTCTTGATTTCTTACAACAAAACCCAAAAATGTTTTTGGGTTCCCTAAGATTTATTTTATATATACCGGTATGTATAAATATTGTGTGTGTGTATTTGTGTGTCTATGTGGTGCTTACACTAGGTCCATTCCAGAAGAATCAGCATTAGCTTTTCTCTTCTCTTTATAAAAGCTAATACAGATGTTTACTTGTTAAATATAAATCATTTTTTTAACCAAAGCTATTTGCATTTTGAAAAGAAAACAGAACAGGATCAAATGGCACTTTTGGATTTTCTTTCATTTTATTCCAAGTACAACTGAAACTTGTTATAGGAGCCTGAATACAAACAAGTAGAAAGAAGCCAAATCTGACAGGGTACTCTCGGTTCATTCTGAAATTCAAATATAAAGTCATTTTTAATACTGTTGGCTGTCCAGAGAGAAGGAGGATGCTATCTGAAGCCTTTAGTATGTTAATAATCAAAGAAACATTGGAGTTCTTTGTTTGATTGAATGCATATCAATAGCTTTTGATATCTGGTCATTACAAGCTATGAATCCAGTACTTAAAGTGAACAAAAATTATGTAGCAACTGGTGAAAAATAAATTGCTTGCCTCCCATATCATACTAAACAGTAGTGCAGTTTATTCCATTTTGGCTTTGTATGATCCAATGGATGAGCAAAAAATGTTTTGCAGCAATGCTTCTCAAACTTTTTTCCTTACTCAAAACCATCTTTCAGAAAGTCTCCTTGGATCAGTTCTAAGTCTCTTCTTTCAACACTTCCGTACAATAGTATTTGAGTCACAACTAGTCTTTTAGTGATGTTTGAAGTTGGAAGAAACACTAGAAAAAGTCAATTAGGCCCGTTTTCACACTTACGACCACCGCAACATCCTCATGGTCACATGATCAAAATTCAGATGCGTGGCAACTGGCTTCTATTTATGACAGTTATTATGCCCCAGAGTCATGTGATCATCTTTTGCATCTTTGACAAGCAAAGTCAATGAGGAAGTCAGATTCAATTAACAATCATTTAACATTTGCATGATCCATTTAACAATTATGGCAAGAAAGGTCATAAAATGGGGCAAAATTCATTTAGCAAATGTCTCTTTTAGCGACAGAAATTTGGGGCCCAATTGGTGCCTAAATTAAAATTCAATGAGAAACAATAAAAAAAAACAACCAGTAACAACAATACATTGGCACTCAATGGCATTAACGAACACTTAATAGGGCCCTTATGTCACAGGTGCCATTAACTTCCCAACTACCATACCCAAGAAAACAGTCATGTTTTTAAGGCTTTCCCAAATGGTCGTCAAATCAGGGCTGACTTGATTTTGATAAGCTGTGATGCTCCATAAGGTAAGCAATGCCACAGAAAAGGACTTAGTTTTTGGTATATTTAAGCTTTAACTCTTGTCTGTTGTAGGTTATTCAATAATAGAGCAAACAATGGCTCTGCTAATGAACCAGCCTAGGTGACTACGTTTGCCTAGATGTATTCAGCTTCTGAACTCTGAGGTCAACCAAGAACTGCCATCTGCTGTCCTTATCCTATTGATCGCCCTTCCACATCCCAGTGCCTTCTAGGTGTTGTTTGGGGACAATAGTTCTCAGACATTTATTTATTTATGTATTTCATTTTATCCTATCTTTATTAATGTATAAGTAAGTCAAGAGGGACATGGTGGCTCAGTGGCTAAGATGCTGAGCTTATCGATCATTGGCGGTTTGAATCCCTAGCGCCGTGTAATGGAGTGAGCTCCTGTTACTTGTCTCAGTTTCTGCCAACCTAGCAGTTTGAAAGGATGTAAAAAATGCAAGTAGAAAAATAGGGACCACTTTGGTGGGAAGGTAACAGCATTTTGTGAGCCTTCGGCATTTAGTCATGCCAGCCACACGACCACGGAGACATTTTCAGACAGCGCTGGCTCTTCAGCTTTGTAACCACCCCCTAGAGCTGGAAACAATTAGCACATATGTGCGAGGGAAGCCTTTACCTTTTAAGTCAGGATGGCAATCATACATAGTACTTCTTCCTCCTCCTATTTTCTCCATAACAATAACCTGTGAGATGGATTAGGCTAGGAAAGAGTGATTGGCTCAATGTCACCCAGATGGCTTTCATGCCTAAGACTGAACTACAACTCACTGTCTCCTGGTCATTGGCCCAAAGTCAAGCAACCACTTTCATGCTTAAGGCAGGACTATAGCTCACTGTCTCCTAGTGATTGGTCCAAAGGCACCCAGTCTCTTTCATGCCTAAGATGGAACTCTAACTCACCATCTCCTGGTGATTGGCCCAAAGTCATCCAACTGGCTTTCACACCTAAAGCTGGATTAGAACTCACTGTCTCCTGGTTTCTAGGCTAGTACACTAATAGTTATCCCAAACTGGCTATCCTGCGAGTTGTAGTGTGAAGACATCTGGAGGACATCCTGGAGGAAAACTTGAAGGGGCATTGGACATAAGGAGCTATCAGTGATAGGAAACCACCAGATTTCAGAGAGGCTGAAAAAAATGGCCAGTCCCCAAAATTTCTGCCTCTTGTGAAATATAATATATAACTGGCAGGATGCATGAATCTATGACATACTTTTCCTCTACTCATTCACTGGATGCATTCCTGATCTGCCATAAGAGAGAAGGATCTAACTTCACTGTCATATTATCCCGGCCCTGTATTTTTCACAGAGAGGATATGGGGCAGGGGTTGCCATGATAGTACAGTTGAAGCTTTGCCTGGTTTATGAGCATAGTGCAAATAAAGACTAGGGGAAAGTTTGATTCTAACATCCAGGCTGTTGACTCAACTTCTTGACCTACTCTGAGGACATCACTGAAACACGACTAAGATCCTGGTAGCCTTTCAGCAGATTTTGTTAGGGTCCCCAATTAGTCCTGCGCTCTAACTTAGCTTATTATATTTCAGCTGATTCCTACAGCCATGTCCATGAGTATGTGCTTATAGCATAAAGCAAAGCTTTAAATGTATCACTCAGACCACTACAGATATAAGAGTAAGGAGTTTGATTGGAAAAAAAAACTACAATAAAGCAAATAATGGCTTAATGTAGGGTTTCCCTAGGTACTTCTCTACTTACAACCAATTAAAGTTACACTGGCGCTGAAAAAAGTGACTTATGACCAGTCCTCACATTTATGGCCTTTGCAGTATCCCCACAGTTCTGTGTTCAAAATTCCAGCATTTGGCAAACTGGCATTTTCAATAGTTGCAGTATCCTAAGGACTTTGGTTGCTTGGATATGAGGCCACTTTGTTTTTTTGATCCCTTCCTGTGGAGATCACCATTTATGACTTTTCCTTCTGGCTTCTGACAAGCAAAATCAATAGAGAAAACCAGATTCACTTAACAATCATACGATTCACTTAGTAAGTGCAGTCATTTGCTGAACAACCGTGGCAAAAAAAAGGTTCTAAAATCGAGCATGACTCATTGCCTTCCTTGCTTAAGGTTGGAAATTGTGGTCCAGATTGTGGTCAAAAGCAAGGACTATTTATAAATATGGGCCACCAAACTCCAGATCACTAGATGGCAGCAAAAACATAATGAAATTATCTTTGGTGCCCCCTAGAGATTCTTCAAATATTTTCACCCTGGATTCGTCCATCTTAGGTTTAGTGCAATATATGTTCCAAATTCCTGGGTTCAGCATCACTATTAAATCAATTGGCATGACAGCTTTCGATCTGTCATGGATTTAATCCATTCGCATGTTAAACATCCCATAATTTTTTATTTTTTTAATTTCCCTGGTGCAGACTGGATCACCATAAGCCAAATGTCTTCTTCACAATCTTCACCAGCATCATTTGCAAACCACAGTTCATGCCTGGATATGTTATGGTGTGTGAACCCAGAATCAAATTGACTCTTACCCATAGAAACTCATTAGGTGAATCTGGATTCAATCTACTTTACAGGAGTGTTGTGATGGGAACAATTTTAAAGCGGAGATGTTTTTCCAAGGATTTTTGGAGGAGGTCAAAGAACAAAATGGGGGCCACAACTTTACAATCAAAGTCCCATTCCATTCCTACATGCACCATAACATTTGAGAAAAAATGGGACTTCAGTTACTTGGATGTGAGGTCACCTTGATTTTTTGATCCCTTCCTGTGGAGATCTCTGCACAGGTTGTCTTTGGCATACACCCAGTGATAATTTGAAGTTGCATCAACCCCAATGGTGGGATTCAAATAATTTAATAACCAGTTCACCCAGGGTCAGGTTGGTTGTCATGGGAGGTGTTGTCCAACCTGATCCTGAGTGAACTGGTTGTTAAATTACACTCCCCCACCCCAGGCAACGGAGCGGCTAGCATGAGGGAAGGAGGAAGGGCAGGGGGAAGAAAGAGGGAAAGCAGATTTCTCTTTCTCTCACACCAGCTGCTCCATTGCCCATTTGTCCATTAGCAGTGCAGCACCCAGGATCCACTTTGATAGTGTGGAAGGGGGGGGGGCGGGGGAGAAGGGCATTCACAACCAGTTCATTCAAATCGGTGCGAACCAGCTGAATCCCACCATTGATCAGTGGTGCTGATTTATGATCGTTTTTCACACTTATGACTGTTGCAGCACCTCCACGGTCATGTGGTCAAAATTCAGGCACTTGGCACCTGGCGTATATTCATGACAATTACACTGTCACAGGCTCATGTAATCCCCTTAGTGGTGTTTCCAACCAGCTTCCGATAAGCAGAATCAATGGAAGAAGCCAGGTTTGCTTAACAACCTTTCACTTAACCGTGGCAAAAAGGATTGTAGAGTGGGTCCCAGCTCACTTAACAACAGTCTTGCTTAACAATAGAAAATTGGAGGGTTAATTGTGTTTGTAGGTCAAGAGCTACCTGTAATATGCCT
Organism: Bungarus multicinctus; assembly: GCA_023653725.1. Lineage (NCBI taxonomy): Eukaryota > Metazoa > Chordata > Lepidosauria > Squamata > Elapidae > Bungarus > Bungarus multicinctus. Next base: position 8,754,812 of record CM042840.1, on the reverse strand, counting down.
TGAATTTTGGAGTGCAGTGGTGTGTTGACCTTATTAATAAATGCAGAAGTGTTGCATCATTTTTTTATTTCACACAGCATGGTTTCTGCTAGCTCGTCACTTTCCCAGTTTTGTTGACCCATCTCGTCCTTCAAGGGTTCTGGGGGATGTCGTAAGTCTACAATTTTGGCCTTTTCCGAAAGCCGCATTGCTTGGGGCCTTCTGAGTTTCTGGAGTTTCTCTGCTGTAATTCTTCTTTCTTTAGGACCGTGTAGAAAATCGGAGGGGTGGTATTTGATCCCCTGCAGAGCGTGAATAAACGGAGAAGTTATGCTTTGCACAACTAATGGTATGAATGTAAGAAACAGCGGAAAAAGGTTTGGGGGGAAGAGAGCGAAAGAGATGGAGGTGGGTGGGGAATTCAGATGGAACTCTTTCGAACACAACCAGAGTGGCTAAAGGCTGGAAACAAAGGCAGAAAGACTTTTTAAACAAGAAAGCATAAAAATCCAGGATTTCCCCCAATCTGGATTGCAGTAGCAGCCATCTGAACAAATTAAACTATATTCTGATTTTAAGATCATTCTCAGCATCTTTCGGAGAATGCAAACAAACTTCTAGAGAGCTAGGATTGGAGAATTTCAGAAGCTGGGAACAAAAACCATCCTAACAAGGTACCTTCCTTTTTTCTTTCCCTCATTCTATGGTGCTTTTTCTTGCTTCTTATCATAATCAGACAGGAAATGAGTTTCATCACTCTTAGACTGGCTTCTTTTCTGAATTTGGGTTTTCCAAGATTTTCTCTCCTCCCACCCACTCCTTCCCTAAATATTAATAATTTTGTAACATGAAAATTGCTGTATCTTCTAATAGTTTATATTTTGGGATGTGCCTGGGCAAAGTTCGCATTTAAAAAGACAAATCGTGTATTTTTTTTGAAGGCTGAAGTGGGGGTGTCATTTGTAAATTGGCTCCTGCTTTCCCACCTCCCCAGGAAGTTAAGGCTCTGGAACAGTTGGGGGTAAAACAAGACCATCTTTTTGGAGGTGGCGTTGGATCTGAAGCCCACAATCAACGGTGGGTGTCCTTGCAAACTGTATAACCATTGGAAAACCGAAGTGGTTCAAAAGTAGGAAGAAGACTCTTGTGAGGAATTCGTGAGGGGAGATGGAGAGCACTGTCATTTTATTTAAACCTGAAAAAGAGGGGAAATATGGACGTGCATTCCCAGATGTAGACGAAGTTTACTCCTGGCAGTGAACTCTCACCAACGCTGATGAGTTCTTGGGAAGAAAAATTGTGTGTATGTGTGTGTAAGGCTGCAAGTTCCTTACACGCGCACTCACGTGCACTCTCACAATGTCGTGGGGATGGTATACTGCGCGTGGAGATATGGCGGAGGAGGTGGGGTGGGGGATATACGCGCGTGTGGAAACGATTGCGTGCCAGGGGAGCGCCGGGCGGCGGCGGCGCGTCTCATTCAGCGAAAGTGAGGAAGGAAGGTGGCGGGAGAAAGTAGCGCGGAGGGGGGGGCTCTGACATGGAGAAGGAGTCCTAAGGGGATGGCGAGCCTGGAAGACAGAAACTGGGGGGAGTGGGCGTCCGGGTCTCCTCTCGGTGGGGGAAGGAAAGAAAGAAACAAAGCGAGGGGGCGTCTTTGGGAATGCGCGCTGCGCGCCTGGCGAGGAAGCAGGCGAGGTCGCCGGGGGTTGGGTTGGGTTGGGTTGGGGGCGTTGCTCCACCGCGGGGAGGCGAAGGGAGGGGGCGGAAGGCGCCTCAAGGGTTGGGGAAACAGCGAGCCGAGGCTGCCCGAGGATGGAGTGGGGGTGGGGGGCTCGAGAGAAAGCGGGGTAAGCCAGTCGCGGTTGGAGGTTAAGGAAACCGCTGCGCAGAGTCATAGAGGGCTTCGGGCTCTGCTATATCGCCCAGATGTGGGCAGGGGGCGACCCCATGAAAGGGGGAAGGGCTGCCTCCTCCTCTCCATGTCTTCTCCCTTCTTTTAACCTCCAATGCGAAATCCCTTCATATCTATTTGACGGAAGATTATGGGATGAAGACTCCAAGCACCCCAAAGGAGCTGAGGTGCGGTTGATTTAAACCCGATTACCACTTGGTAAGAGGAAGCCACGTTGAGCTTGGAAGAGATTGGGTTGGGTGTTAACATAGGCTGCCAGGAACTCTTCCCTGCCACCCCATTAAAAATCACATCCTAAGAAAGGTTTTCCTTTTAAAACAAAACTGTTGGGGAAACTGTAGACTAGGGATGTCCATCCTTGACAACTTTAAGGCTTGTGGACTTCAACTCCCAAAATTCCCCACACCGCTTAAAGTTGCTTGGACATTCTGGGAATTGAAGTCCACAAGTCTTAAGATTGCCAAGGTTGAACACTTTTCTGATCAATACAGGAGCTTTTATTCTCAGCTAACATCTTCTTCTAGTTCACTTCCACTCATGGTGATTTTATAAATTGAAATTTTATAGGAACAATTCCCAAGTGGGTCACTGTTGCTTTACTGTATTTTAAGATATTTTCTTTTAGCTTTCCAGGCAAGGAGCTGCCCAGAATTGGATATAAGATGGGTGTCTATGTAAATGTTTTAAATAAATGAAATAAAAAAATTAGCCTGCAACTCTGATGAGATCTCCTCATGGTCCCTCATCCAATTAATAAACTAGTCTGATCCTACACATTTATTGTTCAAAGTCACAATGGCACTGAAAAATAATGGTTTGTTGTTGTTAGTAGTGAAGTTGTGTCTGACCCATTGCGACCCCACGGACAATGTTCCTCCAGGCCTTCCTGTCCTCTACCATCTTCTGGAGTCTCTTCAAGCTCACACCAACTGCTTCAGTGACTTCATTCTCTGCCATCCCTTTCTTCTTCTTTTGCCCTCAATCGTTCCTTGCATCAGGCTCTTCTCCAGGGAATCCTCCCTTCTCATTAGGTGGGCCCAAGTATTTGAGTTTCATTTTCAGGATCTAAAGAGCAGTCAGGGTTGATCTCCTGTAGGACTGATCGGTTTGATCACCTTGCAGTCCAAGGGACTCGCAGGAGTCTTCTCCAGCACCAGAGTTCAAAGGCCTCAATTCTTTGGCGCTCAGGATCATGTAATCAAAATTTGGGCATTGATATGTATTTGCAATGGTTGCAGTATCTCGGAGTCATGTGATCCTCATTTATGACCTTCCCAGGTGGCTTCTGATAAGCAAAGTCAATGGAGGAAAGCAGATTAACAACCACATGATTCACTTACTAGCTGAAGTGATTTGTGTTAACAACTATTGCAAAAAAAAAAAAAAGGTAGAATTGAGCATGTGTCACTCAACAACTGCCATGTATAGCAAAGAAATTCTGGCCCCTGTTGTGATCCTAAGCTGAAGACTGCCTACAATTACCTTTTTGAGGTCAGCCAAGATCAGTCTAATACCATAAGCAAATTAAGGAGAGCAGGATAATCTGTCTGATTGCATTTACCTTCCTATAATCAATTATTTTCTTTCCGAGAATTGTTGTATTGTTTGTAGCACATATCACATTCAGCAGAACTAGATCAGGTCATGGTGACCTTTTGGGATTTCTTAAGATCTCTTGAGATCTCTTAATGGCTGCCTTGGCTCAAACCTATTAAATCATAAACCGTGATTTACAAGTGCCATGGCTAAGCCAAAAGTAAGCAAATCACAGGTCAATGTGGTTTATGAATTCAGCCAAAAGGGAGTTAGCTCTGCATGGAGTAACCTGCTGTATAGCCACACTACGTAGCCACACTGTATGTGTGTATGACTGTATGTCACTGTGGTTCATACAAACATAACTGCTGTTTCAAATGGATACCTTTGCTTATCCTTTCATTGAAACCATGGATGGCAAGGGGTCTGTTTCTATTTCCCAGAATGACCTTGATCAGGGACGTCAAACCTGCGGCACTTGGGCTGGTTGCATCACGTTCTGGCCACACCCACACCTGGTTTAGCGAAGGGGGGGAAAGTCATGATATGTCATGTGACGCTACCATCATGGTGCAAGGTGACACCCCTGACCTAAATTGTATTAAGCTATGGATCCCATCCATTTCAAAAAAGTATAGTTAGTACACAGCTTATGACCACAATTGAGCCCAAATTTTCCAGTGAGACATTTGTTAAGTGAGTCTTGCCCCATTTTATGACCTTTCTTGCTACAGTTGTTAAATGGATCACTGCAATTGTTTAGTTAATAACATGTTTGTTAAGTGAATCTGGTTTTCCTATCGACTTTGCTTGTCAGAAGGGGATCATGTGATCCCGGAACATTGCAACCATCATAAATATGAGTCAGTTGCCAAGTGTCCAAATTTTGATCACCTAACCACGGGGATGCTCCAACGGTAGTAAGTGTGAAAAATGGGCCTGAAAAAGTCACCTTTTCCAGTGCCGTTGTAACTTTGAATGGTTACTAGGTGAACTGCTATTAGTTGGGGACTACTTGTAGTTATGGAATATAATAGTAAACTACAAGTAGTCCTCAACTTACAACCAGAATTGGGACCAAAATTCCATCACTAAATGATGCAGTTATTAAGTGAGTCATCATATGACCTTGCTCAATTTTTCTGCCATTAAGCAAATCCAGCTTTCCCCATTGACTTGGTTGCTGGAAGGTCGCAAATATTCATCATAGGACTCTGGGACCTTGCAATCGACATAAATACATACAGGTTACCAAGCACCAGAATTGCAATCACATGGCTTTGGTGTGATGGTAATAAGTATGCGGACCGTCCTAAGTCACTGTGATGACCCGGGGCATAGCATAAAGGCAACACAGTCAGATAAGCAATAAGAGTCCCTTTATTATCTCCAACTTTGCCCCCAATGTCCAAGTTACGTTGTGGCTGGAGAAAAACTCTCCCAGGAACAGCCTTTGTCTGCTGAAAATTAAGTCCAAAACATGAGCAACACAAACTGTAACTTAAAGTCCAAACAAGCCAAACTGAAGTAATTAGTTTGCCATGGCAGGAGCAAGAATTTCAGACTTGAAGGCACAGCAAAACTCACACGGTTGGGAAGACGCCAAGAACACAGATAAGCCACCACAACACAGGATAAAGTCATGTTTGCTCCCAGCAGCCTGCTGCACACAGCCTGCCTTTCTTATCAACTGTCTTCCCAGCTGCAGCTAATGAAGGGAATCAGGGCCCTTTTCTCCCCCATAAGCCACTCAACTCACATTGCTCCCTTCTCCATTCCTCCCTGCGTGCCCTAGGATGAAAAGGGAGTGAGCCTGGGACTTCCTTCAAATTCCCTCTCCCTTGTTCTACCTCCCCCCTGCTCTGCCCAGCTGGACTTTGCCCTTCCATAGCTTCCTCCACAGCCAATGGAGCTACACTCCCATTCCCTGTCAGCTGTATGGCTTCCTCCTCAGACTCAGATTCTGACGGGCATGACAGTCACTTTTTTCAGTACTGTCATAATTTTAAACACTTGCTAAACAAATGGTCATAAGTTGAGGACTGTTTGTAGTTCATTGGTGTTCATGGGGAAGACCAGAGGCAAGAGATACTGTATGCTAATAATCCAAATGTCATAATTGGTGTCATTTTTGCAATGATGTCATGCATGAAATTGCCTTGGCTTGTTGGTGGACAGTGTTGAGTTGCTGTGATAAAAGAAATATAATTTGCGCTCTAGAGTAATATTTTTTCAACCTCAGCAGCTTGTAAGATGTCTGGGCTTCAATTCTCAGAACTGCTGCCTAGGGAACCCAAACATTTTAAAGTTGCTAAGGTTGAGAAATGGTACTTTACAATATACAGTGATAAAGAGGACAAAATTGGTTGATTTATTTTTCATGTGCCTGTAACTAAGTGCCATACAAAACAATGAAATGCAACACCAAAAGTTTGATATAGTACATTAATGCATGACATTCCAATATGAGATCACAACATAACATAAATTAATATGAGTTGGGGCCTTTTGCTTTCCTGATATACTTCCAGCTTCCTGGAACAAAATGAATTATGAATATTCACACATTACATTAATCTAAAGATGCAAAGAGTGTAACTAATCAGGCTCCATGTGGCAGCCCCATAATGGGTGGGATCAAAATTCCCAGGGGCCTCCTCAGTGCAATATTTGCAAAAAGGGGAGAGATTAGAAGCAAAATGCAAAGATTTAAAAGATTATATATTTCATCCCTGCAACTTCCATCAAAAACAGATTCCCTGCTGTTTACTTTGGACATGCCCAGTGAAGCTTGATATAGAAGCTGCATATTTAATTATGATTTATTTAAGCCTGGCTTATTTAAAAAGCCCCATGTGGCTACTATTGGTGAATACAGGCAGTCTCACAACCACAACTGAGTCCAAAATTTCCATTGCTGGGCAAGAAGTCAGTTGTTAAGTGAGTTTTGCTCTGTTTTACAACCTTCCTTGCCACAGTTGTTAAGCGAATCAGTGCTGTTGTTGAGTTGTTAAGCAAATCTGTCTTCCCCATTGACTTTGCTTGTCAGAAGGGGATCAAATGTCCTTGGAACACTGCAGCTATCCTAAATACATGCCAGTTGCCAAGCATCCAAATTTGATGGCATGACCATGGGGAATGCATGGCCATGGATCATTTTTTTCCCAGCGCTGTTGTAACTTCAAATGGTCATGAATGCTTGTGAATCAAGCATTACCTGCATAAGCCATCCAATGGGGCTACCTTTGAAACCTACCTGTAAAAGCCTGTATGGCACAGCTGTCAGGTTAGAAAGCCCTCCCTCTTGCTTTAGATGCTGCTCTGACAAGTAAGGTGAGACCAATGTGGACTGCAACATGAGTTTCCAAACTTTTCAGGCCATGAAAAGTGTTAGTTTTTAAAAAAATTACCAAAATCTCTGAACAAGAGGTAAGAAAAGATAGAAAATTGGCTCTAAAGATAGAAAATTGGCTCAAAAGATGGAAAATTGGCTGCATTTGAACACTTTTCTTCCTCTTTGTCTCTTGGAACCCCACATTTTAATGTTCTTGTGGAACCCAAATTCTGTGGAATCCAGGTGGAAAATCCTGGCATACAACTTACAACCACAGCTGAGCCCAACATTTCTATTTCTAAGTGAAGAATTTGTTAAGTGAGTTACTTAATCAACTGCAGTTGGTTAATTTGTAACATGGTTTTTAAGTGAAACTGGCTTTTCTCTTGACATTGCTTGTCAGAAGGTCCCCAAAGATGATCACATCATCCTGGGACATTGCAATCGTCATAACAACGAGTCAGTTGCCAAAGTCTGAATTTTGATCATTTGACCATGAGGATGCTGCAATGGTTGTAAGTGTGAAAAATGGTCATAGGTCACTTTTTTTCAGTGACATTATAACTTTGAACTCTCACGGTTATAATGAACTGTTGTAAGTGAAGGGATACCTGTGTAAGACAATCCTTCTTGGTGCTGAACCCAGAATTATGAAGGTGCTTCCCCTGGATATAAAGAGTGGGATTTATAGGTATCCTTGACTTATAACCATTCATTTAGTGACACTGAAAAAAGTGACTTACAACTGGTCCTTGCATTTAGGATAGACACAACATCCTCATGGTCAAGTAACCAACATTTTGAACAGTTGGCAACTGGCATGTATTTATGACAGTTGCAATGTGTCATGTGGGTCATGTAATCTCCATTTGCAATCTTCCCAGCTGGCTTCCAATAAGCAAACTCCGTAGGGTGTGTTTGTTTATTTGTTTTATTTAACTGCATGATTCACTTAACAATTGCAGTGATCTGCTTAACAACCACGGCAACAAAAAGGTCATAAAATTGATGATAATTCACCTAACAACTGCCTTGATTAGCAGTGGAAATTCTGGTTCAATTGTGGCATAAGCTGAGGACTATTTCTATTCAGCAGATTGTATAATTATTTTTTATGATTCTTTTATAGGGAAATATTATTTTGGAGATATATATATATATTAAGCTGCTTGAGTGGAAGATCTCTGTTAAGATTTTATGATGAAAAAAGCAGATATGTCCAGGTCCTGCAATGGGTAATCTCATTCATATGAAGAAGTCTCTAAAAACCCAAACTGACCACTTTCTGACTTCCTGTGAATTGTAGGTGCCTCATAAATTGTGCTTCCTGTGAATTGTAGGTGCCTAATACATTATGTTATTTAATTTGAATATTTCCTGCTGTCTTAGGAAGAAATGTTTACGCAACTGAAGAGTTAATCCAGAGGTGAATGGGCTTTCACCTTTCAGTTACAATAGTGGTATGGGAATTGCCGCAGATGTTTTGTAATTCTGGAGCTTAGTTTACTTATTTATTTATTTGTCCAGTTCATGTAGCTGCACAACAGACTGATCAAGGGACTCTGGACAATGTACAATAAAGCTACAAACAATAAGTATCCAAAAATTATCTATATTTAAAAAAATATTTAAATACCTTATAAAAACAAAGCATTAATGCTTCAAGTAGCTTAATTCAGGGAATCAGTCCAGCATATCTGAACAGCTATCTCCACTAATAACATGAATCCCTGTTATCGCTGTTGTGAGATTTATTGCAAATGTGGTTGTGTGATTTGTACACTATGGTGGTGCAGTGGTTAGTATGCAGCATCGCAGGCAAATTCTGCCCACTGCCAGCAGTTCGATCCTCACTGGCTGAAGGTTGTCTCAGGCCTTCCATCCTTCCAAGGTTGATAAAACGAGGACTCAAATTGTTGGGGACAATAAGCTGACTCTAAACTGCTTAGAGAGGTCTGTAAAGCACTATGAAGCGGTATATAAGTCTATTGCTACTGCAATTGCTATTAGGGTTTCTAATATGGAATAGCTCCATTTTTATGTATCATGCATTCACTTGGTAGCATTGCAAGTAATCCTCAACTTACAACTATTCATTTAGTCCCGTTCATTTGAAATTACAACTTGAAAAGAGGTATTTTCAACTAGTTCTTGCAATTATGACTGTCATGGTCACATATGAAAATTTTGGCATTTGGCAATTGCCATTTGTTTATGACTGTTACAGCGACCTGGAGGTCACATATGATTGCCACTTTTCCAGCCAACCTCTGACAAGCAAGGTTAATGGGCGAAGCCAGATTTGCTTAACAACCATATGATTCATCTAAATGGTTCACTTAATGACCACCACCACAACAACAAAAGACCATAAAATGGAGTGCGATTCAACAACTGCCTTGCTTGGTGATGGGAGTTCCGGTCCCAATTTTAGTCACAAATCAAGGACTTCTTGTATTTTTTGCTTCTCTCGTCTTTTAAATTGAACCAATGAATTTCAAATGTTTTGAAAACTTGGGTGTTTGTATCAGAAACAATGCATGGAGATTAGTGATATATTTAACATTTGCTATTTCTTTTCTGCTTATATAATTTTGTATTCTTTGGTTCTTTTTAACCTAGAATAATGCCACCTAGAGTCAAAACCATTGATTGATTATGTCCTATCAAGCTGATCTTTCCACCCTTAATAGCAAGATGCTTTTAGACATTTATGAATGATTACGAATTTTTGTTGAAATGGCAAAGAAGCTGTAAATGAAACTATAGATATTCCTCAACTTATACCCAATTGGTTAATGACCATTCAAAGTTACAGTCAGCCCCACCCAATAACTATATACATTCTGGGTTTCAAAGTCCCAACATTGCCCCGCCCCTATGCAATCACATGACCACATTCTGGTTGCTTGGCAACCGACCCACATTTATGACCTTTTGCAACAGCTCACAACAGCACATAACTGTGATTTATGACAATTTTATTGGAAACTGGTATTTACTTCCCGTTCCCAGAAAAAAACTCCCTATAGGTAACAATGGGTTTGTTTAATGACTGCTGCAAAAAAGGTGGTAAAAAGTATTGACTCGTTTTATGGCTGTCACAACTTTGATTTTCAGGCTCAACTACCATTATAAATTGAAAAATATCTGTATAAACGTTTAATCAAAATCCTACCATTCCTTTTCCTACTTCAGATATTGGTTTATGATCAGGATGCCTCACATAATATTGGATGGGTTTTCTTGCTTAAATTTAGCAGGGTGATTTTTTTTTTACAGATCTCCAATATCAGAAGTATGTTTTCCTTTTGATTACCAGAATTCTGCAAACTGAAATAAGATATTCTTACTCTGATTCTTGCTTATTGGTGGTGGAAGAATACACAAGGAATTAAATTCCTGAAGTAAGGAAAACATTTTCCCTGGTAAACAAACACCCTTATTTTTTTAAAGATATATAGTTATAACTATACTTGAGGCCCCCAGTCAGGGGTGGGATTCAAATTTTTTAACAACCGGTTCTGTGGGCGTGGCTTAGTTGGTGGGCGTGGCTTGGTGGTCATGTGACTGGGTGGGCATGGCTTGGTGGTCATGTTATTGGCTGGGCGTGGCCAACTCAACATCACTCACATTGAGGCACGCATCTCCTCGCCTGGCCTCTAATGACTGTGGGGATGCTGCAACAGTCGTAAGTGTGAAAAACGGTCATAAGCCACTTTTTTCAATGGTCACTCCACACAAGCAAAGTACCAGCAAAGGAGGGGAAAAAAATTCCAGAGACGTTCCTGAGACAGGAAGTCTAGTCCTGCCAAGAATGCAAAAAGGGTTAATGGAGAGGCAGTTTCTGTAAGCAACACCAGAATGTTTCCTTCCTGCCTTCCTTACAGGATTAGGCCAGTAATTTCTTCTAACAACCGGTTCTCCAAACTGCTTAGAATGTTAACAACCGGTTCTAGCGAATAGATGTGAACTGGTAGAATCCCACCCCTGCCCCCATTCATACTTGTAAGTCATTACTGTTATAGAGCAGTTTATCACATGACCGGATCCGATTTTACAATCTTTTGTGTGATGATCATTAAGTGAACACTGTGGCTGTAATATGAAGGCCATGGCTGTTAAGTGAATATTGTGATTAGTAAGTGAATGAATTTATTTCCTGTGGGACATGTTTGGCCAGATACTGGAAAGAAACACTGGTTTTTGAAAAAAAATGGTGTAAATCACAGTCATGTGACTGCAGGACACTGCAAATGGCTGCAAATGCAGGTTGGTTACTAAGCACCCAAAATGTCATCATGTGACTGGGGGGGGGACGGGTGGGACATCAGAATTTTGGAAATGGGTCCTAAGTATAACTTTGAACGTTCATTAAGCAAATGTTCATAAGTCAAGGACTATCCTCATTTGTAGATTTTAAATCATGGACATATTTATTTGGGAGAAACAGTGTTTTGGACCAGGATTGTGTTTAACTGTAAAGGTAACTAACAACTAGAACTATAGTAAAACAAAACACAAAACGAACATACTAAGTCCTCATTTTCTGTTATGTCAGCATTTGAGTAGTGTGCTGTCCAGACAGTTTATAGTTAATTGGGAATTGGGATAGTTAGGAATTGGGAGCTGTCCTCTTAAGGGAATGCATCATGGTAAATGTAGTTAAGGTATCCTGGGAAATGTAGTCCATGTCATGTGGTCCCATCTGTAATCCTGATTGGTCACTCAATTGACCCTTGGTGGGTCGGGGGAGATTCCTTCACCCTTGCCTGGACCCTAGCAGCATGCTGCTGCCTCACCTCCTTGCTCCACCATTAATGGAATGAAAAGAGAACTATTCTTTTACTATTCTGGACCTTATAACCACTATCTGATTATAAAGCAGGCAGATTAAACTCCACAAAGGCATCCATACAAAGTCTCTTTATTGGTTCATCAGGCATCCTCAAATATAACTCACAGTTACGTCGAGATTCATCTCAATGTCCAATTCTCTGCATAGCAGGTTTTGGTCAATATTCCTCCCTGTAATGTTCTGAATTAATGGAAGCCTCCTGACATTTTTCAAACTCGGCTTCATGGTGTACCATATGTGCTTTATTTGATGAATGTTCACTTCTGGCTAAGGAAAGGCAGTTGTGTGGCTGAGTAATTTAGGGAAATGTGTTATTTCAATGTTGTGATGACCCAAAGGAGCGTGGCACAAAGGCAACACAGTCAAATAAGCAGGAAGAGTCCCTTTAGTACCTCCAACTTTGCCCCCAATGTCCAGGTTATTTTCGGCTGGAGAAAAAACTCTCCCAACAGAAGTCTTTAAGTGGAGGAAATTCAGTCCGAAAACAAAGGACATACAAACTGTAAACAAAAATCCACACTGCAGTAATTAACTTGACAGGGCAGGAGAAGGAATTGCAGACTTGAAATCCCAGCAAAACACATACCGTTGGGAAGATGCCAGGAACCCAGATAAGCCTCGATGATACCAAATAATTCACAATTTGCTCCCAACAACTTTGCTGTGCACAGCTTCCCTTTTTAAACACTGTTCCCAGCTGCAGCTAATGAAGGGAATCAGGGCCCTTTCCTCCCACATAAGCCACTCAACTCACGTTGCTCTCTTCTCCGTTTCCCCCTGCATGCCCTAGGATGAAGAGGGGGTATGCCTAAGGTCTTCCTCCAAATTCCTTCTCCCTTGCTCTACCTCTTCCCTGCTCTGCCCAGCCAACCTTTGCCCTTCCCCAGTTTCTTCCACAGCCAACGGAGCCACACTCCCACTCTCTATCAACTGCTTGGATTCTCCTTTCAAATCAGATTCCAACAGGAGCATGACTAATTTTATGCATTCATAACAGCTCTTTGCTGATTCTTTACCCCAAAAGATGACTTAATTGGATTTGATGCCGTTTGTTTTCGTAAGGCTTTCTCCTGATCTTAAGATGACCTGGACTTGATGGGTGTCCCCATCGCAGCTCCTGCCTTGTGGCAGAATGGGGAGCAGTTCTTCAGCTCTCAAAATTTGCACTGATCACCGAGGGGGCATCAACTGGATCAGCCTGAGTCCAGATGGGCAGTGGCTGTTAACGGGCAGTGAAGATGGGACGGCACGACTCTGGAGCACTGCCAACAACCAGTGCCAGACCCACTTTCAAGGTAGGCAAATTGCAGAATGGCAGAGTTGGAAGGGACTTTAGAGATCTTCTAGTCCAAAATTTATCCTTTGGTTCTGAGATATAAAATTGATTGTGGACCATCTAGTCAATATTGACCCTCAGCAACCATAGAGATGGATGTTCTCCAAGATCAGAGGTGATATTCAGCAGGCTCTGACCAGTTCTGGAGGACCGGTAGTGAAAATTTTGAGTAGTTCAGAGACCCAGCAAATCCCATCTCTGACTGGCCCCATCCCATCTATTTGCTGCCTCCCAAGCCCAGCTGATTGGCTAGGTCTTCTTTGGTTGGCCTGCACAGGAGAACGGAGTTGGAAAGCAGATTAGTGGGGTGGGGAGGAAATGGGGATTTTACAGTATCCTTTCCCTGCCACACCCACCAAGCCACGCCCACAGAACTGGTAGGTAAAAAAATTGAATCCCACCACTGCTCCAGGGTGAGCTATCTCCAATCTGGTCCTTCAGAACTTCCAATGGTGGACCCATTTCTGTTGGAATTTAATCCATCCATGTTTCTTTCTGGCCATCCTCTTCTCTTTCTTCCCATCTTGTCCAATATTATAGATTTCACTATATAAATCAATATAGGGGAGCTGAGTCTTTGCAGTCGGCTGATTGACTAACATGCCATGAAGTTGATGTTGACTCTTGAGGATCTTCTCCAAAATGATCTATCCCCAGCCTGGCTGTTCAGATGTCCCAACAGTGCAGCCATTGTTGCTACACAGATAGTCCTCAACTTACAACCATACATTTAGTGACTGTTTGAAGGACACTGAAAAAAGTGGCTTGGCTATTTTTCATAGGTACTATTGCGATATCCCTGTCATCACATGACTAAAAGTCTGGTGTTTGGCAATTGAACTGGGGTCATGTGATCGCCTTTTATGATCTTCTGACAAGCAAAGTCATTGGGGAAGCCAGATTCACTTAACAAATGTGTTACTAACTTAACAACTGAACTGATTCATATAACAACTATGGCAAAAAAAGGTCACAAAATGGGTTAAAACCCATTTAAGAACTTGCTTAGCAACGGAAATTTTGGGATTAATTGTAGTTGTAAGTTGAGGACTAACTGTAATCAAATCCATCTATCTCCGGCACCTAAATTCTTCCAAATTGCCCAGATGTATGGAAAAGATGGATATGGAGAGTCAGTTTGGTGTGAGGATTAAGATTCTGGCTTAGAAACCAGAAGATTTTTTTCACTTTAGTCATGAAAGCAAGGTGACTGTAGGCCAACCACTAGGAGACTGTGAGTTCTAGTCCCACCTTAAGCATGAAAGTCAGCTGGGTGACTTTGGACCAATCATTAGGTGACTGTGAGTTCTAGTCCCACCTTAGGCATGAAAGCCAGCTGGATGACTTTGGGCCAATGATTAAGCGACTGTGAGTTCTAGTCCCACCTTAAGTATGAAAGCCAGCTGGGTGACTTTGGGCCAATTACTAGGCGACTGTGAGTTCTAGTCCCACCTTAGGCATGAAAGCCAGCTTCCTCTCAGCCCAACCCACTTCACAGGGTTGTTATTGTGGGAAAAAGAGGAAGAGGAAGGAGTATTGTGAATGTTTGCTGCCTTTTAGTTATTTATAATGTAATAAAGGTGGGATAAAAATCTAACGAATAAGTATGGATGCCATATAGCTAGGTCAATGACATCATAGAAACACTTGGGCACTGCAGTATGGCTGCTTTAGGCTTTTGTTAACGTGCCCTCACATTCAGTGCTCTTTCCCTCCTGCTATATACCTCATGATTCTGCCTATTGGAGTGATCTTCAGTCCAGAAGCATGATAGTCTTTGGTTCCCCTGCTTTTACAATAGACATTGCTGGCGGAGAGCCATGTTAGGCTATGGTGGCGAACAATCTGAATCTTTTTCTGACTAAAATCGTGAAGTAGAATTTAAATTGAAGTGAAGTTGCGGGGGAAGGAATCTATTCTCCCCACCCCAATTTTTCACTCTATAATCAGTGTTTCTTAAACCTTGGCCACTTTAAGAGAGGAGGACTTCAACTCCCAGAATTCTCTAGCCAAGAATTCTCTGGCTAGGTAATTCTGGGAGTTGAAATCCACCCATGTTAAAGTGGCCACGGTTGAGAAACACTGGATATACTGGAAATCGCCTGTAAGTTTTTAAAACGTAAAGACATTTTATAGTGCTTGATTGTTTTCCTGCAGATGTTTCATTGTTATGTTAATTAGCATGTTGCAAAACCCAACAGTTTAACCCTGCATACATTGTCCACCATTGAAAATAGCAATAGGATTGATCTGTCTGTCTGTCTGTCTGTCTGTTCGTTCATTCATTCTAGGCCATGAAAGCTACATCACATTTTGCCACTTAGAAAACGAAGTTGCTTTCACCTGCAGTGCAGATCATACTATCAGAAAATGGGATGTGATGACCGGAAGATGCCTCGCTATTTATCGTGGACACACATCCATCGTGAATAGGTACATGCTAAGGGTGATTATTTTACATTTCCTAGACTTGCTCTCTCTCCCCCAATCTCTACACTGTAAGATCTGAAGAAGTAGCAGCTGGATGAGGGCTAGCGCCCGCCCTAATTTCTACCCTTCATCAGTGGTTTTTTTTAGCCGTTCTCCCAAAGTGGTGTATTGAACATGTTTAATTCATCAGATTTGAAACATTCCCGCTTTGTGGACCAGTTCTAAAAATGAAACAAATAGTTTCAAACTTTCTTGCTGAGCGCGAATGCTCCTAAAATGATCGAAGCATCGCATTTTGTACCCCATTTACAGTAGTCCTCAGCTTACGAATTTTGAGGAGTACCTGTGTATAGGAAGGCCTGAGGGCAGATTGTCCATTTCTCCTTCCTTTGCTTCCATGTTTTGGAAGGGCAACATGAAGATGGCGCAGATAATTACCAACACACTTTAATCTTAATGAAATTTGCTTGGAAATATCAAATGCTCTAACTGATTCACAAAAGACTGTACAGAAATCAGTTTACTATAGACCTCTGATGAAGAAACATTGCCTGCCTAGAACTGCTGTTGGTAATTTTGAGAATTTTGAATGGGCATATTTTGTTCCGTTAATTTTGGAAGTACAAAAACAATCTATATTTCTCTGGAGGAATTATTTCTGCATTCCACATTACAAAGCTAGAGAGGGAAAACCACATGCCTGAAGCTGAAAGCTTAAACATACTGAATTTGGATAATCATCAATAGGAATCTACTGTGAACAGATCCTACAGAAGGTTGAACAAGGTAGGGGAAACCTACAGTCATTGGTTTGTGGTATTTTTGTCAGTTGGAAAATAGAATTTATGCTACAGGGAATCCTTGGCTTACAACCATTTGTTGAGCAACCATTTAAAGTTCCGACGACACTGAAAAAGTGACTTACACTGACAACTGTCACAGCATCCCTCCAGTCACATGATCAAAATTTGGGTGCTTGACATTGATTATGATTGTGGCATCCCGGGGTCATGTGATCATCATTTGCAACCTTCTCAGGAAGCTTCCAACTAGCAAAGTCAATAGTGGAAGGCAAATTTGTTTAGCAACCATGTGGTTCGCTTAATAACCATGGCAAAAAGGGTCATAAAATTGGGTGCAATTCATTTAACAATGGCCTTGCTTAACAATGGGAATTCTGATCGTCAGTTGAGGGACTATTATAGTGGAAAAGCTTAATTGAATTGAATTCTTTATTGTCATTGTATGTATATACACATTATACATACAACAAAATTCACGTATATACACCCAGAGACCAGACCCAACAGGCACACACACATGACAATCCCCAAACACACAACCCACCCACCAAAATTCCCCACTGCGTAAAAACACACAAGCATCCACACAACAGACCAAGTAATACTGTCCAACATCTCACTGATGCTGCCAGAAGGCAACAGTTCATAAAGATTGTAAGCAGGATGGGAAGAGTCTATGAGAACATTGTGCAACTTCCTCAAACAGCAAGAGGCGAATATGTTATCCGGGGCTGGTAGCTAGAGCCCAATGATCTTCCAGGCAGTTTTAAGGATTCTCTGTAGATTTTGTCTGCTACAAAGCTGTTCCGGTACCATATAAGAATGCCCTATGTCAGGACACTCTCAATGGTGCTGCGGTAATAGGACAGAAGTAGATGCTGAGATAGATTTATCTTCCTGAGCATTCTAAGGAAGTACAGCCTCTTCTATGCCTTCTTCACAAGCTTAACCTTCGAAATAAACTTTCTGCACCAATGAAAAGTATTTCCTCCATGTTACTTTGTTCAGCTGGGATGAGAAGTTTGGTGAGTGGCTTTTTTTCCCTCCCAACAGGATCCTAGTTTTCAAGGATTACCTCTTCAGTGGATCCTACGACAGGACTGCACGCTGCTGGAGTGTGGATAAGGAAAAACCGATCCAGGAGTTCCGGGGCCATCGCAACTGCGTCCTGGCCCTGGCGCTCTACTCCTCGAAGGATGTCCTCGAAGAGGAAGAGGTGGAGGAGGAGATAGAAGAGGTGGAAGAGCTAAGCCAAGACTTCCTGGTGACGGGGAGCACAGACTGCACAGTCAAGGTCTGGTGGGTGTCCACTGGGCGCTGCCACCAGACCCTGCTAGGACACACTGGGGCTGTCTTGTGCCTTATACTTGATGCTCCAAACAGGGAGCTCTTTTCAGGAAGCACTGATTACACCATTCGGACCTGGAACATTGTGACAGGGGAACAGTTGAGAGTCTTCAAAGAGCACCAAGGATCCATCATTTGCTTAGAGGTAAGAGAAGTTGCCTTTTTTCCAAAGGGGGTTGCAGCATTTGCGCAACTGATATTTTTGGGGAGGGAAAAATACAGGAGAGAAAGCTCGTTTGAAGAAGGAACAGCAGAAAAGCTGAGTTGGAAAAGGATTTTTAACAAAGCAGCATCATCCTGATATATACCTATCTATGTCTGTTTATCTATCTACTTTATCTCTTTCTTTTCTATCTATCTCTAATCTCTAACCTATCTCTATTTCACAATCCAACATATCCCATGGTGATAAAAGAAAACTGACTATTGTTCTCCCTCAGGTAGGGTTTGGATCATGTCATTAGAAAAACTCAGCTATTGTGGTTTCTCACCTATGGTTTCTGACTGTAATTTGTGGACCCAAATATTGTGGTATATTCAAGAAACCATGATTTATGAGAACCATGCTTTAGAAACCATGTTACGTGTGAAGAAGGAGTATTGGAGATGGATACTCATGAGTAGCAAAACTTGGAGAATTTCTGGGAAGCAAAAGTAAGAGCAACAGATTGGACAGTGTGTCCTTTTATTTCTTTGTATTATTTTTATTATTTCTTGGTTGAACAATAATATCTGCACTGATATCATAGATTCCAAGGGAAGTGTTTAATATCTATGTAAGGTAATTAAGAAATGGTAATGCTTTGGTACAGGTAGTTTTCAACTTACAGTCACAATTGGGACCAGAATTTCCATTGTTAACTGAGGTGGTCATTAAGTGAAGCACATGGTCATTAAATAAATTCAGATTCTCTCATTGACTTTGCTCATCAGAAGCCAAATAGGAAGTGGCAAATGGAATCAACTCAACCATCATAAATACATGCCAGAGCCCAAATTCTGATCGTGTGACCACAGGGGCACTGTCACAGTCACTAGCGTGATAACTTGTCATTAGTTACTTTTTTCACTTAAATTTTGAATGGTCACTAAGTAATGGTTATAAGTTGAGGACTATCTGAACCTAGAAAAGTAGTTGGCTGGATTGCTGCCCATAGAATTATGGATAGTTTTGGAGGAAAGAATCCACGAATCTTGACAGATTATTACAGCAATTAATCACTCTAAAGACAGAAAATTGTTTTCTGCTGGTGGGTGTGAAGGAAGCATTTCGTTAGAAGACAGACTACTATATAAATAATTTCAATAAATAAACACTTAAATAAAAATGAATTTTTCTGAGAATCCGCAGTGTTCCATGTTTCTTTAACGTACCTGCAAAATATTTTTCTAGGAATATTTTTGTCTTTTATCAAGACTTGGAACAGGCTCTTGGTCTAATTGTTCTTGCTTTCTAAGAACTGTGTCATGCTCCAACAGAGCAAATAAAATATTTTTCAAAGCCAGCTGAGGAGACCAACTGAGCCATCTTCACATTTATAAGTTGGAATTGTATCTCTCTATTAATCTTAAAACTGAATATTTAAGCATCCTGAGTTTCCTCAGGTCTTGATTTCTTTTGGGCCCAAAATATGCATTAGGACTTATTTTGGGGTGTGTGTCTTATTTTGTTTTCATGTAAGGGAGGCTGACTTCTTCTGCTTGCTTGTGGCCAGGCAAAAGGCTGCATGGTGCGTCACTACTGCTGCCTTGAGGTGGGGGATAGAGCTTCCTACACGGGTTACCTCATATCCAGGTCCCCACAGCCAGACCATCCACGCCCCAACACCTGCCTTGCACTGGCGGGATTCAAATTTCTTTACTACCGGTTCTGTGGGCGTGGCTTGGTGGGCATAGCAGGGGAAGGATACTGTAAAATCTCCAGCCAGAGGTGGCGTTTGCTGGTTCTCTGAACTACTCAAAATTTCTGCTACCAGTTCTCCAGAACTGGTCAGAACCTGCTGAATACCCACCTCTGCTGCCTTGCCTTGTGGCCACAGCACCAGCACACCACTCAGCCCTCTGGTCCATTGTGGCTGCAAGCAGAAGTGGCCCAGCAGCCACGGGGGCTCCTACTACACATGGCTGTTGGTGCTACCACTGCAAGGCATGTGTCAGGAGGTGGATGGCCCAACTGTGGGAGCCCAGAGGTAAGCCAGTGCAGGACATGCAGAGCAGCTCAATTCTCCAATGCCTTGCCTCATGGCCTCGGCACTTTGAGCAACCAGATGAAATGGGAGGGAGGCCATCTGTGCAGGCCCTTAAGTAGGGCTTATTTTGGGGGTAGGGTTTATTTTAGGAGCACATGTAAAAACATACTAGGACTTATTTTCAGGATAGGTCTTATTGTGGGGAAAACAGGGTAGCTCTTGACTTACAACCACAATTGAGCCAAAATTCATATTACTAAATGAGACATTTCTTAACTGAATTTTGCCCCATTTTATGACTTTTCTTGCTACAGTTGTTAAATGAATCTCTGCAGTTGTTAAGTTAGCAACATGATTGTTAAGTGAATTGGCTCCTCATTGACTTTGCTTGTCAGAAGGTCACAAAAGATGATTATATGTCCCTGGGACACCTGCAACTATCATAAATGCGAGTCAATTGACAAGGTCTGGATTTTGACCACGGGATGCTGCAATAGTCATAAGTGTCAAAAACAGTCATGTCACCTTTCTCAGTGTTGTTGTAAACTTCAAATTGTCACTAAATGAACTGTTGTAAGTCAAGGACTATCTATATTTGGAAAAAACTATTGTTAAAAAGATTCTTTCTCTGACTACCACTTCTCCTGTCCCTTCCAAATCTTAGAAAATTAATCCTTGTTTTTGTTGATGAAAGGCACTTTGGTCTTACTAATGAAAAAGAGAAAAAGCAAAATACGTTTTTCTTGATTGACCACTTTATTTTATTTTGACATAAACACAGCAAAGAACCTTCATAGGTTTTCTTGTAATATATTTGGTATGTGTCTGGTGATATAGGATACTTTGAGCCTGAGGCTCTAATGTTTTTCCATTCCATTAGCCAAATGAATGTTGTGGGAGATTGCATGGACATTTTTAAAAATTTTAAAATAATGGATCACTTTTAGAAGCATTCATTCCACCAAGAAATTCTTGAGAATGGAGTGATGAATTTGCAACACATGGAAGCTTTGTGAACGAGAATATTAATCAAGTATTTACCCAGGTGAGGAAAACTTTCTGCAGAGCAGTGGTTTTCAATCTTGGCAGTTTTAAGAAGTACAAACTGCAACTCCCAGAATTCCTCAATCAGCATTGTTGAATGAGTGGAATTCTGGGAATTGAAGTCGGCATATCTTAAAGCTACTGAACTTGAGAAACACTGCCTAGGAGGGAAGATTTTCAATATACAAATGTTGGTAGAATAAATTGAAAATGTAGATCTTGATGGTGGAATATACAATGTCCTAAGGATTTGTAACGGATCCTATATTTTTATCTTTGAATGTTATTAAGTAAATACTTGTAGATGACCTTGCTTCAAACCTTTTAGTCTGAATTGAATTGTTTTTCTCAGTCCATTCAGAAATATTTGCCCTTCATCCAGAAGATTTTTATATTAGAAGTGCAAAAGTGGAGATAGTTTTAGCACTAGCACTTAAACTTATATAATGCTTTACAATCCTCTCTAAGCGGTTTTCAGAGTCAGCTTATTGCCCCCAACAACCTGGGTCCTCATTTTACCAACCTCGGAAGGATGGAAGGCTGAGTTAACCTTGAGCCAGTGGGAATCGAACTCCTGGCAGTGGGCAGAATTTGCCTGCAATACCGCATTCTAACCACTGTGCCACGAGGGCGCTTATTTTATCTCTTATTTCAGATGTGCCAGTGTTTTTCAAACTCTCTAATACATAATGTTGCTTAACTTTTGCAGTTTGAATGTATAGAATTCAACTCCCAGAATTTTCTAGCCAGCATGTTTGCTGGGGGTTTCTGGGACTTGAAGTCCACGTATCTTCAAGCGGTCAAGGTTGAGAAACACTGTGCTAATAGAAGATCATTGGCCTGATTCTTCTCTAATATTTTTAAAGTCACTCAGCCTTCAGGTGTCATACCCCTGTCAGAATCTGATTCGGAGGGGGGGGGGGGGCGAGAAGCTGACAGGAAATGGGAATGTGGCTCCGTTGGCTGTGGAAGAAACTGGGGAAGGGCAAAGGTTGGCTGGGCAGAGCAGGGAAGAGGTAGAGCAAGGGAGAAGGAATTTGGAGGAAGACCCAGGCATACCCCCTCTTCATCCTAGGGCATGCAGGGAGAAACGGAGAAGGGAACAACGTGAGTTGATTGGCTTATGGGGGAGGAAAGGGCCCTGATTCCCTTCATTAGCTTCATCTGGGAACACAATGTTTAAAAAAGGAAGCTGTGCACAGCAAAGTTGTTGGGAGAAAATTGTGAATTATCTGGTATTGTCGAGGCTTATCTGGTTTCCTGGCGTCTTCCCAACTGTGTGTGTTTTGCTGGGCTTTCAAGTCTGCAGTTCCTTCTCCTGCCCTGTCAAGTTAATTGCTGCAGTGTGGTTTGTGTGGATTTTTATTTGTAGTTTGTATGTCCTTTGTTTTCAGACTGAATTTCCTCCACTTAAAGACTGTTCTTGAGAGAGTTTTTTCTCCAGCTGAGGGTAACCTGGACATTGGGGGCAAAGTTGGAGGTATCAAAGGGACACTTCTTGTTTATTTGATTGTGTTGCCTTTGTGCCATGCCCCTTTGTGTCATCACGTCCTGTATGTTCGATGCTGGGACTATCTAGGTGTCTTTTCAACATCATATAGCATATCATTGTATCTTCTCATTTGCATCTTTCAGTAAAAACAGGCAATAGTAATGATGACAATTGTAATAATAATTCAATGGATTTTTGAAAATATTCCAAGCAATGTGCACGAACTGCTACAGATAACTGATGGGAAAAATCTAAAAAGTAATTGAATTTGTTATAACCCAAATTTTTATTAATGTCTGAACAAATCTTCCTCATTGTGGGAGCTTCATCACTGGAAACTTTCAAGAAGAGACTAGACTGCCATCTATCGGAAATAGTGTAGGGTCTCCTGCTTGGGTGGGTGAGAGGGGTTAGACTAGATGACCTACAAGATCCCTTCCAACTCTGTTAATTTGTTCATTTTTTATGGCCCTCAATACGGAGGGCTTGCTGAAGCTAGCCAAGTGTGAATTCAATTTTACGATAGAAAGAAGGACTATGCACATACTTAGGAATCTTTGGCTGATAAAATTGGGAGGGAACGTGAAGTCTATCTATAGAATTCATTCCTTGCATGGGTTGTGGACTGAATAATTTTTCAGATGATGTCTTAGTGACCTTGGAACTGTACACTGTACATTTAATCAAATGCAATTAACAAAAATATTATTTGGGCCAAATAAATCTACGGGGCTTCGCTAGCTTTAAAGACTAGCTTCATCTTACACAAATAGCGAGCAAACACCTCTCCTATCTAATTTTAGAGCTCTTTTGAAGGCTACTAGGACTTGGTTCCATACAGAATGTACTTTCAGAGGTCTGTGTTACACTTTCAGCGTTGCTATCACTGTTTGTACCTCCTTCAGTGTATGAAGAAAAAAACCAGGTGGAAGGTAACTGTGACTTCCAGTGCTCTTTCTTCGTTAACTTTCTGTTCTTTCTTTTGTCTGACTCCCAGCTTGTCAATCGATGCTTGTATTCAGGTAGCACGGACAAAACAGTGAAGTGTTGGTTGGCTGACACTGGAGAGAGGATAAGGACCTACAAGGCTCATAAACACACTGTCAGTGCTTTGAAATACCATGCTGGAATATGTAAGTTCCAACTGACGCCATCGTATGTTTGTTTACTTATGTGTTCTATTTATGCTTTGAAAGCCACACCCTCCTGTTGTGCTTGCCACAACAACAGCCCTTTGAAATAGGTTGAGCTGAGAGAGAAGGGCCCTACCTTAGCCTCCCCCATACCTAGAGACTCAGTTTGGGGTTTCTTAACCTTTTCTGTACCATTTATCCTAAATTTATCCTTTGGTTCTGAGATATAAATTGATTATGGACCATCTAGTTAATATTGACCCTCAGCAACCATATAGATGGACGTTCTCCAAGATCAGAGGTGGTATTCAGCAGGTTCTGACCAGTTCTGGAGAACCAGTAGTGGAAAGTTTGAGTAGTTTGGAGAACCGGCAAATGCTACCTCTGACTCGCCCCGCTCCCATCTATTCACTGCCTCCCACTGAGTCCCAGCTAATTGGCTGGGTCTCCTTTGGTTGCCCTGCACAGGAGAATGGAGCTGGAAAGCAGGTTAATGGGTGAGGAGGGAAGGGGGATTTTGGAGTATCCTTCCCCTGCCACGCCCACCAAGCCATGCCCATCAAGGCACAGCATGCCCACCAAGCAATGCCCACAGAATTAAGATTTAAACCACAGCACTTCTTCAAGCCTTAGTGGACCACCTGCGATGACATCGTGGCTCCCAGGGATCCACGATCCACAGGTTGAGAACCACGGCTGTAGAGGATTAAGGTGCTGGCTTCACAGGAGACTTTGAGTTGTAAACCCAATCTTAGGCACAGTCTCAAGGTGAGCCAATCACCAAGAGACTATGCATTCTAGTCACTGCCTTAGGCATGAAAGCCAGTCGAATGGGCCAATCCCAACTCACATCACAGGATTATTGTACAGAAAAAGAGGAGGGGAAGGAATATTTTGAATGTTCACTACTTTGAGTTATTTATAAGGAGATAGATAGGTAGGTAGGTAGGTAGGTAGGTAGGTAGGTAGGTAGATAGACAGACAGACAGACAGACAGACAGACAGACAGACAGATAGCTTAGATAGATAGATAGATAGATAGATAGATAGATAGATAGATAGATAGATAGATAGATAGATAGATAGATAGATAGATAGATAGATAGATAGATAGATAGATAGATAGATAGATAGCGTGTTCGGGTCTTTTCCTGTGTAAGATTGAGACTATCTTGGCAACGTTTCGATGAGATTTCATTCGCCATCTTCAGGCTGGTGCTTTCGGCTTTGTGCTTGTGCGAGCAAAGTGTGATCTGAGCTGCTGTCTCCCTATATATACTGGTGGGGAAGTTGGCTGTGTTGTCATTTCTTGATTGGTTGATGGAGTTGATGTTTGCAGATTGGCTGGCTTTTTCTTAAGAACATGTGTGGCTGAGATATTGGCTGTGTGTTTATTAGCCTCCTGTGTTGTAACGACTTGGGTTATGGGCTGTGTGATGATCTTCTGAATTCTATTGTTTTGACATCCTGGGTCTCGTGTTGTAAACTCCTGGGTCGTTGGCTGTGTTGCAACATCTTGAGGTTTTGTGGTGTAACCTCCTGAGTTCTGTGATGTGATATCCTGAGCGGGTGGCTGTGATGTGATGTTCCGGGTTTTGGTTTGGCTCCAAGTTTGAGGCCTGGCTCTGTGTTCATGGCATGTGTTAATTTGCTTGGTTTGGTGGTCGGGGTGTGTGGCAGTTGGTGATGCAGCCGTGGTCTGGTTTCTGGACGGTGGTTGCCTTTTATCTATGGGGTGGGTTTGGGTTTGGGTTTGAGTCTGATGAGGGAGATTGGTGGTAGCATCATGTGTTGTTTTGGGTTCGGTGTTGGTTTTCGTGGCTGGAACTCATTCGTTGATAAGGGCTAGTTTCCAAATGTCTGGTAGGCGGGAGGCACTTGTCCCGTTTATTCATGTTATGGGGGTGTTTCTCTATTTCGTTGGCTTCCCTGATTATTCTCTTGTTGAACTGTTCAGTATTGGAGTTAATTTGGTTCCCTCAAAATTAATTTCATGTCCTGTGGCTTTAAGGTGCTGGAAAAGGGAGGAAGAATTTTCTTCTTTTCTGACTGCGTTCTTGTGTTCTGCAATGCGTGCATTTATTCTCCTGTTGGTTTGTCCAATGTATGTGGCTGGGCAATTGTTGCATGGTATTTCATAAACTCCTTGGTTTTCTAACTGGATCTTGCCTTTGGGGTTTCTTAGGATGTTGGCTATTTTTTGGTCAGTGCCGAAGGCTGTCCTGGTATTGTGTTTGTGGAGAATTTTGCTGATTTTATCAGTGGTGCCTTTGATGTGGGGGAGGAGGGTAAGAGAGTAGAGGAGGGAGGAGGGTAGAGGAGGGAGGAGCCAATCTGCAAACATCAACTCCATCAACCAATCAAGAAATGACAACACAGCCAACCTTCCCACCAGTATATATAGGGAGACCGCAGCTCCAATCACGCTTTGCTCGCACAAGCACAAAGCCAAAAGCACCAGCCTGAAGATGGCGAGTGAGATCTCATCGAAACATTGCCCAGATAGTCTCAATCTTACACGGGAAAAGACCCGAACATGCCAAGACCTGCATATCTGTACCCGTGAAAATCTACGAAAACACGCACACACACACACACACACACACACACAAATATTCTTGTGTAAGATTGAGAGTATCTTGGTGACATTTCGACAAGGTCCCACTCGCCATCTTCAGACTGATGCTTTCAGCTTCATGCTTATATGAGCAAAGTGTGATCTGAGCTGCTGTCTCTCTATAAATACTGGTGGAACGGTTGGCTGTGTTGTCATTTCTTATATATGTATATATGTATGTATGTATGTATGTATGTATGTATGTGTATATAGATATAGATATATATGTGTGTATATATATATATATATCTCCTTATAAGTATCTTGTTGAAGTGTTCTTGTTGAACACTTCAACAAGAGAATAATCAGGGAAGCCATCGAAATAGAGAAACACCCCCATAACCTGAATAAACGGGATGATACCTCCCACTACCAGAACCCTGGAAACTAGCCCTTATCAACAAACGAGTCCCAGCCACGAAAACCAACACCGGACCCAAAACAACACATGATGCAGGGGGTTGGACTAGATGACCTATAAGGTCCCTTCCAATTCTGATTATCTTAAGATAGACCAGAACAGGAAACAGACTTCAAAAGTCTAGCTAAAACTACACTTTATGGATGTAAGTGATGGTAGGCAAATTTTGAAAACCTGACTGAGCTTTTCTTGCCTTCTTTCTAATGTTCTATTGCAGTGTTTCCCAAGCTTGGCAACGTGAAGATGTATGGAATTCAGCTCTCAGAATTGCTCAGCCAGCACTGGCTGAGGAATTCTGAGAGCTGAAGTTCTCACTTCTTCAATTTGCCAAGGTTGAGAGACACTGTTCTAGTGAATTGGGAGGAGCAAGTCTTACCTTCTTCAGATTTTCTCTACTGGCCTTAAAGTGTGCTTCTGTTGTGTTGCTTTTCCAAAGTTATCTCCTGGCTTTCTACAAGAGGAAGTATAATTCAGATCTCCTATTCGTTGTCCAATATCTGCTCTACTACATCCCACAGGCTCATGGGCTTGAGAGAGGATCTGGCCCAAAGTCATTATAGAGTTTCTATAACAGTTTGTGGGGTTGAACCTGGATTTCTCTACCCTGGTTCTATATTTTAACCATATTGACAGTCCACTCTCTGTTCTGACTTTCTTAAAGACCTACCATTATCTGAATGCTTGGTTAACTACATCCCATCCCTTCTTGGAAAGCAATTTAGAAATGAAAGCAGTTTCTGGTAGACCTTGGATAAATTTTCAGAAGAAGGCAGAACACAGTCACTCTCTCCCTTTGTTGAACAGCAGACCAATCTTGTTCATTTAAAAAAATAAATGTTTCCAGATGATACAAAATCATCCCAGCGGTTGGCAAAATTGGTCTGTTTTTTTGTTTTGTCAATGAGAAGAAGAAAAGGATTTTTAAAATCTTTTGTATGTCTTTTTTGTATAAGCAATTTCATATCCTTTCAGGTTGTGTTGACACTAGCAACTCATTTGTATTGTGGATATGTAGCAATACTATATATTTAGTCCATTTAACCTAACTGATATTTGGTCTGTTTTACATTCTCTTTGTGATCAGCGGATGCAATTGAAAATATCGAGAAAATGTTTGACGACTATATAGTAAACTCTATTGAAAGGGGTGTCCAATCTTGGCAACTTAAAAACTTGTGGACTTCCACTCCCAGAATTCCCTAGCCAGTGTATGCAGAATTTACCAAATCTTAATCCCTACCAAGGTTGGGCACTCCTGTTCCACTAAATATTCAAATCTCTGGCTTATTTTAATTGCTCTTTTTAATTACACAGACAGGAGTATAAGGCAGAATTGGATGTCATCTGCAAACATTTGTAAATAGAGTTTCCTAATACGATTTGATTGCAGATTATACCCTATGACTATCATTAAGTGTTGTATGTTATGATTCTTGACTCTTGACGAATGTATCTTTTCTTTTTATGTATACTGAGAGCATTTGCACCAAGACAAATTCTTTGTATGTTCAATCACACTTGGCCACTAAAGAATTCTATTCTATTCTATTTTAAGTGGGGTGATAGAGATCATTCTCATGAGTAAATTGCATGTAGCTTACTCACGATGATGCTTTCACCTGATCTCTCAACTCTGTCTTCCTATTTTTTATACAAATAGAATACAGAATATAAAATAACAGATTTGGAATGGAACTTTAAGGCCTTCTAGTCCAACCCTCCCTGCTCGAGTAGGTGACCCTATACCATTTCAGAGAAATGACTATCCAATCTCTTCTTAAAAACCTCCAACTCTGGAAGAGCCACAATGTCTAAAGGCAAGCCATTCCACTGATTAATTCTTCTCACTGTCAGGAAATTTCTCCTTAATTCGAGACTTAGTTTCCATCCGTTACTTCTTGTCCTGCCTTCAGGTGCTTTGGAAAATACATCGACCCCCTCTTCTTTGGGGTAGCCCCTCAAAGGGCCTTGGTGATGCAGGCTGTTAATCATCTAGCACTTAGTGCAAGCTGCCTGCAATTAGTGCAGGCTCGAATCCCGCCAGGCTCAAGGTTGACTCAGCCTTCCATCCTCTCGGGGTAGGTAAACTGAGGACCCAAGATTGTTGGGGGCAATAAGCTAACTTTGTAAAGAATGCCGCTTGGGGAGGTCAAAAGCCCTAGTAATAAGCAGGCATATACAATGGAATGAAGGCTATTGCCGAGCACTTAGCATGGTGCTCCATAGACTGTAAGCCACCCTGAGTCTCCGGAGAAGGGCGGCATATAAATGTAAATAAAAAAAAAATGGAAGACACCTCTAGTCCTTCTCTTTATTAGACTAGATATACCCAGTTCCTGCCTCTAAATAATTTGCACAGTGCATTTCAACAATTAGCATTTCAACCATTAAGAAGAGGTTTGACAATAATAGAGTCCCGGTGGCACAGTGGTTAGAGTGCCATACTGAAGATCACTTTTGCTGACTATTGGCTGCCTGCAATTTGGCAGTTTGAATCCCACCAGACTCAAAGTTGACTCAGCCTTCCATCCAGTAGTGGGGTTCAAATTTTTTTACTACCGGTTCTATGGGCGTGGCTTGGTGGGCGTGGCATGGCTTGGTGGGTGTGGCTTGGTGAGCGTGGCAGGGGAAGGATGTGTAAAATCTCCATTCCCTCCCCACTCCTGGGGGAAGGTTACTGCTGGTTCTCCAAACTACTCAAAATTTCCACTACCGGTTCTCCAGAACTGGTCAGAACCTGCTGAATACCCACCTCTGCTTCCATCCTTCCAAGGTCTGTAAAATGAGGACCCAGATTGTTGTGGGAAATAGGCTGAGTCTATAAAACCGGGCTGTAAAGCACTATAAAGTGGTATATAAGTCTAAATGCTATTGCTATTGCTATTTGTCTAAAATGGTGAGGGCAGGGACCTCCAACCCCTAGGCTGTGGCCCAGTATCTGCTGGAGCCTATTGGAAAATGGGGGGTGCAAACCTTCTGGAACCATCCCATCTCCGTTGCCGCTGCCACCGCAACCAGTCCACAAAACCAGAAAGGTTGGGGACCGCTGTATAAGACAGGGAGTTGGACTAGAAGACCACTAAGGTCCTTTCCAAACCTGTTAATTCTGTTAATTAACTAATGAGATCAAAGATTTGTTATTTGGGGAATATCGAACCCCTGCCCATCTTCTACAGGGAAGTGCCTGCCAAAACATTGCTACCCATCTCAATTCTTTGTCATTGGCCAGGTTTTTTTTTTTCAATTGCAGTTTCTGCGTAGCTCTTTTTGATTCCCCTGAGAGAAACAATTGGCTAGATTTTGTGTTTTCACAACATTCCTAAGTAAAGTCAGTCAGACCCAGCATTTTTCACCCTTAGCAAATTTTAAGATGTGTGGTGCTTCTGTTGGCTGGGAAATTCTGAAAGCCCACATATCTAGAAATCTCCCTGTTCAGAAAACACTGGTTTAACCCTATAGAATATGGGATCATTTAGGGGATAAAATTAGCTTGATGGACAATTACCTCCTTTAGGGTTCTCACAACACACCAATCTCTTATTAACCAGATTCAATATGATGTAGAACTAGGGCCAGAAAAGGACAAGGATTCAATTCCTGTCAAATTGCAAGAATTCAAAAGCTTGCAATTTGGATTTTCTTAGATCTACTTCAATTTTTTGATTTTTTATCTACTCTAAAATCAAACAGAGTCCCAGTGTTTATGAGAATGCACTGTCTGTACCTTTATTTCATTGATTTTATCAGGGGTCGCCAATCTTTTGGACTTCAAGTACCACCAAACTCATAATTTTAAATCACGGGGACCATTAATATGAATTTTGACTGATGGTGGCTTGCTGACATTGGTGGGAGAGAGAGAAAGAAAAAGATTTGGCCTAACTTCTTTCTTTCTCTCCATTTCTCTCTCTCTCTCTCACACACACATACACACACATACAAACACACACAGAGGCAGGGGTGGGATTCGAATGTCTTAACATTCTGGTTCTGTGGGTGTGGCCTAATTTGTGGGTGTGGCTTAGTGGCATGTGACTGGCTAGTCATGGCTTGTATGTAAATATTATAAATATGTAAATATTGAATTTTTTATAAAAAAAGAGCAACTTTTACCCAAAATCAGGCAAAACAGGCAGGCAGATTGAGTTGCTCACAGAATCACAGAATCACTTAGAGATCTGTGTTTCTGCCATCGGCTACCTGAGTCTGCACTGAAAAATAGAACCTTCAGTCCTAAGGGAGGTTCGGCTCTGCTTAAAAGCAGAGAGGAAGATTTAAAGATTAGCTAGACAGCAAGAAATCCAATGTTTCCTGCTTTTTAATTAATCTAAATCTCCTGGCACAGCAGAACAGCTGATGGTCAGGAAAAAAAAAAGGAAAAATAGCAACTCAGGAGGCAAGTTTGCCAGGCAAGGAGTGAGTGGATAGGGAGGCTGCAGGCCATGTGCAGCCTGGATTAATTGCTTTGGGGGGGTGCGCTGGGGGTGACATTTCTCTGTGGACCGCCAAAATTTTCTTGCGGACCACCAGTGGGCTGCGGCCCATCGGTTGGCAACCATTGATTTAAAGCATTTGAACAACTACCCAATTTTATATAATTAACTTTAGGGGCTTCCAATAAGGTTAAAGTTTTACCTCCATAGGCATATATGCATACATATGTTTAAGGTAATCCTTGACTAAGTTACAACCACAATTGGAACCAGAATTTGCTAAGCAAGTTAGTAGTTAAATCAGCCCCAGCTGATTTTACAACTCCTTTTTGCCATGGTTATTAAGCAAATCACTGCTGTTGTTATGAATCATGCAGTCGTTAAGTGAAGCTGGCTTCCCATATTGAACTTTATTTGCTGGAATCCAGCTGGGAAAATTACATGATCCCTGATACTGTAAACATCATAAATTCACCCTAATTTTGGTCATGGGGATGGTGTGACAGTCTTAAGTACGAGGACCAGTTGCAAGTCACTTTTTGCAGTGTCCCTGTGACTTCAAATAGTCATTAAATGGAGGGTTGTAAGTCAAGAACTCTCGGCACACTGATGAAGAAGTGCATCTTAAAAAGAAATCTTTAGCCATCTACTTAGTGAAAGGAATAAAACATGGGCCAAACTTTTGAGTGGCTTCATTACAACAGTATATAAATGGCTTTGGAGGCAATCAGAAAGGATGACTCAGTTACCCCACCCAGAGTAGATGATGGAAATAAATTCAAGGTTTATTGATATCAGTGTTGGAACAGTGTGGTAGCCATAAAATTTTGTTTCCAATCTTGTACGTTTTTAAGTTGTTCTTTTTGGCTTTTGGGATGCCTGGCTTTTAAGGGTAACAGCTGGTCTGTTGGATTTCAGAAAGAAATCTGGGGTAATTTTCAGTAGTAGAATCAGTGGTGGGATTCAAAAAAATTTACTATCCATTCTGTGGGCATGGCTTGGTGAGGTGGCAGGGGAAGGATACTGCAAAATCCCCATTTCCTCCCCACCCCACTAACCTGCTTTTCAGCTCTGTTCTCCTGTGCAGGGCAACCAAAGAAGACCCAGCCAATCAGCTGGGACTGAATGGGAAGCAGAGAATAGATGGGGGCGGGGCCAGTCAGAGATGGGATTTGCTGGTTCTCCGAACTACTCAAAATTTCCACTCCCGGTTCTCCTGGTTCTGCTGAATATCACCTCTGGAAGAAACTGGAGAAAATCCCAAAATAAAGAGATCTGCAAATACAAGTATAAGATGTTTCCAAAGAAAGTAAAAACAATACCAGCACTAATAGGCACCTTACAATCCCAAGACATCCTGAGCACCACTTGAATGCCATTGGCATTCACAAAATCACCATCAGTTAATTGCAAAATGCGATTTTACTCGGATCAGTTTAGATTTTGTGACAATACCTTTAAATATTATTAAACAACATCTGGGAAGATCACAACAGGGTGACAAAAATGTAGAATGATCAGTGGTGGGATTCAATTTTTTTTTACTACTGGTTCTGTGGGTGTGGCTTGGTGGGCGTGGCAGGGGAAGGATACTGCAAAATCCCCATTCCTTCCCCACTGCACTAATCTGCTTTCCAGTTCCATTCTCCTGTGCAGGGCAACAAAAGAAGACCCAGCTAATCATCTTGGACTCGGGAGGCAGAGAATAGATGGGGGCGGAGCCAGTCAGAGGTGGTATTTGCTGGTTCTCCGAACTACTCAAAATTTCCGCTACCGGTTCTTCAGATCTGGTCAGAACCTGCTGAATACCACCTCTGAGTAGGATATCTTTTAGATGGAATTGGGGGTGTGGGAAGAGAAACTATCACATTCCATGCAAAAATGCCCCTTTTGGAAAAACATTTGGTTGGAAATTGTTCTACTGTTTAAAAAAACTAACTTTGTAATCAGGAAATACCAGCCTTAATTGGTGAATATGATTCATTAAGACACATGATTGCGCTAAGGATCCGTGAACGATCTTCAAGTGATAGAAAAGGGAAATAACTGAATAGATACAATCTTTATTTATATTTTTTTAATTATTCTACAACTTGTTTCTTAAATTATAACTCTTAATTGCGAGAAAGACATTGAGAGAAGGAATAAAGAAATAAGTGCTGCCTAAGGAACGGTCAGATGACACAGCTGCATGATGGCAGAGAATGAGTTTCTGAAAGAATTGTTCTCAGCTTCTTAGTCTGTAAAGAAGAAAGTGGGAGATTTATATTTTCATTCTTGCAAGATTCTGCCAGTGTAGCCCTACAATAAAGTAGTAGTAGCTCAGCTAGTTGTGTTTCCTGTCAGGCCTACCTGATAAGGCCGACAATTTGCCTGCTGACATTATTTTGGAGGTAGGAAGAGATATTTGGGCACTTTAATGTTAAGAAATGAAATCTTGAGTAGCGCAGGGCATGAATACCTGACAGAGATTTCGGGTTTACTATTAAAAAGTCCTTTAACTGTTAATTCTTCATCAATAAATAGCAAAAATTAAACCGCAAGATTCATCTGGAAAAATAGTCTACCGGATATTGCTAATGAGTTTCTATTAGTAAAACATTTCAAGAGTAGCTTGATGTTCTTAATAGATTGCAATTGATTATAATAACTTGATGTTCCAAATAGATATTGAGTTAAATTAACCTCCCTGAATGAATGTTTTGATTTGTTATTAATAAATTAAATGCAACAGAACAGTCACCTTGAAGTTAAAATCCCGATTTGCTCTGCCCCAGGGGTGGGATTCAAAATTTTTAACAACCGGTTCTGTGGGCGTGGCTTAGGTGGTGGGCGTGGCTTGGTGGCCATGTGACTGGGTGGACATGGCTTGGTGGTCATGTTATTGGCTGGGTGTGGCCAACTCACCATCACTCACATCGAGGCACGCATTTCCTTGCCTGGCCTCTCATGACTGTGGGGATGCTGCAACAGTCGTAAGTGTGAAAAATGGTCATAAGTCACTTTTTTCAGTGGCATTGTAACTTTGAATGGTCCCTCCACACAAGCAAAGTACCAGCAAAGGAGGGGAAAAAAACTCCAGAGTGTTCCTGAGACAGGAAGTCTAGTCCTGCCAAGAATGTAATAAGGGTTAACAGAGAGGCAGTTTCTGTAAGCAACACCAGAATGTTTCCTTCCTGCCTTCCTTACAGGATTAGGCCAGTAATTTCTTCTAACAACTGGTTCTCCGAATTGCTTAGAATGTTAACAACCAGTTCTAGCGAATAGGTGCAAACTGGTAGAATCCCAGCCCTGCTCTTCCCCCATCTATCACTGTGCTGATGTAAAGGAAATTCCATTGTTGTCTGTGGCAAAAAGTACTAAATTCCTGTTTTCTTTTCATTAAAGTGTTTCTATATAATGCATTTATTAGACATTTAACACCATCATTATTGGGCTTTTCATGTTATAAAATAAAATAAAAAGTCACTTTAAATACTAATTCCAGCATACGGTTAATTAGTTTTGTGTATCACGTTGAATTACTGTACTTACAATTAATAGCAATTTCCTTTATTATAGTTTTAGTTCGTAGTATGGTATTATAAGTGTATGGTAACAAAGTATGGTTGTCTGAAAAAAACAAGTACATTTCCAATACAGGTAGTCCTTGACCTAGAAGCAGTTGCTTAGCAACATTCAAGTTATGATGGACCCTGAAAAGGCTACTTGTTGTGACCTGTATTCGAAGTGGTACATCAGGTCCCCTCCCGGTTTGCTTAATGACTACTACAAAAAGGTGGTAAAATCAGGCACATTCATGTGGTCACCTACTTTACAACTGTCGCATCTTATGATTAAAATTACAGGCTCAATCACAGTTGTAAGCTTAGGTAGTACTACAACTTCCTGGAATAAAAATATTGTCAGCTTTATAAAGGATGAAAATCAACTAAAATGAACACAGAACTCATTCCCCAAAAATGGATTTAGAATTCCCTTCACATGAATTTCATTGATACCTACAAAATGTGTCCCTCGTAGTCTATTTCAGAGGATTATTTCAACAGCTAAAGAACTGTATATATTCTCCTATTTGTAGGAAGTTATATTTTACCCTATTCACAACATGGATATGAGTTTAGGTAATCCAAAAGACTTAATATTTCATCCATTTTGTTCTCTACTTTTGTTTTACCAGCTGATTTGCTTCTTATTTTGATTTATCCCTAATCTTGATCTTTGATAGAGCTGTAGATTATATTGTTTCCCTTATTTATTTTCTATTTTATGTAGTAGGCTGATAGCAATAACAATAGCAGTAGCACTTATATATTGCTTCACAGTGCTTTTACAGCCCTCTCTAAGCGGTTTACAGAGTCAGCCTCTTGCCCCTAACAATCTAGGTCCTCATTTTACCCACCTCAGAAGGATGAAGGCTGAGTCAACCTTCAACTGGGAAGAATCAAACTTCTTGCAGTCAGCAGAATTAGCCTGCAATACTGCGTTCTAACCACTGCACCACCACAGCTGTTCTCTGATCCTTTGGGACTATAATGTAATGAGACACACATTTTCTAAGAAACGCATAATGTAAGATAATCTGAATCCTTATTTTTTCTCATCAGTGTTTACTGGAAGTGGTGATGCTTGTGCTCGGGCTTTTAATACAAAGACTGGCATTCTGCAAAGAGTGTTTCGGGGTCATAAGTTGGTTATTAACTGCATCCAGGTAAGCTGTCAACATTTACAATCCTCTGATTTTACTATGGTTGAATCAGTTGATATAACTTCAGTCCGAAATATTCATAAGGCCATCTCATTTTAGATACTCATAAAGATTTCCCTTTCATCAATAATGTTAATTATAAAAACGTATCAAGAGAAGAAAATATTTGTAGCTTAGGGTTGAACTGTGGAGCCCTTGGTGCCCCTCGGAGCTTGGTGTTTTTCTTGCAAGGCATTTCATTACCAAGCTAGGTAACATCATCAGTGTGAGAAGGAAGAGAGTTTTGCTCACTGATGGAGGAAACTATCTATACAGAAAGGAGAAGAGCAAGAAAGGTGATTAGGGGATGGAAGCTAAAACATATAAGGAATGGTTGCTGGAATTGGATACGTCTAGTTTGATGAGAAGGACCAGGGGTGACATGACAGCAGTCTTCCAATATCTCAAGGAATGGGAGTCAAGCTATTCTCCAAAGCCCCTGAGGGCAGGACAAGAAGCAATGGATGGAAACTAATCAAGGAGAGAAGCAACCTAGAACTAAGAAGAAATTTCCTGACAGTTGGAACAATTAATCAGTGGAACAACTTGCCTCCAAAAGTCGTGAATGCTCCAACACTGGAAGTTTTTAAGAAGTCATTAGATAACCATTTGTCTGAAATGCTATAGGGTTTCCTGCCTAAACAGGGGGTTGGACTAGATATAGGGATTTGCAACTTTAAACACTCCAAGAGCCATTTGGACCTGTTTCCCACAGAAAAGAAAACACCGGGAGCCTGAAAACCTGGATGGGTGTGGCCAACTCAATGTCGCTCCCACCCAGTCACATGACACATACCCCCCCCCATGCCTACTCTGGTTTTGTGGCTCCTGGTGTTTTCTGTAGGAAATTGAATCCCTGATTTTATACTGTTAAATTTTCAATTAGATGGGACACAGCCGGACCAATGTGTTTAATATATTTTTACTTGTATTTATAGTATATTTATTATGTGTTTTTTAGTAGGCTGTACACCGCCCCGAGTCCCTTTTTGGGAGAGGGAGCGGTATAAAAGTTTGATAAATAAATAAAATAAATAAATGGGTCTCCCTCCCTCCCTCTCATTTCTGTTTTTTAAGTTTTAGCTTCTCAGGCCAGGCGAGGAGTGACTGGGAGGGGAGGGCGAGGGGCAGGGCCAGCCAGTGGTGGGATCACCCAACAGGGAGCCACAGCAGAGGGCCCAAAGAACTGCATACGGCTCCAGAGCCACAGGTTGTTGACACCTGGACTAGAAGACCTCCAGGGTCCCTTCCAACTCTATTCTGTTCTGTTCTGTTCTGTTCTATTCTATTTTATGTTCTATTCTATTCTACTCCTATTCCTATTCCATTTCTATTCCAATTCTATTCTATTCTATATTCTATTTTATTTTATTCTATTCTATATTCTATTCTACTCTACTCCTGATCCTATTCCTATTCCATTTCTATTCTATTCCTGTTCCATTTCTATTCCAATTCTATTCCATTCCATACCATTCTATATATAAGCAGAGCAAACCCCTCTATCAGCAATGATGATATTGCCTAGTTGGGTAATAAAATATCTGCAAGAAAACCATCAAGCTCAGAGAGCACCAAGGACCCCACAGTACTATTTATAAATTCTTCCCTGGCTTTTTTTATTTTATTTCGTTAAATAATTCCTACAGTTTAAAAAAAAGTGCTAAGGAAATACGATCGCCCATACTTTTCTAATGTTAGTTCCTTCTTGCGCACGAGGCGTTGGATGACTTTAGATTTTTCTTGAGTTATAAGTATTGATCGAAATTGAATCGAACCATGTCTCCACACAATCTCCTCTGCTTTGAAAGCAAGGAGCCTCTTTCTTTGCTTCCGTCTCATGTTGTGACTGTCAATGCTAAGCAGTCTAAGTATGCCCCTGTTGTTCCAGATTCACAATGAATTATTGTACACAGCTTCCCATGATGGCACGCTGAGGATCTGGGACATCCGGCAGATTTGTAAGCGGAGCAAGCGTCGTTTGAAGGAACGGTCTATCCAGGGTAGACATTTCCATAAGGGAAGCCTACCTCGCCTTTTCAACAACAAAGTGGGATGTGTGTTCCAGCAGGAAAATAGAGGGCCACGGGAAACGATGGAACTTGAGTGAAAACTGGAGGAGATGAGCAACACAAGTAGCAAGCCAGGAAAACTCATGATCAGCAACTGGAACTTACCAAACCTCATTTTGCTTGGTGCCTGGCTGGCACTGCCAAGCACCTATCTGAGGGTTGTGTTTCACATGAAGAAACAGGCTGGTAACTTTAAGCCTGGAGGACTTCAACTCCCAGCAAAGTTGGCTGGGGAATTCTGGGAGTTGGTTCTCCAGTCTTAAAGTTGCCAAGGTTGGAGCCCCCTGGGGTAAAGTATGACAGACTAGAATATAACAGACTAGAATATGACAGACTAGAGTTTAAAGACTAGTATATGAGTCCCCCTGATATGGCACAAATTTCAATGGAAAAACGAGCTAGAACAATGGTTGCTCACATTCTTGAATCTAATACATCCCCAGTGTTATGAAGGAGGCCAACATTGCTAGTTTGTTGAACTATAGTGCTGCTTCTTGATGGGTGGATTGTAGGTTGGTGCCCAAACATTGCTCATATTGTGTGGTCCAGAGCTTGGGAACTGAATTCCAAATAACCAATGCTATTGGAAGGGGCAGAAAAAGAGATTTTTAAGAAACAGGTCTGCAGAACGTATCAAATTGGATGGAGGGAATATCTAAAGATACATCCAGAAACACACAAGAAAAGAATAGCTGGTTTACATGGGAATTGGTATCTGTGCCATTTTTACACATGGTTGAAGCCAAATTGGAATCCAGCTTATCATGTTTTACACTTGAGAAAACTATCTTCCCCTCTCTCTTCAAAACGACTCTGGTGCATCCTGAACTTGACTAATTAATAATCAGCATAAATCTATTTAGGATCGACAGGGCATTCTGTCAGCGCTCCATGCCAGTGTTTCTCAATCTTGGCAATATTAAGATATCTGGACTTCAACTCCCAGAATTCCCCAGGCAGCTGAACTGAACTGGTTGGGGAATTCTGGGAGTTGAAGTCCAAACGTCGTAACTTTGCCAAGGCTGAGAAACACGGTTCTGCACTTCCAACCATTATTCCATTCTGTCATGTGTGTGTTCACCAATAATTTAAAAATATCACAACCATGTACCATACTTTCCCTAACACACACTTTTTCTCTACATTGCTTCCCCGAGTATGCATATTATTTTTGCATATTTTTAAAGGTATCATTCCCTGCTGAGAGTTCCACAGGAGACTGGAGGAAGCGTAAACAATTGTGTAGGATAACTGGTGTGATTGCTGCTTAAATTTATATTTTTGTTGCCCTGGAATTACTTGGTACCCCTTTCAAACACTAGGTCATGACAAGCGCATAAATGAATGTTGGGTTTCTCAACATCATTGGCCAGACAGAACTACATTTGATAAAGAAAAAAAAAAAACTCAGCTCTTTGTGCTCTTATTGTAAATAATTATCTTTCTCAGGGGAACCTGCCCAAGGAAAGCAGCTTTGGAGCTGGCAACTGGTAGGCTAGATTTACAGGCAGTCCTCGACTTATAACCACAAATGAGATCAGAATTTCCATTGCTAAGCAAGGGGATTGTTAAGTGAGTTGCAACCAATTTCACAACCCTTTTTTGCCATGGTTGTTTAGCAAATCATTGCAGTTGTTAAGTGAATGGTGCAGTTATTAAGTGAATCTGGCCTCCTGCTCTCCCCCTCTCCCCCCCGAGAAGGAGGCCGAGAAGATAAAAAACAGACATCCCCTGACCCAGGAAACTGTCATAAATACATACTGATTGTCAAGCACCCAAATTCTGATCATAAACTTTGAGGCTGCTGCGACAGTCCTAAGGACTGATCTTAAGTTCCTTTCCCCCCCAGTATTATTGTAAGTCACTGAATGGTTATAAATCGAGGATTTCCTATAATCTTCTCTCCAGCGTGGAATTCAAATTTTGTAACAACTGGTTCTGTGGGCGTGGCTAGCTGGGCATGGCTAGCTGGGCATGGTCATGTGACTGGGTGGGCGTGGCTTTTTTTGAAGCAACCCTCCCCCATTTTGGGGGCCTTCTGGGCCTCAGGGAAGCCTCCAGGGGGGGTGTTTTTGCTCCCAAAAGGCTTCCCTGGCTAGCAGGAAGAGAAAAAACAGAGCCTAGCCGTGCAGCATCCCCTTGCACTCTGTTTTGGGGCCTTCTGGACCTCAGGGAAGCCTTCTGGGGTGCGTTTTTGCTCCCAGGAAACTTTCTTGGAGCCCAGGAAGGAAAAAAATGGAGAACGGGTGTGGGGGCTATGTCTTCCCTCCATTTTTTGCCTCCTGGACCTCAGGGAAGTTTCCTGGGCAAAGCAGTAAGACAGCAAGGGGAATCCCAGCACAACTGATCATAGGAACAGTTGATCGTTGGGAGCAGGAAAAAGAAATGCCTTAAGGGGTAACTGGGCGGGAAGAACACAGTCAGCGATGTCGGGCATGAGTGCAATGTTGCACATGTGCGATAAGGACTGACTGGATGGGGAGGGGAGGGGTGAGTGTAGAAGGGCGGGGCCAGCCAGGGGCTCGATTTGCCGGTTCTCCAAACTTCGTAGAATCATAACAACCGGTTCTATAGAACCGGTCCGAACCTGTAGAATCCCTCCCCCCACCCCGCTTCCCTCCCTCTGAATTGGTTGGAATACCCAAGATGTCTTTAAATCATTCTGTAGGGTTATACAAAAAAAAAAAAATGATATTTTAAACTCCAAAAAAGAATCAATTTCCACATGCTGTAAGAAACCCACAAAAACAAAAAATACTCTTTTTCTTTGAAAAGAAAAGACCTGAAGTCTTTTCAGTTCGAACTTTACAGTTCAACTTGGAAATGTTTTCAACTGGCCAATGTTCCAAATGTGAAATGAGATCTTGAGATGTTTCTAAAAGCAAATCTCCTCATCTCCTCTGTCGACTGCTTAGTTCAGGTGCACCTATCCAGCAGCAAAGCAAAATAGTTTCAAGGCATCAAGGGATAGCAATGCAACAGCCCATTATGTCATACACATAAAGGACTTTTTGTAGATGCTATTCATGGATGCTGCCTTACAATTTTCCGATTTCATTTTTATAGAGACTAAATGCAAAGGAACTTTCACTTCTGGTGCAAGCTCTTCTTCTGGGGAAAATGTGCTTGTATTCTAGAGAAGAATTCCTGGCTGGGGAATCCTGGAAATTGACATTCACGCTTCTTAAAATTGACAAATATTTGATCTAGATTCCATTGTTTAGATTAGAAGATGTAAAGGTTGGGAGCAGTTACTAGGAGAAGGAACTTTTTAACTAATTGCCACAGGACTGAGAGCATGTGTTCTAGAATTCAAAATGAATTAATATGGCTTTCTCTGGGTTTGAAGTAGAGAATGGAAGATGAGCAGCAGCTCTGAAGAACAATTCATTTCTCAGAAGAGAAAGAGGGAAGAATTTTGGAATAATTCAAATTTCTTGGTTGACTGAGTTTTTGTGTCTAGGAATGATACTCATCCTAGTTTTTCTCTTCTTCCTGGTATTTGTTTAGATAACCACTGAGCCATAAGTATACAATACTTATTGTGGAGTTTGTTTTAGTTGAAACAGAATATTTTAATCATTTGTGTACTTTGGGGGAAGGATCCTTGTTACATACTGTAATCCTATCATTGTCCGTGGGGGAAGGGGAATAAAAGAAATTGGGAAATAAATATTCTTTTAAAGAGAACATGGTGTTGTTTAATTTGGACTGATTTTGGTCATAGTGGATGCAAAAAAAGAAGAAGCACCTTTTTGGCTCCCAATTACATTACAGAAACTGAAAAAAATATAATTGTTGCTAATTGATAATCTTGTATTTCAAACCTGTAAAGAATCTTCTCAGAAGGACAATGCAAATAGATGGCATTGATAGGCCAAGGCTGGAAAAAGAGAAATAGCATTTCCACCCAAACTCTCATAGGAACTAAACTGCTAGGGGGAAGAGGGAAGAGAAGGAGAAGAAAGGAGGAGGAGGAGAGGAAGGAGAAGGAGAAGGAGAAGAAAAAGAGGAGGAATATGAAAGGGAAGGAGGAAGAGGAGGAGGAATATAAAGGATGAGTTGGAGGAATAGAACCCCAATGACCATCAATGAATAGCCATCTCAACTTGTCTTCCAATTGGTATAATATTAGCATTCCATACAATTGTATCTATGCCAGTATAAACTACAAACCTTTGATAGAAACCAAACTGCATCTTCCAGTATTACATGCTTGATGTTCTTCAAAACTTGGAAATTAAAATTGCTTGCTTGAAAAGAAACTGAGAAAGAATATTTTAAATAGCATAACTCCACAACTATTCTATTATTCTTCCTTCCTAAGATTGCTTAGATGGTAAGGGGGAATGTTTTGGGGGTTTCCAGATCTTGCTAAACCATAAATGATCGCAATTAATACCTGCAAATGTCAAAGCTTTCTCGATTCGTCAAGATGGCATCCAAATGTAAATATTTGTCAAATTCTTGTGAGATTCCAGCAATTTTCTTGAAAAAATCACATGGCAGCTAAAGGTGAGATGGCTTTGAACAGAGGATTTGAAAGATCTCTCAAGAATTTGGATAATTTTAAATGAATCTTAAGTGGCAAGGCAAAGTGCCCAGTCCATTGTGCATAATTACCTGCTGAAGGCCGTTAAAATATCAGCTACTTTGTTTGAATAGATCACAGTTACAACCTACCATTATAATAAAGGTAATTGAGTTAAAACCCAATCATTTGAAATTATGACATTGAAAAAATAATTTTTAATAATTTTCACATTGAGCAACTGTTATAGCAACCCCAGTTACATGTTCAGAATTTGGGCACTTGATAATTGGGATATATTTACAATGGTTGTAGTAACCTGTGATCAAATGATGACCGTTTGTGAACTTTCCAGTTCAGAATGGGATACCTTATCATGGCCAACTCTTTGCCAACACACCATAGCCAATTCACCGTGGCTAACTCACCATTGGACAATTTAACAATTCAATTTAATTATTTAAAATTATATATATATATATATATATATATATATATATAATATATATAATTTTTTGTCATTCATGTTTCATTTTGTCTGTCCTTTTGCATCCTTTCTTTAATGATTCTATTCCATCATTTCTTTGATATTAGTGTAACTCGTGTACAGTATTTAGTCATCCCACGGCAAGTTAGCCATGGATGAATTGTCATAGACCCTTCCCAGTGGGTGTCTAACAAGCCAAGTCAATGGAGAAAGCCAGATTTGCATGATATGATTCACTTGACAATCATGGCAAAAAAAAGTTGTAAGGTTGGGCACTTAATAAGTACTTTGCTTAACAATGGAAATTCTGGTCCCAATTGTGGATGTAACTGTATTTTCAAAGGTTTGTAATCCTGAAGATATGCATAATTATTAAACTGGTAAATTTCCATCACAGTAGATCTCATCTGTTCTCTTCACTTCTGAGCCTAGTTCTGACTTAGAATTTCAGTTCACCCTGAAGCTGTCCGTTTGCTTTGACAAATTACAGTGAAGATGAAGATTAGCAAAACAAAAGTGACAATGACATTGTTTGGTTCATTTCTTTTGCCCCAGTGAAACAAGATGGCTTCCACACAATTCTTCTGGCTGTTTGACTAAGGTGGAGAGATGCATTTTTAATGTGTTTTTTGTTTGTTTCTGAATCGAGTGCATGATTAATGTTTCTGCCAATATCTTTTTTTTGCTAATTTCAAACACTTGAGCAAAATTTTCCTTGGAGTGGCAGATTTTAAAGCTGCCGACTTTCAAGGAAGAAATGCATGGCTTTCCTATAGTAATTAGCAATCATCAAACTCAAACTCAGAAGTCACCAAAATGATAGTATGAAAAAAAAAAATGAGAACATTGTAGCAAAATCCTGAACCGGGAGTAAGGAAATGAGTCTCTGATTACTACAAAAACATGAAGATGACAGCACATGAATTCCAACCCACACCTTTGCCTTCAAATGTGAATCTATACAGACACCAATGTATCACTTTGTAAATATGGGATGGCTTGCACTGCTTATATAATGGTGATCACTTCCATTATCTGTGTGAGAATTCCTCATTGAAAAGGAAGATCAAATCAATGTAATCACTCCTGATATTTATTTTTATTATATTATTCTACAATACTAACAACTATAGCAATAATAATAATAATAATAGAATTGGTGGGATCATAAGCCTGAAAAAGTGGTCAAAAATGAGCATGCAAAACTACTGTGGGACTTCCGAATACAGACTGACAAAGTTTTGGAACACAATACCCCAGATATCACGATTGTGGAGAAGAAAAAAGTGTCGATCATTGACATTGTCATATCTGGTGACAGCAGAATTGACAAGAAACAACTTGAAAAAGTCACCAGATATCAGGACTTGAGAATCGAACTGCAGAGACTCTGGCATAAACCAATCCAGATGGTTCCAGTGGTACTTGGCACACTGGGTGCTGTGCCTAAAGACCTAGGCAAGCATTTAAAAACAATTGGCACTGACAAGATCACCCTTGGTCAGCTGCAGAAGGCCACCTTACTGGGATCTGCTCACATAATCCGCCGATACATCACGCAGTCCTAAACGCTTGGGAAGTGTTCGACTAGTGATTTGTGATACGAAACCCAGCATAGTTATCTTGTTTCCTGTGTACACTGTCGTTTTTTGTGTATAATAACAATAATAACAACAACAACAACAACAACAACAATAATAATAATAATAATAATAATAATAATAATAATAATAATAATAATAATAATAATAATAATAATTCCAAGTGATGGACAACCCTAATATTCCTTCCTCTTTCTCTTTTTCTTAGAACAACCCTGTGAGGTGGTTAGGCTGAGAGAGAGGGATTAGCACAAAGCAGTGATGAGATTCAAATTCTTTTACTATTAGTTCTGTGGGCAGGCTTGATGGGCGTGGCAGGGGAAGGATATACTGTAAAATCTCCAGTCAGAGGTGGGATTTGCCGGTTCTCCGAACTACTCAAAATTTCCACT
This sequence comes from Bungarus multicinctus, assembly GCA_023653725.1. NCBI lineage: Eukaryota > Metazoa > Chordata > Lepidosauria > Squamata > Elapidae > Bungarus > Bungarus multicinctus. The sequence continues at coordinate 8,710,115 of CM042840.1, read as the reverse complement.
ACTGATTCTCCAGAACTGGTCAGAACCTGCTGAATACCATCTCTGGCGCAAAGTCATCCACCCAGCTTTCATGCCTAAGGCAAGACTAGAATTCACAGTCTCCTGCTTTCCAACTTAGTACTATTAAACCAAACTGGCTCTATGGAGCTGACTGGGGAAATCTTGAAGTCCACTGAACGTTGTTGAAATGGAGAAACATGGCAGAGACTGAAGTTGAAAAATGAAGAATTTGCCAGCTTGTCAAAGTTGACTCAGAAACTCTTGAAGCAAAACAAAACTGGATCACTGACAAATATGTGAATAATTTTGATAGGAATATTAGGGGTGCATACTTGACTGTAAACATTTCCTACCCCCTAAGATTTATTATCAGTTGAGTGGCCATTATAAGCCAGGGCTTCTGGATGCATTGTGCAAGAATTGTCTTTCCCTCCTAAGGCCAAACAACTGAGAAATATACTGTTTTGTTAGTTAGTTTACTTTATTGTCATTGCACCTCGTACAATGAAATCTAATACCATCTACAATGTACATCATGACCACGAAAATAAACACACATCCTTCACACTCCACACATTGAACGAAAACCCCCGACACCGCACCAACACTGCACTATACAGTAGAATACAACAGAGCTACTGCCCTGGGATAGAAGCTGTTTTTCAGCCTATTTGTCCTTGTTTTTATTATTCTGTACCGTCTTCCCGATGGTAATAGTTCAAAAAAAGGGTTCCCAGGATGAGATGGATCTTTGAGAATGTTTTGAACTTTCTTAAGGCAGCGGGAGCTATAAAGCTCTCCCAAAGAGGGGAGAGGGCAACCCATGATCCTCTGGGCAATGACATTAACTCTCTGGAGTGTTTTCCTATCTGCCACTGTGCAATTGGCAAACCATACACAGATGCAGTAAGTTAAGATGCTCTCTATGGTGCAGCGGTAGAAGGTCACCAGCAGTTTTTCATTCAGTTGTTGTTTTCGGAGAAGTCTCAGGTAATATAATCTCTGCTGGGCTCTTTTGACCAGGGCTGCAATATGAGCACCCCAAGTCAGGTCCTCTTTAAGAAATGTAAAACTGGCCACTTGCTCCACTCAGTCTCCATTGATAAGCAAGGGCTGGATGTCTGATATGTTCCTTCTATAGTCCACTATAAGCTCTTTACATATGCAAGTGAATAGCTGTCTGTTTTACCTCTAGCAAAATCCCCCAAATTAGATGGGTACACAATAAATGTCTCCCCTAGATCTATCCTTCTTCAGTCACACATTTTAGAAGTTCATTGCAACATCTGTCCACTATTTCTGACTCTTTTGTCTTTTGGCAGTATAGCCCTGATCAATTTCATACAAGGTTGAATTCATTTGCATCTCTTCTGGACTTTGCAGTCCCATGTAGAGATCTATCTGCAGGAATCCCTTCCAGAATCACCTACAATTTTATTCCCACTCAACTGGTAACTTGTTCCCTCTTTCCAGCCATATCTCAATGTTTGTTTCTCTCTGGCATGAATTCCTATAGGACTGCTGGCCCCACACTGTTAAAATAAAAAGCTACTGTAAGCTGCCAGCTGCAAGGCAGAACAATGACAGTAATAAGGAGCAACTCTAGCCCTCCATTGTGGTGACGTTTAGTGTTCCTCATCACCCAGATGTTGGTTTGTACTTGTAAACAGGAAGCACAGAACCAAATTGGCGCTAGCTTTGCTGATGCTAGTGCTTGAAAAAGCAAAAAACACTTGACACATAGATGTCTATGCATGCAGTCAGTCAGCTTCAAAAATCTTGACTGGAAAGCAGGGAGCAAACTTGACTGCTGCTTTGGTGCATGTGGACAATTGATGCTCCAGTCATTTCCTCTCCAGACCAAGCAATTCTAAGGATGGTACATTCAATAAGGCAAGGAAGAAACCTCCAGTTAGGAAATATGATGCTTTGGAAGACCTGAAAATGTAGACAATTCATGTCTGCCCTCTGGTGGTTGTATTGCTTTATTAGTTTTAACTTGGGCAAGATTCGAAAATTCCTTTTTCATCCCCCCCACCCCATGGAAGTTATTTTTCTCACACTCAGAAGTGGTTCTTCAGCGTGCAAGAGAATTAAGCTGCCGTATTAGAGTCGCTGCTTGTAAATTCTCAATTTTTAAAAAACTGAGAAGACCTAAAATTCTTCCCCAACCCCAAAAACTTTAACCTTAGACTGTCTCCTATTGACCTCACCCCTTTCCTAAGAGGTCTGTAGGGGGCGTGCATAAGTGTACCAATGTGCCTACCGTCCCTGTCCTATTGTTTCTTTTATTTTTCTTATATGTACCCATTTCATGTATTCATAACTATGTATATACTTATATCTATTATCTTGTAAGCGGTTGACAAATCAAATCAAATTCTAAAAAAAAGAAAAATATCCTCTGAACACTATAAAACGGAAGCCAGATAATCTAAATACACTGCATTTAAACTTTCCTGCAACAAAATAATTTATTAAATGTGAAGAGGTAGGCTGGAAAACCCAGAGATGAAAATTCTTATTGATCTTAGTTTTATTTATTTTTTTCAGGCAATGGGTGTGTCGTACATTGTTGTAACTGCAGTCACATAGTAGATTTCTACAAAGCAAATTTCCAAAGTGGCCCCGTAACTAGATTGCATGCACATCAGTATGGGAAAAACGAACATCTGTTCATAATAAAGTGTGTGTTCATCTCCTCCCAAGTTGATCAAATGAATCCCATCCCCACTGAAAACCATTTTAAAATAGCTAAATCTCAACTCTTAGAACATGCCACCTCGATTCTGAAAATTGGCTATTTGTAGTTTAGTCACAATGTCTGAAATCCTTCGCATCTGTCATGCTGTGCAGGAAACCTAACACACACTCATGTATGTAGGTATGTATTTATGCAGACCAGGAAAACATGTTGGTTTTATCATGAAAGTCCTACACCCCATTTTCCCCACATCTATGCACACCTGGTTAGCATGTATGGAAAAAGGTATACGAACGGTGGCTATAAGGGCATCCTCCTTCCAAAAAACGAGCCAATTTTGTCATAAATCCTTTCTTGGGTACATGCAGAAATCTCATATTTTTATTTATTATCTTGTAGATGACAAAGAATGCACATCGTATTCTATTTCCTAAATTACAGATAATCCTCAACTTACAAATATTTGTTTAGCGACGTTTCAGCACTGGAAAGGGTGACTTATGACCACTCCTCGCATTTATGACCGCTACAGCATCCTCATGGTCACATCATCAAAATTCAGGCACTTGTCAACTGGCATATATTTAGGATGGCTGCAGTGACCCAGGTTCACCTGACTGTCATTTGTAACCTTCCCAGCCGGCTTCTGGCAAGCAAAGTCAATGAGGGGAGCTGGTTTCACTTAATGACAGTATGGTTCATTTAACAACCAAATTTGCTTAACAGCCATGGTAAAATGTTCGTAAAATTGGGTCTGATTCACTTAACAACTGCCTTGCTTACATGGAAATTCTGGCCCAGTTCTGATGGGTTTGTCTTTTGTCCTCCTGTGGATGCTTAGGATAATATAGGAAGCTAGCAAAGAGAACCAGTTTTGTCTAATGATTAAAGTATTGGGCTAAAAACTGGGGGAAATCGCCAGTTCTAGTCCCATCTTGGACATGAAAGCCAGCTGGATGACTTTGAGCCAGGCTGTCTCTCAGCCCTCACAGGTTTGTTACTGTGGGGAAAATAGGAGTAGGGAATAGATTTGCTGCCTTATTTATAAAAACAAACGTGGGACCAAAGTTAACAAACAAATACATGTCACTTTCTCTAAAGATCGTAGACGTTCGTAAACCCAGCATTTCAAACATTGAGGTAAATTACCAGCCGGAGTCAGGTCCTTGTGAAAGGGAAGGCCATATAAATATAAAGTTTCAGGGGAATCCAAAGTTGCTTTTTCAGGAGGCAACTGGACTTTATTTTTTTCTTTTTCTTTTGAAGACGTTTCGCTTCTCGTCCAAGAAGCTTCTTCGGCTCTGACTGGATGGCAGGGAACGGAATCCAGTCAAGAGCTGAAGAAGCTTCTTGTTTTGAGAAGCGAAATGTTTTCAAAAGAAAAAGAAAAAAAACCACAAAGAAAATCCAGTGGCCTCCTGGGAAAAAAAACAACAACACACCTTTGGGACAACCGCAACCTAGGTGACTGCAAATGGCTACAAAGATTCAGAGAAGAAATTTCAGAGATATTTTCTCTCTCTTAGACAAACACATACAGACTCTCCCCCTCTCCCTCCCTCCCCCCCTCCCCCTCTCTTTCACACACACTCGCTCATTCTTTTCTGCGTTTTCAAGACAGTCTTTGTTCCTGCTAGTATTTTTCAGCTTTTCAAAACACTGTAGCCGTGATAAATGTGTTTTTTTATTGGTTAGTAGTGCATTAGCAAGACTGCTTAGAAAAGGAAGGTATTTCAATTCCACACACAATAGATTTACAAGAGTATTAAAAAAGGAAGGAAATAAAAACTCCATAAAAATTGCTCTACACACGAATCCTTATTTCTAGTGAGAAAATGCCAGGATTAATCTTGGTGGGATTCTACTCAAGGGCTGCCCTACTGAGATCATTCGCCGTTTTAAAAGAAATTCTATTGCTGTGAAGGGAGGCAAAATGGATTTTATTCAAGCTATGATTTAAATAAAAATTTTACATCAACGTATTTATATACTGAGGTGTTCTACAAAAATATTTCTGTAAATATTTCTTCTCTACAACTGACAATACTGTCCAGTGGTGGCTTTAGATCGCGGTTAAATAGACTTATTTTGCATGCTAACATTTCAAAACTATGCAGCTAATTAAGGCATCTGGCAAAATATGAGAAAGTGACCTAACCTTAAGCTCTGGATTGGGACTAAATTAGTTTCAGTTAAATTAGCTGAGTTCTTGAGTTCCACGAGACTTAAAAGCAACTAACTCTGCCTGATCCAGCCCCAAAGACCCTGAAATACATAACTGAGGTACAGCCTCCCAGTCTCGTCTCTACTTCGAGGCGATTTGCAGGTGTCTTATATAGGACAGGTACTCATTAATGACAACTTCCTCTTCTTCCAAAGTTAAGTCCAAGTAATCTTCTTCGTGTTCTGGAATATCTTCTAAGATTTCACTGACAGCATCCACTTCCATGTCTTCATCAGTCGAAGCCCCAGATGTGCCTACAAATAAACGAGAAACAAAAAGTTCACGGAGAGCAAAATTCAGTTCCCGGGCTCTTTTAATCCAGCCTCGCCACAGAGGGCATTTTCCAGGAGTGGATGGGAGTTGGTCAGTGAGAGATTGTGCCATCATTTCTTACCTCCTCTGTGAAATAATGGGCTTAATCAAACTAGAAAATATTTGCTCAAGATTTAAGACTGTTCCTAGTTTTGATGAAGATCAGTGGAAAATGGAAATATGGGTAGTCGTCCACTTACTCCTTTAGTGACCGTTGAAAGTTACAATAGCACTGAAAAAAAGTGACTTATGCCTCTTCTTTCACACTTACGACCATTGCAGCAAACGTAATCAAATTCAGACGCTTGGCAACTAACTCGCATTTATGACAGTTGCAGTGTCTTGAGGCCACCTTTTGTGACTGTTGGACAAGCAAAATCAATGGGGAAGCCAGATTCATTTCAGTCATGCTACTATTTCAACAACCACAGAGATTCACTTAAACAAATGTGGCAAGAAAGGTCGTAAAATGAGGCAAAGCTCATTTTGCTCTCTCACTTAGCAACAGAAATTTTGAGCTCATTTATGGTCATAAGCTGGGAACTGTCTGTACGGGTAATCCTCAAGTTATGACTGTAATTGAGCTCTGCAATTCTGGTAGCAGTTGTGACGGTTGTAAAAAGGGTCACCAGGTGACTGCACCCAATTTTACAACCCTTCTATGTGGCAGTCGTTAAGTGAATGTGGGAATTAAAGTTAACCCATTGTTGGGCCTGGGCTGAGGGTTGCTGGCCCAACTGATTTCCCTGTCTCAGGTGACAACACAATCCAGTTTCTATCCTGGTGCCTTAACCACTAGATCAGGGGTTCCCAAACTTGGCCACTTTAAAACATGTGGACTTCAACTCCCAGAATTCCTCAGCCAGCTGGGAGATGAAGTCCAAAAGTCTTAAAGTGGTCAAGTTTGGAAACCCCTGCACTAGACCAAACTCCCTTCATGTTAAAGTCCAAATCACCAACGTGTGGCCTCTCTGCAGCACATGGAAATGCCTCAGTTCTTCCACCAACCCCATCTTCAATTGCTACATGACATTAAGAACCTTTTCGCCCCTTCCGGTTCCCTGCCTCAGCGTGTCCCCTAAGCTTTCTGTTACTCCTGAACTGGGCCTTTTACCTGCAGAATCGGTAGGAGAGTCTTTGGATGAGCTGGATTCATTGGAAGTGGTGGTGCTATCCGAAGGGGTCTGTAAATCAGCAGGGAGGGACCCCCCATAATGAAGAAGGGTCTGTATGGCCAGCTGAATGTTGCCTCGGAATATTTTCAGAGCTTGCTCCGCAATGCCAGGATTAAAGCCCATGTATACCAGCTAGGTGAAAACATACATTAAGTCACATTTTAATCTCCTTCCAAGAAATTTAGAGTTGGCATCTTTGTCTCAGAAGAGACGACTTCCTAATATGAGATGGAAGATAAAGAAAGCAGTTTAGAACTTCAGAGAGCGATGGAAATTTTAAGGCTGAACATGAACATAACACCTTCCTCAAACACTTCCCAAAAGGCAGAATCCCAGATTCTCAGCATTGCCCGTCCTGACTGGGGAATTATGGGGATTGAAGTACACACGGTGCAGGAAACCCAGCTCTGAGACCCATAGCAATAGCACTAAGACTTATATACAGCTTCATGCTGCTTTCCAGCCCTCTCTAAGCAGTTTACAGAATCAGCGCACCTGGCAGCTGAAAAGAGGGACCAACAGAGCAAGATCAAGAATGTCTACCCATCACAGGATGTTTTAAAGTACATGAGCAACTGGAATCAACTGCAGAAACAGAAACAATGCCAACAAAATCACTGGTACCTGACTAAGTTGCAGAGAAGATTAAAATAGTCACCCTGCCTCCTTTGCCTCACATTATTTTAGCATTTTTTGACATTAAAAAAATGTGAGCCAAACTAGATGAAGAAAAACTGGGTTTCGCCAAACAAGGGATTCTGACTAAAATTAGAACTCTTTAAAGCATTTCTTACAATATGAGTTCTTCCCTGGTTACATCAGGATTTTTTTTGAGTTGCAAATGCTCCCATGCGCCCTACCAAGATGCTCTGAAGTTTGGGATGAGTAACTTGCAGCAAGTTGGAAACTGGAAATGGACAAGACCTCAAGAGAAGAACAGAATAGAAAACAGGAATTGCACACAACACACATGCTGCATTCCCGACTTACCTGTTCAATACTTTGCTGGGGAACCTGAAAGTCATCCCCTGGTGTAGAAGCATCATCACTTGGTAACAGCAACTGGGGATTATCAAGTATAACCTAGAGCAGAAAATGAATAATGTAAGAAACTAAACCAAAGAGATCTATCCCAAGATAGTACAAATAGTCCTCACTCTATAGGCAGTCCTCGACTTATGACAAGTTTTATACAACAGTGCCTGGTCTTTATATTTTTGCCACAGTTGTTAAACGAATCCTGCTTCCCCATTGACTTTATTGGAAACCTCCTGGAAAAATCATAAATGGCATCTGGGACACTGCAAACATTGGAAATACATGCTGGTTGCCAAGCAACCAAATTTTTATAATGTGATTGTGGAGCTGCTGCAACAGTTTTAAGTAAAGGACCGGTTTTAAGTCACCTTTTTGAGTGCTGCCATAACTTTAAATGTCATTAAACGAATGGTCGTAAAGTTGAGGAGGACTCTCCTAAAGCAAGCGATGTTTTGACCTAATGAGAACAGAGGTAAGCACTAGGAGTAACTGTTACCTTCACTGCTTCTTCAATGTTCCCTTTTGACTTGTGAAGTGCCTCTCTGGCTGCTCGCTCTGAATAGCCCATACTTTTCAAAGAGTTTATGCCTTCTAACCGCTTCCTCCTCTTTGCCTTCTCCTCTTTCCGTATTAGAGCCTTGTCCTGTTTGAGAACAACAGTTGAGACATCTTTTCACTATTCAGCAAAACTGTGTTTCCACACTCAATTTTTCATCTATAGATTGGTTCTCAACTTTGAATGCATTCCTTCCTTCCTTTCGACTATGTGCCAGATCACAAAATCATAATTTTAAAATCACTGCCAATTTCTAGCGACCACACAGATAAAAAGATTTTTCTCCATTTTATCCCTAACCGGGTTTTTCAACAGTGTGCTCATAGCACTATTTGAGCTAAAACGCTGATATTCATGCTTCACTGTGCAATCGTGAAATCATCTAAGAGCTTCTTCTCTAAGAATTCAGACCCCTCTGTCAAAACAACTCAGCAGTTATGTTGGAATATTTAATAGAATATAATATTATAAAGTTTTGTTTGAGCATGTATGCTTTCATTAAAACCCAGAAACTATGTCTCAGTTTGTTTTCCTTAGGTTTGCCTGGTCTTCTTACTCCTCACTACTCACAGACCCTGAAAGACGTTTATCCAGGGAAGTGAGATAACCAATAGAAGAAAATATTTTGTAGTTTAGGGATGAATTGTGGTGTCCTTGATGTTCTCCAGTTTGGTTGTTTTCTTGTGAATATCTGGAGGAAAAGAACCAAGCTTCCAGAGGGAAGAAAGCAACCAAGAGCAGAGAGCACCAAGGACCCTGAAGGGAAATAAGGTATACTTTCCAGAGACAGTTTATGCTTAAATAAATGTATTCCCAGAAAAGTTAAGAGGCCTTGGTAAGAAAGGCAGGAGGAAGTTCTTTATTTGGAATGATACTGAGATGGGAAATGGGAGACAGGGTAAGGGAGTGTATCTGATTTTAATGTGCATTATCTATGCTATGAGGGGGCAAGCTGGCCACTCATCTATAACAGCCTGCTGTCGTTGCTCTTAGGTGAAGAGCAAAGAACTTAATTTCTTGCAACTTTTTTTAAAAAATCCCAGCTCAGAACCGAACTTGGTAAGGAATATTGCAAACTATTCATTTGGTGAGAAAATAGGGGGATTCATAGGTATTTCAGTGCAAACAGAGGAGAAACTGGCCATTTCAAATTTGTAAGAAAACCAGAATTCTGATGTAAGGCAATGCACTCCCTTGAAATAGAAGTACAAGATCAGTGTTTCTCAATCTCAGCAGCTTTAAAAGATGTGTGGACTTCAATTCCCAGAATTCCCCAGCCAGCTTACTGACTGGGTAATTCTGGGAGTTGAAGTCCACACACCTTAAAGCTGTTGAGATTGAGAAATATTGCACCAAATTCTTGAAATGCAAAATTTTATTAACATTGCACTATTTCCTGTACCCCAGCCTGCTATGAAATCGCATGGCATGCTTCCTGCCCCTAAAATACCCCTTTGGCACATTACCTCCCTCCTGTTGGAAATATGATTGGCAGCATGCTCCAAATGGCCATCACAAGCTCGTAGACCAAGGCGAGCTTCTTGAGCAGAGAAACCCAGAAGTAACAAGCTATTGATCTTTTCTGGATCTATGACCAGCTCTTGGAATAAGCTATGTGCCTGCAAAAAAGAGAGAGAGAGAGAGAGAGAGAAAGAGAGAGAAACAAACAAGAAGAGTGAATTACAGAAATTGGTTGCTGTTTAGAGGTGCGGTGGTGAAAACATCATGCACTATAGCAGTGATTCCCAAACTTTTTCAGTCCACCGCCCCCTTGGTGCTACAAACTCATCCTCGGTACCCCCCACCCAGGGCTGGGATTCAAATTTCTGTGGATGTGGCCTAATTTGAGGGTGTGGCTTGTGTGGTTTGCCGCTCCCCTGCCACCTCTTAGAGCCCCAGCCCCCTTGGGGACACTAAGAGGTGGCAGGGAGGGCGGCACGTCGAACGCGGCCACGGCGGCACATAATGTGCCACTGCTTCCACATTGGAGGTGCCGGCTCTGGAGCGGTGCTAGTCAATGGGTGAACCTGCAGGGCCAGTGCCTCAAACACCCCCCTTGCCTCTTAGCACCCCCCTAAGGCACCCCACTGCCCCCCAGGGGGCGGTACCGTCCACTTTGGGAACCACTACAGTGTTAATCTACTATACTCAAGAAGGCATAATCCAAGGAATCCCATGTGTAGATTTACAATTTTAGGGAAGGATTTTAAACCTTGACAAGAACACAATAACTCACTCTTTGAAGACATTCGGCAGCTTCTTTTTCTCTGCCGTTGTGATAATGGCTTATGCCTTCAAGCAGGTAGAGCCTCAAAAACAAAGCTTTCTCTCTCCCAGAGCTCCCCTGAAGAAAAGGAAATATTTACAAATGGCTCAACATGCAAGGGACATCTCACAAATCATAGCATAACAAACCAAGTTTACCTAACAGAAATCACTGATATTCGAGTGGGATTAAGAAACAAAAAATTAGAAGCCGAATCCTCAATAACAGGATCTATACAAGGATAATCTACCGACCAGTTTGGTGCTGATCTGGTGAAACTTTGCAGAATGAGATGAAATGATTTTAACAGGCACACCATCAAACGCTTCTGATATTTTGGCTTTAAACATTCAGACCTTTAAATGTTTAATTCCTTGAAGCTTTAGGAATAAATACTCTTTCCAGCACATCTTGCTTAACGTTAATTCAATGTAAATGAGGATATTTATTAGTAAATTTACATATGCTGCCCATCTCACAACCCAAAGTTACTCTGGACTAGCTTGCAACGTGACTAAAAAAAACCCCCCCAGAAATATAAAAACACTGAAGATTCTTTTTCATGTACTTAATATTCATTCAATGGATTGGAGGATGGGGGCTTATTAAACACATGTAACCAGCCTACTTTTATGGTGACCAGCCTTTCATGGTGCTCTCCGTAACACTTTCTGAAGCAGTCATGGGCGGCCAAGAGCTTTTTCTCGGCATCGTCAAGGCACTCCAGCTGGCCCAAGTGGAAATAGCACCAGACAATGTCCAGTTGCAGCACGGCATAATTATCAACAGTGGTGAGGAGTTCTGAGACACATTCACTGAAAAGCAGAACATATTGGAACACAGGTGCTGTGGAGCTGTTGAAATGCAGGTGGAAATCAGAGGTACTTGGGGGTGTGCAATACAGATAGTCCTTGGCTTACAACAGCTCGTCTAATGACCGTTCAAAATGACAACGGCCTAAATAAAATAAAAATGTGGCTGGCTGCTAGCATGTTTGTGATGACTGCAGTGACATAGGATCACATGACCGTCATTTGTGACTTTGCAAGACAGCTTCTGATGAGCAAAGTCAACGGGGAAGCCAGATTTGCTCAATGGCCAAGTGGTTCATTTAATGACTGCCATGATTTGCTTTACAACTGTGGCAGAGAACGTAAGAACGGATGTGACTTGATTTTAACAGCCTTGCTTGGCAACAGAAATTTGTCTCCCAATTGTGATTATAAGCCAAGGGCTATTGGTACAGCCACACATCGTATCAGGGATCTCGTAAGCCAGGCGGATAACGGCAGGATCCTGTACTGAACATCTGCGGGGCAGGATGAGTGAAATAGAATGATAGCAATGAAATCCCCAAAGAAGGGTATGGAGCAGCAATGCCACCCAAGACACAGTGAACAGCCAAAATATAGATGAGGGAAGTACGGGATATGCCCAACTCTGAAAGAAACACCAATGTATTAGCTCCTTTCTTTCTGAGCCACAACAACACAACTTTACAGAAGCCTCAGGTACCTCCAGGCAAATTGGCTAGAATGGAAACGGGTCCCAAGGCTGTTAGGAGGAGCTGAACTGGTTTCAGTCTGGGATGCTTAGAGGGTGGGTCTTTGAAGTCTTTCCCACAGTTTCTCTGGAACTTTACGCTTATAGCTTGAGTTTGTGAGGTTCACGTTTGGGCTGGGAAAGAGATCAGTATACAACCTTGTTATGCCCTTACCTCCAGACTCGCTAGCACAAGTCGTCTCTTTTTGTTTCTTGAGTACAGATAGTCCTCGAGTTACAACCACAATGGAGCCTGGTAATTTTGGTTGCCAGTTGTGACTGGGCCTGACTTTACAACCTTTTCTGTAGTGGTCGTTCAAGCGAACCCATTGCTCCCTAGGAGTCAGATTTTGCCAGGAGCCAAAAGTAAAAAACGGCTTCCGGCAAAACTGTCATCAATCACAGTCAACTAACTATGTGGCACCATAAAGGAGATCTGGTTGCTGAGCGATCAAAATGCGATCAGGTCATTGTTTGGAACCAGAGTTGTTAAGTAACTTTTGTAACTTCGGATGGCCATTAAGTAACCGGTTGTAAGTCGAGGACTACCTATACTGTGTTGCCACATTCTGGGATTGTTGGTTCAGTGACAATGTTGCCAACACAGCTGAGGTCAAGGCTAGCTTTTAAAGCTTCTTTCTATTGTTGTGGGGTAAGCACATTTGGAAATGACAAGAACAGAAGCGAAATGTTTTTGGCCCATTTTAACAAGTACATAAAATTGCTAGGTGAAACACTGTAATTACTGCTGAAAGAAGTTTTGCAAAAGGAAAGCGAGATTTCTTTCTTTTCTTTTTTTTACCAAAAAAGTTTATCTGCATCCAACAGGTACGGCAAGGCCACAGCGTATTCTTTTTTTTTCAGGAAAGCTCTGCCCTTTTCATGGTGTCCCATGGCAATTAAAAGAGTCTGCAAAAACAAGGAGGGTGAAGAAACCTTTTACTCATAACAAAGCTTCACAGTGAAATTGGTTTTCAAACAAAACAGTCTCGGCTGTCAAGCAGGGTGGAGGAGATGGACTGGCAGAACAGAGTACAGCTTTTGTAGAATTCATGCTTACTTTTTTGGCTTGGGGAGGAATCTGGATAGTTCTTCCAGTCTGGTTTGCTATGTCTAGGTAAGGTATGCTCTCTGGATCGAAAGAATTTTCTGTAAAAAATGTGCACAGAAAAAACCAACAAGTTTCAATAAGCTTGACTTATTTTTAAATAAAAAGTGAACAACTTAAATTTTGAGGGTCACACAGATCTTCCCCCCAATATTTTAATGAAGGTACTGGAGATCCCCCAACATTCTAATCAATGTTTACCATGGCAGAAAAGATACAATTTTACAAGCGCAGCATTTTTAGTGAAAATGATTTGAAAATCTTGCTTTATTTAACCTCAGCCTTGGAGGGTTGTGCCAGCAAACTACCCAAAAGGATAGGCCATCAGCCTGATAACAGATGAGCCGTCCCTAAATAAATGGGGATCAGGAGTTTCTTTGCATGCCAATAAAACGAGGACCACAATGATCGATCTAGTCCCCTCATTCTCTATTCATAAGCAAGGATTTTCATAGGAGTTTTCCAATCAGGAATCTTGTTGCATTCCAGAGATGGTATTCAGCAGGTTCTGACCAGTTCTAGAGATTTTGAGTAGTTCGGAGAACCAGCAAATACCGCCTCTGACTGGAGATTTTATAGTATCCTTCCCCTGCCACGCCCACCAAGCCACGCCCACAGAACTGGTAGTATAAAAATTTGAATCCCACCACTGATGTAATCCCAAAAGGCTGAATTTTTCAATTTCTCAATTAAAGCTTTATAACAATGAATACCATTTTCCTCATTCAAACCCTCAATAGTTGTGAAAGAAGAATTGCTTGTTTTACAAAGTATGGAATAATAGTTCTTTCTAAATAATAACTCAATGATTAGCAAATCTTTTTTTTTGGGGGGGGGGAGGAGGAGGAGGAGGAGGAGCGCATTTAATCTGGGCTGAACTCGCCGCTCTCAGTCACACAAATTTACACGTTGATTCTGGATCAGTCACTTTCTCTCAGCTCGATCTACCTGACTGGGTTGTTGTTGTAGCAAAAAAAAAAATTCTAGTACTGAACTTGAACAGAAGTGCATGTCCAACGCTAATTACTACTAAATTGCAAAAGGAATATAAGAAGGTCAAATCAAGGGAAAGACCAAGAAAATCATGGTTGGATGGAGTTGACAAGAAATTTAAAGGAAAAAAGGTGGCATGAAAAGTATTGGACGATCTGAAAGAAAGAAGAATCCCTCCCTCCCTGTGTATCCTACTCCTAGTAGTCTGGGACTTAAGGAAAGAGTTCCTTTACCTCTTTCAGCAAGAATTTCTAATCCCCTTTTTGTCCTCTGCATCCTTTGACTGATCTCCTTCTTCTTTAAGGCTTCTTGTTCATACTGCATCTCTTCTTCACGGATTTTTCTTCTGGCTTCTTCTTCACTCAGCTTCAGCTCAAGGACCATCACTTTGACATTGTGGGTGACTCCCTGCTCTTCTAGTGTCTTTCCTGAAAAATGGAAACCAATTGATGCTTCAACTAAAATCAGCAGGATGACTTCTGAAGTAGAAACTTCAGTGCATAGCTGTAGGAACAGCTCTATTCAGAAGAGGAATAAACAATTATTCTGATAATGAGTTTAGATACAAGATACATACCTAATTCCAGTTGCTTCTTGTTTATAATTACTTTAATGCAGTTTTCTTCAAATCCGTATGTCTGTGCTATTCTGGAAAGAAGAACAACAGCTAGAAAAAAACAATTCAACTATACAACTAGGTTTGGAAAAAAAAACCCTAACTTTGCAAAATTATCTCATATCAATAGTTTTTTATTTATAATTACTTTAATGCAGTCTTTTTCAAATCCATATGTTGGTACTATTCTGGGAAGAAGCACAATAGTTAGGCAAAACAATTCAGCTTCATGATTATACTGTTACGAACTTTTTGGGAAAAAAACCCTAATTTTTCAAAATTATCTTTATACCGGTTGCTTCTTATTTATAATTACCTTAATGCAGTTTCAGTGGGTGGTAAAAGCAATTCAGCTTCATGATTATACAGCTATGCACTTTTTAAAAAGCTAATTTTTCAAAATTATTTTAATACATCATGATAGCAACCAAAGAGCACCATTTTGCAATCTTGATAAGAACAAGTGAAAATCCTTTCTATTTCTGAAAGGATAAAATAACAGGGTGAAGGATGATGCATTAGCCAGACTATTCCTCTTAACTGCATCAGGGTCACAATTCCAGACACACTCTAAACCCACACCATGGAATCCACTGCTTTGGAATAAACATTTTTAAAAATAAACAGTATATTTTAGAGGTATATCTTTTAATAACACTATATCTACAGACCTAGACTTATGACCATTTGTTTAAGAACAATTCAAAGTTGCGGTGGTTGCAGAAAAAGGGATTTATGACCCATCCTCTCTTATGGCCATTGCACTACCCCCCACCCCAATGAATGAAATTGGAGCCCTTACTTAATGGATTCCATTTACAACCAGTTGCAGCAACCTGTGATCACATGGCTGCAATCTGTGCCCCTCTGGCCATGTGATGCTTTATAATGTGACTTATAATGGAAATTCCAATTGCAATTGTGGTCACAAGTGGAAGACTATCTATACCCTGAAAATCTACTTCTACATTCAAACTGAGGAAATAATTTGGTAAAATAATTTTCTTCTATGCTTATACCCTTCTGAGAACGAACATACACAAATGATCTATATGGCATGTATGCTATGATATAATTATAGTATGCAGTTATATAAATTACAGAAACTTTTAGTACGCACTTGAGTGAATGGTACTTACTGGGATCGCAGCTCTTTGCCTGTGATAACCAATTTGGTTTCCAGTATATTCTTTTGCATCTATGAAAAACAGAAAATACTGATTCGTTTAAAGATATAAAAGATTTGGGGTATTCAAGCATGTTGGTCTTATTTACAGAGCAGCACTGCTATATTAAAAATTCAATATTTTCATTTAGGAATTCTGGATATTGTTCTGATCAGCTTAGCAATATTCTTTAACATAAATTTGTTTTCATTCCACTCCTTCCTAACTTTTTTCATTTTTTTTTCTTTCCAACTTACAGGCATTAGTAAACACAGAGCAAATGGGAATCTTAATATTCAATCTAGTCCTATATACATATATAAGGCAGAGGAGGGGGAAAAATAAGAAGAGAAAGAAAAGAAATTGCAATGAACAATGCAAACCTCAATTCTAGAACGAATGATTGTAATTATAACCATGAAACCTGAAAGAAAATGAGGAGAAAAAGAATTTGGCAGAACAAATCTATATACAGACATTCTTGAAAATCTCTTCACTTGCAGATTGTTCCTGATATTGGTCCTATTAAAGTACAAGAAGCATCAATTTCAAGTAAATACATGTTCTTTGTCTTTAAAAATTCAATATTCGTTGATTTATGACCACAATTGGGACCAAAATTTGTATTGCTATACAAGGAAGTTGTTAAGTAAGCCACACCCATTTTTATAACCTTGTTTGCCAGGGCTGTTAAATGAATCACTGCAGTTGTTAAGTAACCAGGTAGTTGTTGACCTAATCCAGTATACCCCATTGACTTTGCTTGTTGGAAGCTTACCAATGGTGATCATGTGACTCTGGAATGCTACCTGCAATTGTTGTAAATACACGATTGTGAGGATGTTACTGAAACAGGTCTGGTTTTCCAGCAGTAATAGCAGGAGCAGCAAAGAACAGTAGTTTAATTATTGCTACGCACACTTTTTAGTTAGTTGGCCTAACTAAAAAAAGCACTTGTATTGTTTTCCTGCCATCGTAAGTACAGGAACTTTTTTATGGATAGCATTTTTAATGAACCATTGAAATAAATGTACGCCATAAGAGAATAGTGAAGATAATGGCATGCTTTATTCCTATTAAACGAGCATTCTTTTTAATGTGAGGGCTGTTGAAGTTTTCAGTCTTAGCCAGAAATTGTTGCCAAACGCATTTCATTGCTTTTATTCAGTAATTTAATCTGGAGCTATTCTCCCCTAATCAGTTGCCTTTTACAATCCTGGGAGGATGAACTAGGTTTTATCAGTGTTTCCACAACATGTTTATCTATTATTACCTTAATCACTGCTGAGACATTTGACTAAGTTTTACGGTAAACACAACCACATCAGCTGGGTTTGCCTAACACACATTAGGCTAAAATGTAGACAGACATTTTCTGCTTCAGTGTGAAATGAGAACAGAACTAACATTTTGTCTTGAAAGTTTGCCTCCTCTGGGTTTATGAAAAAAAGTCAATTCCGGGAGATTCCTACCCTATTCTCTTATACACAAATAAACTAAACAGTCTCTATTTTTCTGGAGAAGGTGGAAGGAAAGAGATGACCAGAAGCAAGATGACTAGGCTTGTTACAGTGGCAAAGGGGGCACTGTTGGAAGAGCTGAAGGGTTGAGGAGAAGGTCTTCCTGGAGAATGTTATATGGCTGCTAGGCAACACCAACTTGATAGCATATAACCAACCAATGCAAAGTAACCCCTCTCTTCAAAAGTCTATAATATTGCGATAGAAGGAAGGAAAGAGAAGATGAAGTTGACCAGCAGCAAAGTGGATGGACTCAGTTAAGAGTGGCGATGGAGATGTTGGAAGAGCTGAAGGACAGACTGTCAAAGAGAAAAATCTATCTATAAAATTACTAAGAATCAACAGTGGCCTAATGACGTGTAACCAATCAATGGTATCATTTATTCGTATACAAATGAATTATAGGAAGTCCTCAAGTTACAACCATAAGGCAGCCCACCCAATTTTACATTTTTTTTATGGTGGTCCTTAAGTGAACATAGCGATTGTGAATGAATCTATTGTTCGTTATGAGCGCCATTTTGCTAAAAAACTGCAAGTGACTGGTTTTGAGCAAAACTGACATAAAACAAGCAACCAGTTGCAAGTCAAGGACCACTTGTATTATCGCTCAATATATGACAAAAATGCACACGCCTCATGCACATTTGACAGACTTTTCTTCAGGTAACAGGAAGGAGCCGCTTACTTTACCCATCCTTGAAGGTAAGGCTACCTCAAGGGTTGCCACGCCCGTTGATTTATAAGCTTCATTTCCCATTCCTCTCTCCACAGCTTTGCAACGTATTTCTTCCAGGA
Organism: Bungarus multicinctus; assembly: GCA_023653725.1. Classification (NCBI taxonomy): domain Eukaryota; kingdom Metazoa; phylum Chordata; class Lepidosauria; order Squamata; family Elapidae; genus Bungarus; species Bungarus multicinctus. The sequence goes on along the minus strand of CM042840.1, from coordinate 8,692,097 downwards.
GAGCTTCTATTTCATTGCCATTGTAATTGAGCCTGGCTGAATATTGCCGGGTGAGATCCTAGGACAATAAAAACGAATCTGCTAAGAATACAAGAAGCCATAAAAATGCATAACGCCATAGGAGTGACTTGCTAGCTTACCTTCAGCTCCTCTCCAGCTTCTTTGTTGCTGTTGGTGTATGGAGGCTTCCATAGCTGAATTTTGTCTTCACGCAAGTAGTTCTTCAGCTTCGCTGCAAGATACTTGTTCTGTGCCATCCTGGCATTAAAAAAAACAAAAGGAAAACATCAATCTTGGTATGAGCCTAGTTCGTATATGGGTAGTCAACTTACAACCACTCGTTTAGCAACTTTTTGAAGATACTATGGCATTAAAAAAGGAACTCACAACTGGTCCTTGCACAAAGGATTGTTGCAGCATCCCCGTGGTTGTGTGATTAAAATTTAGACACATGGCAAATGGCATGTGTGGCTACAGCATTCTCTGAAGATTCCCTGAAAGCTTTCAACAAGCAAAATCAATGAGGGAAAGCAAATTTGCTCAATAACCATGTGATTCACTTAACAATTGTGGCAAAAAGGCCATAAAATCAGGTGCGGCTCACTTAAAAAACCATCTTGCTTAGCAACAGAAATTCTGATCCCAATTGTGGTGGTAAAAGGAGGATTATTTTATAACATTTCTATCAAAGGAACATGCATCCCACTATATTTATTTTTATACATTTACATACAGTTTCCAAAAACCTATTGATGGTAAATGAATAATTTAAAACTACTATCCTGTGACTTCTCTTTCACGTGTTCAGAAACAAGTTTACTTTTATGTGAAAGTTCATACACTGTGGAGAATTGTAAAAATCCTCCTAGCATCCCACTATCCTGACCCACAGATAATAAGGACTTTCTGCTCATAAGATAAACTAGAGGGAACTGAGTAACAAGCAGCCTGTCAATAGGAAGCAGGTTGGTGAATAATGTATTATAGTTTTTTTATTTATTTGCTCATGGAGTTGTCCTCATTCTGCAAGCAGCAACTGGCAGGGTACAATTGTAAAACCTCACCTTCTGAAAGAAGCTAACATATGTGTTTAACTTCAGTGCCCACTGAAGATGGGTGCTGAATCCAAGTGTAAAGAATTCATGATTTCCTTAAGGCAACACATTTTTTTATTTCATAAATCTAATCAAACTAAAATCTTAGCAATTTTTTATAAAGCTAGTTCAAATGTGTACAGTGAAAGTTTGTAGCTCAATTGAAATGTTATTTAATTTTGGTGCCTTTGACTCAGTTTTTGACTCCTGATGACTGCCTGATATGTCCCTGAAGTTTTTTCTTGGCAATGTTTTTCTGGGGCTGAGAGAGAAGAAGTGGCCCAAGGTCATCCAGCTGGCTTTGTGTCTAAGACGGGACTAAAACTTGGCTTCAGCATTGATGGTTGAGGAATTCTGGGAATTGAAATTTAAATTAAAATTACAGATAATCAGGCATCTTAAAGCCACCAGGGTTGAGAAACTCTGCACTACCCCAAACTGGGTTTCTAGAATGAAATACTGGAATAATGCTAAATTTATCAAATATGCTTTTGTACATTTCATTGCATTTTGATCTGCGAATCAACAGGTGACACTTTGAAATGCCAAAGTCCAGGAAGACAGTTCAGAAATCCTTGGAGATTAAAAACAAGTTAAAAGCCAACTGAAAAGTTCACATAAAGAACAAAACAGAAGTTTTATGGGCAAACATTTCAAGCCATTTTTTTCCAGAAAAATTCAGTCCTCATGAAAAAAAAAAAGAATCTGAGGACTGCAGCTGTCACTACAACTCTGCCATTTCTGGTCTTCTGCATTTTACTCTCTGCCAACAATCCCAGTATGATTCAAGTGGATGCCATGTTTTACAGATGTAGCCAATAAAGCCAGTCAACATTTCTGTTGTTTTGGAGTTGGGACACTTGAAGGAAGCCAGAGAAAAGCACTGACTGGTCCTTTTGCAGAGACTCTCCCAATCACCATGTGGGAAACCAGAAGGTCAGCAGCTTAGCTACCCATTCCATGAACTCTATGATCCTCCTGCCCAGCTTTGCCAATTATTCTTTCAGCCAGATCAGGAAATGGGAAAGCATCCCTCGAGCCAGGCAGATCTCCCAAGCAACTGATTGAGGAAAGGAAGCCACCTTAAAGGGCAAATTTAATGGAAGGAGAAGAAGGAAAGGATACAGAGAATGGTTTCTGCAATTATTTCCAGCGCTTAATAGCAGCTCTATTCTGGACCACATGACTGGAAGGGAGAAAAAGAGACAGGAGACTTGTAATAGACACAATGATCATCACCACTATCATCAATAAGTCTGATGATTCGAGACGGTTATTTGTCCCAGTGATGATTCAATTATGTAGGACTGGTAGAATATTGGGGAGAATAATAAATTATTTTTCCTTTTCAACACATGCCCTCCTTTTCCCTTACATAAGGAAAATTGTGTTATTTTACTATCATTTTGCATCTTCTTAATCATTGCCGGACAACAAGTGAATGAATACAGGTAGTCCTCAACGTATGATCCCAACTGAGCCCAAAGTTTCTGTTGCTAAGTGAAACATTTGTTAAGTGAGTTTTGCTCCAATTTCTTGTCACAGTTGAATCTTGTGTCCCCATTGACGTGGCTTGCCAAAAAGTTGCAAAAGGGGACCCCATGACTTCAGGACACTGCAACCATCATAAACATGAGTCAGTTGACCAGTGTTTCAATTTTCATCATGTTAAGATGCTGTAATGGTCGTAAGTATGTGAAAAATGGCCATAAGCCACTTCTTTCACAGTGTTGTTGTAACTCCGAATGGTCACTAAATAAATTGTCGTAAGTCGAGGACTACTTGTAGCATGGACTGCCCAGACACCACAAGATTAATTCCTACCATTTTTTGTCCACCTTAACAAATGTTATTCTGGTCGGGTTGTTTTTTTTTTTCCCATTGTTTCACTCTAATTACCAATATCCTCGATGCATTTTAAAAAAAAGGTAGTGCCAGAGAAAAAAGACCAAACAAAAAAGAGTTTGTTGTATGATGGGCAGCTAAAGAAATGCCTTAAATAAATAAATAAATAAATAAATAGATAAACAAACAAATAAACAAACAAATATCTGGTTTGATTTGGTAGGTTTTAGTTTGTTCGCTGCAACAATGCCACGAGCAGAAACAAATTTCCAAAAATTATATTGTACAGTTTACATAGGTAAGTTGGGGATATATGGAGTGGGGGGGAGAACAAGTGACAAAATGTGTTATTAAGGCAGTGTTTCTCAACCTTAGCCACTTTAAGATGCGTGGACTTCAACTCCCAGCATCCCCCAGCCATTGAGAAGCACTGTATTAAAGGCATCACAACGCACCTACCCCTCCCACCCCTGAAATTCCTAAAGGGCGGGGTTTGTCCCGAAGGCAGTGCCAGTGCAAAGGGGCGGGAGGGGGCGGGGCTAGCCTGACGACATCACGGCACAAGAGTGGAGCTTGCACTGTGATGTCACGACGGGAGAGCTTATTCTTTGTGCTGTGACGTCACGTATCTACTTATATGGACATGGTACGCAACCTCGGGAGGGGGGGGGGTCCCACGGTCCCAGCCCCTGTCGAAGAGGGCAGATCTTGAAATGCAGCTCACCTGGAGGCTCAGGTGAGACAAAGAGGAAGGTAAATCTGAGGTAAATCCGCCCCCTCCATTAAGGATCTACAGCCCGCTTGTCAGTCCCTTGCGCTCCCTCTCTTTCCCGTCGCTAAGAGAGAGAGAGACAAAGACAGAGAGGGACGCCGGCCGGCCTTGAGCGATCCCCATCAGCGGCTGATTTCCCCCCGTCCCTGAGGGAAGAAGAAGACGGGAGCCCCGATTGCCCAGGACCTGTCGCCCGCGGGCGCCACATCCACTCACACTCACCTTCGCGAGCTCTTCTCCGGCCCTGGTGGTGGGTGGGTGTGAGAGTGAAACTTCGAATGGCTCCTGCCGATGTCAGAAACGAAAGCGACAGAACGCTCCTGCGCTGATGCCGGACTCCGCCCGGGCGAGGGGGGCGGGGCGGGGCGGGGCGAGGGGCGGGCACGTGACCGGCGGCCTGGAGCCCTCCCGCCGCCATTTTGGAGCCTGTCACCGAAGGTTCGAGTGGGCATGCGCGCGCGGGAGGGGCGGGCCTGGCTTTCTGACTCCTCCTCCCTCCCTCCCTCCTCCCTAACAGCTGCTCGCTTAGGAAACGCTTTCAAGCAGGATTACATTCCCCCCACGATTTGCAGAAGGCTGTGGCTCTCTAGCGGCCCTCTCGGGCAGTGCAGTCCTTGAATTTGGGATAGGACTCGTTGGCGGCTCCTTTTAAAGCAGAGGGTCTTCAAATTTGATAGCTTTAAGACTTGTGGACTTCAACTCCCAGAATTCCTCCTCCAGTCATGTTAGCTCAGGAATTCTGGGAGTTGAAGTCCACAAATGTTAAACTTGCCTAGTTTGAAGACCCTTGTTTTAAAGCAATAAGTCTGTGGAGATCCAGGTTATGGTTGTCCCAAAGATGCTTTTTTTATTTCAGGAGGCCACTGGACATTTTTCTTTTGAAGATGTTTCGCTTCTCCTCCAAGAAGCTTCTTCAGCTCTGACAGGACCGTGTGGAATGGAAGGATTTTAAAGCAATAGATAGCTTTCTCTAGTGGTCAACATCTAGAATACTCTACCTGACTCTGTGGTTTCTTCCCCAAACCCCAAAAACTTTAACCTTAGACTGTCTCCTATTGACCTCACCCCTTTCCTAAGAGGTCTGTAGGGGGCGAGTATAAGCGCACCAACGTGCCTACCGTCCCTGTCCTATTGTTTCTTTTATATTTTATTTTTCTTATATGTATCTATGTATTCATAACTATGTTTTATTTATACCTATTATCTTGTAAGCAATTGACAAATAAATAAATTAAAAAAGAGCCTGGGCTGGAGGAAGCCGCCCTCTCCAGTAATATGGAAAAAGGGAGAAAGGGAAGACACCCCAACAAATCAAATAGAATACCCCAATTAAAAACAAAAATGAATGAATGAATGAATGAATGAATGAATGAATGAATGAATTCTTTATTGGCCAAGTGTGATTAGACACACAAAGAATTTGTCTTGGTGCAAATGCTCTCAATGTACATGAAAAGATACATTCGTCAAGAATCATACTGTACAACATTTAATATAGTCATAGGGCACAATAAGGAATCAAATCATACTAGGAAACAATCTATAAATCATAAAGATACAAGCAACAAAGTTATAGTCATACAGTCACAAGTGGGAGGGGATGGGTGATAGGAATGATGAGAAAATTAATATCAGTAATTAATACCAATAGCAATAGCACTTAGACTTATATACTGCTTCACAGTGCTTTACAGTCTTCTTTAAGTGGCTTTATAGAGTCAGCCCTCAACAATCTGGTCCTCATTTTATCTACCTCGGAAGGATGGAAGGCTGAGTCAATCTTCAACTGGGGAGACTTGAACTGCCAAATTTCATGCAGCCAGCAATCAGTAGAAGTAACCTGCAGTACCTCACTTTAACCACTGCGCCACCACAGCTCAAAAAGACCCACAAACAAACTTTGTTTATTTGTTTGGAGTCTGGCTTGCTCCTGGGGACATGGGGTGCTCCTTCTTGCAACTTGATCCTGGTGAGATCTTGCAGTCGTTCCAGGTTTCCCTTTGAAATCTCTTGGGTTGTTTTTCTTCTCCATCCTCTCTGTGTTCCCTTAATCCTCCCCACAAGCTTCTTGACCTAGCCAATTTCCTCACCTTTCATTTTGCATGCCTAAAATCAATCCCTGCTCACTAATCATCATCTCAAGGGAGTCGTCATTGCCATTGGTCCAGAATAGATTGGGTATTGCAGGAACCATCAATGTGCATCTTAGTAGATATAGTAACTTAGCAGGAATAAAGAAGTAGTCTACCATTGACTTTTTATTTTAGTTTCCAGTACAGTCTGCAATCTGAAGATTTCCTGGTGGTCTCCCGTTCAAATTCTAAACAGATACCTTTTGTTGCTTTGCTTTTTTTTTAGATGCTGGTATTTTCTGCAATACAGATACTCCTTGACTTATGACTGTAACAGGGTCTGGAATTTTTGTTGTAACTCAAGATGGCCATTAATTGAGTCATGTGGCCAAACTGGTCTTACAATCTTTTTTACAATGTTGATAAGCAAATGCCACATAATAAAACGAACACTGTGGTTAAGCAACTTAATGCATTTAGAGGGCTGCAACTGACTATACAGACTTAGGACATTTTGAGTCCAAAATTTCGATTGCTAATCACAGATGTTAATTGTTCCATTTTACGACTTTTTGAGACACAGTTGTTAAGTGAATCACTATACTTAAATTAGTAACATGATTGTTATAAATGAATCTGACTTCCCCAAGTCTCAGAAAGTGTCACATGATCACAGGGGACTAAAAGTGACATGACCCCTGGACACCCCAGGACGCAACTATGATAAATGCAAGCCAGTTGCCATGCACCCAAATTTTGATCACGTGACCATGGGGATGCTGCAAGAGTCATAAGTATGAAAACATAAGGGTTTTTTTCAGCGCCATTGTAACTTTTGAGTGGTCACTAAATGAATGGTTGTAAGTCAACTGCTAGTAGTAACACTGGTTACTGATGCAAGCATGGGACTGTGGGGGAAGAATGGGCAGTCATTGGAATTCTGAAATTGGATCACAGTTCCTTTTGGGTGGATGTTGTAACGTTGATTGCTAAGCCACCAATCATTAAGCAACGACTTTATCATGGTAAACTGGTACTTCTATAGATCATGCATGCAAACAAATTCAACAAAGGATCTGGATACAGTATAAATTTTAATTCCTGATTTATCTTATTTGCAAAATAATATATGTATGAATGAATGAAATCATAGTACATGGACAGAAAACTGTACATCATAGTTATTAGTCTCATTCGGGGATCCAAAAAGGTTCTCTTTTCTGACTTGCAAATGAGAATGTAATATGCAGAAAGTAAATCTGAAATATAAAATAGTTGCTGAGTTTAATGGTAGCAAAAAGATCATTTCAAGATTTATCATTTGATTTTGGAGTGTATATCCTGAAAAAGGATACATTGAATTCAACGAAAGTATTTGTTAATTTCTAGAGATGATATCACAAATTGCCAATCCAGGCAGCTATTTAAAATTCCCCTTGTTTTGTGTCTATTGAGAAATAAGATCTACTAAAGTTAATTGGACTCATTTTCAGCTAAGAATGTATATGATTGCTTTGCCTGCAAGGAGGCCTATATTTAGCTCAGTTGAGCTACATTAATAATTTTGGAAAGGCTGATATTTGTGATACATTTTTGTGGCTGTACAGCACAATGGGAAGAGTATCCTGCTTCCTAAAGATAATTCTTTGAAAAGAAAGACTAACCGTCATATATATATATATATATGTATTTAATGTATATATATATATGTATTTAATGCATTTCATTTATTCATAAAAGGAATAAAGAGATGTTTAGGAATATTGGAATAGCTCTCCAAACTCTCTTTTTAAAATGAGGAAATAAGCTTACTGACCTGAAATAAATGGAAGTAGTTCTTGATTTACAATCACAATTGACCATAATTTCCCTTGCTAAGCAAGGCAATTGTTAAGAAACTCACACCAATTTTATGACTTTTTTTGCCACAGTTGTTAAATGAATCATTGCAGATTCATACGGCTATTAAGCAAAACTGGTTTCCCAGTTGGCTTTGCTTCTCTGAAGCTCTTGGGCAGGTCACACATGACATTCACATAAGCCTGGGACATTGCAACCACCCTAAATACAAATGAGTTGCCAGACAACCAAATTTTGATTTTGTGACTGGGAGGGGATGTTGGAACAGCTTTAAATACAAGGATTGATTGTAAATCACGTTTTTCAGTGCTATTGTAACTTTAAAGAGTTACTAAGGGGTCCCCAAACTTGTCAACTTTAAGACTTGTGGACTTCAACTCCCAGAATGACTGGAGAATTCTGGGAATTGAAGTCTACAAGTTTTAAAGTTGCCAAGTTTGGAGACCTCTGTGCTAAACAGCTGCTGAATGGTTGTAAATCAAGGACTATGTATAGGTACAGTTGTTAACCATTGATAAAACAGAGTTAAAATAAAATAAATTTTCTCCCCTTATATTGAATCTTCAAAACACATGCTTATGTTAGTCTATTCACTCAAAATATATTTTAAGAAATATAGCTAGTAGGTTGACATTAAATACAATGCATTCAAGCTTCTGGTTTCAAGCTGGAGCAATGGAATTCAACTTGCTTCCAATCTAGGAGGGAAATGTAAGTGCTGGATATCCCCACACATCTGCCACAAGGTGACCAGTTTTATTACATTTCCTTCCCATTTTCACTCTTTAGAATTAGGAGAGAAAGTTCCATTTTCTTCTAATGAAGAATATTGGGCTGCTTGAGCAATAGAAAACCCTTGGGAAGCAATCAGAATTCAGAATTCTCTCATTCTATGTGAGAAGCAGAAGTGTGGAAGTAGCTGCAATTCTACATCAGGGGCATCCAAACTTGGCAATTTTAAGACTTGTGGAATTTAAACTCCCAAAATTCTCCCAGCCAGCCAAAGTTGCCAAGTTGGACACCCCTGTTCTGCATAACATATATTTCGGAGTATAAGATACACTTTTTCCATCCCCAAAAGTGGGTGGAAATGTCTGTGCATCTTATAGAACGAAAGTTGCTGAAGCCCTGCCCACCTGGCGGCCCCCACCCTTTGGCCTCTGCCTCCCAGCAATTTGACTCCTTGCACTAAACAGTAAACAGCCTGTTTCAGCTTCCATAGAGTTTGATTAGCACAAGCAGCTGATTGTCGGTTGGATCAGCCTCCCCATGATCAGCTGTTTCAGGCTGCCATTGCCTATTGCTGCGTCCATACGCCCTATTTTTGGCCTCCGCGTACCCCGTATTCAGCCTCTGTATGCTCCATTTTCTGCCCATCTGATCCCTGCCACCTGGAATGGCTGAAAATGGGGCATGCAGAGGTGGCAATAGGCAATGGCAATCCCTGCAACCTGAAAGGGCTAGTTGTAGGGAGGCCGATCAGCTGCTTGTGCTAATCAGGCTGTGCTGTAGCTGAAACAGGCTATTTGCTGTTTGCTGCAAGGAGGCAAATTGTTGGGAGGCGGAGGCAGATTTTTTTTTTCTGGTTTTCCTCCCCAAAAGCTAGGTGTGTCTTCTATTTCGGAGCGTCTTATACTCTGAAAAATATGGTAATCCTTCCTTAAAATACCATACACACTCGTAGAGCAGAGGTGTGAAACTCAAGGCCCAGAGGCCAGATGAGGCCTGTGGGCTTAGATCTGGTCTGCAGGCCTGTCCTGGAAACAGTGAAGGACCAGGCCGCAGTGCCTCTGCCAGCAAAAATAGAGCTCACAAGGGTCGCGCACGGCCCTCACAAGCTCCGTTTTTCTGGCAAAGGATTGCAGGAGGCTATCCCAGCCGAAAACGGAACTTGCCACATATGCCCCTGACACGAGTAATGTTGAGTTGGCCATGCCCATCCTGGCCACGCCAGTCCCCCTGAGGTCAAAAACAACCCCAATTCAGCCCTCAATTAAATCAAGTTTGATACCCCTGTCCTATAGCAATGATTCCTAATCTTTGACACTTTAAAAGAGATGGACTTCAATTCCCAGACACCCTCAGCCAGTTTTGGTGGGGAGGAGTTCTGGAAATTGAAGTCTACTCCTCTTAAAGTGGCCGATATTGGGAAACATTCTGCCTTACAGAAACATTGATTCTAAACAGATTCTAAGCAGGTCCATAATTTGTCACGTTCACAGGAACAGAAACACTACCTGTATATTTCATGGCAAATTATACCCGCGCATGAGACAAAAAGAAGCTTGCTGTATCTACTTTAGCTGTAGTGATAAGCCTACCACTGTCTTCTCTTACAAAATTTTCAATGGGAGACATATAACCCAAGTTTCCTTGCAGCCTCAGAAATCTTGGGATTTTTCTTCTGAGGGAAAGGGTAATAAGATAGCTTACTAGGTGCTGGTTTTGAAGCTGAGATGTTGAGGCTGGAATAATCCCAAATGGAAGTTACTGAGGTCCGAGTTGATTCGGAACTGACCGTCTCTTCAGGAGGGTGTGAATTTTCCTCTTTGATGGAGAATGCAATGGCTGATTCAGTGCTGTCTAACGACCCTTCACAAGACCACATGCTATGTTCAGTCCGGTTTTGGATATTATCACAAGGCTGTCCTTGGTGGTGTCCCAGACGGTGGATACCAAGGTGTATGCGCCACGGTGAACTGTCCTGTCCATTTCCGTGGCAGGGTAAATCCACTTTGATCTCTCTTCCTTTCAGTGCTTTTCTCGTGCTCTTGTTAATTAAAACAGCACTGATCATGGATTCCTTGGGAATGGTCCCATTTCCACCTGTGAAGAAAATTCAATTTTAAAAGGAAAATCTGATAATGCGTTATACAGGAGTGTTTCACAACCTCAGTGAGTGTAAGATGTGTGGACTTCAACTCCTAGAATTCCACAGCCAGCTATGATATAACTCTAAATCTGATATGACCAATATTGTGAGCGCAGGAAAACATGCTACACATTCCAGAGTTAAGCTTTTCAGCATGTACATACCACAGGTGAGGCCTTATTTTGAAAAGAAGCTTAAAACAGAGCACAGGTAGCCCTTGAGTTGCGACCATTTGTTTAACGATTATTTAAAATTACAATAGTGCTGAAAAAAGTGATGTGGCAATTGGTTCTCACGCTTATGACCATTGCAGTATCTCTAAGGATCACGAGATCAAAATTCATACCCTTGGCAACCAGCGTGGAGTACATCCTGGGAAAAGGCAAGTCAAAGGGGAAATCCAGATTGTGGCAAAATAGGTTGTAAAATCGGGTGTGATTCACTTAACAACTATGTGTGCCCCATTCTAAATTTTAAAAATTGGCTGGAAACAGACATCTTCCTTAGAGACTTAATGATATACAGTGCAATCCTTTTTAATAAATTTTATACTTTGAGCGCTTCCACAGGGGAACAAATACCGTCCCACTGGCAAGTGAATATTTGCTATGAAATGAATTTTATACCCAAATACAGAGAATCTCCATTAAGCAATCACAATCGAGACTGACAACTTGGTCATTAAGCAAAATGGTCACTAAGTGAAACCAAAACTTTGCTTATGAATCTATTTCAGCTTCTCTTTGCTTTACATACCTGTGAAGATTGTACATGCAAGGGTTGGTTGCAAAGTTGATCTTTCATCACCATCATAATTAGGAACAGTCACTAAATGAGGACTGGTTGTAGCTATTATTATACTTCCAAGTGGAGAAAAAAAACCCACATTTTTTTTAAATTTAGAAGTAATGAAAAGAAGCCCAGAAATAGCTTATTGATCTAAACCAATCAACTAGTTTTAGTTTATACCTCCTTTTCGTAATCCTGTTTACTTTGAAGTCATGTTTGTTCAACAATCTAGTAAAAGATGTTGGCATTCTTTTATAGGAAGTATATTTTCTAGCTGTCCCTTTTTCATCTGCGGATGGACAGTCCAACAATTAATCCTTTAATTGTTAGAAAAGAAATGTCCTCAGGTTTTCCACTTTTCTACTTTAAGTACTCTTGAACTGGCCCTTGAACAAAAATATTCCATAGTTTATTCTCTTCAATCATTAGGTCAGTCACTTTGTGTGTGTGTAAGAGATGTGCAGAGAAAGCGCATTAGGAGTGATGCTCCTGCAAATCAGTTGGTTACTCTTGTATCTTGGGAGGGCAAACACTTTAGGTTTTCTCCTAAGCTTTTGGGTGAGGTACCTTAATCTGGTGTCTTGCCAAGAATCTTTTAAACATTTCCTATGCCACATTTGGAAAGCATCGTGTTTTAGTTCAATAAGATAGCACACATAGACAGTTCTCAATTTACGACAGAATTGAGTCTGGAATTACAGTCATAATTCATGATGCTTGCTAAGTGGATCGTCATGTAACCGTGCTCAAAGTTACGACCTTTCTTGTGGCAGTCATTAAGTGAACACAGTTACTAAGCAAACACCGCTGGAAATTGGAAGTAAATGCCAGCTTTTGACAAAAAGTATTGTAAATTGTGGTCATTTGACTGTGGAATATTGCAGACAGATGTAAAATGCAGGCCGGTTGCTAAGTCCACGCATGTGGTGCTTTTAAAACTGGGTTGTAAGTTGTGGGGATGCATTGCAATTTTGAATGGTGGCTAAGCAACTGATCATGGATCAAGGGCTACCTATAATTTCCTGGTATCCTCCCTGCCTTGCTAGTTCCTGGCATTTTGGACATCTTATTCCCTTGATGGCTCTTTTAGAACAAAGTGCAATCTTTAACTCCAGTTCAACACAAGCCAATGAAACAAATCTATTGAAATACATATGAGTATTTTCAGCTTCTTTCATATGAGCAGTTGCTCTCTCCTTTTTCCCTCCTCCTACAAGATTTAGAGGAACTATCAGTTCAATGTTACAATGGCACTTAAAAATCTGACTTATGAGACCACTTTTTCCAGTTACGACCTTTGTAGCATCCCCATGATCCTGTGAACAAAATTCAGAGCTTGGCAACTGGTTCATGTTTGTGGCCACTACTGTGTCTCAAGGTCGCATGATCACCTTTTGTTACTTTCTCACAAAGTCAATGGGGAAGCCAGATTCACTTAACAACCGGGTTACTAACTTATCTACTGCAGTGATTCACTTAACAACTGAGGCAAGGAAGTCATAAAACAAGGAAAAACTCACTTTACAAATGTCTCACTTAACAACAAACATTTTAGGCTCAATTGTGGTTGTATGTCAAGGACTATTTGTAGTAATTTATTTTCTCTGATCTTGGGGTTACTTTTTTGGTGGGGGGGCAAGAATGAAAATTTTCCTTAGTTCTGCCAGATTGAGACAGCAGCAGGAGCAGAGAATGAAATGGATTCACCCATATTTTCTAGAAAATCCTTTCGGTGTTAGTAGAAACCTATACTGTCTCTCAGCCACTTGGTGTCATACTTGGTAAAGCATACTGCTTTTTCTTTTGACCTGCCACAATTAGTTTTTTGCTTTCTCCAAAAGTTATGGCTCCATATTTCTTTACCCCCACCTTCGGTCTCCTTTAAAAAAGTGATTTTAATCTTCTATTACAAATTTGGCAAACTAGTCCTTTCCTGGGTTGATTTTAAACAACTGGCCTTGTTTAAAATACTTGTTTGAATACTTGTTTAAATGCATATTGTTACTGCTGTTGCTGCTGCTGTTAAAAACTGTTTGTTCTATTTGTTTGATCTGCAGGATCTGTTCTTAACTGGACAATTAACAATATTACGTTTGACATTAAAGGCCAAGAGAGTTTAGCTGCAGGTTATTTGAAGGACTTTCTTGCACCAAATGAATTAACTAGAGTAAAGAAGAATATTTGTAGCTCAGAGTTGAAGTAATGGGTTCTTGGCGCTTTCTGAGCTTGGTTGTTTTCTTGCAGATGCTTTATTACCCAAACTAGATAATGTAAAAAGTTAGCACCCACCCTTTTCCTAGAAGAATGAAATATTTTAGGAAATATTAATAAGGAAGAATATTACATTTCCTTGGATGAGAAGTTTTTGGGAGGGAGAAAGCAACCCCCACTTTCTTAATAGCCCTCAGCAGATGTCAGCACTTAAGAGATAGCTAGTTCTATTCATAAACAAATGCGAATCCAACAAAGATCCAACAAAGGTCGGATTAGCCCTCAGCACCTTCATTGCATCACCCTCCAAACTTCAACCAAACTTAGCTCAAACAAACTCCTAGGATTTGTACATGGCCCCATGAGAGTCTGACAATAGCCAATAGAATACATGTTCTTGCACAGGAACAGGAAGTTCAAGTGCAAAGTCCAAGAGAAGGTATAAAAATCCTTCACCCTCAACTCCATCTGGTCAGTTGCCCAGAACCATGTGCTTGATGGTTCAGTTCACTATTAAACCTTTTTTCTAGTCAGCCTCCATGTCTCCAGTATCTTTGTCCCAGTTGGAACTGAAGCAGATGGATATTTCTTCCCAAGAATTACACTATCAGTGCTGGACCAGCCCCGGTGATGTTACCTAATTTGGATAATGAAACGTCTCCAAAAAACCCCAACCAAGCTCAGAATTAACCGGAGGTTTGGAGATGGTGACCTAATAAGTCTACGTATAAGATGCCAGGAGTTGGGATGGGGCAGGAAACTCAGTATGGTGGTTTCAAAGATGTGATCAAAGCTCTCACCTCACTTTTAGAAAAAAAGAAAAGAAAAATTGGGGCTGCCATCTTGTTGTTTTTGACCCCTGTAATTTTTTTGGTGGCAATTCCATTTCTGTGGTCTCCCATTAGGCACATAAAATATACAGTACAGCGGACATATCTTTTTTTGGAAGAAATAAAAGGCAAACCTAAAAAGGAGCAAATCTCAAGTTCATAAGGATAAAAAAAAATTGGTTTAGAAATGTGAAAAATCACTAAATAAAATTGCAAAGGAAGATTCAAGAGCCAAACCAAGGAAAACTTTACAAAAATGCACGTTCCAATAAGCATCTCTAAAATCAAGCATTACCAAGCACTAAAAAGACAAATTGGTTGTCCAGATTTTTTTTATCTGAACATAAAAGACCGCATTGAGTGGAACCGTTTGTAGGGTAAAAATTAAATGACCAAAATAAATAAATAAAGAATAAAAGCGTGTTTTTTTTTTTTTAAATACTTTGGATCTTAAATCTTTAGATTTAGAACAGCATTCTGAAATGAAGAACTGTTCTTTATAATAAGAATGTATGGTAGCTGCAGATAAAGCACATTTAATGCAGTGTTCCTAAGCTTTCTTGGTTTTTTTATAAAACGACAGCTGCAAGATCAAAATTGTAGCGGTGTGAACTTTTACTTTTTTGTCTGAATAAATTGAGGTAGCCCTCAATTTATGACCATTCATTTAGCAACTTTTTAAAATTACAACAACACAGAAAAATGTGATATATAACCGTCCTCAAACTTATGACAACTATAGGATCCCTGCGGTCACCTGATTGTGATTCGGGCACTTGGCAACTGTCAGGTATTTAAAATGTTTGCAGCACACCAGGGTCACACTATCACCACCTGCAACCTTCTCAGCCAGCTTCCAACAGACAAAGTCAATGTGGAAACCAGCAGGAGGTTACAGGTCATGGTTATCCAACGTCTCGCTTAATGACCATGGCAAAAAAAGGTTGTTAAATTGAGTGTGGTCCTGTGATGTCTCAACTGCTGCAGAATTTAAGACTGAACTTTCCATTCTAAATTGTGATTGTCAAATCAAGGCCTACCTGTAAACCCCTGTTTATATTCTGGTTTTTTTTTACTTGCAATTGCCCTTGCAATGGCTTACTTAGAAGACATGGTATAACTATAAACATTTGACAGTGGTAGTACAGTTAGTCCTCAACTTACAACGGTTTGTTTAGTGACAGTTAAATGTCGCAATGGTCCTGAAAAAAGGAATGTGATTATTTTTCACTCTTAGGATTGTTGCGGCATCCACCACAGTCACAGGTCAAAATTCAGGTGCTTGGTTTACATTTTATGACAGCTGCAGAGTCCCAGGATCACGTGACCCCTTTTGCAATCTTCTGACAAGCAAAGCAATGGGGAAGCCAGGTTCATGTAACAACCATGTTACTAACTTAACAGCTGCAGTGATTCACTTAACAAATGTAGCACGAAAAGTCATAAAATGGAACAAACTCACCTAACAAATTTCTCATTTAACAACATAAATTTTGGGGTCAGTTGTGGTCATAGGTTGAGGATTACCTGTAGTAGATTTATGGCAAGGTGGGTCACAAAGCAGATTTCTTCCTGATCCTGTAGAAACCTTATAATGATCTAGTTCAGAGGTGTCAAACTCGATTTCATTGAGGGCCACATCACGGTTGTGTTTGACTTGGGGGGGGGGCTGCGGGAGGAGGTATGACCAGGGTGGGCGTGACCACTTTGACATCACTTATGTCAGGGGCACCTGTGGTGGCCAGAGCACTCTGCCAGCGAAAACAGGCTCATGAGCTTTGTTTTCAGCTGCGACGGCCTCCTGCTGCTCTCTGCCAGCTTGCGGGACAGCACGCGACCCTCCCAGGAGCCTTTTTTGGCCTCAGTGGCCTCCTGCCACCCTCTGCCAGCAAAAACAGAGCTTCGTTTTTGCTGGCAGAGGGTGGCAGGAGGTTGGCACAGTCGAAAATGGAGCCTGGGAGGGCCACATGTGGTCCTACCAAGCTCCGTTTTATCTGGTAGAGGCACCACAGGCTGATCCTTTGCTATTACCAGGGTGGCCCTGCAGGCCAGATCTATGCAGCCCACGGTCCGGATTCGGTCCATGAGCCTTGAGTTTGACACCCCTGTTCTATTGCAAGAAAGCGTGATATGCCTCAGCTATGGAGTACGGCAAGCTTGCTGAAATGAATGGACAGAAAGAACTATTTCATCCATAGATAAATTAGGTAATTAGAGGGCAATTATTATGCTCTTGTAGCAACTGGCAACTGTCCCAGAGTTCTTTCTCCATGAATGGCTCTCATACTATTTTTTTTAACTTATGGACCTAACACATGAATTTCCCTCAATCTAGTCACCTTTAGACATGTTGTGATCACAACTCTTATTGTTCTTGGCCATTCCAACTGTGGGATTCTGGTAATTGTTAGGAAAAGTGCCTCTGTGTCATGGGAAACTCACATCTGCAATTTTCCATGTTATTGATACATTGAAGATCTTTAACCCTGAGCATTTATACAGAAGGCTGGTGTTTACCATGCTCCTGGCCTTGAAGTAACTCCCAGATGTTTGAACAGTACTGTTAAGTCAGTGTTATTATGGACACACTGCATGTTAGGGCACAAGGGAAGACTGGCATCAAGTCTGCATGACAAACTTAATAAATAGAATAGAAGAGATAGAATCAAGATCACATGAAGTGTTAGTACCACTTTGTAATGGCTTGGTTAAGACACACTTAGAATATTCTATCCGGTTTTGGTCACCACAATGTAAAAAAGACGTTGAGACTCTAGAAAGTGTGCAGAGAAGAGAAACAAAGATGATTAGGGGACTAGAGGCTAAAACATATGAAGAACAATTGCAGGAGCTGTGCCTGGCTAGTCTAGTGAAGAGAAGGACCAGGGGAGATATGATAGCAGTATTCCAATATTTGAGGGGCTGCCACAGAGAGGAGGGGGATCAAGCTATTCTGCAAAGCACCTGAAGACAGGACAATAAGCAATGGATGGAAACTCATCAAGGAGAGAAGCAATCTGGAACTAAGGAGAAATTTCCTGATAGTTAGAACAATTAACCAGTGCAACAACTTGCCTCCAGAAGTTGTGGGTGCTCCAACACTGAAAATGTTTAAGAAGAGATTGGACAAATATTTGTCTGAAATGGTACAGTGTCTTGCCTTAGCAGGGGGTTGGACTAGAAGATTTCCAAGGTCCCTTCCAACTTTGTTATTCTGTATTCTGTAATTGTGCAGATTGTGTACAGGGGTTCAAATCTAATCTCAGGCCTCTTCTATATAGTCGCTGGCCTCATTCCCCAAATATAAGAAGCATTTCATGTCACTGAGTAGGATTAGATACCCTGTGATAAGAGGAGCATCCAATAAATTTTACAAATAAGTAAATAGTCTTCCCTTCTCCTTCCTTGACTTGCCTATGTAGTTCTCCATATAGATGGTCCATCTGCCAAAAAGCAACCTAATCACATTCTATCTTCTTCCTACATTGTTTCTTGAAGCAGTGGAAGTGTCAACCAGGGGTCCCCAAACCCTGAAGTTCCTTGACACTTCATGAAGTTCCAGATTGTTCACCAACCTCCACCAAATATATGTTACATTAAAATAATTTAATTACTTTAACTGATGGTTGCTTAGCTGGGTAATAAAATGTCTGCAAGAAAACAACTAAACTCAGAGAGCACCAAATTCTCTACAAAATGAATTAAATTAGCCTCTCAAGCTTTCTAGAAGCTCCCCTCCATCATAAAAACCCTCAAGGGCAGTTATGTGTGTGGAAAGGCCCCTTTCCTTCCTTTCTTCATCAGCTATCTGAACTGGGCCAAAGGACAAAGAGTCCTCTTCCACCTGGCATTCGCCAGATGTGCTGTAAGTCCAAAAGTTGCAATCCCAATATTTCAGAAGGGGATACCAAATTGGGGACAAGCCTGCTTTGGAATCAATGTATACTGGGATAGAAAGGAGAAGCTGTCTCCATTTATCCTTACATAGACAGAGATAAAAGGCCAGCATTGTGGAACACAGTGGAAGATGCCTCTTTGTGCTATATATTTCCACCCCAAATCAAGATGGAAGCTGAGCCAGGCTGAAAGGGAGGAACCAAAGTTTACTTTGAAGATTTCCATTGGCAGGAATAATTGTCCTTTTTCTTTCATCAGTTTTTCCTTTAGTAAAGGAGTTGGCCATCAGTGAAACGGATCCTTATATGAAAGTTTAGAAAGTTCATGATGACATAACCCGATAAGCAGTAATGCAAATGCAACACAATTCTCTCCTAGTTATATATTAAAATCCAGGATCCACATTATTTGTTCCGTTTCCACCTGACTGCTTTTCACTGTAATGTTTAGGAACATTTCAAGGTGAATTTCAGCCTGAAGGAGAGACATTATAACAATTTATTCTAACTTCTTGTGCTCCAGGTGTCTTGGGAGCCCATCTCCCATAATGCTACCTACAAGGAGTTGTAGGAATTGGAAAATGGCACATCTGGAGAAAGTTAGGAGTCTGCATTGAAGCATTTCTCTTTTTCTTCATTACCCTTTGAAAACATTTATAGACGGTTCACAGTTAGGACCAGAAATTCTGTTGCTAAGCAAGCTGATTATTAAGGGAGTTGCACCTGATTTTATGAACTTCTTTGCCACCGTTCTTAAGTTAATCACACAGATATTAAATCCACTTTCCCCCCTTGGCTTTGTCAGAAAGTGGCTAGAAAACTTGCAAATGGCAATCGCATGACTCTGGGATGCTGTAACCATTGTAAATACTTGTTAGTTTGCCAGTGCTCAGTTCGGGATCATATTAACTGCAGGGACACTGCAATGATCTTCAGTGTGAGGATGTGTGATAATTCACTTTTTTCAGTTTTACTATAACTTTGAATGGTAGCTAAATAAATGGCTGTGAAGACTACCTATATACGTAACCCCATGGTGTAGATTGAGGAATGACAAATGAAGAACTGTGTAATCTTAAAATGTGGGATATAAATCTAACTAATGACCCATATAAATACATCAATAAATAAATACGTTTGATCTTCCTCTTTTTGCCCTTGTTTTCTCAGAACACAGTTGAGTCTCCTAACAATATCTCTAGGACTGCAGGATAAAAACCTGCATGATTTCAGTTTTCCTGGGAAACTGAATTGATGCATGACATCTAAAGATGGTTGAAAGATGGACGGAGTGAGCTCCCATTACTTGTCCCAGCTTTTGCCAACCTAGCAGTTTGAAAGCACATAAAAAATGCAAGTAGTTCTGGTCCATATGTGGTGGACGTGCCCTAAAGCACGAAAATACTGGTCTAAGATACAGGGATGGCTGGAAGAGATGACAAAATTAAAGATTAAACTCAACCCAGAGACCTTCCTATTGGGAATATCAGAACTGTTATGGAGTAAAAAACAACAGCATCTAATACTACACATCATCACAGCAGCAAGAATAGCCTTTGCCTGAAATTGGAAATTAACAATGGTACCCACAGATTTAGCAGTAATTAATAAAATACACCAATGCGCAGAAATGATTAGATTAACTATGATATTAAAAAACAAGGAAGAGGGAGAATTTTTTACAACATGGAATACATGGTATAAATTGTTAAATGAAAAGGAAATAAAGATGTACAGTGAAAATGATTAAAGAAATATTATGGAACAATAGAAATAAGGATAAATATATAGCTATGAATATATGTGTAGTATAGCTATGTATATAGGTGTAGTAATGTAGTAACATAGGAAAACAAACCATGTATCACCATGTATTAATAACATAGATAAGTAAGAAACTAGGAATTAGATTTAAGATATCTTTGTAGTAAATGATCTCAATTAACACTAATAGAGATGTACACTGTTATGAAAACACTGTAAAATGTGAGAACATGATTCTTTTTTTAAAATATTCTTTTTCTTGAATAAAAACTATTAAAAAAAATGCAAGTAGAAAAAATAGGGACCCCTTTGGTGGGAAGATAACAGCGCCTTCAGTGTTTAGTCATGCTGGCCACATGACCATAGAGACGTCTTCGGACAGCGCTGGCTCTTCGGCTTTGTAACGGAGATGAGCACCGCCCCCTAGAACCGGAAACGACTAGCACGTCTGTGTGAGGGGAATCATAACCTTTTAACTTGCTGTCCTCTACAAATGTTCACTTTGATAACCAAACATGTCTAAAGATGAAAAGCATTACAGGCTCGCTTACAACCATTTGTTTAGTGACTGTTCAAAGTTACAGCAGCACTAAAAAAAAGTGACTTATGACCATTTTCAAACTTAACGACCATTCCAGCATCCCCATGGCCATCAAAATTTGTGGGCTTGGTAACTGGTATGTATTCATGAAAGTTCCACTCTCCTAGGGTCACGTAGTCATCTATTGCAACCTTCCCAGATGGCTTCTTTCAATGGGGGAGGCAAGATTTGCTTAACAGCTGCCTGATTCACAACTGCAGTCATTTGCTTGACAGCTGTTGCCAAAAAGGTCATAACATGAGGTACAACTCACTTAAAAACTGCCTTGTTTAGCAGCAAAAATTTGGTCTCAGTTGTGATTGTAAATTAAAGACTACCTCTAGCAAGCTTTGCTAAAAACAAACAAAGAAACGGTTCTGCTGGTAAGAATCGTCAGCAAACAAGTTAATTTGCAGATGATGCAATGTCTTTATTTATTAAATTAGGTGTTCCTACTCCTGCAAGGACAGAACCCTTGGCAGGATTTAAGAAAGAACATTAAGCAACTGTGGAATAACAGAAAAAACATCCATGGAACGAACAATTCAAAACTGAAACAAACAGAGATTTACATACAATGGCATTATTTGGAAATGATAATTTTGAGAACCAGTTTGGCATAAAGATGAAAGTGTTGGACTGAAGCCCAGGAAGCAGTGAGTTCCAGCCCTCCTTAGGACATGGAAGCAAGCTGTTGAGTGAGTTTGGCCATCACTCTCTCTCTCTCTCTCTATCAGTCCAGCCCACTTCATAGATAAAATAGAGACAGAATATGATGTCTGAATAGAAATCTAAGACAGAGAAATGGAAAACTATATTGGAAAAAGGCAGTATCAAATCATTTTGTACGGCTAATCCTTGACCTACAACCATTCATTTAATGACCAGGTGAAGTTAGAACAGCACTGAAAAACTTATGACCTGTTTTACAACCTTCACAATCATCCATGATCAACATTTGGATCAGGACCCCCCAAACTTGGCAACTTTAAGACTTGTGGACTTCAACTCCCAGAATTCCTCAGCCAGCAAAAACTGACTGGAGAATTCTGGGAGTTGAAGTCCACAAGTCTTAAAGTTGCCAAGTTTAGAGACCTCTGATTTGGATGCTTGGCAATTGGTCATTTATGATGGCAACAGGATCCTAGGTCATGTGATCTGCCATTTGTGATCTTCCCAGCCAGCTTTTGACAAGCTAAGTCAATAAGGGAAGCTGGATTCACTTAACAACTTAAGTGAGTCACTTAACAATCGTGGCAAAAAAATTGTGAAATTGGCTGCAACTCACTTAACAACTGTCTTGTTTACTAAAAGAAATTCTGGTCCCAACTGTAGTTGTAACTCAAGGACTATCTGTACTGCTATTCAGAAAAACCCTTGGCTGTGTTCCTTAAGTCACCAAAAACTGAATTTACCTCAAAGGGAAATTTTAATATCCTAAGTATGCTGAGGTTTCTACTTTTCAAGTTTTCTGGGACTGTTCTTCAAAGAACAGTTATTTTTGAATTCTTTATCCAGGTTGATGAACTGAAGATCTTAATTTTTTTTTAAGTACCTCAACTTCTAGCAAAAAAATTCAACCTTGAATGTCTACTCCACAGCATGTTACTGTAATTCAATCAGACAACTGAATCAACTGTTATATTCTGATTACTTCTGTCAGCTTAGTATTTTAAAAACATAGAGTAACAGTTCTAGCTACTTGTCCCTTACCTTTTCTCCCACACAGAATGAGTTGGGTTCCTAGGAACCATTTAATTAAAAACTTCGAATTGCAAATCCAGGTATTTTCCCGTCATGCCAGATTTTTCTTCCATTTGCTGAGTTCCTTAGTATTCTGCTTGGATTTGGGAGCGTTCAAAACCTCTCCAATTTTTCTCCAAATCAATAAATTAAAGCAAACCCCAGAACAGGATTGAACAAGTATATCATAGGAGGAGAAATATTTATTACCTATTGCTGGTTATCTTTAAGATAACTGGCATCTTTAAGATGCCACAAGACTCACAATGGTGCCTTTGAGAACAGACAAGGAAAGAATCCATTCCTATGTGTGTTTATCCAGAAACATGTCTTTCAATGTTACTTGGGACTTATTTCCCGCTGTGGGGAGTAGTTTAACCCGAATATCCATGTTAAACTTTTCTCCACAGCAGGAAGTAAGTCCCAAGTAATACTGAAAGACATGTTTCTGGATAAACACACATCGGAATGCATTCCTAACAGACACATAACATATGTCCCACTGCATCGGCTAATTTTTAAGATAGCACAAGAAATTTCACCATAAAATCTAATGAAAAGTTGCCTTTTGCAGTGTAAATGCCTTCTTCTTGGGGAACAACATGAAATTTAGGAATGCCTGGTTTGTCAGACTCTCAGTTGCTCTAAAACGTACCTGTTTTAAACACAATGACATGGGTGTGCAGCTTTTGTTTCTCTTTCAAGTAGTGATATTGTTCCTGGAGCCGGTTCACGTCCATCTTGCTGGGTGGCCTGGAACTGTCTGTGGCTTGCTGGTTTGATGAGTGACTCACTAGAAAAATGCCACTCATATATTTATAAGCCTTTACCATCTGTTCCCATAAGAAAGACAAAATCAGGCAGAAGCAATAGAAGTCCCTCATCCTGGTACCATTGGAGAGAGGTTGTTCTTGGGGATCTTGCTGAAAGACTGTAGGTTTCATTCAGCAGCAATATGCGCTTTGCTCCAGGTAAAGCAATTTGCTGAGCACCTGAATGCAGCTTTAAAGACAAAAATGGTCTGGCTTGAACAGTTGTTGATTTAAGACTAAATATAGGGCACAGTGCCAAAATCCTACACGTAGCACAAAAGTTCATCTAACGTAGCCAGGTACACAAAAAGCCGGGATGCTGGTTGACGTTACAACTGCAGTTTATTAGATAGGCGTTGTCCAGTCTCGCTGGAAACTTTCTGTCTTCCTTCTTCTTCTTGCATTTTCCTCTGTTTATTTTGAGTGATTGATGATACACCGTCAACTTGATTTCAACTCCTAGTGATTACACAGATGGGTTTTAAAAAATATTTAAATAAATAAAAAGTATGTATTTCTATTTCATATTAGTATGGTTGGTTGCAGACACCAGCCTTTTCAGATTGGATCTGGCATTTTTGTCACCCTGTTGTGTCCTTCCCAAATGTTATTTAATAATATTTAAAGGTATTGTCACAATAGCTAAACTGTTCCAAGTAAAACCGCCTTTTGCAATTAACTGATGGTGATTTTGTGAATGCCAATGGCATTCAAGTGGTGCTCAGGATGTCTTGGGATTGTAAGGTGCCTATTAGTGCTGGTATTGTATTTGCTTTCTTTGGAAACATCTTATACTTGTATTTGCAGATCTCTCTATTTTGGGATTTTCTCTAGTTTCTTCTAGAGGTGGTATTCAGCAGGTTCTGACCATTTCTGGAGTACCGGTAGTGGAAATTTTGAGTAGTTCGGAGAACCAGCAAATACCACCTTCTGACTGGCTCCGCCCCCATCTAGTCTCTGCCTCCCAGCTGATCGGCTGGGTCTTCTTTGGTTGCCCTGCACAGAAGAACAGAGCTGAAAAGCAGGTTAGTGGGGTGGAGAGGGAATGGGGATTTTGCAGTATTCTTCCCCTGCCACGCTCATCAAGCCACACCCACCAAGTCACACCATGCCCACAGACCCAATAGTAAAAATTTTGAATCTCAGACCTGGGTTCTTTTCTTCTCTTCTGCTGTCTCCAGGTATTGTCATATCTACTATCCAGACTTTGTTAAATCTTATCAATTGTTAAGTCTGGGATATTATTTGGTCTGTCTGTTTTAAATTGAAATCTCAGAGCACTTTATCTTTTTCATTTGCCATGACTTTATCTATTTTGAGGTCCCATTAATTCTTGCTTGCAGGTATTATATTATTATTAATTGTTTATTTCTTCGATTTATATGGCTGCCCATCTCAAATAAGTGACTTTGAGCAATAAACAATCATACAATCAATTAAAACCAAATTACAATCACAATAAGAAAATTAAGTGTGTATAGCAGCTGAGAAGAATGACAATCCATAGATGTTAGTACAACCAGGAAATAAGGTCCTTCACACACTCAGGACCAGACCTGGGCAATTTTATTGTTTAATTATTTCAGGTAGATGCCATGGCTAACAATGCCAGGATGGTGATAGTGATTTTAATTCATCCCAACTCCAGAACAGTGGAAGATCAGCATGGCACACTTTGAGCTTGGAACATTTAACCACTGGAACACTTTGCATACTCCTTACCTGTGAGAAATGGATGATGCATTTCTCCAGCAATAAATTCTTGTCTTTCCAAAGAAACAAAAGGAATTTATACAATGTGCTGCTAGGGAGTCAAAAGAGATCATTTCTATAAGGTCTCCTGAAATGTTTGAATCGAAGATATACAAAACAGCTGGCTTAGCAGCTTAATTAAAAAATAAAGCAAAAAAACCCCTGCCTAAATTGGATGGTTTCTAATCAGTGTTGCTACTGATGTTCAAGAGGAGTTTGATAAGGCTCATTTGCATAATAAAATATATCTTTATCCTGCTGTTATTCTATTGCTAGCAATAGCTATATTGTTATCTAAATTATATAAAAGATGTTGCCAAGCTATTTTCTTCCTATCTGAGAAAGCTAAATGTTCAGGGCTTAAAGAGTGGTAATTTTGCAAGGAAAGAACATGGTCTGTTAAATTTCCACCTTTCTTATAGCTCTTAAGTGTAAGAGCTCTTTTGTAAATGGTGGTTGTGATAGGCTCACAAAACAAATGTTGGGCTTTTCCAATGACATGATTTTCATCCAGACTGCAAACCAGCAAGCTTTTCTCGTCATCAAATCTTGGTGGCTGAAACAATAAATTTGTTGAAGGCCTACATGCAAGAATACATATGCAAACATAAAAACTCAGCAACTTTGGTGAGTGGGAAAAAAAGTAGGTGTAGAACAGAGGTGATATTCAGCAGGTTCTGACCAATTCTGGGGAATTGGTAGCAGAAATTTTGAGTAGTTTTGAGAACCCGAGATAACCTTCCCCCAGGAATGGGGAGGGAATGGAGATTTTACAGTATCCTTTCCCTGCCACATCCACTGAGCCACACCCTCCATGCCATGCCATGCCCACCAAGCCACACCCACAGAACCGGTAGTAAAAAAAATTGAATCTCACCACTGGTGTAGAAGAATTATTCCCAAGCATTTTAACTGAAGCAACAGCAAAATTACCTTTCTGAATTAAACTCTGAAATGAAGCTGAATTAGATGCTTGGTATGGATATCATAAAAGGGTTGAAATAATGCCATCGTTTTGACTCAGCCCATACATTTCATGAGCTGCATTTGGGGGAACACTCATAAAGTGCTACAGATATCTGATTGGCCTCTTGGAAGAAAGATAAGATTTAGCACAATCAATCCCATGTCAAGGTTGTGTGTGTGAGTGTGTGTGCGCGGATAAGGGTAGAAGCTGGTGCATGTAGGCTTGCAAGATATATGGCCAAAGGACATGATCCCCCTTTAATCCTCATGCCTTCCGGCAGCAGGCATAACCTTAAAATCAAGTGTGTATGGAGCTTCTCAACCAACCAGCTCATGATAGTCCCAAAGATGTTTTTTTCAAAAGGCAACTGGACCTTCTTGTTTTTTTCCCCTTGAAAACATTTTGCTTCTAATCCAAGAAGCTAGATCTGAAGAAGTTTCTTAGATGAGAAATGAAACATTTGCAAAGAAACACTCCCCTCCCCCCAAAAAAAAGGAACAGTTCCTTTTTGGAAAAAGTACCTTTGGTACTTAAAGTGAAGTATTATTCACCTTACTGAGAGTCTTGCCTCATGCCACACATTTCTATGGTGAAATTTGAACTCATTTTTCTTAATTTAAAAAAAAAACTTTTAAAAATATTTTAATTAATTTTTTGAGAAATGGAAAAAAACACAAAGTTAAAAATACACGCGCTGTCAAAAAGAAGAAAATCACACATATAAAATTAGAAAAAGTGAAAATACCAAAGGAAAACAAAAGTATATCATTTTAGCTGCAAATAATTATGAAATGTGTTTCAAAATTACTATATTTTGGAATTATTCCTTGTTGCCAGCAGTACTGTAGTTGCTGGCAACAAGAAGCATCGATTTGAAGGAAATGTGACAGGAGGAAGGGGAAAAGGAAGAAAGAAGAGGAAGAACAATTTTTCAATCCCAAACATCTGTCAAATGTTTTTAAAGCCAGGACATTGGTAAATAATACTAAATAACATTCTGACCCATTCTCTCTTAAAATCTTATTTTTTATTTGTTTTCTGTATAATGTCTTAATTGTTGATTTTACTATAAGCATCTGTAAACTACTTAGAAAGCTACTTAAAAAAGATGTTGAGACTCTAGAAAGATTGCAGAGAAGAGCAACCAAGGCTAGTCTAGTGAAGAGAAGGACCAGGGGAGTCATGATAGCAATATTCCAATATTTGAGGGGCTGCCACAGAGAGGAAGGGATCGAGCTGTTTTCCAAAGCATCTGAAGGCCAGGCAAGAAATAATAGATGGAAACTGAACAGGGAGAAATTTAACCTGGAAATAAGAAGGAATTTCCTGACAGTGACAGCGATCAACCAATGGAACAGAAGTTGCCCGCGGAAGTTGTGGGAGTGCCATCACTTGAGACTTTCAAGAAGGAATTGGACTCCTATCTGTCAGAAATTGTGTAGGGTTTCCCACTGGAGTTGGTGGTTGGACTAGGTGACCTACAAGGTCCCTTCCAACTCTGATTATTGGTATCTGTTATCTGATAAGGGGACTGGAGACTAAAACATATGACAGTTACAGGAACTGGGCATGGCTAATCTAGTGAAGAGAAGGACCAGGGGAGACATGATAGCGGTCTTCCAATATTTGAGGGGCTGCCACAGAGAGAGAAGGGATCAAGCTGTTTTCCAAAGCAAGAAATAATGGATGGAAACTGAACAAGGAGAGATTCAACCTGGAAATGAAGATTTTCTGACAGTGAGCACAATCAACCCATGGAACAGAAGTAGCCTTCGGAAGTTGTGGGAGCTTCATCACTGGAAGGTTTCAAGAAGAGATTGGACTCCCATTTGTCAAAATGGTGTAGGGCCTGCGTGTGTGCGTGCGTGCGTGTGTGTTGGACTAAATGACCTACGCCATCCCTTCCAACTCTTAATCTGTATAGTGTGAGATGGGCGATCCATGATAGATGGATGGATGAATGGATGGATAATTTTCACTTTTGTTTAACTTCTGCTTCTAGCATCGCTCCAAACAGATCCTTCACAGAGAGGCTGTGCGCTCCAGTTCCCTTTTACGCTCGGGCGCTGGTCCGGTCTCATAGAGGTGTGGGGGTGAACATGGAAAGCCCTGATACTCCGGACGGATGTGTGGGCGGGCCGGCCGGCTGAGGGGTGGGCAATCCGGATCCTGCATCACTGCTCCGGAGAAAGCAGCCAGCAGGGAGCGCGGCGCTCGGCGCTGCAAAGGAGGCGTCGGCGTCGGTGTCCGGAGCTGCTTCCACGTCGCCCGCCGTGCCTCCCCCGCGCTCGCCAAGAGGAGGAAGTGGAGTCGTCATGGCCTTCTCTTCCTGGCCTCTGCTTCTTGGGGTGGGACTTCAGCACCCAGCAGGTACCGAGCAGGAGGCGGAGGCGTCGGTTGCGGCAGCAGCTGGGCGGGCTGGAAAGAGCCGTTTGGTCCGATAGCAGCCGCGGGGCTCAGCCGCCTTCTCTCCAGCAGCGCTCGTCGCGCTCGGAGCAGGGAGACAAACCGCGGCTCCTACAGCGCCCCTGGAGTGCAGATCCCATCATCCCCGGCACACGGGATGGGAATTATAGCCTCTGACGACTCAGAGAATGTCTGCTTGGGAAGGCTGGTTTAAAAAAGAAGCCTGAAAAAAACTGGAAGTCATTTTAGTTTGCGTAGAAAATGTACTTTTTAACCAAGCTCCCCCGATCGAGACACAAGATCTCTCATTCTGCCTCTCTCTCTCATATTAAAATTAAAGCATAAAAATAGTACTGTACATAAAATGTAAAAAGCAGGGATAAACTAAAAAAAAAACTTTTAATAAATAAAATCTATCATTATATATTACTTGAACCATAAATATTAATGAAATAACCTCTCCCTCTCATCCTTAACGGGGTGGGGTATCCCTGGGTAGCTTCGGCTAGAGCAGAAGTCTCCAAACTTGGAAATTTCAAGACTTTGTGGACTTCAACTCCCAGAATTCTTGAAGTCCACAAGTCTTAAAGTTGCCAAGTTTGGAGACCTCTGGGCTAGATGCTTCTCTTCTTTTTGCACATGTTCAGTTGCACTGAGGCTTCTGCTCCGTCAGACAATTAGGCTTAGATGAGAATCTTACATTTTCTCCAGGTCTTTCAGTTAAAAACCCAAAGAGTCACTGATAGGGAGCAAAGTTTGTACCTGTTTTTTGCTGAGGTTTGTGCTGCAGTTTCATCTTGCAATAATAAGGCCTGTACATAGGAGTGCAACTTTATTAGGAGGTGAGATTCAAAATAAGAATCAATTTTATGGTATAAATCTTACTCAGTTTCCATGTATACAGCCATACTATTTAAACTTGGCAATTTTAAGATGTGAGGACTTCCAATTCCCAAAATATCCCAGCCAGCATGCTGGCTGAGGAATTCTGGGAGTTGAAGTCCTCACATCTTAAAATTGCCAAGTTTGAAAAGAACTAATCTAGGATTCCAATGTTATTTTTGACACGTTAGGCCGCAACCAAAATTTCAAAAGATGTTGCTATCAATTCTGCTACCGTATTTATGTCTGCAAATGCATATTGATTGGATATTTTTTTTCCTCAATAGATTAAATGAAAATTCTAAAGGAGTAGTATCATTAGTATTGCTTGGAAAATTTCTTAAGGCATGGAGTTGTTTGCCTTGACATTTGCATCTTAGAGTACTCTGTTGAGAAGGGAAAAACATATTTTTGAAATAATTTTAATCCCCTAGTAAGGCAAACACTGCAAAGTGTTAATATGAGGCATTTTAAGACTTCTTGAAGTTTACAACTATATTTAAAAGCAAACCCGACTTGAATTCGCTGAGCTGCAACATGCTCAGATGAGGAACCAAAGGTTAACTATGCAGTTAACTGCTGTTGATTTCTTAATAGTTCAATATCCGTTAGACCAAAACAAACTAAAATTACAGAGAAAGTACATGTCACCTTATAAATTCTTCTTGCACGTAGATTCTGGATCTTCTTTGAAAGGCAGGTTATGTAAACCTCTTCCTCTCTGTGTATCCTATGCTTTAAAGACTGTGTATCCTGTCAAAATAATCCACAATCATTTTATTCAAAGAGAATATCCAGATGGCAAAGGCCACAAGAATTAAACATACTTCTGTAAAGCAGCTAACTCAGTTTTACACCACGAAGGCTCAGCCATATGATCCCCCCAGAGCCCTCTGGAATTGTAATTTAGAATAAGGGAAGATATTCATGGCTAGGAACTGACCATGTTTATTGCATGCAGCTAGTTTAATTTTAATAGTGGAATGAGTTCTTGAAAAAAGCTAAGCAGGTTTAGATCTATTTGGAGATCCTAGGACTAATAGATTAGATCTAAGATTTGTGGGTTCTAGTTGCCTCATTGTAGGAATTGTTTTTTTATCAGCCTTGTGGATTTTTTTTTAATGTGTGGGTAGGTGGATATCATTGTGTTGAAGACTTCATGACATCAATATTCTCTTCTCCGTAAGCCTCCATTTTATTATAGGTAGTCCTTGATTTATTTGACAGTTGTGGCTATGATTTTGATCATAAGTCAGTGCAGTTATAAGTTAGGTCATCATTGGATCCAATTTTACAACAATGCTTACCAGCGTTGGAAAGGGAACCACTGCAGTTGTTAAGCAAATCCAGCTTCCCCAGGAGATTTATTTTTTTGTCAGAAGGTTGCAAATCATGATCACAGGTTGGCCACGGTGTCCTGCAACCTGGCTGCCAAGGGTCTGAATTGCATTCGTGTGTCTGCGGGGATGGTTTCTAGCAAAAAATGGATCATTCAGAAGAATGGATTTGCTGGAAATGGTGAATGGTGGGACTCATCTCTGGGTGGGATGGGTCTGCCCATCGAGATGAGGTGGACCAGTTGCTTTCGTGGTGTGGAGATAATAACTTAGTCCTCAACACCAATAAAACCATGGAGCTTAGAGTGGACTATAGAAGGAACAGATCAGACATCCAGCCCTTGCTTATCAATGGAGGCCGAGTGGAGCAAGTGGCCAGTTTTAAGCTTCTGGGTGTTACCCTAAAGGAGGACCTGACCTGGGGTGCTCACATTGCAGCCCCGGTCAAAAGGGCCTAGCAGAGATTGTACTACCTGAGACTTCTCAGAAAGCAACAACAATGAAAAACTGCTGGTGAGCTTCTACCGCTGCACCATAGAGAGTATCTTAAGTTACTGCACCTCTGCATGGTTTGCCAATTGCACAGTGGCAGATAGGAAAGCGCTCCAGAGGGTCATTGCCCACAAGATCTCATTGGTTGCCCTCTCCCCTCTTTGGAAGAGTTTTATAGCTCCTGCTGCCTTGAGAAAGTCCAAAACATTCTCAAAGATCCATTTAACCCTGGGAACCCTTTTTTTGAACTATTACCATCTGGCAGATGGCACAGAATAATAAAAACAAGGACAAATAGGCTGAAAAACAGCTTCTATCCCAGGGCAAGTAGCTCGGTTGAATTCTACCATATAGTGCAATATTAATGTAATATCAGGGGTTTTCAATTCAATGTGTGGAGGGTGAAGGATGTGTGTTTGTCTTTATTTTCATGGTCATGATGTGTGCACTGAAGATGGTGTTTGATTTCGTTGTACGGGGTGCAATAACAATAAAGTAAACTAAAACTAAACTAAACTGAACATAATATAGAAGATGGTTAGGCTGCGCCTGAGGGCGGGGTCACACACATGCTCATGCCCCCAAAAGTGAGCTAAGTTCAGCCCTCCCCAGTTCCCCTTTGAAGTCCGTTGATTCTAATCTAGCACCAATTTGCATTTATTCTGGCTCCTGGTTTCTTGTGCCTGACACAATTTGCTTAAAGAACGTGTGATGTGCTTCATGCTTTATGGCCATAATGATTCACTTTATTTTGTAAACAAAAAACACCCCACCACAGCGGTACCAAAACTGTCATCTTCTATTCCTCTCTTGAAACCAGCAGAAGAAGAAAAAATAGGTAGCTGACTCCCATGAATGAATGTTTTAAAAATTGGGTTTTGTGAAAAACAATAGTTAAAAGGAGAGATCATACAGAAATAAGGCCTGGGAACACTGATAGGAAATAGTGAGATATTTTTCCAGCCTAATCATGAGGATTTCAATCTCTTTTTTAGTGAGGTTCTAATTTGCACCCGAGAAATAGGACATTAATCAATGATCCACGTGTTGTGATGGTGGGAAGAAGCCAGCAAGAAATGTCACTTCCTAGTAACTGGTCATGTAGAAATGATTGCTTCTTCCGAAATTCCGAATTAATAACATGTTCTTTCTCCAGCTGAAAGTAATTGCGGTCGATGGACGGTTGAGAGTCATCTATGAGGACAGTATTAATTTTGACAAAGATCTGCCAGAATTTGGGTACGTTTTTTTTCCTTTTTCCTTTGGTCTAATTGGTATGCTCTAGGTTGGTTTTCTTTGGATAAAGAAAATCCTGGGACTTGAAATCCTAACACAGATGTGTCGGGATTGCAAGTCCCAGAATTCTCAGTTGAAAGATTTAGCTCAAAAATTTCTCAATCTTGGCAACTCCTATTCAATTTGACAAGGAACACAATGTTTTCCTAGGCACAAAAACATATCCTTTTTTATGGATTTAGATGCTATTTTGGAATATAAACCATCTTGATGACTGACTTACTCCTGGAACAAATCTCTGCTTTGCTTAACTTTGGGTCAGCATGACACTGCACTTAAGATGACATCCATCTGGGGTAATTAGCCAGATTTTCTGCTGACTAACAGGTGATGCTGGATCCATACCTTAAAGTTTCTAGTCCTGTCTAATCCATGGAAGCCAGCTGAGTGTCTTTGAGTCAGTAACTTCCTCTTAGCCAATGAGCCAAGATAGCCAAGTGGGGAAGGTGCTAGACTAGACATAGAAAGACCTAAGTTCTAGTTCCCCCATAAGTCTAGAACCTGGCTGGGTAACTTTAGGCCAGACAAGATCTCTTGTCACTTTTGTCTGACTCTTTGACAAGCTAGACAAAACCATCATCATGTTATTGATTGATAGCTATACCGTAAGAACTAGCACAGAACAAGTGGTGCTTATACCCAAGAAGTACAATGCTAAGAAGAACGTCAAAAACTATTTTCTGTTATCCATTGGAAATAACAGGCAGCGCTTAGGAACAACCCTTCTCTGCGATAAAAATATTTCGTCCGTCTCAGTTCTCGCACCTTCCTATGCTAAGAGCAGGCAAAAAGTTCTTCCTCCTTCTTTTATTATTGTTTTAACCATTCAGTTGTGTTTGACTCTTGGTAACTTTAAGGCAAATCCTAAAGGTGCTTTTGCAGGAGGCAACTGATTTTTTTCTTTGGAAGACGGCTCGCTTCCCATCCAAGAAGTTTCTTTAGCTCTAACAGGGCCGTGGGGAATGGAAGGATTTATATTCCTTGCAGACAGCTGGTCATTTGCATCCTTCTCCATGCTACCTTCTTTCAGGTGCTGGGTGTTCAACTTTCTATCAGCTTTGAGGGTATCAAGCCAGCAACTTCTTTTCTTGCCCCTTCTTGTTCCACTAACCATTCCTAGCATCATAGACTCCTCCAATGACTTTGCACACATGACATGGCCAAAGCAAATCAGAGGTAGTTTTATAATTTTGGCTTCTACTGAAGTGACTGAAGTGGTTTTATAAAATTCAGCATTTCTCTGTTGCTTGCACTGGCTATCCATGGTATACACAATAATTTACACTAGCACCCTAGTTCAAAAGCATCAGTTTTTCTTCCATCAGCCATTCTTAGTGTCCATCTCTTATGTCCATATCTTATTATATGGAAGACTGCCCTAATTAGCCTCTGTAAGAAGGTTCAAAATAATGACATTCCTACTTGATACTTCTGAAGATTGGAAGATGTACAGATTGCACATTTCTGAGATATGTTTTCTTAATTTGTTTTGGAACGGAGTGTAAGAAGTCATTGACTTACGACCACAGTTGGAGCTGGTTGCTAAGCGATGAAGTCATTAAGGAAGACATCACATAACAGACCCAATGTTATGACCATTTTTACCATGGTTGTTAAGCAAATCATGTCATTAAGTGAATTTGGTTTCCCCAATTGATTTTGCTTGTCAGAAGTTGGCTGGGAAGGTCACAAATCATGGTAATGTGACTAGTTTGAATTGCCTGCAAACACCCAAATTGCAATCACATAACACCAGAGGTCACTAAATGAATTGTTGCAAATCAGGGTTTATCAGGACTAATCTGATTAAAGCAGGAGTAACATTGCTACATCAAAGCCTCAGTGAAAGTGTCCAAATGTGTATTAGTTAAAAAAAAATAACCCTTCTATTTTATTTACTGGCTCACTTTAAGTATGAGAAAAAATTTTATGCATTTTTTCCGATACTGTAATTGGAAGTTGTGAGTTTAGCCGTCCTTTTATGCACAAGTCTGATCACTAAACAATAGACAGAGCAGAAAAACAGGTTGCTGTATTGCTATTTGTTTTTAATATTCTTATTTCCTGCAGCACTCAAGGTGGTGTTTACATGCATGATGACAGATTATCAGTCTCTTCTCCTGTGTTAATGTGGATCAAGGTAAGAATTAATCTTTTGTTCATATTGCCAGTGCTTTTTCAATATGTCATTTTGTGGATTTGCTTAAATTTATGTAATAAGAACCTACCAGACTCTTATTTTGCTGGCAAGGAAGAGAAAAACCACTATGGTATGTAGCTATTTCTTTTTATTTTTCAAAAGCATGAAACTGTGGGTTTTGAATTTGGATTTTTTTTGTTTTTTCTAAAGGAGCCAAATATGTATCTGTTCCTTTGAAGCCAAGAGACTGGCTTTAGTCCAGATGTCAACTATGAGATATGAGAAAGAGTTTAAATTATTTTCCTAAGAGAGTTATTTCAAGCAGAAAACTATATGTCGAGCCCTGTTTTATGTTTGGAGGCAGGATTTGCAAAAGTAGAAATGAAGGCGTGGCTATTGCATTCAGATATTGGCTAAAATATACCACTTTCAGCTTCTGAAAGGTCTGATACATCTTGTAGGCAGTCCTAAACCTATAACCACAGTAAGGGTAAGAAAAATGCACTTCTAAAAGTTACGATCATTAAGTGAGGCATCACATGACCACAATAGATTTAACAATTGTGGTCTTCAAGTGAATCACCATGTATATTAAGTGAGACATTATTTGACCATGAAAGTGACTTTGTCAGCTTCCCTGCTGATTTTGCATGACAGAAGCCGCCTAGGAAGGTTGCAAATGATTGATCACATGACCGCGGGGATGTTGCAACCGTTGTAAGTGTGAAAAATGGTCACATGCTACATTTTTTCAGTTATAACTTTTAATAGTTGCTAAACAAGAGGTCCTAAATCAAGAATTACCTGTATCCTGCCTGATAAATATTAATTCCTCCAAGAAACCAAAATAAATGACAGATTATATAAATTGGGATTCTCAAGCGAGATATTGATGCAGCTGGACGAAGACCAAACAAGGGTAGCTCTTGAACAAAGAATATTCCTTCTTTGGGCTATAACATATTTCATTTTAAACCAACATTACGTCTGAGCCAAGCAACACATATTTGTTTGGACATTGCACTACTTTACACCAGGGGTCTCCAACCTTGGCAACTTTAAGACTTGTGGACTTCAACTCTCAGAATTCCTCCAGCTTTGCTGGATGAGGAATTCTGGGAGTTAAAGTCCACAAGTCTTAAAGTTGCCAAGGTTGGAGACCCCTG
Organism: Bungarus multicinctus; assembly: GCA_023653725.1. Taxonomy (NCBI): domain Eukaryota; kingdom Metazoa; phylum Chordata; class Lepidosauria; order Squamata; family Elapidae; genus Bungarus; species Bungarus multicinctus. Next base: position 8,656,519 of record CM042840.1, on the reverse strand, counting down.
CTTTACACTGTTATGGTAACCTCTGGAATAAGATTCAGCTGCTTTCTTGGAGATTTAGAATAGAATAACAGAGTTGGAAGGGACCTTGGAGGTCTTCTAGTCCAACCCCCTGCCTAGGCACTTCAGACAAATGGTTATCCAATTTCTTCTTGGGCACTTCCAGTGTTGGAGCATCCATAACTTCTGAAGCAAGTTGTTCCACTGATTAATTGTTCCAACTGTCAGGAAATTTCTCCCTAGTTCTAGGTTGCTTCTCTCCCTGATTAGTTTCCACCATTGCTTCTTGTCCTGCCCTCAGGGGCTTTGGAGAATAGCTTGATTCCCATTCCTTGAGATATTGGAAGACTGCTGTCATGTCACCCTTGGTCCTTCTCTTCGCTAAACTAGCCAGGCACAGTTCCTGCAATTGTTCTTCATATGTTTTAGCCTCTAGTCCCTTAATCATCTTTGTTGCTTAATCAGTTCATTTAAGTGAACTGATCTGATACGGGCAGTCCTCGACTTACAATCATTCATTTAGTAACCATCGTTCAGAGTTACAATAACACTGAAAAAAATGACTTATGACCAATTGTCACACAATCATTGCAGCACCCTCAAGGTTAAGTGATCAAAATTGGGGTGCTTGAGAACTGGCATGTATTTATGACTATTGCATTATCTTGGGGCCCTGTGGTCATCGTTTGGGATCCCAGCTTCCAAGAAGCGAAGTCAGGGACCGGTGGGGGGGGGGTTGTAAGATGGGGCACAACTCGTAACAACTGTCTTTCTTAGCAGTGAAAATTTTGGCCTCCATTATGTTTGTAAGTTACTACCTGTAATAGAAAAGATTCTACTCCTCTTCAGTTTGACCTAAATACTCAGTCAGTGACCAACAGATTGAGTATTTGACCAACAGCACCAACTGTTTTTAAAAGAACAATGCAGTAACACATGGATGGATAAAGGTTCTTGGCTTTGGGGTAGTACCGTGTTTCTCATATAATAAAGTCGGGTCTTATTTTTTTTTTGAGCCCCGAGAAAACATCTAGGACGTCTTTTTGGGGGTGAATTAATTTCTTCCCTCCCCTGCGCACCATCGCCTAGGGCGCCCCGCAGGCAGCCATGCCTCGCCACCAGCCTCTCCTAATAGCCGATCATGGCGTAGCGCGGGGGGCTCCCTACCCCTGCTGCAGACCCAAATCAGCGGGCGGGCGGCAGTGGCGGCATGGATCAGTGATGGAATTCAATTTTTTTTTACTACCGGTTCTGTGGGCATGGCTTATTTGGTGGGCGTGGCTTATGATCACATGACTGGGTGGGTGTGGCTTAGTGGCCATGTGACTAGGATGGTCATGTGACTGGATGGGTGTGGCCAACTCAATGTCACTCAGGTCAAGGGGTGCTTCGCCTGGCCTCTTCCCTCCCAGCTATTCCTTATCACACCCAGCCTCAACATATCTATAGTTCTGTAAAAATGTTGTTCACCTTTTTTTGACTTTATTATCTATCTATAGATGTACTTTCATGGACCACTGAAAGGAGGAAATGGCTCACATGCTTTGCCCTAGAGGATGATAGGCAACTGGCTTTTAGGGGGCTGCCAGGAAGAGGGGGGTCAATGTATTTTCCAAAGTACCAGAAGGATGGAAATTGAACAGAGAGAGAAGTAACCTAAAAGTAAGGAGAAACTTCCTGACAGTGAGAATAATTAACTAGTGGAATTGCTTGCCACCAGAAATTCTGGGTCCTCCAACACTGGAAGTTTTCAACAAAAGACTGGATAGCCATTTCTCTGAAATGGTAGAGAGTTCCCCCCAAGGAGTGTTATTATGTTATTCTGACACTTTTTCGAGGTATTCAGATTTTGGCATCCTCAGAGTTTTCCTGCCTGAGCAGAGGGTTGGACTAGAAGACCTCCATAGTCCCTCTCAACTCTGTTAAACACACCTGTATTTATGCTCTGGGCGATTGACATGTAAACCCTGAAAAATACTTGGGCAAAAGAAAGGCAGTAAAATCACTTTAGGTGTAGGGACAGTGCAAAATATTAATATATGATAAATATATCATCTTTCTCTCTTCCCCTTTCTTCCTTTCTTTCTTTCTTTCTTCCTTTCTTTCTTCCTTCCTTCCTTCCTTCCTTCCTTCCTTCCTTCCTTCCTTCCTTCCTTCCTTCCTTCCTTCCTTCCTTCCTTCCTTTCTTTCCCTTCCTCCCTTCCTCTTTTTTCTTTCTTCCTATTTTTCTTTCTTTCTCTTTTCTTTATTTCTTTCTCTCCCTTCCTCTTTATTTCTTGCTCTTCCTTCCTTTCTTGCTTTTTCTTTCTTGCCCTTCCTTCCTTCCCTTCCTTGTCTCTATCTCACACACCTCTTTTCTGGGAAGAACTTATGAGCAGCGAGGGGGGGGGCGACACAATGTGAAAGTTGGTTTGGCATGCTTTGAATTGAGCCAAAATCACCTTACCAAAAGTTAGAAGACTCTTGTAGGCTCTGGGTTACTAGATGATGCTATCTGCTTGGAGATGGTCACCTATCAACTGCATGATCATGTTGCTGGATGCTTGAGGTGCTTTGCATCAAAAAGTAGAGCTGGTCTTGCTAATTCTTTGTTCCTTGTTCCAAATCTGCAAAACCTTTCCCTTTGCTTCCCCCCCTCCCCCCCCCACTTTCTGTGCTCTGCTGGGCTGGGGGGGAGGCAGACGCACTGCAAAACCTTTCCCTTCACTTTTCCTCCGCTTTCCCTGCTCTGCTGGGCTGGGAGGGCGGCAGACTCACCAGCAACTGGAGAACCGGTTTGGGGGCATGTCCAGCCAGAAGTTACTAACGGTTCTGTGACCCACGCCTATTCACAGCTACAGGTTCTCCAGAACTGGTGAGAACCATTTGAATATCACCTCTGGCATGAAAGTCTGCTGGCAGCATTTCAGCTGCTTCTCAGGCCTCTGTAGCTTCCATGGTTCCCGCCAGTGCTGGCGCCTCTCTCACCAGCGCCGTCTCCAAAAACAGCATCTGAGTCTCTCCCGCTTTTCCCCTGTCCCCTTCCCTGCAACAACAGGAAAAAAAACATTTTGAGGTACGTGAGAGCGCTGCGCGCTGCGTTTTGGTTTAATCCCGAGCAGCTGGTTGGGCATGAGAAGAGCCGAGCGAGCGTCTCTGTTGCTGCTACCCTTGGTGCTCCAGCCTCAGGCTCTGCAAGTTTCCAAAAGTCCCGGTGCGCAGCTCGTTCCTGCATTCCAAGCGCACCCAGGCTGAGCTCCGAAAACAGCGGCAGCAGCGGCGGGAACCGTGCAAGTTACAGAGGCGGCTCCTCCGCCCGAGAAGCGGCTGAAACGCTTCCACAGTTCCCGCTGCTGCTGCCGCTGTTTTTGGAGACGGCGCTGGCGAGAGAGGGACAGTTGCAGCTTGGCCTGGGCGTGCTTGGAATGCAGGAACGAGCTGCGCACGGGGACTTTTGGAAACTTGCAGAGCCTGAGGCTGGAGCACCAAGGGTAGCAGCAGCAGAAACGCTCGGCTCTTCTCACATCCAACCAACCGCTCGGGATTAAACCAAAACACAGCGTGCAGCGCTCCCACGTACCTCAAAATGTTTTTTTTTTCCTGTTGTTGTGGGGAAGGGGATGGGGGAAAAGTGGGAGCGACTCAGATGCTGTTTTTGGAGATGGTGCTGGTGAGAGAGGCGCCAGTACTGGTGGGAACCGTGGAAACTACGGAGGCCCGAGAAGCGGCTGAAACACTGCTGGCGGACATCCACGCCCACGCCGCCTGCCCGCTGACCCGCGTCTGCAGCAAAGGCGCTTGGTGGGGGTAGGGAGCCTCCCGCACTCTGCCATGATTGGCCATTAGGAGAGGCTGATAGTGAGGCGTAGCTGCTTGCGGGGCGCTCCTAACGGCAAATTCCCCCCCCGCCTCCCCCCAATTTTGCATGTTTTAAACTAGGCCTAAATTTTGGGGGAGGGGCTTAATTTCATTTTATGCCTAGAAAACACGCTGGATCTTCCTACAAGTACTCCCAACCAATGGTGAAATGCTACCGGTTCGGCCTGGTTCACCTGAACCGGTAGCAAAAATTGCTTACCAGTTTGGCCAAACAGGTAGTAAAAAAAGCTCTGACAATCAGCTGATAGGAGAAAGAAGAGAAAAGCACAGGATCAGCCCTCTTACCAGCTCCTGTGCTTTTCTATTCTTTCTCCTCTCAGCTGATTGGCACAACAGAGGCTCAGCTGGTGTTTGGAAAGCTGCGCACACATTAGGTGCGTGCGTGCGCATGTGCGAAGTGCGCAATCACCGAACAGGTAGGGAAACTGTTAGAATCCCACCACTGACCCCAACCCTACTAGTACAGGTAATCCTCAACTTACATCAGTTCATTTAGTGACCGTTCAACACCGTTCAACACAGAAAAAAAATGACTTAAGACCAATTTTCAACCTGCAACGGTTGCATTGTTTCCAGGATCACGATTCAGATTCTTGGCAGCTGACTCATACTTATGACGATTGCAATGTCCTAGGGTCCTGTCATCCCCTTTTGTGCAATCTTCTGACAGACAACATCCATGGAGGGGGAGTCATTTACTGAACAACTGTGTTGCTAACTTATCAACTGCCGTGATTCACTTAACATCTGTGTCAAGAAAGGTCATAAAATGGGGCCAAACTCTCACTTAACAACTGTCTCACTTAGCAACAGAAATGTTGGTCTCAATTGTGGTTATACGTTGAGGACTACCTGAATTTTTCTTCCAGCACTACAGATAGTAAGAAATCTGTGTAAGCACTTTGGTGAACTGAAGCTTCTGGTTTTCCTGCCTTTTTGGGTCTCCCTTCACCAGAAGCTCTGGACAAGCATTTGTGTTTGTTCTGCTGAGTGAATAGCTCAATAGGTCTGGGCCAGAGATTGTGGCTAATATTATTATTATTATTATTTATTATTATTATTTAAATTTATATACCGCCCTTCTCCCGAGGGACTCAGGGCGGTGTACAGCCCATCTAAAACCCACAAATATACAAAAATTAAAAAAGTATTAAATTAATCGGCTGATAAATGAGACTAAAAAGACCCCCCCCCCTTAAAACCCCAATTTAAAATTAAATGTTATGGAGACCAAATTAAAACCATTATCTCAGCCCAGGCCGGCCTGCTCAAAGAGCCAGGTCTTCAACGCGCGCCTGAAGGCCCTCAGGTCCATGCCGGTACGGAGCTCCGGTGGCAGAGTATTCCAGAGGGTGGGGGCTCCCACAGAGAAGGCCTTATCCCTCGGCGCCGCCAGACGACACATAGCGGCCGACGGCACCCGGAGCAGACCCTCTCTGTGGGAACGCACCGGCCTGTTGGAGATCACTGGCAGAATGCGGTCCTGGAGGTAACCTGGTCCCATGCCATGGGTCGCCCTAAAGGTCAAAACTAGAACCTTAAAGCGAAGCCGGAGAGCCACCGGCAGCCAATGCAGCTCGCGCAGGAGAGGCGTCACATGGGCGCTACGCGACGCCCCCATAATCACCCTCGCGGCTGCATTTTGCACCAGCTGGAGTCTCCGGATGCTCCCCGCGGGGAGCCCCATGTAGAGGGCATTACAATAGTCCAGGCGAGAGGTGACAAGGGCCTGAGTGACCGTGCGCAAGGCGTCCCAATCCAGGAAGGGCCGCAACCGGTAGATCCGACGGATCTGATGAAACGCCCCCCTGGAGACGGCCGCGATGTGATGTTCAAGTGACAGCCGTACATCCAGGAGGACACCCAGGTTGCGAGCCCTCTCTGCGGGGGGCAAAACTTCCCCCCCTGATAGCCAGCGAAGGTGTCAGCTGGCTATATCGGGGCGCCGGAAACCACAGCCACTCGGTCTTGGATGGGTTGAGCCGAAGCCTGTTCCCGCCCATCCAATCCCGCACGGCCTCCAAGCACCTGGACATAGCCCCCACAGCATCGTTGGGGTGGTCTGGAGTAGAGATGTACAACTGGGTGTCATCCGCATATAGATGACACCTCACTCCAAGACCACGGATGATCTCGCCCAGCGGCTTCATATAAATGTTGAACAAGAGGGGAGAGAGGACCGACCCCTGAGGCACCCCACAAAGCAGGGGCCTAGAGGTGGACCTTCCCCCCCCCCGCCAACACAAATTGCGAACGGTCGGAGAGGAAGGAGGAGAACCATCGAAGGACGGTTCCACCAATCTCCAACCCCCCCCAACCGTCGCAACAAGATACTATGGTCGATAGTATCGAAAGCCGCCGAGAGGTCTAATAGGACCAGGACAGAGGAGAACTCTCTGTCACGAGCCCTCCAGAGATCATCGACCAATGCGACCAATGCCGTCTCAGTGCTATGTCCAGGCCTGAAGCCCGATTGGGACGGATCGAGGTAAGTAGCTTCCTCCAGGTACTGGGGGAGCTGACGTGCCACCACACTCTCAACAACCTTCGCCACAAAGGGAAGGTTGGAGACCGGACGATAGTTGTTTAAAATAGCTGGGTCCAGGGAAGGCTTCTTGAGGAGGGGGCACACCACTGCCGCCTTCAAGGCGGCAGGAAGCACCCCCTCCCTCAAAGAAGCGTTGACAATCCCCTGGAGCCAGCCTCGTGTCGTCTCCCTGGCGGCCGAAACCAGCCAGGAAGGGCACGGGTCCAATAAACAGGTGGTGGCATTCAGCCCCCCCAGCAGCCTGTCCACACCCTCGGCGGTCACAGGATCGAACTCCCCCCAGATAACACTCACAAGACCTGCCCCGGACACCTCCCCCGGGACCATTCAATTGGAGTCAAGCCCCTCCCGAATCTGAGCGATTTTCTCATGCAGAAATCGGGAAAACTCCTCTGCCCTACCCTGCAAGAGGTTATCCCGCGCTCTCGGTTCAAGTACAGAGCGGGTCACTCTAAACAGGGCGGCAGGCCGATTTTCTGCTGACGCAATAAGGGCGGAGAAATACGAAGATTTCGCCGCCTCTATCGCCACAAGGTAAGTCTTAATATGAGATCTCATACTAATCGAAGGAAACTCCAATGCATTAACATATTATGACCTGTGGTGGCGCTGTGGTTAGAATGCAGTACTGCAGCAACTCTGCTGACTGCAGACTGCCAGCACTTCAGCAGTTCGATTCTCAACAGCTCACGGTTGACTCAGCCTTCCATCCTTCCTGGGTGGGTAAAATGAGGACCCAGACTGTTGGGAGCAATAGGCTGACTCTGTAAACCACTTAGAGAGGGTTGTGAAGCACTATGGAGCGGCATATAAGTCCAAATGCTATTGCTATATTCCTCCACTCCCAAATGTCCTTACTTGCTATGGGAACTTTGTACACTTCTGTTTCTTTGCAATTGGCAGGAAGCAACTCACAGGAAAGCAGCCTGTGAAATATTTTCCCTCCTGTGGATGGGGTGTCTGGAGGAATAGCATTTTTCTTCTTAATAAGAGCTGCCATAGATTTCAATAATTGGCTGCTTTGTACTATCTGTGTCATTAGATGATTCAGCTATTTAGTTCAGCATTATTAAAACTGGGCTGTGCAAGGCACTATTATGTTTGCCAGACAATCTATAATTTGTTTGTTTACTATCTCTCAATGTTCTTGAGATTTCCTTTGATGGTGCAGTTTTTCCCTGCTTCTTTAAATAGTTGCATTTTTATACCATTATTTAACCTAGCAGTGGTGATCATTCAAACATTTTGCCTAGCTGATATGCAATTTTCACATAATTACATCGTCTCCCCCATTTTTATTTGCATTTAATTCTTATTATCATGTTTGTATTTAATTCTTAACACAGCCTTCTTGATCTTTTCCAAGTTTTAATGATAAACACTATCCCCCCCCTTTTTTTTAATAAATGGAAGATAAATCGTTCTGGTTTCCATTTTATCTGAATTATGAGACCCTAGTTCTTGTCTAGTTGATACTTTAACTCTTAGAGGGGTTTTTTTTTTTTTTTGAGAAGAAAAAGCAGAAATTTCTCCCAAAGTTCCTCTTTGCCAGTCAGTCTCCTGGATAGGCAGTAGGGTGTCAGTAAACACCAATATCTCCCCAAATATCTTGATGTTCCCCAAGGTCTCTGTACAGGTAGTCCTCGACTTATGACCACAATTGAGCCCATATGAATAAAAATGTATGTTCACCCCCCTTAGCTTCACAGAGTCACCGGTGCAAATCCATCTCGCTGATTCAATGTTGGCCGCACTCAGTGATGTCCAACAGAATAGAATAGAATAGAATTCTTTATTGGCTAAGTGTGATTGGACACACAAGGAATTTGTCTTGGTGTACACAAAAGAAAAGATACATTCGCCAAGAATCATCAGGTGCAACACTTAATAATAGTCATAGGGTACAATAAGCAATCAAATCATACTAGGAAACAGTCAATAAAAAGTTAGATACAAGCAACAAAGTTACTGTCATACAGTCACAAGTGGGAGGGGATGGGTGATAAGGAGTGATGAGAAGATTAACAGTAATAGTAGTGCAGACTTTGTTGGACCGTGTTGAGGGGATTATTTGTGTAGCAGAGTGATGGCTTTCAGGAAAAAACTGTCCTTGTGTCTAATTGTTCTGGTATGCAGTGCTCTATAGCGTCATTTTGAGGGAAGGAGTTGAAGCAGTTTATGTCTGGGATGTGAGGAGTCTGTAAATATTTTCACAGCCCTCTTTTTGACTCGTACAGTATACAGGTCCTCGATTGAAGTCAGGTTGGTAATAATAGTTTTTTCTGCAGTCCTAATTATCCTCTGAAGTCTGTGTCTGTCCTGTTGGGTTGCAGAACCAACAAGAATTCTGGTGAAGATGCTTTAATTCTGGCCACAGACCTTTATATAAATCTGTACAGCTGAAGGGTACGGATGTTAGTATGGTTACAAGCGCTGCTTTCAAAGGTTGTGTGGCTGTGGGAACGAGTTTTACCCTGGCATTTAATCACAGCTTTGCCATCTTGTGTGGCATCCTGCTGAAGAAAACAGGTTCTGCTTTTGAGTGAGCAAAGGCTGGGAAGGAAAAGGAGGGATTGGTCCCCCTAGAAATAGTCCTCATTTAGTGATGGTTACAACAGCAGTTGAAAAAAGGAACGTGGCTGATTTTCACACTTAAGAACCATTATGGCATCTCTATGGCCTTGTGATCAAAACTCTTGACACTTGGCAAGTCTCTCATATTTATGATGGTTGCAGTGTCCCACGAGATCATGGGATTTCCTTTTGTGACCTTACGACAAGCAAAAGTCAATTCGGAAGTCAGATTCACTTAATAACTTAACAAACTTAACAACTGTAATGGTTCGCTTAACAGGTCTGACAAGAAAGGCCATAAATTGGTGCAAAATTTGTTCAACAAATGTCTTACTTAGCAGCATAAATTTTGGGCTCAATTGTGGCCATAAGTCAAGGAGTACCTGTATTTATAGAAAGAGAGAAGCAAAGGAGTTGGGTCACACTGCAAAGCTATTCTGTCCAATATGGAACAATATGGCCGACTGGGGAGATTGGCTTCTTAATCTAGAAAAATCCTGAGGCTGTTTGAGGATAAAGCTACATCTGCCTCTCTCTTCCCCCCGCCCCCACAGCTCTGGCTGATTTATTTCAATGTTTATTTGTTTAAGTTACAAGCTGTTTTGGTCCAAGTGATTATGCACTATTTGAGCCAATAGAGCAAGGAGAGAAAATAGGTGTCCAAGAACCAGAAACCCCCCAAGATCTATGACTATATTAGGGAAGACAACACTAAGAACAATATTGCAATATCAGGGTGTTCAAAGTCTTGGGACTAATACTAGAACTTCTGTCTTGTTCTGCATGGAGAAAAATTTGGGACTGTGCAGTCCTGGGATGTCAAACCGTGGCAACTTTAAGACTGGGGGATTTCAAGTCAAAGAATGGGAGGATGGGGAATTTTGGCGTTTGAAAACCACAAGTCTTAAAAGTGGCCAAGTTTGGAAGGAAGAGAAGGAGGGAGGGAGGAAGGAGGAAAGGAAGGAAGGGAAGGAAGGAGGCAGGCAGGCAAGGTGGGAAGAAGAAAGGAAGGGAAGGAAGAGAAGGAGGGAGGAAGGAAGGAAGGAGGAAAGGAAGGAAGGGAAGGAGGGAGAAAGGAAGGGAAGAAAGAGAAGGAGGAAAGGAGAGGGAGGGAGGGAAGAAGGAAGAGAAGGAGGGAGGAGAAAAGGAAGGAAGGGAAGGAGGAAAGAAGGGAAGGAAGAGAATGAGGGAGGGAAAGGGAGGGAGGGAAGAAGGAAGAGAAGGAGGGGGGAGGAGAAAAGGAAGGGAAGGAGGGAAAAAGGAAGGAAAGGAAGAGAAGGAGGAAGGGAGAGGGAGGGAGGGAAGAAGGAAGAGAAGGAGGGAGGGAGGAGAAAAGGAAGGGAAGGAGGAAAGAAGGGAAGGAAGAGAATGAGGGAGAGAGAGGGAGGGAGGGAAGAAGGAAGAGAAGGAGGGAGGGAGGAGAAAAGGAAGGAAGGGAAGGAGGAAAGAAGGGAAGAGAATGAGGGAGGGAGGAGAAAAGGAAGGAAGGGAAAGAAGGAAATAGTCTTTTGGGGAGGGTGCTATCTCTCAGGGAGGATGTGGTCACCACCACTGCATGTGTCCAAGGTCCCAGAAGATAACATGACTGCAGTCATGGGACCTGGAGGATCCTGGCTCTACTAGAGCTAACAGCATGAAGAAGCAAAAAGGAAGAGACATAGATCCACAGACAACCTGGTTCTAAGCCATGAAAGGGCATTCCTGACGATGATCTTGAAATGTCCCCAGACATTTGGCAACTAGTACAGCTCATAGAACAGAGTCTTACCCAGGAGTTTGCACAACTGCAGCCCCTCCTCCCCCATCCAGGGTCTTGTGTGAGGTATATGTTGCTATGAAAAATAGTTGTGATGCATGTGGAAAAGGGGCAGAGCTTCAATGGCATGCTCGTGACCACCATGCCGATTTCCCCCCCAAAAGCCCTTCGTGGATGCACCTGGCATCTCTTTTCTACAACGTGTTGAGATTTCCAAATGTCCAAGAATGTTGAAACTGCTTTGCAATGTTCTCTTCTTCTTTTTCTAGGCCCTGGATCTGATTCTGGAAAAAATGAAGTCTGCAGGCTTTAATTTCTCCACTGTAAAAGCTTTGTCTGGAGCTGGACAGGTTGGTTAAAAGGAGAGGGGCGATGATGGAAAATAGATGTTTTGGGCACTGTATGTTTCCAGTTTAAATCCTCCTTCTCTCCTATTGCCCTCCTCCCTCCCTCCTATTGACTCCCTCCCTCCCTCCCTCCCCCCTATTGACTTCCTTCCTTCCTCCCTCCTTCCCTATAGATGTTGTATGTCTTCTTCTCTTGCTTCCTCTACCAGAGGCCTGGGGGTTTGAGGGTTCTCCGCTGTTTCTAATCCTGCCCTCTTCTGGACAGAGTGCTTTGTTCTTGGGATCTGTTGGAGCCTTGACTTCCCATTTCCATTCTCTCCCCTTCCTCCTTCAAGCCCTGCTACTTCTCCAGCTTTTCATCCTCCTCACTTGGAGGCACTGAATCGATCACGACTGCTTGTCTTCAGCTCCTTGTCTGCTACCATGATGAGTTGCATTTCTATTTTTGAAGTGGAAAGTTAATTTGTAATTCATTTGATTCCCACCTCTGAACAGTAAAATACATTCTAGAACAGTGTTGGGAAATATTTTCGGCACCAAGTGCCAAAACGGGAGTGCATGTGCCCGTGGGGGAGCTCCGGAAACTGGAATAACAGCTCTGTGGCGTGGGTGGGCAGGAGCGCCGAAAACCAGAAGAGCAGCTCCCTGACACGTGGGTATGGGGAGTGCCAAAACCCGGAAGAACAGCTGCTTGGTGTGCATGTACATGCTGGGAAGCTGAACTTCCGGTTTCCAGCACGCACGTGTGTGCCAGCTACCTGGTCTTTCGATTTCTGGTGTGCATGCGTGCACAAAGATCAGCTGGCTGCCCACGTGCGTGTGCTGGAAACTCGGAGCTCAGCTTCACGTGCCAGGGAGCTGCTCCTCTGGTTTCCAAGGCTTCTGTGCGCGTGAAGACCACACTGGCCAGTGTGCATATGAGTGCCAGAAGACAGAAGAGCAACGGGTGATGGCTAGCATGCCTGGAGAGTTGGCCCTGTGTGCTACTTCCAGCACACATGCCTTAAGTTCACCATCACAGTTCTAGAATCTGGGGTTATGTAGAAAAACATTTCTATTTTCTAAGTAATAGAAACTTGTTGACTTGTTTTTAAATTTATTTATTTTTTATTTTTGTTTTAGTTGAAATATTTGGTATGTATGTGGATGTAACATATTGTTTGTGTGTGCGTGCGCCTATGACTAAACACACACATACACCCAGACACAGACACACACACAAACTATTCCCGGTGAATCACAGTATGTCTACCTTTCTATCATTTTTCTGTCATCTACTGTATTATTACCTATTATCTGTCTGTCTACCCCGGAATGGTTTATAGTTTTCTAAAAGATATTTTGATCCTGGTATATAATTATAGAAGGAAACCAAAAAGAAAATGTTAGAAAGAGCCTTTTTCTTTCAGCAGTAAATAATTGTTTTAATCTCACCTTTGCTCACATTATTCAGTGCTGGTGGTATACACATTTATTACCATTTAATGGGAATTATAGCATCAACCCCTCTTCCTCTTTTTTCCCCCCTAACTTAACAGCAACATGGAAGTGTCTATTGGAAAGAAGGAGCGAGTTCTGTTTTGCAGAATTTATCACCTGTGCTTCCTTTACATCAATCACTGAAGGTAAACATCTCCAGAGGTTTTTTTTTTGAGGAAGTTAGAAGTTGTTCCTGCTCACTGACCTTAACACTGATTGATCTTAGAAAACCATAGAAGATGCTTTATAGTTTTCTTGGCTAAGAACAAATGCAGCTGATACTACATCCCAAGGTGATGGATTTTTCCTTTACATAGACCATGTGATACATTCCACATTTACTTAGTCTTTAAGAGAGAAAAGAGCAGCAGGGGAGATGGATTGTTTCTTGACCCTGTCTTCATAAAATAGACAAATAACATTGTGACATACTGATTTCATTGTTTTTACCAAGCTCTGGATTGCCATTTCTGCAAAAATCCACGTAGGTTCTAGAGATGTTTTTTTTTCCCAGCTATGGTAATTAGTTGATCCAACTTTATTTTATTTTTATTTGTCAATTGCTTACAAGATAATAGGTATAAATAAAAACATAGTTATGAATACATGGATACATGTAAGAAAAATAAAAAAAATATATGTAAAAGAAACATTAGGACAGGGACGGTAGGCAGGTTGGTGCGCTTATGCATGCCCCCTACAGACCTCTTAGAAAAGGGGTGAGGTCAATAGGAGACACTCTAAGAGTAACTTGTCCTCTTAATGTGATTAACAGGATTTTGCAGACTTGCATTTTAGACACATATATTTAAAAAATGAGGTTAATGCTGAGATTTAAGAAACTCTGAGTCAAATTTACTCAGCAAATTTTATTTATTTAACTAATTAATTAATTAATATGCCGCTTGTTGCAACTGTTTTGAGTAACTTTGGATGGCTGGCAATGTAAGTGCATAGATGCAAAAGCATTAAAAACATTAAAATTTAATTTAACAATTAAATAAATAAAAGTTTTAAATTAATATGGTCAAACCAAAATAAATAATAAAATCTCAAAATAACCACAGGATGTCAGAATTGAAATGATTCTTGTATGTGGACTATTTGAGAAAGATTGTGGACAGTTACCAATGTTGCTTGCAATGATTTAGAGTTAATCTGTCCCGTAGTCACTGCATCTCTTTAAAATGTTCTTCCTGCTGAGTTTTATGATTTTGTTGGCTTAAAAAAAAAACCCACCCCTTTTGAAGGATGCTTTTAAATTGGACTTGCTTTGATTTTTTAAAAGAAAAATATCTCATTTTACTTAAAAAGCAGGATAGGTCCCCATTGTGCTGATAATTCAAGGACTACCTGCATAGAAAATGCATCCTATCTGGGTCGCTTAATACAATTAAAAACACTATCAAGAGCATTCTGTGGCTTCTTACACAGCTTAAGTGTAGCCTCTAGTAAGTTTTTCTGTGACTTGAATGTCCCAAAGTAGAGGATAATGTCTAATGTGTAAAATAATGAGTGTTTTTCCTTGCTGAAATATTTCCTCTGCATTGTTGTTACACTTGCCAGTGTAGAAGTAAGATAGCAATAGCAATAGCACTTAGACTTATATACTGCTTTATAGTGCTTTCCAGCCCTCTCTAAGTGGTTTACAGAGTCAGCCTATTGCCCCCAACAATTTTGGGTCCTTGTTTTACCCACCTCGGAAGGATGGAAGGCTGAGTCAACCTTCAGCCTGGTAGGATTTGAACTGCCAAAATTGTAGGCAGCTGGCTGCAGAAGTAGCTTGCACTCTAACCACTGCACCACAGAGGCTCCTCAGATGCGCTATTGTCCTAAATCAATTTTTGACCATGACCTGATTGTAGTCCTTGACTTACAATCATTTTTTAAATGACTGTTCGACTGTTTCAATGGCACTAAAAAAAGTGACTTATGTCTGGTTTTCACACTTATGACCATTGCAGCATCCCCACGATCAAAATTTGGTGCTTGGCAACTGGCCTGTATTTACAACACTTGCGGTCTCCCAGGGCTATGAAATCATCAAATTTAACCTTCCTACTCAGCTTCCGTTAAGCAAAGATAATCGGGGAAGCCAGATTCATTTAACAACCACATGATTCCCTTAATGACAGTGATTTGCTTAACAAGCGTGGTTAAAAAAAGGGCCGTAAAACGGGGCACAACTCACTTCACAACTGTCTTTCTTAGCAACAGAAAACTTGGGCTCAGTTGTGGCATTGAGTTGAGCGCTACCTGTATTGTGTTAAAAAACCAACTTGCAACTCTGACTTTATCTACTGTTCTGCGGTCTCTTCCTTGCTTCCGACAGAATTGCTTTTCTCTCAGCAACAGTCCAGTCTGGATGGATTCCAGCACAGCTGCCCAGTGTAATTCTCTGGAAAAAAAGGCCGGAGGGGCTCAGAAATTAGCCGACATCACTGGATCCCGAGCTTATGAGGTGAGAGCTGTTGGAGAAGACAAGCGAGGTGACCAAAAAGGTCTAACGTGAACATTGTCTAAGGTTTCTTTTCCAGTGTTGTTCCCATAAACAAGTGTTGTTCCAGTGTTGTTCCCAGGGTCCTTAACCCAGAAAGGTTGGGGAACCCTGCCATAAAACGTAAAGGTAGTCTTCAACTTAATGACCTGTTCCGACCCAGGCTTCGTTAAACTTAATAAAACACAAATTGATTTTAAAAGTAAAACCTTTTTAATGTGATGCTGGGAATTAACTTGCATTTCCAGCCAAAACTAATTCAGCACAGTTCTTCCAGATAAGAGCACGCTTTTGAGTGCTATCGAAGCAGGGTTGGGATACGACAGGGTTAACTACCAGTTTGGGATTTACGAGGTTCGGTGATTTATGATGTGGTTTCCTGCAAGCTGCGGAGCGGGTGCCTGTGAATCATCATCAGCATGCTGCGTGCAGAGAAGCCTTTGAAACAGCCCTCTTTTCCTGCTTTTTTAGCTTCAGCTGTGCCTTGCACGGCAGCTGAAGTTGAAAAATCAGGAAATAAAGGTCAGGTAAGAGCCCGGGTGGGCAGGTGGTCACAAACATCAGCAGACATAGAACCGGTTCTATGTCTGCTGCTCTTCAGAACTAATGGTTCTACAGAGGTGGACAGAACTGGTAGAAATCCACTCCTGTGTCAAAGGCTGCCAAGAAAAAGAAGTCCAATTAAGGCCAACATAAACCAACTCAAAAACTCAGAAAAAAACGACCAGAGTACAGAGCTTCACGAAGGACTCGGAGATTACTGAACTGCTTTGCTTCCTGCAAAGCGTTCGTCATTGAGGTCTGACTTTTATCCCTTATGGGAGGGACAATCTCTTCCCGAGTCGTCCCTTTTGTTTCAGCTGTTCTTGCCTTCTAGCAACTCTGCGCACATGCACACTGGGAACAGGCTCCCATGAGTCCTCTTCCTTGCTGCTGCCAGACTCCGGAGGCTCCAAAGGCAGCACCCCACTCCCAGATGGTCCTGGCCCCATCCCTGCATCAGACACAGGACCCTCGTGCAAGTCCTCTCCAGACTCCCTGACTGGTCCTTTTTCCTCCTCACTATCCAAAAACTCTACCATCTGCAGCTGTTGTCGGCGAACCACAGCATGACCATTCATTTAACAGCTGTTCGCAGTTATGACTACACTGAAAAAAATGACTTACAACCAGACCTCATACTTACAACCATCACAACGTCCTCACTGTTACATGATCAACGATGCTTGGCATTTCTTGATGACAGCTGCATTGATTTGCAACTAGGGTTCCCAACAATCACTCAATGGAAGAAGTTGGATTCGCTTAGGGACCCTGTGATTTGTTTAATGTCCTTGACAATAACAATGGTGAAATAGAGCATCATTCACTTAACAACTGCATCACTTAGCAATTGAAGTTCTGCTCACACTTGTCCTAAGTTGAAAACTACCTGTACATTTTTTGGTGGGGAGGACAAAATGGGGTACAGCGGGGTAGGAAGGCGGTTCTGCTTTGAGTTCTGGGAAACAATCAAAATTTAGATCAGGTCAGACAAATATTTTCAGCCTGGGGTCCATGCTAAACTTTTTTGAGTGTTCATCTGTGGAGTTGTACTCCCTCAAATCTGGGAGAAGCAGGTTAGGAGCCAAGCTTCCTCTTCTTTATATTAAAATGCAATTAAAACTGAAAACAGATCTTTTAAATACGACAGTTCCCATTCCTTTTAATGATTTCCCTTTTCTCTAACAAAAAAAGAATTGTTAGAAGATAGCACATTTGCTCTGCCGCTTCAGGTTATATAACTTTGATTTTAATAGTGCAGGTAGCTGATGTTCTCATTAATGGAAGAGAAAATGTGAGAATAAAATGTATGGGCTTTTTAAAGAAAGCAATTAAAAAATTGTTTGAAGGGACTGATCCTAAGCATTGACTTAGCACCAGTCACTAAGGGACCAATCAGAGTTACGACAGTCCCCAAAAGGTGTTTATGAGCAAGTTCTGAAGTTTGAACGGCTTCCTCCTTCCCTTCCTCCCATAGTCATGTGACCACATTCTGGGCACTCAGCAATCAGCTGTATTTACAGCCTTTTGCAGAGCCCAACAATCACATGACAGTAATTTATGAAGTTTTTTTTTACAAAAACCGGCATTTACTTCTGTTTTCCACCAGAAAATGCCTATAGAGAACAATGGGTTTGTTTAATGGCCGTGGCATTCACTGTATGACCACCACGTTTGCTTTTACAACTGCCATGTTCACTTAATGGCTGCTGTAAATGTCATAAAATTGGCTCAGTCCCATTCTACCGCCCTCATGACTTTTGGTTATAATTGCCAGGCTCTATTATGGTTGTAAGTCAAGGATTATCTACAATGTCTTCCAAATCAACCTGGATAATTAGGGTACTGGATGCTAAAACTTATGAAGAACAGTTACAGGAACTGGGCATGGCTAGTCTAGTGAAGAGAAGGACCAGGGGAGACTTGATAGCAGTCTTCCAATATTTGAGGGGCTGCCACAGAGAGGAAGGGGGTCAAGCTATTCTCCAAAGCACCAGAAGGCAGGACAACTAGCAATGGATGGAAACTCATCAAGGAGAGAAGCAACTTAGAACTCCTGACAGTGAGAATAATTAATCAGTCCAACAACTTGCCTCCAGAAGTCAAACTATTTTCCAAGGCACTCAAAGGCCAGACAAGGAATAATGGATGGAAACTGAACAAGGAGAGATTCAACCTGGAAATAAGGAGAAACTTTCTGACAGTGAGAACAATCAACCAATGGAACAGAAGTTGCATTTGGAAGTTGTGGGAATTCCATCACTTGAGACCTTCAAGAAGAGATTGGACTCCCATCTGTCAGAAATGGTGTAGGGTCTTCTGCTTGGGCAGGGGTTTGGACTAGATGACCTACAAGGTCTCTTCCAACTCTGATTATCTGTTATCTGTTAAAACTGAATAATATTGTAATTAGATTTTAACTGGCTCCTTCAATTACACAATAATTGGGATTGAAACTCCACAGACAACAAGATTATTTGGAGATACCATAGAAAGGAAGTAGAGTAGAAAGTTCAGAGTTAAAAATCTAGTTATGGAAGCAACCAATCTTGAGGGATTGTATAGCTATTGTGGTTTGATTTGGCTTTGTCCTCATCCTTCTCTTCCTGAGTTGGCTCAGGCTCAGAGATAGAAACTGATTAAAGCCATCCAGTGAGAATAGACTTGAGCCTAGTTCTGGTCCAATACTCTAATTCTTTCTCAACCTTGGGCACTTTAAGATGTGTGGACATCAACTACCAGAATTCTGCAGTTTGCGTGGAAGTTCCCAGCAATTCTGGGAGTTGAAGTCCATAGGTCTTAAACGTCCCCAAGGTTGAACAACAGTACTCAATTCTCTAGAGTAGGAAAGAAGTGACTTCTGGGGGATCCGGATCTTCATCCTGGCCTTTAAATCTTCATATGAAACAAACTGATGGGTAAGGAAAGCAGAAGAGGGCAGGATTGAATTGTTTATGATTAGGATGGGGATGAGAATGGGAGGAATCTGGGAGACAAACTATTTCCCACAGTTTCCATCCGAGCCTTTCAAAGTGTCCGGCTGAAATTCAATCGATTGAGGGTGTTGCATGGCCTTCTTTTGTAGTGGTATATATGAGAATGACCCTGAGCAGAAGTCTCCAAACTTGGCCACGTCAAGACTTGTGAACTTCAACTCCCAGAGATCCTCAGGTCTTTTAAGTGGCCAAGTTTGGAGACTCCTGACCTTGAGAGACAGCAGGAGGTGAAGACACAGCCTAGTCTACACAACAACATCAACATCTGAGTTTGTATCAGGGATGGTGGAGGAGAAAACATCCCAAAGGAGACTTGCAAGATTTGACATCAGCCTTTTGAGATAGTCCAGATAAGAAGCACCAACCATGAGTACTAACATTTTTATAATAAGATTATAGTAACAGAATCTTGTAAATCTGAAAGTATCTCCTTCTCCCTATTTTTATGCTCCTGAAAACTATGGAAGATACCTTCTGAGATGCCATCTCCACCCCATTCCCACCTCCAGGACTAAAATACCATTTAATAGACATTGTCTAGGCCCCCAGATGGCTAATCTTTTCGGCACCGAATGCCCAAAGCATGCGTGTATGCGCATCCCCAAAATGTAATCCCTGTGTGTCCCCTGCACTCTACCCAGGAGGCAGGCGCGTGCGCGGCAGAGACCCGGAGACCAGCTGGCCAGTGCGAGGTGCATGCGCATGCACAGCAGAGCTGAGCTGGGGCAACGGCTCATGTGCTCACAGAGAGGGCTCTGTGTGTTCGCCATCATGGGTCAAGGCAGCAACTCTTCCTCCCATCTCCCAAAATAATTTACACATACTATTCCGGATATGGACATATTCGTGTTGCACATTCCACCTCTGATATGAATGAGTCATTCCTGGAAATTTTTGAAATCTTGCCTAAATGTCCAGAAAGGTTACTTTCCATGATTTATTGTTTTTGAAATACATATTATGGGGAACTCTATTTTTCAGTTACTTTTTAAAACTCCAGGTGAGTTAAACATTTACCTGTCAATGCATTATCATCTGTTTTATGCCTGTTGCATCTGAATAGCAACTGCTGTTATGCCTTTAATAAATTAAAACATCCAGGGTGCAATGCCCTGAACTCATTATGCTGAGTTAATTATTATTGACTCCATTTACAATTTGTGTTCCTAAATATTGGTAGCCTGTCCTTTCTCAGCGTTTTACAGGAAACCAGATAGCGAAGATTTACAGCCGGGATCCTGAAGTCTATTCACAAACTGAGGTTTGCTAATCTTCTGCTCGTTTATTGGGAATCATAACTAATTTAGGTTTTATTATGGTTTGGAAGGGAAACTTATCGCAATGCTTGTACAAATTACATTAGCATAAATATGGTAACAAAAAGCTCCTCATTAAACAGAAAAGAGATCTATGAAAGGAGGTTTAGTAAAAGGGCTGCTGATGCTGCATCACATTAATCTGAATGCTTCATATTAGCTATTTTGTTAACTGAGGGCATACTCTTATGCCAGAAATGCAATTCTAGATATGATCCCTTCTCCTACAGAAAATGGGGGAAATTAGAGATGGGGATTATTAACTGATGAATTTATCCCCTCCTCCCATTTAAAGAAAAAAACTTGTCTCTTGCAATGCAATTCCAAAATGCATTGCAAACATGAAAGAAAGTTCCTTCCTTTCTGCATTAGTTTTTGATCAAGAGTGACTATCAAAATGCATGAGGTCTGAGGGTGTGTGCGTGTGCAGGGTGTTCATGGAGGGGAAGGGGATAGGGACAAAATGATACAAATACCACTCTTTTCGTAACCCGAGTCACAATATTGCATGCCGGTGTCCAAGAGCTGAGCTTGCGTGATTTTATTTACGTATTATTTAATTTATTAAATTGGCATGTGTGATGGAATGTAGTAGGCTGGATTCCCAGGAAGAAGAAAGCACATTCCAGAAGGATATTAGGGTCCAGATAGTTTGTGTTAGAGCAGGGATGTCCAACTCAATTTCATTGGGAGGCGCATCAGGGTTGTGTTTGACCTTGGGGGGCGTGGCCAGCTTGATGTCACTCCTGTCAGGGGTGCCTGTGGTAGCCTGAATGCTCTACCAGCGAAAACAGGCTCCCGAGCTCCGTTTTCGGTTACCACAGCCTCCTGCAACCCTCTGCCAGTGAAAATGGTGCTCAGGCGGCCCTCCTAAGCTCCGTTTTCACTGGCAGAGAGTTGCAGGAGGCTGTGGCAGCCGAAAACAGAGCTCGGAAGCCTGTTTTTGCTGGCAGAAACATTGCGGGCCAGTCCTTTGCCGTTTCCAGGGCAGCCGTGCGGGCCAGATCTAAGAATCCTGCGGGCCAACTCCAGCTCCCGGGCCTTGAGTTTGACATCCCTGTGTATAAGGGGGTGAAGAAAGCCTCTCTCTAATAATCCTTAGAGCCAGGGTCTCTAACACCCAGGCTACTGACTAGTACTGGTCCATGGCTTGTTATAAACTGCACCGCACAACTGGAGGTGAGGGGTGGGCGAGCGAGCGATGCTATATATGAATTATCAGCCAGTCCCCAGAGCTAGCATCACTACCTCAGCTCTACTTCATCAGGCTTTAGACTCTCAAAAAAGCGAGAACCCTACTGAGCATGTGAGGGATCAAGGTTGTGCCCCCTCCCCTCCCCTGATCCGTGGAAAAATTGACTTTCACGAAACCAGTCCCTGGTGCCAAAAGGTTTGGGGACTGCTGCCTTAGAGTACATGGTAGATGCAGAGAATAGAGCGCAGCCCCCAAAGCCAAGATTGACATGTGATGATTCTTCTGAGTTGAGTTCTTTATTTTTTCCACAGCTATAGGCAGAATTTCCAACCTCCCTGGCCTTCCTCAAGAGCTTAAGGATTGGCTCTTCTAGTTGGCTTGGAGCTCCAATGAGGGCTCTTCACATTGGGAAAAGTTGACAAACTAATAACAGATACCATTTCCCACTTTCTCATCCTATTCCTTCCCTCCTCCTCTTTTAATTAGAGTTGTGTATTTATCTTTTTATTACTTAGTTCCTATGTATATTTGTAAGACTTTACTTTTTAATATTGTAAACTACCCAGAGTTATCTTGGGGTAAGATGGGCACTCAATAAATTAAAAAAAATAGATGATAGATAGATAGATAGATAGATAGATAGATAGATAGATAGATAGATAGATAGATCTTGCCAGATTAAGCACTCTCTCTGTATCTCCCATATATTCTATTAAGGATGAATTGGGGTGTTGCAGTTGTTAGAATGTAATATTGTAGGCTAATTCTGCTGACTGCCAGGAGTTCAATCCTCACTGGCTCAAGGTTGACTCAGCTTCTCATCCTTCCAAGGTCAGTAAATTAACGGCCCAGATTGTTGGGGGCAAGATGCTGACTCTGTAAACTGTTTAGAGAGGCGTGTAAAACACTATGAAGTGGTATATAATCTAAGTGTTACAGCCATTACTATTATTAATAATCCATCACAGTATGGCTGCCTATCTCAGCAAGTGACTGAGATGATTTCCTTTGAACACAATATTTGGATTCTGAGAATGCTACCTAAGTAGGGGAATGTAAGTAGGGGAATAAACCAGGGTTTACTGCAGGGCTTAGCAGTTTGGTAACCCAGTTATAGCATAAAACTAATCGCACCTGTTGTTAGACTGTTGTTGTTCAACTAACAGAAGCTATTTTTCTGGCCTTCTTGCTTCTTCATCCTTTTTATGACAGATGCCATGAATATAGCTAGAGTCCAATTTCTTTCCTCCGAGTATAAAATGATGTTCAGAAGACCAGTTAATTGTTATTTATTCATTTACTTGATCTTTATCCAGCCTTTATTACTTTATAAGTAACTTCAGGCGTTGAGTATACGTAATACTCTTTCCTCCTCCTATTTTCCCCATAACAACAATCTCCTTTAAAGATTTTATTTTCAGTTTTTTGAAAATCCATGGGTTTGTGCGTGTAAGGGAGAGAGAGAGAGGTGGGGGGGAGGGAAGAAGGGAGAGAAAGGAAGGAAGGAAAGAAAGAAGAAAGAAAGGAAGAAAGGAAGGTTTCTGATAGCTTAGTCTTTTGTGAGTCTCAAAAAAAAAAAATCAAAACAAGATCTTATAAGAATTAAGCCCTCTCAGATCCTCTTTCTGAATGCCATATTTTAAATGCTTACTGAACTCAATGGGAGTTTCAAAACACTCTGTTTTAAATAGTCTGTGAAACAGAAATACATGTCATGCGATTATTTGTTTGTTTGGTTGGTCACTTATTTCTTTTTCTTTTCAGAAAATTTCCTTGGTCAGCAATTTTGCAGCTTCTCTTTTCTTAGGGGCCTATGCTCCCATAGATTATAGTGACGGTAAGTGTCATGTACTCTTTTTCTAACCCAACACTGAATTGTAGGAGAGAATAGACACGGTGGGATGTCTTCTCTTTTGGTCAACAGAGGCCACTCAAAAATGTTGAGGGTCCTTGAAACTAGGTCTCTTTATACAGGTAGTCCTCAACCTATGACCACAATTGAGCCCACAACTTATCTTGCTAAAGTGAGAAATTTGTTAAGTGAGTTTTGCCCCATTTTACAACTGTTCCTGCCACATTTGTTAAGTGAGTCATTGCAGCTGTTAAATTAGTAACATGGTTGTTAAAGTGAATCTGTTTTCCTCACTGACTTTGCTTATCAGAAGGTTGCAAAGGGGATTACATGACCCTGGGACACTGCCACTGTCATAAATGTGAGTCAGTTATCAGGCATCCAAAGGTAAATCACATGACCATGAGGATGCTGCAACTTTCATAAGGGTGAAAAATAGTCAGAAGTCACTTTTTTTCAGTGGTGTTGTAACTTTGAATTGTGCAGTAAGCTAACTTTTGTAAATAGAGGACTACTTGTATTCTATTTAGTTAAGTAGGTCAAAAAGTGTTTAAATGGATGAATATTAACCTCATTTAATTTTAATTAATATACATGTTGAGCAGATCAGTTTTCCCCCTGTTAAGCCCACTTCCTTCTTTGTGGTTTGGGTCCTTGGCTCTGAACCAAAATGTGTCTTTGGGGACCTCTGGCTAAGCTTTCTTTCTCTGAAGCTGCCAGCAACTGACTGGCTTTGTAGAAAGTGTGTCAGGCTGCAAAAACGTTGTGGTTCTTCCAAGAAGATGCATTTACTGCTTTGTTCCTTTTTGATGTTGTTGCCCTTTATTTCTTGGAAGGGTCTTAACACAGCTGGACTCTAAAACGGTATCCAATTTTTTCCGGATTCAGTTTCTTTTTTTACTGTGTTAAGATCAGAAGAACATCAGACTAGGCCTGCTACATCGCTCCATCCGAATCCAGCATTTGTTTTCATAGTACCCAGCAGATGTCTCTGCTCACAACCAGAAGATGGGAGCATTTAACATTTTTGCTACTGTTTGTCTGCAACTAATATTTAGAGGCATGCTTGCAACAGAATACCCTACATCACCAGGCTTGAGATTTTGGGCTTGGACAAGCTAGAACTACATTGCCTATGGTTGGGCTTAAGTGTAGTACACAAAATTATATGTTATAATGTCCCACCAGTCAATGACTACTTCAGCTTCAACCGCAACAATACAAGAGCACACAACAGATACAAACTCAATGTAAACCGCTCCAAATTTGATTGCAGAAAGTACGACTTCAGCAACAGAGTGGTCAATGCCTGGAATGCACTACCTGTTGTTACAGCTTTTAACCTCCCACTCCTTTAACCTCAAACTATCCACTATTGACCTCACCCCATTCCTAAGGGATCTGTAAGGGGATATGCATAAGTGCACCATCATTCCTACTGTCCCTATTGTCCCCATTTATCCGTACCTATTTCCTACATTCATACTCATGTTTATTCTTATACCTATCATCTTGTAAGCAATTGACAAATAAAATAAATAAATACCTTCAAACCAGGAGTAACAATCAGACTAGTAAAGTAGAGCTTCTGGTCACGAATGCTTCTGACCATGACCAAATTGAGTGACGAATAAAAATTTTGGAAAATGTTTGCATCTGGTGATGAACAAATACTCAGGTGGTGACCAAACATAGCCGCGGCGATTTGCCCTTATGTGCATGCGCAGTCAGTCTCGCTTCCAGTCACGACCAAATCTTGTTGTGACTGAAGTCATGAAACGGATTACGGTTGTGACCGGAGGTTCTACTGTACAGGTAGCCCTCCAGTTAACAACAATTCGTATAGTGACCATTCGAACTTACAGTGGCACTGAAAAAAGTCATTTATGACTGTTTTCCACACTTATGACCATTGCAGCATTCCCATGGTCATGTGATCAAAATTCAGACCCTTGGCAACTGACTTGTACTTGTGATGGTTGGAGTAACCTGGGATCACGTGATAAACTTTTTGCGACCTTTTGACAAGCACAGTTGATGAGAAAGCCAGATTCACTTAACCATGTTATTAACTTAACAACTACAGTGATTTAATTAACAATTTTTGTAGCAGGAAAGGTCGTAAAATGGGACAAAATTTACTTAACTGTCTCACTTAGCAACAGGAATTTGGGGCCCTATTGTGGTCAAGGGCTACATGTAACTCAATTACTCCAGAAATTCCCCAGCCCTCTTCTGAAACCATCCAAGGCAGTGCCCATCACTAAATCTTATGGTAATCACTTCTAAAGGCAAAGAGGACACCAATTTAGATAGTCCTAGACTTACAACTATTCATTTAGTGAAGTTAAAACTGCTGAAAAAAGTAACATGCCTGGCTTTTGCAGCATTCCCACAGTCACGTGATCAGAATTTGCAGCATGTATTTGCAATGGTTGTGGCGTCCCAGAGGTCCTGTGATTGCCGTTTGTGACCTTCCCAGATGGCTTCTGACAATGGGAGAAGCCAGATTCGCTTAATGATCATGAGAATCACTTAACAGTTGGAATGATTTGCTTAACAACTGTGAAAAGAAAGGTTGAAAAATTGAGTGTGACTCCTTTAACAACCACTTATCTTAGCAATAGAAATTGTGGTCGTAAATTGAGGACTATCTGTACTGAGCCATGGTGGTGCAGTGGTTAGAGTGCAGTACTGCAGGCTACTTCTGCTGACTGCTGGCTGCCTCGAATTTGGCAGTTCAAATCCCACCAGGTTCCAGGTTGAATCAGCCTCCCATCCTATCGAGGTGGGTAAAATGAGGACCCAGATCGTTGGGTGAGTGGGGGCAATAGGCTAACTCTGTAAACCATTTAGAGAGGGCTGTAAAAGCACTCTCTAAACAGCAAAAGTCTAAGTGCTGTTGCCACTATTTGGTTTACATTGAATGCAAACCACTTTTGTTTTGCTAATCCTGACCAAGAAGGACTCATGCATAGCATTTGCATTGGTAAAATGGTTACTCAGGTGGTATTTAACTATAATTAAAGATAAGAGGGAATTTCTTCTGGGAGAGAATGCTATTAAAAAAATCCAGCAAATTCTACCAGACAACGTGTATCACAAATGAACAATGTGGAATGAAGTTTAATCCATTTCAGGAGATGCAAATCTCTTCCTATAGAATGTTTTGTACTCCTGTTGATTGATTTTTATTCATTTTTGTGGAAAGAAGTGCCCCAAAGCATTAGGCATATTTTTGTTTATTCTGTGTGGATTTTTTCTTTTCAAAGCAAGAAACTTGAGACTAATCGACTTAAATGTGTCATTTGATTTATTGTGCTTTCTGAATCAACCACAAATAACATTCTTCTAGGCTGGAGATGTATTAATTTCCTACTCACGAATCCACTGTCCACCAAATCCTCAAGGTGATCCAATTTGCCTCTGACTTTGATTATTTCTTTATTGCTCTGTTCTTTGGCAAAGTTAAAAAACATAACTGGGAAATAAGGATTACTTTAGCAAAATAGACACTTGTAGCTTGGAAGAAATTCAAAGGTAGCTTGGAAGAATCTTACTTTTCTGATCCATCAATTAGTATTGCATGGAAGTAAAAAAAGGGATGAGAGCCAGTTTAGTGTAGAGGTGAAGGCCTCAAGCTACAATTTGCAGGATCCTGAGTTCGAGTTCTGCTTTATGTATGAAACCAGCTGGCCTTGAGCCAGGCTTCCATCTCAACCTAGGAAAGAGGCAATGGCAAACCACTTCTGAAAAACCTTCCCAAAAAAAGTCCAGAGATTTCTTCATGTAGTTTCTGAGAATCAAGACATGATTGAAGAGAAAATACTGTATATAGATAAACAGATAGAAATCTTGGAAGAGGAAGGGCTGTCAGAGTTTGCAGCAATCCAATCAGCACACAAGTTAATAATTCAGCAGGATTTATGTATAGAAGAAACTTGTTTATATACAATAAGATACAGTATGATGCATGTATGCAATACCCAAGCAGTAGGAGTCAGAACCAGAACTCAGAATCCAGAAGTCATAATCACAGAAGCAGAGATCCAAGGACAAACTAACTCTTATGTACAAAGTAGCTTGATACCCGTGCTTCGCTACGAAACTATGTGGTCAGGCTTAGTTTTTGAGGAGGAAAATAAGGGGGGGGGGAGAAATTCTGCCTCTGCCTACCAACATCCATCGGTATTCATCTGGCTAGCATCCTGTCAGTGTGTGAGAGAGTTGAGGTCTATTTGGAAACTGAAACAGTATTTGCTGTGTGAGCAAGGAGGAGACAGCAAGGAGCCTGGACGTAGACTTAGTTCAACTGTTCTGTACTAAAGCTGC
This sequence comes from Bungarus multicinctus, assembly GCA_023653725.1. Classification (NCBI taxonomy): domain Eukaryota; kingdom Metazoa; phylum Chordata; class Lepidosauria; order Squamata; family Elapidae; genus Bungarus; species Bungarus multicinctus. The sequence continues at coordinate 8,629,229 of CM042840.1, read as the reverse complement.
TTGCTGCTCTGAAACTGAAACTCCTCTCCTCTGCTTGTGTTTGGCATTTGGAAGATATTTCTTTTCAGGTGGGGAGGGGGAGTAGAACTCCTTAGCATCAGAGCGTGTTAATAATAATATAGGAAATACTAATGCTCTGATGATCATTTTGAAATATCCTTTCTTAGGGAGCCCCTAGAAGCCAAGAGGAACATACATGGCAAATGTCAAGTTTGTAGGCTTTATGGTTCTGGAGATTTTGTGATGATGTGTGAGTGGTATTTTGCTTTTATATATATACATATAGATATGCAGTGTGATGCATGTATACAATACCCATGCAGTAGGAGTCAGAACCAGAACTCAGAATCCAGAAGTCATAATCACAGAAGCAAAGATCCAAGGAAAAACTAACTCTTATATCAGTCAAGCTAAGCCATGCCCAGGCTCCGAGTTGTCTGGGTCACCAAACAGTTCCCATTGGATGCCCTGTTACCATGTCTATTCCAATTCATGAGCTCTTATACACTGATACAAGGCCTTTATTTAAAGGCTTCCAAGAAAAGAGTAGAAAAACCTTCCCAGACTTTTCAAATTATTTGAAAATGTGGTATCTTCATTCTCACATACTGAAAGGCTCTGACTGAGGAATCTGTGAGTGATGACCCAGCCAGTTCCACTATTACTGGAAAAAGCAAGTGTTGCCATCTTTATATCTCTTTGTCCATCAGTGATAAAGTCCTTGTTGAGGTGAACCAGATTCCTGATAAATACTTGGACAATTTGATTTGGCTTCCTTGCTAAGAATACAAAAATGGTTTCCTAACTCCTTTTCTAAATTATTTTTCAACCCAATACAGGTATTGTATTGTATTGTATTCAGTTAAGGCTGGCCCCTTAGTAACTGTTTTGAGTGTTTGAAGTTACGATGGGCCTACCTACATCAGTGGTGGCATTCCAAATTTTTTATTACTGGTGGGAGTCAAAATTTTTTATTACTGGTTCTGTGGGCATGGTCTGGTGGGCGTGGTGTGGCTTGGTGGGCGTGGTTTGCAGAAAAAACAATTACCACCCACCTGCCTTCAATCGAGGACCTGTATACTGCACGAGTCAAAAAGAGGGCTGTGAAAATATTTACAGACCCCTCATATCCTGGACATAAACTGTTTCAACTCCTTTCCTCAAAATGACGCTATAGAGCACTGCACACCAGAACAACTAGACACAAGAACAGTTTTTTCCCGAAAGCCATCACGCTGCTAAACCAATAATTCCTCAACACTGTTCAACTATTTACAAAGTGTACATTACTATTACTGTTAATCTTCTCATCACTCCTTATCACCCATCCCCACCCACTTGTGACTGTAACTTTGTTGCTTATATCCTCTGTTTCCTAGTATGATTTGATGTTGATTGAACCCTATGACTATCATTAAGTGTTGTACATTATGATTCTTGATTCTTAACGAATGTATCTTTACATCAAGACAAATTCCTTGTGTGTCCAATCACACTTGGCCAATAAAGTATTCTATTCTATTCTATTCTTGGTTGGCGTGGCAGTGGAAGGATTCTGTAAAATCTCCATTCGCTCCCCACTTCTGGGGAAGGTTACTGCAAAATTCCCATTCCCTCCCCACCCCTCTGACCTGCTTTCCAGCTCCGTTCTCCTGTGCAGGGCAACAAAAGAAGACCCAGCCAATCAGCTGGGACTTGGGAGGCGGAGAATAGATGGGGACAGGGCCAGTCAGAGGGGATATTTGCGGGTTCTCCAAACTACTCAAAATTTTCACTACCGGTTCTCCATTACTGGTCAGAACCTGCTGAATACCATCTCTGGCCTACCTACCTTGAGGCTACTTAGCACCCAGATTCAAAATTTAAATGATCAAAAAAAACCCTCCATGGTCACATGATTGAATTTTGAGTGTTTGGCAACATGGCTGCTTTTACCGCCGTTTCAGTCTCTATGGAGATTCTCAGTCATCCAGAACATTACTATTGTAATGACATTAGGTATGTGAGGTGTATTTCCAAAAGGCAAAATGGACTTTGGTTTTTTTTCCCCCTTGAAAACGTTTCACTTCTCATCCAAGAAGCTTCAGGCAGAACCTAAGAAGCTTTTTCGTTGAAAAGTGAAATGTTTTCAAGGAAAACTCCTCCCCCCCCCCCCCCAAGAAAATCCAGTTGCCTTCAGGAAACGAGCCTTCATTTCAATATTCTGCGACCATGTGATTGCATTTTGCAACGGTTTTGACAAAAACCTGGAACTTCTGCTTTTCTGGCACAACTATCCCTAGCATGCTAGTAATTCACTTAACGACCATGGCATTTGCTTAACATCTGTGGATTTGCTTAACAACTGTTGCAAAAAGGGTTGTAAATTTGGGTCAATCACATGAACCAACTTGTTTTAGAACTGTCACTGGTTACAACTCGTGAAGTGGCTCCATTACAGTCATAAGTCGAGGACAGCTTCTAGACTAGCATGCTCTGGTTTTTATGGTAGTATGCCATTCAAGAACTGAGAAGGACTGAACCCCCTTAATGTCTGAAAATCAGCTAAGAGTAGCTAGGTGTATTAAATCCTACTCATATAAGTGCAGCTATGTTTCTGGGCCTACTTCAGCAATAAATCAATAGGGCTTGCTGGGAGATAGTGCATCCTTTCTATCTATTTATTGAGTTTCTTTGTTCATCTTCTTATTGAACCTACTTTTCATCCAGTCACTGGCCCTGATTTGTAGTTGTTGATGAACCCTGTGCTGGGAGACGATGTTTTTCTGTTATTTTGTAGTTACACACAGTGGCTGCAAAGAACTTTAACTGACGGATGATCTCTAGTGTGAAACTTTGGGGCATTGCTCCATTAGAATAGTAGTTAATGTTTAACCAAGAAAAATGGATCTCCCCCCTCCTTTTTTTTTTCTTGTGCAAGTGTGTATGTGTGTCTCTCTCTCTCACACAACATGCAGGCTCATACAGAACACAGAGTTCACAAGAGGTTAAAATAAAGCGCTATATGCTGGAAATACATTCTGCCTGATTAAACTGTTGGACAGCATGTCATGAAAATTAAACAAGAGATGATTCCACTGTAGGATGGTTCAAAGCTTGTGCTTAAGAAGGTTTTCCTTTTCCTTCGCTGTTAGTATTCAATTAATTATTTTGTCAGGCTTCCAGAACAAAGAAACACAGGTAGTCCTCAATTTACAACAACAATTGAGCCCAAAATTTCTGTTGCTAAGCAGGACAGTTTCCAAGTGGCCCATTTTATAACCTTTCTTGCCTCATTTGTTAAGTGAATCACTACAGTTGTTAGAAAATTAGTAATACAGTTGTTAAATGAATGAGTTTGAGTTTTATTTAATTTATATACCTCCCCCTCTCCCAAATTGGGACTCGTGGCCGTGCACAGCCCAATTAAAAATATAAAATTAGATATAATTTTTATATCTAAAAATTTACCAGATATAAAATTTAAAAACAGATTAAAAATGGATTAAATCTAGGGCTGAGAAATTAAGACAACAATAAAATAATAAAAACAGGGTTAAAAAATAACAAATTTAAAACCTTCCAATATTACTAGGCCAGACTGGCTTGTTGGAAAAGATGAGTCTTCAATGCGCGCTGGAAGGTTTGCAGGTCCGGGATAGTCTGCATCTCCGGAGGTAACTCGTTCCAAAGGGAGGGTGCTGCCGCAGAGAAGACCCGCACCCTCGGGGCCGCCAGCCGGCATCACCCAGCCGGCGGCACCCCGAGGAGGCCCACCCTGTGAGAGCGCACTGGCCGGCGGGAGGCCGATGGTGGCAGGAGGTGGTCCCGTAAGTACCCGGGTCCCAAGCCATGGAGTGCTTTAAAGATGACCACCAACACCTTGAATCACACCCGGAAGGCTACCGAAGCCAATGCAGCTTGTGCAGAAGCGGTGTAACATGGGAGCTCCGAGAAGCCCCCAGAATGAGGCTTCCCCCATTGACTTTGTGAGACTTTGTGAGAAATTTGCAGAAGGAAATCACATGCTACCAGGATATTGCGACTGTCATAAATAAGAACCAGTCGCCAAGCATCCAAATTTTGAACACATGAGCATGAGGATAGTGCAATGTTTACAAGTGTGAAAACTTGGCCATGTCACTTTTTTCAGTGCCACTGTAACTTTCAATGGTCACTAAACAATGGTTGTAAGTCAGGGACTACCTGTACATTCTTATCAGTTTTCTTTATTGATCCTTGCCTATAGACAGAAATCTTCCCAAACCAAAGCAAAAACTTTCATAATGAAAGATATACTCTGAGTACAGGCGGTGCTTGACTTATGACCACAATTGAGCCCCAAAATTCTGTTGTTAAGTAAGATATTTGCTAAGTGAGTTTTGCCCCATTTTACGACCTTTCTCTCAGGATAGTAGTGATTTAAGAGTTGACCAGCTGATGCAATGATACAATGAATAGAATAGAATATAATTCTTTATTTGCCATGTGTGATTGGACACATAAGGAATTTGTCTTGGTGTAAATACTCTACAAGATACATTAGACAAGACAAGATACATTAGTCAAGAGTCAAGAATCATCAGGTGCAACACTTAATAATAGTCATAGGGTACAAGCAATTGAATCATACTAGGAAACAGTCAATATAAATCTTAAGGATACAAGTGACAAATTTACAGTCATACAGTCACAAATGGGAGGGGAGGGTGATAAGGAGTGATAAGAAGATTAATAGTAATAGCAGTGCAAACTTTGTAAATAGTTGGACAGTGTTAAGGGAATTATTGGTTTAGCAGAGGGATGGCATTTGGGGAAGAAACTGTTTTTGTGTCTAGTTGTTCTGGTGTGCAGTGCTCTATAGCGTCGTTTTGAGGGTAGAAGTTGGAACAGTTTATGTCCTCGGGCTCGGGACAGGGGTTGTTCCTCTGTCCTGGTCCTGTTAGATCTCTCAGCGGCTTTTGATACTGTCGACCACAGTATCTTATTGCGGCGGTTGGAGGGGTTGGGAGTGGGGGGCACCGTGTTGCGGTGGCTCACCTCCTTCCTCTCCGACCGTTCGCAATTCGTGTTGACGGGGGCAGAGGTCGGCCCCGAGGCCCCTACTGTGTGGGGTGCCTCAGGGGTCGGTGCTCTCGCCCCTGCTGTTTAACATTCATGTGAAGCCGCTGGGCGAGATCATCCGTGGCTTCGGGGTGGAGTTCCATCAGTACGCTGATGACACTCAGCTGTACATCTCCACCCCGGGCCACCCCAACGAAGCCGTCGAAGTGATGTCCCGATGCCTGGAGGCCGTGCGGAGTTGGATGGGTCGTAACAGGCTTCGTCTCAACCCGACCAAAACCGAGTGGCTGTGGTTTCCTGCGCCCAGATACAGCCAGCTGGTTCCTTCGCTGGCCGTGGGGGGAGAGGTTTTGACCCCCGTGGAAAGGGCGCGTAATCTGGGCGTCCTCCTGGATGTATGGCTGTCTTTAGAAGAGCACATTGCGGCCGTCGCCAGGGGGGCTTTTTATCAGATTCGTCTGATCCACCAGTTGCGGCCCTTTCTGGATCTGGGCGCACTTCGCACAGTCACTTCCGCCCTCGTTATCTCCCGCCTGGATTATTGCAATGCTCTCTACATGGGGCTCCGCTTGAAGAGTCTCCGGAGGTTACAGTTGGTCCAGAATGCAGCCGCGCGGGTGATTGTGGGTGCCCCTCGGAGCTCCCATGTTACACCGCTTCTCCGCAGGCTGCACTGGCTTCCTGTGGCCTACCGGATTCGATTCAAGGTGGTACTGATGGTATTTAAAGTGCTCCATGGCTCGGGACCTGGGTACTTACGGGACCGCCTACTGCCATCGTCAACCTCCCGCCGCCCAGTACGCTCCCACAGGGTTGCCCTTCTTGGGGTACCGCCGCCTGGCCGCTGTCGGCTGACGGCCCCGAGAGTTCGGGCTTTCTCTGTGGGAGCTCCCTCCCTATGGAATGATCTCCCCCCGCAGATACGGGCTATGACGGATATCCTGACCTTCTGGCGCGCAGTGAAAACCCTATTTTTTAAACAGGCTGGCCTGGCCCAGTAACTGTGTTTCGCTTTTAATTCAATTTTAATTGAGGTTTTATTAGTTTTAATTTTTAATTGATTCCCTTGGATGGATACAGCCGGATCAAATTGTTTAATGTATTTTTAATTGTATTTATTGTATATTTATTGTATGTTTTTAGTAGGCTGTACACCGCCCCGAGTCCCTTTTTGGGAGAGGGAGCGGTATAAAAGTTTAATTAATAATAAATAAATGTCCGGGATATGAGGGGTCTGCAGATATATTCACAGCCCTCTTTTTGACTCGTGCAGGATACAGGTGCTCCATGGAAGGGAGATTGGTAGTAATTGTTTTTTCTGCAGCCCTAATTACTCTCTGAAGTATGTGTCTGTCTTGTTGGGTTGCAGAACCAAACCAGACAGTTACAGAGGTGCAGATGACAGACTCAATAATTCCTCTGCAGAACTGGATCAGCAGCTCCTTGGGCAGTTTGAGCCTTCTGAATTGGTGGAGAAAGAATATTCTTTGTTGTGCTTTTTTGATAATGTTTTTGATGGTAGGTGTCCATTTTAGATCTTGTGATGTAATTATGGGAATGAATCAGCAAGGTTTTTGGCTGTTACTCCTTTAAGAGCCTGTATAATAAAAAGAGGCCGTGTTAAGGCGTCTTTCTCTCACTGTGTGTTCTTCCATGCTCTGATTTGCTGATCGTTTGACCTCTGTCTGTAGTACATATATTCTTTTCTAGATAAAACCACTATTTATTATAAACCTCTGATTGCTGTTATTGCTTCTGGGCTGTCTCATGTAGTAAAGCTTTGCGCACTCTGACACTTTCCTGCCACAGTTGTTAAGTGAATCACTACAGTTGATAAGTTAGTAACCCGGTTGTGAAATGAATAAAGCTTCTCCATTGACTTTGCTTGTCAGAAGGTCGCAAAAGGGGAATCACATGACCACAGGGCACTGCAACAATAATAAGCATGAACCAGTTGCCAAGCGTCTGAATTTTGATCACCTGAACATGGCGATGATACGTAGGCGGTAATTGTGAAAAATGGTCATATCGGTTTTTTTCAGTGCCATTATAAATTTGAATCAGAGGTGGGTATTCAGCAGGTTCTGACCAGTTCTGGAGTACCAGTAGTGGAAATTTTGAGTAGTTTGGAGAACCAAAAAATACCGCCTCTGACTGGCCCCGCCCTTATCTATTCTCTGCCTCCCATTGAGTTCCAGCTGATTGGCTGGGTTTTCTTTGGTTGCCCTGCACAGGAGAACAGAGCTGGAAAGCAGGTTAGTGGGTTGGGGAGGGAATGGGGATTTTGCAGCAACCTTCCCCTGTCACATCCACACCCACCAAGCCACACCACACCCACCAAGCCACGCCCACAGAACGGGTAGTAAAACTTTTTTGAATCTCACCACTGATGTGAATGGTTAATAAATGAACTGCTGTAAGTCGAGGGCTATCTGTATTTCTAGGGAAGAGCCTCCTTAACTCTTTTCCCCCCAACCAAATTACTGTATCTAAACTTTGCTGTCTCTTGTCCTTTTGGAATGCAGCCCCTCCCTCCTGGGAATTCCACCACAATTCGATTTGCAAGCCCAACTTGACTTGCAGTCAAGAACCCTTTCAGCAGCTGCCTATAAAGTTTGGGAGTTTACGATATCAAAGGGTATTTGAGGTATAATTTTTCTTCAAAGGAGGTATTGATGCAAGGATTCAGCAGCAAATCATTTGAAGGTGACTAAAAGCTTGATTAGACTAGAAATTAATTCATCCCTGTTCCCAAATTTTTTAACACGAGGCCAAAGTGAGCTTTTCCTGGGAGATAATTTCTAAGGCCTATGAATACTTGTACATTTTCACAGATTTCATGAGAGGAGCCAACCAGGTTTGATACCAATTAAATTTTGAAAACCAAGACCAGTGGTGTTGTGGCCAATTAATGAGAGATAAAGTGGGGTGAATACTCTGTACTTCTGGATGGCATTTTAATAATTTTTATTAATTATAAATGATGCTCCCAGATACCTTCTGATTTAAGGCTCTACTGAAGTTCAGATTCAAATGTTAGGAAATGATTTGAGGAATGATGGATACATAACTTTGGTCAAGAGTCACCTTTGTCAAGATGGATGGCTTACACGTTTATGATAAACAAACAAACAAAATACAGTACCTTAAACCAAATGCATCTTTTCCTAAAATTGTACAGCAGTGTAGCAGACTTCCATATGTGCTCAGGAAAGATACAGCTGTTTTAATGAGACAGCTCAGTTATAAGTTAGTTTTATTATTTGTATAATAATAATATTTTTTCAACTCTTTATTAGGATCATAGAAGGAAGTTTCTGCTTTCATATCTCTCTGGGATTTCACTTTCTTCCTGTCAAGCAAAGCAAAGATTTTATTTTGTTTAACAATGAGAAAATTTCTGGCTTCTGTTTGATTTGTTACAGATGTGCCGTGTTTTCTTTTGCCTTTTCTCATTCAACATGCTGAGATGCCAAGTCATATGGCACCTCTTTCTAACACTGATGGGACACTTCTAACCAACTTTAACTGAGCAGAGTTCAGAGAATTTCTTGTCTTGATAAAATTGAGATTTAGACCTAATTAATAAACACTTTCTTTAAATAAAATAAATAAATAAAAAGTGCATTAATAAGAATACATACAAACTAGTACATTCCTATTTTTATATACAAACAGAGTATACTATTATGTACACTCTTGCAAATGCATCTTATGACCATGATTGAGCCAGGAATTATGGTTGTAAGTCATGCTGGTGATTAAATATGACTGACCTGATTTTAGGATATTTTGGGGATAAGTTGTTAAATGAATCACCATGGGCATTAAGCGAATCCACAGTCGTTAATTGAATGCCATAGTCATTAAGCAAATCTATTGTCTGCAATAAGTGTTTTTACCAGAAACTGGAAGTAAACACTTTTTCAGGCAAAAAATGCTGCAACGGTTGTTAAGTGTGAAAATGCTGCAACGGTTGTTAAGTGTGAAAAATGATCATAGGTCACTTTTTTCAGTGCAACTGTAACTTTCAATGGTCACTAAATGAATTGTTGTAAGGTGAGGATGTGCTCAACTGAAAAAATCCCTACTATGTAGCTTGCTGGAATATAACGATGGGTAAAACAAGATTCAATTTATTAAACATGATCAGTTTTGTTCCACGCAAATCAAATGCATTTAATTAATTAGCTCTTTCCTAATTTGTCCCATGCTTCTACAAAAGACATCTACAGCCATGCTGTCAAGCATCTAATAAATTCATTCATTTCTCTCTCTTCGGGTTTCCTGCACATTGGAAAACCATATTATCATTACTTTTAGGTGCTGGTGGAATGATGTAACAGATGAAAACAATCTCTTAATTCATGCATTAATTAGGAGTTGTTAATTCTGCACAAAACCAGAGTGTTAGGAATGCTGCAGTTCAAAGAGTTAGCATTGGTCAGGCTGGAAAATATCCTGGGTTTTGTATTCCTGGTCTCAGCTCTTGAAGGTGTGCATTTAGAAAAAAAGAATGCTGTTGATTTGGGGGACCAGTTTTCTCCTTCCTTCTCCCTTCTTTTTCTTCCCCAAACAATTGTTAAGCCTCAGTTCTCAGGAGAGAAAAATGCACATGATAGTGGGCTCATAACTGTTTGAAGGAAAACAAGAATCTCTGCTATTTATTTATTAAAACCATTGTGCAATTTTCTAAGACTTCTAGGTTTCCTAGGGCATGTTTTTCTAAGTTTCCTTCTCCCTCCTCCTCCTCCTCCTCCATCATCTCCATATTACTCCTTTTATATTCCTCCATGTTCTTCCTCCTCCTTCTCCTCCTCTTCCATGTCGTTCCTCCTCCATGTTTCTCCTCCTCCCCTCCTCCTCTCCTTGTTTCTTCTCCATGTTCCTTATAGTTCATGTTATTTCTCCATATATTCCTCCTCTTCTTCCTTCTCCGTCTTGCTCCTCCATATTCCTCCTCCTCTATGTTCTTCCTCCTCCTCTTCTTTCTCTTCCTCCATGTTCCTCCTCCTTCATGCTCCTCCTTCATGTTCCTCGTTCTCTGTGTTACTCCTCCATCTTCCTCTACCTCCATGTCTTCTTCCTTCCCCTCATTTCCCCTCCTCCCCTCCTCCTCTGTTACTCCTCCATGAATCTCCTTCACATTCCTCCTCCTTCATGTTCCTTCTCCATGTTGCTCCTCCTCCGTGTTGCTCCTCCATATCCCTCTACTTCCATGACTTCTTCCTTCTCCTCCTTTCCCCTCCTCCCCCTCCTCCTCTATGTTGCTTCTCCATGATCCTCCTTTACATTCCTCCTCTTCCTCCATGTTGTTCCTCTTCCTCTATGTTGTTCCTCAATGTTGCTCCTTACTCCTCTTACATGAATCTCCTCCTTCACATTCCTCCTCCTCCTTTCTCCATGTTGCTACTCCATAATCCTCCTCTATATTGCTTTATACTACTCATACTTGATTCTTCTCCTTCATATTCCTCCTCCCCCTCCTCGTCTTCCTCCTCCTCCTTTCTCCATGTTGCTACCCCATAATCCTCCTCTATGTTGCTCTATATACTCATACTTGATTCTTCTCCTTCATATTCCTCCTCCTCCTCCTCGTCTTCCTCCTCCTCCTTTCTCCATGTTGCTATTCCATAATCCTCCTCTATGTTGCTCCTTCATGTTCCTCCATATTCCTCCTCCATACTCCTCCTTTTTCATGTTCCTCCTCCATGTTGTGCCTCCATGTTCTTCCTCCTCCTCGTTCCTTCACCCTCTTCCTTCTCCCCTCCCCCTCCCCCTGATGAAATGAGCATAACCCACGAAAGTCTCATGTTGTAGTAAAATTTAATTGATTAATCTTTAATAGAGGGTTACGCTTTCTGTTTTTACTCACAATTAGCACATTTACAGCTAGAGGATAAAATAATTTGACAAAAATATATGAGATATTCACAGATTGTATTCATTTTATAAAACATTTCTGAGCTTTATAAACAAGTATTCTTGATTGTCTACTGTAGGCTGCCTAGAGTCAGTTCTCATTACATGGGCAGTTATATAAATTTGATCAAAGGATTAGAGGAGGAAAAAAAAGAGTTAGCCATTTATTTAATTGCTTGGCTAAGTGTTACCCTTGGTATCTTCCTCTTTCCAGACAGCATATATTAAGCAGAAAAGGCTATCCACATTTCTAGAATTCCATGATTGACATTGGCTGGTTATTAGCCTTTTTCAGAGCTTCACATTTGTTTTCCAAAAAGTGCTTTGGAGTGTGCAGGCGTATGAATTGGTACCCATCTGCACCCTTTTAAACCAGCTTATTCATTGGGGTGAAGTGGGAGGCCTTCTTGGCTGCATTAGATAGTTGCTATGTAATTCTGGGCGAGAGAAACATTATTTTAAGCCAGTGTTTTTCAACCATGACAACTTTAAGATGAATGGGCTTCAATTCTCAGAATTCTGCAGCCAGTGGAATTCTTAAGAGTTGGTCCACACTTCTTAAAGTTGAGAAATACTGTTTTATTTAAGCTATTGCAGGCAGGTACTGTGTTCTTTCTCCTGAACCATCTAAAACATTTTTGGATATCAAATTTGAAGAGTAGCATAGATCCACTGGCTACTGGGTAGCAATTACTACCCACCTACCTTCAATTGAGGACCTGTATACTGCACGAGTCCAAAAGAAGGCTGTGAAAATATTTACAGACCCCTCACATCCTGGACATAAACTGTTTCAACTCCTTCCCTCAAAAAGAGTACTACACCCCAGAACAACTAGACACAAGAACAGTTTTTTCCCGAAAGCCATCACTCTGCTAAACAAATAATTCCCTCAACATTGTTCAACTATTTACAAAGTGTACACTACTATTACTGTTAATCTTCTCATCACTCCTTATCACCTATCCTCTCCCACTTGTGATTGTAGGACTGTAACTTTCTTGCTTGTATCCTTACGACTTATATTGACTGTTTCCTAGTATGATTTGATTGTTGATTGTACCCTATGACTATCATTAAGTGTTGTACATTATGATTCTTGATTCTTAACAAATGTACTTTTTCTTTTTGTATACTGAGAGTATTTACACCAAGATAAATTCCTTGTGTGTCCAATCAAACTTGGCTAATAAAGTATTCTATTCTATTCTATTCTATTCTATTCTATTCTATTCTATTCTATTCTATTCTATTCTATTCTATTCTATTCTATTCTATTCTATTCTATTCTACTCTATTCTACTCTACTCTACTCTACTCTACTCTACTCTACTCTACTCTATTCTACTGGTAGTCCTTGACTTACAGCCACAATTGGGACCAGAATTTTTATGGCTAAGTTGCTTGTTAAGTGAGTTACTGTGGATTTTACAACCTTTTTTTGTGCTATGGTTGTTAAGCAAATGACCACAATTGTTAAGCAAATCATGCAGGTCCAGCTCTCCCCATTGACTTTGCTTGTGGGAAGCTAGGTGGGGACACCACCAATGGCGATCACATCATCGCCCAGGGATGCTGCAGCTATTGCAAACTCATGCTGATTGCCAAGTGCCTGAATTTTGATGAAGTGACTGAGGTGCTGCAATGGTCATAAATGAAAGGACCGATCATTGTTGTCAGTCGCGAAGTCGTGTCCAACCCATCGCGACCCCATGGACAACATTCCTCCAGGCCTTGTGCTCTACCTGGAGTCCATTTAAGCTCATGCCTACTGCTTCAGGGACTCCATTTTATTTTTATCTTTTTATTTTATTTGATTTGTCAATTGCTTACAAGATAATAGGTATAAGTAAAAACATAGTTATGAATACATGGATACATATAAGAAAAATAAAAGAAACAATAGGACAGGAACGGTAGGCACGTTGGTGCGATTATGCACGTCCCCTACAGACCTCTTAGGAAACGGGTGGGGTCAGTAGTAGACAGTCTAAAGTTAAAGTTTTTGGGGTTTGGGGAAAAAAACCACAGAGTCTGGTAGAGTATTCCAGACATTGACCACTCTGTTGCTGAAGTCGGATTTCCTGCAATCAAGTTTGGTGCAGTTAACCATGAGTTCGTATCTATTGTATGTTCTTGTATTGTTATGGTTGAAGCTGAAGTATTCATTGACAGGTAGGACATTGCAATGTATGATTTTATATACTATACTTAGATCGGACCAAAGGCGGCGTAGTTCTAGGTTTTCTAGGTCTAGAATTTCAAGTCTGGTGGCATAAGATATTCTGCAACGAGTAGAGGAGTGGAGAACACTTCTTGTGAAATATTTCTGGACTTTCTGTACTGTATTAATATGTAATGCGAATTCCACACTGATGAAATGTATTCAAGTATTGGTCTAGTAAATGTTTTGTATGCTCTAGTTAGTAGTGTGATATTACCAGAGAAAAAGCTGTGTTGGATTAGGTTAGCAACTCTTAATGCCTTTTTGGTTATGTAGTTACAGTGGGCTCTAGCACTTAGGTCATTTGAGATGAGTACTCCAAGATCCTTGACAGAGTTTGGATCATCAGCAAGGTCTTGACCATTCAGCCTGTATTTTATTTTATTTATTCCATCCAGTCCCCTCATTCTCTGCTTCTTCTTTTGCTCTCACTTTTTCGGTGCTGTAATAAGTTTGAACTCGTTATAAGTTGAGGACTACCTGTAATGCAAAAGGAAGTGACACGGTAATGTCTTGTGGCTGTGAGACTCTTTTGAAAAGTTAAGTCCAGGCTATTTGTCCTTATAGAAAGAAGGAGATGGTGGTTCATGAGAATGGAGGGCACCCAACCTGTTTGATTGTCATTGATAAGGGGTCCATTCCCTTTAGATAAGTTCCCATTACTTTTCTGCTTTCTATACAATAACAGAGTAACAGAATAACACTAGTCCAATCCCCTGCACAATATAAGAAACCCTATATTATTCTGGACAAACAGCTGTCCAATCTCTTCTTAAGAACCTCCAGTGTTGGAACACTGAAAGACCAGCCATCTGAAGACCAGCCATCGCTCTGATCAATTGTTTTCCTATTAGGAAATTTCCCATTATTTCTAGATTGATTAATTTCCACCCACTGCTTCTTGTTTTGCCTTCAGGTGCTTTGGGGAATAGCTTGACTCCCTCTTCTTTGGGGCAGCCTCTTAGCTATTGGAAGACTGTTATGTCTCCCGTACCCTTCTCTTCATTGGATTAGATATGTCTTTTTCCTATAACTGTTCTTCATATATTTCAGCCTCCAGTTCCCTAATCTCCTGTTTGGCCTCATCCTACAATTGTTAATAGCGCTGGATTTTTTTTTTTTTTTGTCCTTCTCTCTACAATCATTCAGATAGAATAGGATAACAGAGTTGGAAGGGATCTTGGAGGTCTTCTAGTCCAACCCCCTGCTTAGGCAGGAAACCCTGCACCACTTCAGACAACGGGTTAACTAACTTCTTTTTAAAAACTTCCAGTGTTGGAACATTCACAACTCTTGGAGGCAAGTTGTGAATTAATCCACGGATTAATCGTTCTCACTGTCAGGAAATTTATCCTTAGTTCTAGGTTGCTTCTCTCCTTGATTAGTTTCTATTCATTGCTTCTTGTCCTGCCCTCAGGGGCTTTGGAGAATAGCTTGGCTCCCTCTTCTTTGGGGCAGCCCCTCAGATATTGGAAGACTGCTATCATGCCTCCCCTAGATTCTTTCAGGTGTCTCCTTACTTCAGAGGTGGTTAACAACTGGTTCGCCTAGTGCAGAATCGAAAATGTGAGCAGAAACGCGCGCTTCACTCGCGCATGCGCCTTCTGCGTTTGCGTGTGGCTTCAGACATGCAGTGATTTCACGCGTGCAGCTTCCAACACATCTTCTCGGGCAGCTGCAGTGAGTAGAGTGGGTGAGGTGCAGAAATCAGCTCGGCTGCGTGGGTGGGGTGAGCGAGCCAGAGAGTGAGATATATAGAATGGGATTGTACCAGGTGGTCGGAACTACAGGTAAAGGCGAACTGGTCCAAACCGGCTGCAGCCCACCTCTGCCTGACATGCAGAGAACTTCTATCCCTGCCTCCAGAATCGCTCTTTTTTTCCTTCCTGTTTCTTTTTGCATTACCCAGGTAAATGAAAGCTTTAAAACTCGATGTTGGGTTGGGAATGTTTCAGCTGGTTATTAGGGGCTGCATTTTAAAAAAGGCTTCATTTAAATGATGAAATGCTGTGTCCTGCAGATAGAGGAGAAGATAGGATCTGTTAAATAGCTCCCACCTGGCTTGGAAAGTGTTCATAATCCTCAGTTTTGGACCGAGCAAGTGCCCGTGGCAATTTGCCTGCCTGCTAATTGCTTTCTGGTCTGTGGCAGGAGAACCAGCCTCGTGCCAGTTGGCATGACACCTTCAGTGTGTCTTTCTTCCAATAAGAACCGGGTATCTGGCAGGTTTCCAGGGAGGAACCGATTTGAGGCTCCTCTATTCAGTAGAGATGGAGAAGAGGGTAGAAATAATTCGTCTGGGAATTGAAGTTCGACTAGCGTTTCTCCTTTCTGCTCTTTGGACACCCAACAATTAGCAACACCTACCGGGAAATATTTGCTTCTGCCCCCCATTCTCCCTTCCTCCCTCTTTTGAATGAAGTTTATCTGAAACTGAGAAAGCAGGAGAAAAACAGAAGGGAATTGAACAACCAAATGCTTCCCTGCTTTAAAAAGAAAAAAGAGAATAGAGACAAGAGAGCAGAAAAACAAGACAATATGTTTCTCCTCCCTCCTGTATAAAGCTTCCAAGAATGCTGGAGATGTTTTTTTTTTCCCTTAAGTTCCATCCTCCAGTCCAGTGGCAACTCTTCAGATTCATTAGAACTGTAAAGTTGATTGCAAAATCTGGAATTAATGCAGATCTGGAGGGCGTTGTGGTTGGAGACGCCTGAACTAAATCTCAATTTCATATTACTGAGATTTTGAAAGTCACGACGAGACGATCTGCTGGAGAGATTTTGAGACTTCTCAAATCTGAACGTCTTCTCAGATCTATGTCCATCTGTGTTTGTGTTCTTGGATCTCTTCGGATTAGAGTCCATGACAGGCTGATTCTTACTGACTTCACAAAAACTCTAGCACTGCTGGTTATTAGGGGCTGCATTTTAAAAAAGGCTTCATTTAAATGATGAAATATTCCCCACTTTGAAGTATCTGCATAAGAAAAACATGTACAGCTAGTCCTGGACTTAACAATCGTTTAGTGACTTAAAATACTGCACTCAATTTTGGTCACCACGATGTAAAAAGGATACTGAGACTCTAGAAAGAGTGCAGAGAAGAGCCACAAAGATGATTAGGGGACTGGAGGCTAAACCATATGAAGAACGGTTGCTGTAATTTGATATATCTAGTTTAATGAAAAGAAGGATTAGGGGAGACATGATAGCAGTGTTCCAGTATCTGAGGGGCTGCCCCAAAGAAGAGGGAGTCAAGCTATTCTCCAAAGCACCTGAGGGCAGGACAAGAAGCAATGGGTGGAAACTAATCAAGGAGGGAAGCAACTTAGAACTATGGAGAAATTTCCTGATAGTTAAAACAATTAATCAGTGGAACAACTTGCCTCCAGAAGTTGTGGATACTCCAACACTGGAAGTTTTAAAGAAGAGATTGGACAGACATTTGTCTGAAGTGGTATAGGATTTCCTGCCTAAGCAGGGGGTTGGACTAGAAGACCTCCAAGGTCCCTTCCAACTCTGTTTTTCTATTTTATTCAATGGCACTAAACATTGTAACATGACTTTTTTCACACTTATGACCATTGCAACATCCCCGTGGTCACATGATCAAAATTCAGATGCTTGGCAACTGACTCATATTTATGACGGTTGTAGCATTCCCGGGGTCACGTGATCCCCTTTTGCAACCTTTTGACAAGCAAGGTCAGATTCACTTAACAATCATGTTAGTAATTTTAACAACTGCTGCAATTTACTTAATGATTGTGACAAGAAAGATTGTAAAATGGGGCAAAACTCACTTAACAATTGTCTTGCTTAACAACAGAAATCTTAGGCTCAATCGTGGTCGTAAGTCAAGGACTATCTGTAACGTCTGTCGCTTTCTTTGGCAATTTAATGCTGCCACTTCAAAGCAAAATATGTTGTTTGTTTACTGTGATTTTGGTAACAGTTGTCTTACTCAATATGCTTTTTTTGGGAAAAGATTGTTAGTCTGTTTCTATTTTGTTTCATTTACCTGATAGTTTTTTTGTTCTCAGGTCTGTCTTACTCTGCAAGCTTCATATGCCCAGAATGTGTCTGATAATAACAAACGATACACCAATAATAACATTAAACAGATGATGAGGAACAATCTTGAGTAAATGCACAGAATTTAAATTTTAATGTGTTTCATCTTCCTTTCTCTCTTGCAATCATTACAATATACAGATTACTTTTTAAAGGAATCTTGTTGGAAAATAATTCTATTTTCCTCTTGCAGGGTCTGGCATGAATTTATTGCAGATTCGGGAAAAAGTTTGGAATCCAGTTTGCCTTGATGCTTGTGCACCCCAGTTGGGAAAAAAACTGGGCCAACCTGTTCCCTCCAGCAAAATATTGGTATGATTAACTGTGGAGCAAATAAGCGAGTGTAACAGTGGGAGAAATCAGAACTAAAATCTGTAGATCCTGTATTTATTTGGAGTGTCAATGGGAAATTCTATGCTACACATTTATTGTTATTGTTCCTATGAGTCAGTGTTGATTCCTGGTGACTCCTGGATGAGTCCCTTGAGGGTTTTTGGCAAGGTTTCAGAAATGATTTGCCATTGTCTTTTTTCTAGGGCTATGAGAGAATGAATCAACTAGTCAACTTTGTGCCTAAGGCAGAACCCATAGTGTTCCAGTTTCTTTCTTGGTACCTTAACCAATAGATCAGACTGTTCCTTAGTATAGATTTAAACTGACTTAGATTGTCATTATTTCTCCTGAAGACTCTGATTCACAGGTACCTTTGGAAGAAATAGTAGCATTTTCAGGCATTTCTTATTAGTAGTATTGATGGATCCTTGCTACGAATTCTGTCTCTCAATTCATTTATCCGTGCATCTATGTATCAATGCATCCATCTCATTGCATCCCATCTAACCGCTCACCCACCCATCCATACACCCATCAACCAGCTGACCCATCCCTCCCTTCTTCCCTCCATCCCATCCCATGCATTCACCCATCTGTTGACCAACTGACTGACTGACCCATCCATCCGTCTCATCCCATCCCATCTAACCACCCACCAATTCACCAGCCTATCAACTGACTCATCCATCCATCCATCCCATTCATCCACTCATCGACTGATTGAACCATCCACCTACCATCTACCATCCCATCTCATCCCATCCCTCCCTCCACCCAGCCCATCCACCCATCTATCCACCCCACTCACCCACCCACCCATCCATCCATCCATCCATCCATCCATCCATCCGCCCACCTTTGCTTATTTATTTATTTATTTGTTCGTGCTTCTATACCGCTCCCTCTCCCAAAAAGGGACTCGGGGCGGTGTACATTCAACAACAAAAACAGTACAAATAATGGAAATGAAATAAATAAAAATCTAAAATGGATAAGAACAACACCCAACAGAAAAATTATCTAAAATTTAAAATTTAACCCGAATGATTCAATTGGCTAGTCCGGCCTGCCTGAACAACAAGGTCTTGACTTCGCGCCGGAAGGTAAGGATGTCCGACATGGCCCGTATCTCCGAGGGGAGACAATTCCAGAGGGATGGGGCTCCCACAGAGAAAGCACGTAGTCTCGGGGCTGCTAGTCGGCAGTGATTTAGTGGTGGGACCCCGAGCAAGGCGACTCTGTGGGAGCGTACTGGGCGGCGGGAGGTTGTTGGTGGCAGAAGGCGATCCCGTAAGTATCCAGGTCCCGAGCCATGGAGCACTTTGAATACTATTAGTACCACCTTGAATCGAATCCGGAAGGCCACAGGAAGCCAGTGTAGCCGGCGGAGAAGAGGTGTTATGTGGGCATCCCGAGGGGCGCCCATGATCATCCGCGCGGCGGCATTCTGAACTAACTGTAGCCTACGGAGACTCTTCAAGGGGAGCCCCATGTAGAGAGCATTACAGTAGTCCAAACGGGAGATGACGAGAGCAGAGGTGACTGCGAAGTGCGCCCAGATCCAGGAAGGGTCGCAATTGGTAGATCAGACGAATCTGATAAAAAGCACTCCTGGTGGCGGCTGCAATATGGTCTTCCAAAGACAGCCGCACATCCAGGAGGACACCCAAATTGCGTGCCCTTTCCATAGGGGAAAGTGTCTCTCCCCCTATGGTCAGCGATGGAATAAGCTGACTGAATCTGGGAGCAGGAAACCACAGCCACTCGGTTTTGGTCGGGTTGAGACGGAGTCTGTTATGACCCATCCAATTTCGTACGGCCTCCAAGCACCGGGTCATCACTTCGACGGCTTCGTTGGGGTGGTCTGGAGTGGAGATGTACAGCTGAGTATCATCAGCTTAAGAGAACAATATTTTATAATGACTAGATGAAAGAGCCTCTGTTGTCAACAAAGAATAGTTGAGTATTGTTTTAGAAATAGATGTTTCCAAGTTTGTTAAGTTTGCTGAAAAACAAACCTTTAAAAAAAAAAACTTGTCTGGTTTTTATAATAAGGAATTAAAAACATAATTAATCTTTTGCAAATTCAAACTGCCGGAATCATTTTGATTTTCTTCCAAGGGAATTGGGAACTGTTACCTGGAAGCGAAGGTCCCAACATTCTTTAAAAGGGAGCTTTGGTTTTTCTGTTCAAAATGTTTTGTTCTGAAACCAAATCATCATATCATTTGTTTCTATAAATAATTGTTAAATTTCATTCTTTAGGGTTTAATTTCACCCTATTACACTGAACGCTTTGGGTTTAATCCTGCCTGCAAAATAGTAGCATTTACTGGAGACAATCCCGGTAAGAAGGTTTAAAATTCTGAAGCAAGGAACTTTATTTTTTGTTCAGTTTTATCTTGAGGAGGCAGGTGAAATGTCTGTATAATTATTCCATAGCAAAAATGTTCTCTATGAATAATTTCTTCAACCATGTGTTAAAGCAGACATTTCCTGGAGAAACCTCGATATTTTCAAAGTTTAATGCAGTACAGCCATTCAAAGAAGAAAAATCTACAAGTAGTTCTCAACTTACAACCAGAACTGGCACCAGAATTTCCATTGCAAAGCAAGTTCAGTGAGTCGCATCTGATGCCCTTTTTTTGCTATGGTTCTTAAGTGAATCAGTACAGTTGTTAAGTGAATCTGTGGTTGTTAAGCGAATCTAGCTTTCCTTTTGACTTTGCTTGCTGGAAGCTATCTGGGAAGGATGCAAATAGTGATCACATGGCCCTTGGACACTGCAGGAGCTGTAAATATATCCTGATTACCAAGTGTCCGAATGTCTATGGAGATTCTTAGTCATCCAGGTCATGGTTGTCCCAAAAGTGCTTTTTGAAGAAGCAACAGGACTTTCTTTGTTTTTCTTTGAAGATGCTTCACTTCTCATCCAAAAAAGAAGAGTGTTCTGATCCAAACTTCGTAAACAGTAATTATCACAAACTTGTTTTAAAAGCAAAACCTATTTTATTCCCAGCTGGTAACGAATCTCTACAGTCCCTTGAGATAAGCACTCACTTTTCTTTTCAGTGAAGCGCTGCCAAAACAGAAGTAGATTGGTTTAGTTTATTTTATTGTTATTGCACCTGGTACAATGAAATCAAATACCATCTTCAGTGCATATCATGACCATGAAAATAAACACTATGCAGCAGAATTCAAAAGAGCTACTACTCTGGGATAGAAACTGTTTTTCAGCCTGTTTTTCCTTGTTTTTATTATTCTGTACCGTCTGCCAGATGGTAATAGTTCAAAAAAAGGGCTCCCAGGATGAGATGGATCTTTGAGAATGTATCAGATTAACTATGAATGAGAAAGTATCAAATTAACTAGAAAAGAAACCAACCAAAGTACAAGAAAAACCAACCGGAGTATAAAGAGCTTCAAGGATGACTCAGAACCAATCGAACTACTTTGCTTCCTGAAAATGTTTTGTCATCTTGGCCTGTCCTTTATACCTTATGGGAGGCGCAATCACTTCCCAGTCTTATTCCCCTTTTGTTTCAGCTGCTCTCGCCTTCTAGCAGCTCTGCGCACACGCGCACAGGGAACAGGCTCCCCTTGTTCCTCAGCCTCGCTGCTCCCAGACTCCAGAGAATCCAGAAACAGCACCCCACTCCCAGATGGTCCTGTCCCCATCTCTGCATCGGACACAGGACCCTCATCCAAGTCCTCTCCAGATTCCGTGACTGGTCCCCTTTCCTCCCCACTGTCCAATTCTGCTGCTGGCGAACCACAACAAAGAGCTGAAGAAGCTCCTTGGATGAGAAGCAAAATGTCTTCAAAGAAAAACAAAGGAAGTCCAGTTGTTTCTTCAAAAAGTCTCTTTGGGCCAAGTGTCCGAATTTTGATCACGTGACTATGATCAATGGTGCAACGGTTGTAAGTCATAAGTTATTTTTTTCACTTCTGCTATAACTTCAGTCATTTGAAGTTATAAGAATAAGTTGTAATCCACTTACAAACAAATGGTTGTAAGTTGAGGACTATCTGTACTTAGGTGCTACTAGAATCACTAGAACTTGAGAGATGATAATTGATTATTTCAGTCTTACTGGTCTCCGTGACAGTTCAGACTGGGTATTTTTCTTTTTCTTTTCTTTTATAAATTTTATTAGTTACATATTAAAATATTAGACACGGTGTAATTGTCCTGGCATTGTCTCTGCCATACGCACTGGGTATTTTCTTGTTGGTATGCTTTGTATAGTCTATCTTTTAACTGAACTTTTTGCATTTTCAGCGTCTCTGGCTGGAATGAGACTTTCTGAAGGAGACATAGCAGTAGGTGCCCCATCTTCATTAACTAACATTCATGTTGTTAACTGGGTTAGGAGTCTTGAGGTCACGAGGCTTAGAGAGCACCGATGAGTTATGTATTTGGATCCCATCGATTTTGGTGGAATAACGGCGACCCTGTCCCTAAAACCTTTCCTTGCTGATGAGTGGCATCTAGAGAAGCAAAATTTCATGATCTATCTCAGCGCAGAAGTGGGCATTGCGTAGGCATGAGCCGCCCACTAATTTATTATCGCTATTCATTTAAAGATATCCCTGACTTGCAATAGTTTGTTTAGTGACTATTTGGCGTTACAACGGCACTGAAAAAAAGTGATTGATGACCAGTTTTAGAGACAGTTGTTAAATGAGTTTTGCCCCATTTTACGATCTTTCTTGCTGAGGTTGTTAAGTGAATCACTGCAGTTGTTAAGTTAGTAACGCGGTTGTTAAATGAATCTGGCTTCTCCCATTGACTTTGCTCATCAGAAGATTACAAAAGGGATTGGATGACTCCTCCCCCCCTTCCTCCCAGGACACTGCAATTTAACACAATTCTTCCACATAGACTAGTGTTTAAATTTCTGGATCTTGGCCTTTCTCATTCAATCTGCCTTTGGATTATGGATTTCCTGTCTGGCCGCTCACAGAGGGTCAGCTTAGGTAATCATACCTCTTCAGCCCTTATTGTTACTCTATACTCTTTATGTGCGTGACTGCATTCCCCCACACACTAGTAATACTCTTGCTAAATTTGCAGCTGATACAACAGTGGTGGGACTCCTTTCCAGGGGGGATGAGTCTGCCTACTGAGATGAGGTGGACTGGTTGCTTTTGTGGTATGGAGATAATAACTTGGTCCTCAACACCAATAAAACCATGGAGCTTATAGTGGACTACAGAAGGAACAAATCAGACATCCAGCCCTTGCTTATCAAGGGAGACCAAGTGGAGCAAGTGGCCAGTTTTAAGTTTCTGGGTGTTACCATAAAAAAGGACCTGACCTGGGGTGCTCACATTGCAGCCCTGGTCAAAAGGGCCCAGCAGAGATTATACTACCTGAGACTTTTCAGAAAACAACAACTCGATGAAAAACTGCTGGTGACCTTCTACCGCTGCACCATAGAGAGTATCTTAACTTACTGCACCTCTGCATGGTTTGCCAATTGCATAGGGCAGATAGGACAGCACTCCAGAGGTTAACGTCATTGCCCAGAGGATCATTGGTTGCCCTCTCCCCTCTTTGGAAGAGCTTTATAGCTCCCGCTGCCTTAAGAAAGTTCAAAACAGTCTCAAAGATCCATCTCATCCTGGGCACCAGCCCTTTTTTTGAACCATTACCATCTGGCAGATGGTACAGAACAATAAAAACAAGGACAAATAAGCTGAAAAACAGCTTCTATCCCAGGGCAGTAGCTCTTTTGAATTCTGCTGTATAGTGCAGTGTTGGTGCAATGTTGGGAGTTTCGGTTCAATGTGTGGAGGGTGAATGATGTGTGTTTGTGTTTATTTTCATGGTCATGATGTGCATGGAAGATGGTGTTTGACTTTGTTGTATGAGATGCAATGACAATAAAGTAAACTAACTAACTAACTGTCATAAATATGAATCAGTTGCCGAACATCTGAATTTTTATCAGGTGACCATGGGGATGCTGCAACAGTTATTAGATGTGAAAAACACCCATGTCTGTTTTTTTTCAGTGCCATTTTAATTTCAAATACACCCCAAGTGAATTGTTGTAAGTCATCACCTGTATAAGTGATGAAAATTGCTTGTTGATGTGTGATCGGAATGCCACTTTAGTTACCAGCTGACGTTGCTCTTGGTCATTGAGGATTATGTAGCCATGAATTTTCCACAATAAATCCTTAGATTCCATTAGAAGGTTTTTTCTTCCTGCTCTATGTTTCATTAAGGCTGGAAAGCAAAGCCAATTCCACAAGAATTCAATTGCTGCAATGTGTAATTTGAAGATGATTAGCAGGGCAAATAAATGGGTTTGATTTAGTTCCTGTATTGCTTTTTATGCTTTTCTGCTAATACTTGATTATTTTCTTCCCCAGATTAGCCTCGGCACTAGTGATACCCTGTTTCTCTGGATTAAAGAGCCAAACCCTGCTCTGGAGGGTCACATTTTCTGTAATCCAGTTGATTTACAAGCATTTATGGCCCTACTTTGGTGCGTGCCTTCTACTACATGATGTATCAGATTAGCTTCATAAAAAATCAAAATTCATGTCACTTATTCTAGTTCTTTAATGTTTCAGATTTTATTTTCAAAATGTACTTCAGAGCTTTATTTATATTTATTTAGTTTTTTTAAATCTTGCCTTATTATATTAATAAATAACCCAAGGTGGCGAGAGTATCTAATAATCATTCTCCTCCTATTTTGTTCACTTTATGACATGGGTTGGGTTGAGAGAGAGGGACTGGCCCAAAATCACCCAGCTGGCTTTCATGCTTAGGGCAGGTAGAATTCACTGTCTCCTGGTGATTGGCCCAAAGTCACCCACTTGGCTTTCATGGCTGAGGCGGGACTAGAACTCACCATCTCCTGATGATTGGTCCAAAGTCACCCAGGCAACTTTCATGCTGAGGTGGGACTAGAACTCCCTGTCTCCTGGTTTCTAGCTTGGTGTCTTAATTGCTAGATCTAACTGGTTCTCTTACAAGATGTTTCTGCATCACCTCTCTGAAACACATTAAAACAACTTCTCTCTTTCCCTGGACAGCTTCTGAACCTTGAGGGGAAAAAAGTGACCGCTTTAACCTATTCCAGACTGAATTCCCATAATTGGGATTGGAGTTCCCAAAACTAGGCCATTAATGTCTAAAGTAAGGTTTCCAGATTTAATAGGGATTGCAATTTCTAGATCAGTCTAATTGGCTAGAATGTTGAGGAGAGACAACTCAATCTCCAAGAATCTATGTTAAGAAAAGACCTGTTTGCAGTAGGGAGTACACATAGTTAGTTTATTCTAAGTACTTTACTACTCAAAAAATGAAGATAATAGCCTGAAACGTTGCATTATTACAAGTCTTTGCATCCTCAGTTGTATATAAATGGTGCTTAACTTATGACCACAATTTGGATCTGAATTTCCATTACTAAGTGAGTCACGTCCAATTTTACAACCTTCTTTAAGCAAATCACTGGAGTTCTTAAATAAATAATATGGTTGTGAAACAAATCTGGCTTTTACCATTAATTTTGCTTTTCAAGAGCTATCTGGGATCATGTGACTCTGAATTTTGATCATGTGACTGTGGGGACATTGTGATGGTCTTAAGTGTGAAGAATTGTTGCAAGTCACTTTTTTCAGTGCCGTTGCAACTTAACGATGGTTAAATGAATGGTTGTAATTTGAAGACCCCCTTGTGCCAGGGAAAAACCAATAACTTCACAGATGAAGTTGCAATGAACAATCCATTTATTCAGATTACTTACAAATTATTTTTTGCTTGATTTGTAAAAATTAATGAAAGATCTTTCTTTGAAGAAGTTTAATTACAATTTTTCTTGATTTGGATAGCTTCACTACCACTGTTACTAATGCAGCGGAAGGGGACACCTAAATCCTTCAACTTGCAAAAAAATTGGGTGTGTGAAAATAATATTGCACACATTATCTTTCCTCACCAGAGACTTAGTAAATTGGTTTATAGAGGAGACTGTTCGGTTATGTCCAATCTTCTCCAATTGCAGGAGGTGTTAAATTTCCATAGTTCACCATGGGCCATAATGCCTGGGGGAATTATAGGAGCTGGAATCTGGAATGCAAAAGCAATAGGATCCCATTAATTGAAATTCAAGGATCTAGTTCTTCATTTATTACACACTTAAGTTAAATCATGGTGAAGTCAGGCGTCAGGAAGCCTCTGGCCTTAGTATCAATATATATTTGTGAAAATAGGTTTTTTTCTTCACATTCACACTGCTATTTGGCAGCCTTCAGATACTTTCTGATTTTTTAGTGCCAAATAATAAAATGATGTTGTTTCAGAATTCTGACTGAACCTCTTAGAGTAATCAAAGAAATCATGTATTGTTATTTGTTTTAGCTACAAGAATGGCTCCTTGATGCGAGAGAAGATCCGAGATGAGCTTGCTTTGGGCTCGTGGGAAGAATTCTCAAAAGCTCTTGAATCAACAGCAGCTGGAAACGGTGGAAAGGTGGGTAGGTATCTTGCAAGGCTTATAATTTTTTCCCCCTCTCATCCGCTAGTTAAGTGGGGCTTATTCCAGGAATGAAGCAATTGGAGGAGAGGCAGTGCTTTTGCCTGTCTCATCTGATGGCTTAGGCTGGAACTAACTCGCCCAGTGTTTCTCAATCTTGGCATCTTTGAGATGTACAGACTTCTACAATTCCCCCAGCCAGCTTGCTGTCTGTCTGGTTTTGTCTGGTTGAAATAAACCATATTCGTACATTCAAAAGAGGCAATAAAAAGCTAAGAAGAAAACAAAGACTAGAACAAAAAGACTCTCTAGCAGTCAACACCCAAATAAGCAGGGATTAATACCAGATAAATAATCAAACAGAAAACAATATTCTAATCTGGGAACTACCAAGAAGAAAACTATCCCACCCACCTTGGCAAGGGGAGCTACTATATATAATAAACAGAGGGAACTCCCCTCCCCCCCTCACTAGCACTGATTATGTTGTTTAGTCAGGTAATGAAGTGTCTGTAAAGCAAAAAACCACAGAGAGCACAGAAAGGACCAAAGGCTCCACGATGAAAAAGTAACTTAGCAACCAGTTTTTGCATTTATGACCTTTGCAGGTTTGTAAAGCAAAAGAAAGGTGACGTATACATAGTTGTGGTTTCAGTTTGCAGTCACTTCATTTTAACTCAAGGACCTCCTTGTTCGTTCAATAAAATGCAAAAAAATCTTGGGGGAGATTGACATTTACTTAATTGTAATTCTTTGAAGACTTAATCGTTCTAAGTTTACTTTTTCTAATATTTAATTTAGGTTTTTATTTTGATGTGAGGGAAATTACACCAGGAGCTGTGGGAATTCATAGGTTCGATGCCCACAATGTCGAGGTAAGAGCCCTTATATCTCTATTTATGGGTTACTCCAGATTTCTTATACCATGAAGTTTGAATTGACTTGTAAAATCACCAGGTACTAATTTTACCTTTCCTTCAAGTGCAATCCTAGACTGTTCCTTTATTTTTTGAGGCCTCCAAAATGAATGGCTCAGCTTTCCATCATGAGGTGCCCTTAAGATATTTTAGATTTCAACTCCCAGAATACAACAATTAGTTCACAAATTAAACAGATGATTTACAAGCAGTCTTTGGGGCTGTTGTAATCTTCTGGGAGGTTTGCATGTGTGTGACTGAACAACTGTTGCAAATAGTAACTATCCAGTTGTGGAGAAATCCACAGAGGCACCATACAGATAATCCTCGACTTAAAACCACAATTGAGGCCAGAATTTCTGTGGCTAAACAAAGTGGCTGCTAAGTGGGTCAAACCCGATTATACAAATGTATTGCCTTAAGTGAACCATGCAGTCATTAAACAAATCCAACTTTCCTCCACTGACTTTGCTCATGGGAAGCCATCTGGGAAGGTTGTATGGCTATCCCATCATCCCCGGATGCTGAAACTGTTCTAAATATATGCCTGTTGCCAAACATTCAACTTTTGATCATGTGACTGTGGGAATTTTGCAGCGGTTGTAAGTGTGGGGATCGATTTGTAAGTCACATTTTTCAGTGTTATAACTTCAAATGGTCACTAAGTGAATGGTTATAAGACGAGGACTATCTGTACAAGCTAGCGCTACAGATGCCTGCCCCAAACAGGTAGCATTGGAGGCTTATATGTTTAGTTTTTTTTCAGACACCAACATTCCCAAAGGAAGTAGAAATACGGGCCTTGATCGAAGGACAGTTCATGGCCAAGAGGATCCATGCAGAAAAGCTGGGCTATAAAATACGTGAGTTTCCTTTCACCAGGATTATGGGAAATTTGAGTAAAGTTGCTTACTCATCTCTGAGAAGTGGGTAATTCTATCTTCTCCAGTTTTAAAAAGTATTTTTTTATTGTATTAAAAGAAATAAATGATGCCTTATATTATTTAGATACAGAGGCATTTATACAATATTAACTAGAGATTATTAACAGTATGATAATTTAGATATAAGTAACTTATAATTACTTAAGTGACCAATGAAGAGAACATTAGCACCTGAGAGTTGAACTATGAGGCCCTTGGTGCTCTCTGAACTTGGGTTATTTTTTTGCAGATGTTTCATTACCAAACTAGGTAACATCATCAGTCTAGAGAGGAATGGGGTTTGATTGTTTTCACAGCTGGTAGTTCCTTGATTCCGGTATTGTTTACTGCAGCCTAATCAAGGAACAATAAAAAAGAAAATACTCACCAATATTGACAGAGAAACAGAGAGCAAATTATTTGTATATAAACAGAGAGCAAACCCTTCTCTCTTTTATACTGATGATGTTAACCTAGTTGGCAATGAAAAATTGTCAAGGAAACAACCAAGTTCATAGAGCTTCAAGGGCCCTACAGTCGCTTAAATCAGATGAGAGGTGTGGAGATTTAAATAAATGAATGAATGAATACCTTTAAGAAAAATCTCATATCAATATTAATAATGGTTTCTAAAATGTTAATAAACATGGTTTGCTTATATTGTATACTGAGCTGAAAGGTAGCATTGATAAACAGCAACAAAATGCATCCAATCAATTAAAGCACACTTTAATTTGAAATTAATGATTCTGCTTTTAGAGAGGCAGCAGTGTCCAAAGCTCCTTTACCAAGATTTAGAAGTGAACGTTGCATTACAAGCACTGGCCTTTTCATAAGTCTGTACAGTGTCAAGATTCATGCACAAAGGGGGCCAAACAGTTTTGTCCTGTGGGTATTTCCTGTTCACTGGGGCAAATGAGTCCTGTGATCTACCAAGGAGACTAATCTTCTGGTCTTCAGAATTGTTTTCAGTCTTCTTCTCATCCATGTGAAATTAATGGACTGTGGGCAGGCAAATTCTATGAGTTGCCCCTTTCCCCCCACAACTGGTTATGTCCTTGCTGAGTTAATTCAAAATAGAATTACTCCACGGCACTAAAAACTGTTTAATTTCTGCTTGCAAGTGTGTTTTGGTGAACATATGTTTATAGCTCCCAACTTTGTAGGGAACCTTAGCATGCCCGTTAATGGTTTATAGAGCACCTCTGCAGTAGGAATTAAAAGAAATCAATGCGGTATTTAGGCATGAGGCTAAACCCTAATTGGTTTTTAACTTCAAGCTACGAGTGAGTAGCTTGTGTACTTGTAATCATTGGGAAGGCTTCAGCCTTACGGTGCCTAAATTGTTCATATGTTCTATCTTAGCAGCTTTTCCTGTTCTTCGTGGCTTCCTCCTTAGTTGAGTTAGTAAAAATATTAGGAAATACAAGCCAGAGTGAACTAATTGAGTATGCCATTGTTTTTCCAATGTACATGAGTTTTGGAATAGGTTTGTTTTTGATTAGCCCTCATCCTAGCTAAATAGAACAATCAGATATTATCACATATAGTCTGGCTGTAGTACTATTTACTATTTACTGCTATGCTTTTTACTATCTTCTTTACTTCCCCCTTTTATTGGTGGTGGTATTCTTCCTCCTCTTCCTCTTTTTCTCTCCCCCCCCCTTCTCTCTGGTGCTTTGTATGTACACTCAGTGCTTCTATACCAGAGACAAATTTGTTGTGTGTCTAATCACATTTGACCAAATAAAATATTCAGTTCAGTTTAGATTCTGAACAAATATGCAGAGGCGGCTTTGGACTTCCTGCCTGGGAGACCTATTATAAAGTAGCAGTGTTAGTGTGGATAAAGGATTGGATTAAATTGGAAAACAAAAGAATTTTAACACTAGAGGGATATGACTTACAAATAGGGTGGCATGCCTTCTTGTGGAATCCGAGTAGTAAAAGTCACTGATACTTTTGGAGACATACTTTATGTAAATCTTTGATAAAAACTTGGTCAGATATTAGGAAAAACCACTACATCAAAGTTCCAGTATGATTGTCAACAATGGAGGCAATGTTCCACCCTAATACAATGGATATTAGTAAAAAGCTCAAATATCACCAAATTTTAGGCAAGGAAGGGAAACTCAAATCGATTCAAGAGTTAGAAAACCAAAAAATAACGATCATTCGTTGGTCATATTTTCAAATAGCAATAAGATACGAGAAAGATTTAAAAGAATTTGGACTAGAAACAAAGAGCACTAAATCTGATAAGATACTTTTGGGCCCAGTAAAAAACATGATATCCAAATTATATAACTATCTATTGGAATATGAATTAGCTGAGGAAATCATGAAAGGACCAATGATAGCATGGGCAAAAAATTTTGGTCATAATATAGACTTAGATAACTGGGAAAAAATCTGGCAGAGAAATCTTACAATAAGTAAATCTGTATCTTATAAAGAGAACTTATATAAAATGATATATAGATGGCATCTAGCACCCTCCAGATTAGCAAAAATCTATCCAACATCAAACCCAATCTGTTGGAAATACAAAGGAAATGATGGTACTTTCTTCCATCTCTGATGGACATGCCCAGTGGTTAAAAATTTTTGGATCAGAATCAAAACTTGGTTAGAGGAAATCATCCAAGGTGGATTTGAGTGGGAACTTAAACTGTACCTCCTAGGTATTATCAAAGAAGGTTATTCTTCCAAAATAAAATATTTATTTATCCACATATTAACAGCGGCACGAATCTCGCTGGTTCAATTCTGGAAAACGCCTAATATACCACCAATACAATTTATTATTCAAAAAATCTATGAATGTGCTGAAATGGAGAGGCTCACATTAAAATTAAAAGGAAAGGATGATTCGGAATTTTATTCGATTTGGAATAAGTGGTATGATTGGTTAGAATGTAAAAAGAAAGTGGGAATTAAGGGGGGAAAATGAATTTACGAAACAGATTATGACACATACACCAAAAGATAGGAATTTACAATGTTAGTTCTAGACTTCCACGTTCTTTAATCAAGCAATAGATAGAATCTATCTGTCAAAATACATAATTATAACCCAACAATAAATATTAATAATAGATTATTATGTTTGATAGAGTGTAAATAATAGATAACCTATAGGAAACAGGAAACAATTGCCACATAATATTAATTAGGGAATATTTAATTCACTGTCAAATGTATTGAAGGAAAGTTTAATTAGTTTTAACACAGAAATTGTTGTGCAATTGTTTGTATGAATTTTTGTTTTTCGAGTTTGTTTATTTGTATAGTTTAATTTTTTGTATTTAATAAAGTTTTTTTTTAAATTAAAAAAAAAAAGAATGTGATACGTCCCGAGATGTATAAATGGTGGTGGCTCTTTTTTTAATTCCTTAGAAGTATTTGACTATTGAAAGCAAAATTTGGAATAAGTAGATAGTTGGTCTAATATTGATGGAAGGGATTTTAGCACAATTTTAAGTAATTTCCTTGCAGGGTGTTATATAAGATCTAGCTGTACAACAGCCATTATGAAATACTATTATGGGAATATAATCTTAAATGCTGTTCAACATTTGTCATCAGCTGATATTTGGACTCTCTTCTGTCCAGAAGAGGGCATTAGATCCCATCTCATGGCTGTTTTATATGTTTGTTTGGTCATTTAATCCCTCCTGTTTAACTGTTCAGATGAATATCCTGGCCGGTTTCCAGTTACAAAGCATAACCGGTTTCCAGTTACAAAGCATAACTGGTTTCCAGTTACAAAGCATAAAATGTACAGCTTTTTCCCCAATAACTTTGTATCCCTGTTTAATCTAAGATAACAGAGAAAATCCTTCAAGGATACCCTGTGTCATGTTTCGCATCAGCCTGAAGTAGTATTTTTCAAACTTGGCAAATTTAAGATGCGTGGACTTCAACTCCCAGAATTCCACAGCCAGCATGAAGGGAGCAATTGAAATCATTGATATTTAGCTTTTCATTATTCCATTCTTTATTGAACCAACTTTATTGTTTTTATAAATAACTGTAAGGCAGCAAAAATATCTAATATTCCTTCCCCCTCCTATTTTCCCCACAACAACTCGATTGACCTGAGAGAGAATGACTAAACCAAACTCGTCTTACCAGCTTTCAGGCCTACGCGGAATTAGAATTCGCCATCTCCTCATGATTGGACCAGAGTCACCTAGCCAGGTTTCAGACTTGAAGTGGGACTAGAACTCACCATCTCCTAGTGATTGGCCCCAAATCACCTAACTGACATTCATGCCTAAAGTGGGACTAGAATTCTGTCTCTGGTGATTGGCTCATTGTCACTCAGCCAGTTTTCACGCCTAAGGCAGAACTAGAATTCCTGGTGTCTAATCTGGTGCCTTTACCACTAGAGGCCAGATTGTCTCTATTACCATTAGCTAATTTATTAATGTATGTTACTTTTGAGTTTGATCTAATACTGTCCATTTTTTTCCCTACAAAAAGTATTTCCATGTGGTTTTATTTTTAATTTCTTTAGTTTTTTTGGTGTGTGTGTGTGCATGCATGTCTGTGTTAAGTGCCTCCCTTCCACACTTTTGAAAACTGTGTGTAACAATTGTAATCAATGATTTAATTGGATCTACTGTGAGAATGCCTGTAGGCCTTGTTTCTTGGGCTCCCCAGAGTTTTGCAAAAGTTCTCAGGGATCAGATTGTTGAATTGCTAAAAATAAATCCTTCACCAAGGTAACCCAAGCCCATATGCTAAGAAAATGCCATGAATCTACCATATGAGCATATGGAATGTGATGAATTTATTATGTAAATATGTTCGGTCTGCCTTTTTTGTATAATTTATTCTGCTCTTCTTTGCCCTATGAAAGAAACGTGGAACTCTGCAGGAGTTATAGTTAAGATTCATGTATTAACTGCAATCTCGTTCCTCAGTTCATCTTTCGCTCTCTTTGAAGATACTCTCTTTGAGCCCAAAATTTCTGTTGCTAAACGAAATAGCTGTTAAGTGAACTTTGCCCCATTTTACAACTTTTCTTGCCACAGCTGTTAAGTGAATCCCTGCAGTTATTAATTTAGTAAGCCGGTTGTTAAGTGAATCTGGCTTCCCCATTGACTTTGCTTGTTGGAAGGTCATCAAAGGGAATCACGTGACCCCGGGACACTCCAGCCGTCATAAATACGGACCAGTTGCCAAAAATTTGAATTTTGATCATCTGACTATGGGGGATGCTGCAAAAGTTGTAAGTGTGAAAAATGGCTGTAAGTCTCTTTTTTCAGTGCTATTGCAACTTGGAACAGTCAATAAATGAACTGTTGTAAGCCGAGTACATTATTAACTACAGTTTGTCTTCAACTTACGATTGATCACTTAGCGACTATTTGAAGTTAATGGTGGAGCAGGCCTTCTCTGTGGTCACATGACTGAACCTTTAGGCACATGGTTGCATTTATGGCCATTTGGAGATTCTGATGGTCACATGACCATGTTTTACAATGGTTTTGGCAAAACTGGCGCTTATTCCCACTTCTCGACAAAACTACGTCTGTAACAAACTGTTGGTCCACTTAAGGTTTGTGGCATTTGCTTAATGATTGTTTCAAAAAAATTGTAAAGTTGGGTCGATCAGATGATCCTACGACCTTCACAAATTAGAACTGTAATGGATAGGCTCCATGACGGTCATATGTCAAGATATATAGCTGGTAAAAAGTTTGAAAGGCATCTGACATAAGACTCTATAGTCCTGAATTATGATTGTGAAATCTTTCATTCTGGACAATTAGCCAGAAGGAGAACTTCCATACGTAGCACAATTGTGCATATGCACAATCACTACCATTAGTGAAGCAGAAATATTACAGTTCAATGCTGTTTACCAGCTGCACGAAGTTGCTAATGGAGAGTAATTTGTCTCCCTAAACCAAGCCTCTTCAACCTGGTACCCCGCAGATGTGTTGGATTTCACAGAAAGAGACAGATAGTTCTTGACTTTTGACCGGTAACTTAGCAACCAGTCAAAGTTAGAACAGATTTCACAAAAGCTAATATTGAGACCCAGTTTCAAAGTTATGACGGCTGCACTTTCCACATGGTCATATGATTGCATTTTGGGTGCATCTTTATGGGCATTTGCAGGGTCCGGCAGTCATGTGACCATGATTTTCTACAGTTTTTGCCAGTTTCCACTATTTTCTTCCGGTTTCCAGTAAAAAAAACCTCCCTTTGCGTAAAATAAATTTGCTAAACAACTATAGCATTCACTTAATGATAATGGTTCACTTAACGACCACTGCAAAAATGCTGAAAAATTGTGTTCGATCACATGATGCTTTAATTTATGACCGCAGCAACTAACTACTGTATTTCCTGACACAATTATGATCATAAATTGAGGACTATCCAGAAGGAATGGCTTTAGTCAGCTTGATTGGTAATAACTTTATGAAGTTATCTAAAACCATGAAGATATTTGGCAGGCCCTGCCCCTGATAGCAGTCAATTTTATGCACACTCTGCACGCTGAAACATTCTTATACAGGTAGTCCTCAACTTACAAAAGCTCGTTTAGTTAGTTCATTATTGTTCAAAGTTACAAGGGCAATCTTATGACTGTCATAAGTACACCAAATACAAGCTAGGCGGATATGACCTTGCTGATGACCCTCACTCTGTCAGGGACCTTGCAGTACTCATATTGAAGGACCTAAGTGTCAGAGCTCACTGTAACAGCATTGCCAAAAAGACATTAAGAGTTATAAATCTAATCTTATGAAGCTTCTCCTCTGGAAATATTGAATTGCTAACTAGGACATACAAAACCTTTGCCAGACCAATACTCGAATACAGCTCATCTGTCTGGAATCTGCACTGTATATCGAACATTAATACAATTGAGCGAGTCCAGAAGTATTTCACAAGAAGAGTACTACATTCCTCTGCTCGCAACACAATACCCTATATCACCAGGCTTGAAATTTTGGTCTTGGACAATCTTGAACTATGCCACCTACGGTTGGGCTTAAACGTAGTACACAAAATTATCTGCTGCAATGTCCCACCAGTCAATGACTACTTCAGCTTCAACCGCAACAATACAAGAGCACACAACAGATACAAACTCAATGTTAACCGCTCCAAACTTGATTGCAGAAAGTACGACTTCAGCAACCGAGTGGTCAATGCTTGGAATGCATTACCTGATTCTATTGTTACATCCTCTAACCCCCCCACTCCTTCAACCTCAAACTAACCACAATTGACCTCACCCCATTCCCAAGAGGTATGTAAGGGGCGTGCACCATTTTATCTACCATCCTTGTCTTATTGTCCTCAGATGTTCGTACCTATTTCCTGTATTCATACTCATGTTTATACTTATACCTATTATCTCGTAAGCATTTAACAAATCAAATAAATAAATAAATGAAGCATCATTATGGTCACATCATCAAAATTCAACTGCTTGGCAACTGACGTTTCTGGAGGATAATGAATTGGGAAGGATACATTTCTACCCCCCTCCCATTTTGTTTTGGATTGGTAGTATCACATTTCTGGACCAACTGTTAAAATTTGCTTGACTGTTCCCACTGACAGAAGACTCATCATCCCAGTATCCCTCTCTGGATGATGGGCTGTCTTTGCAGATAGTCTTCGACTTACAACATTTTTATTTAGTGACCGTTTGAACTTACAGCAGCAGTGGAAAAAAAGTGACTTACGATTGATTTTCACACCCATGAGCATCCCCATGATCATCTGATCAAAATTAAGACGCTTGGCAACTAACCATCTCGTGTTTATGATGGTTGTAATGTCCCAGAGTCAACCTCTATAACCTTTTGTTAGCAAAATCAACGGGAAAGCCAGATTCACTTAAGAACTACGCATTAACTTAACAACTGCAGTGATTCACTTAACAACAGTGGGAAAAAAGGTCATAACATAGGGCAAAATTCATTTAACAAAAATGTCTTGCTTAGCAACAAAAATTTGAGGCTCAATTGTGGTCGTAAATTGAGAACTATTTTCCTTCCTTCCTTCCTTCCTTCCTTCCTTCCTTCCTTCCTTCCTTCCTTCCATTTTATTAAAGATTTTAAAGAAGAAAGATAAAAAATTAATGCAAACTAATATAAAATAAGAAAAAGAAAAGAAAACAAAGAGAAAGCTAAACTGCAACGAAAGGGGAAAAATAAAATAAAAATAGAAAAGAAAGAGAAAAGATACAAATAAGTAACTTCTGATCTTCTTTGCAGCATAAGTACAATTATAAATTTACCTCTTAACTCTTTTCTTTTTAAAAAATCTATCCTGTGTAATCATCAAACCCATAAATTATCTGTTTGTTTTTTCCCCTGTTCTGCGCAAAAAAATCTATAAGGAGTTTCCAGTCAGCAATAAATGTAGATATTGTCTTTTCTCTGATCAAAGAAGTCAACAATGAGTTGATAAAGTTA
The DNA here is from genome assembly GCA_023653725.1 of Bungarus multicinctus. Lineage (NCBI taxonomy): Eukaryota > Metazoa > Chordata > Lepidosauria > Squamata > Elapidae > Bungarus > Bungarus multicinctus. Next base: position 8,592,831 of record CM042840.1, on the reverse strand, counting down.
AATACCCATGCTCTGCTAAGGGAGAAAAAAAAAACATCCAAAGAATTTTGAAGGAAGCAATTAAATTGAATTTCCAAAAGCACGCTTGGCCTCTAAAGGCAGATTCCTAATAATTTTGCAGTTGATAGTTTGACAGGGCAAAATCAATTTTTACAGGGTGTATGCATGCTACATATAAACTGATGAATGTGTTTGTCAATCTTTGGCTCAGAATGCTACTAATTCAAATGTTACCTTTCCTTTCCGTTGCCAGTCCAAGCTGCTCGGGTCTCTAAAAGGCAACTGTAGAGAGACTGTTGACGGCTGATTTATTGTGATGTGTCAGCTTTCAAGTAGATCCTATTTGTACAAATCAAATCTCTTCCCTGCAAGGAAATATGCGGTACAGTTTTACTTATCCATTTTAATTACAAGTAGGGGCAATGCACACACCATTTTTGTTTTGCAATTGGAGGTGCTGAATTGTTGGCTTGTCTGGTGAAAGCTTTGGTTGAATTTGCCGAGAGTTGAGATTTGCTTATGGAAGACCAACACCACGCTCATGTTTTGCAAGAGTAGAATAAAAATAGGTGGTGCAAAGTCAAAATGCCATGCATTTTGCATTTCTAGCCTTTTTAATATTTTTTTTTCTAGAAGAACCAGGAAACATGACTGACATGTATTGAAATGCTAGGTTTTCTTTGGGCCAGGAGAAATTGTACATGTCCTCGATTTACGACCACAATTCGGATGAGGATTTCCATTGCTAAGTAAGGCAGTTGCCTAATGAAGAGAAGGACCATGATAGCAGTCTTCCAATATTTGAGGAGCTGCCACAGAGAGGAAAGGATCAAGCTATTTTCCAAGACACCTGAAGGCCAGACAAGGAATAATGGATGGAAACTGAATAAGGAGAGATTTAACCTGGAAATAAGGAGAAACTTTCTGACAGTGAGAACAATTAACCAATGGAACAGAAGTTGCCCTCGGAAGTTGTGGGAGCGCCATCACTTGAGACTTTCAAGAAGAGGTTGGACTGCCATTTGTCAGAAATGGTGTAGGGTCTCCCGCTTGGGCGGCGTGGGGTTGGACTAGGTGACCTACAAGGTCCCTTCCAACACGGATTATCTGTGAACAAGTGTGTTGCTACGGATTATACGATCATTTCTGCCATAGTTGTTAGGCAAATACTACAGTTGTTACGCAAATTGCACAATTGTTAAATGAATCTGATCTTGGGTTTTTTGGGAAGCTGGTTGGGAAGTCACAAATGGTGATCACATGACCCCTGGATGCTGCAACTGCTGTAAATTCATTCCAGTTGTCAAGAACCTGGTTTTGATCACGTTACTATAATAATGCTATCAAAAATCATAAATGTGAGGATTGGTTGTAATTTTTTTTTCGGTGCCATTGTGACTTCGAACAGTTCTTAAATGGTTGAGGATTACTTGTATATATTTATTCAAAGTGCAGGGGTTGGATACATCTGTCTTTCTCAACGTAATAAGAAGAGATTGGATAACCATTTGTCTGAAATGGTATAGGATTTCCTGCCTAAGCAGGTGGTAGGACTAGAAGACCTCCAGGGTCCCTTCCCCAACTCTGTCTATTCTATTCTATTCTATTCTATTCTATTCTATTCTATTCTATTCTATTCTATTCTATTCTATTCTATTCTATTCTATCCTATCCTATCCTATCCTATTCTATCCTATCCCATTCCATTCCATCCCATCCCATCCCATCCCATCCTATCCTATTCCTTCCAATATTTATTCTATTCTATTCTATTCTATTCTATTCTATTCTATTCTATTCTATTCTATTCTATTCTATTCTATTCTATTCTATCCTATCCTATTCTATCCTATCCCATTCCATTCCATCCTATCCCATCCCATCCCATCCTATCCTATTCCTTCCAATATTTATTCTATTCTATTCTATTCTATTCTATTCTATTCTATTCTATTCTATTCTATTCTATTCTATTCTATCCTATCCTATCCTATCCTATCCTATCCTATCCTATTCTATCCCATCCCATCCCATCCCATCCTATCCTATCCTATTCCTTCCAATATCTATTCTATTCTATTCTATTCTATTCTATTCTATTCTATTCTATTCTATCCCATCCCATCCCACCCCATCCCATCCTATCCTATCCTATTCCTTCCAATATCTATTCTATTCTATTCTATTCTATTCTATTCTATTCTATTCTATTCTATTCTTTCTATTCTATCCTATCCCATTCCATCCCATCCCATCCCATCCCATCCCATCCCATCCCATCCCATCCTATCCTATTCTATTCCTTCTAATATCTATTCTATTCTATTCTATTCTATTCTATTCTATTCTATTCTATTCTATTCCATTCCATTCCATCCCATCCCATCCCATCCCATCCCATCCTATCCTATCCTATCCTATTCCTTCCAATATTTATTCTATTCTATTCTATTCTATTCTATTCTATTCTATTCTATTCTATTCTATTCTATTCTATTCTATTCTATTCTATTCTATTCTATTCTATTCTATTCTTATCCTCTCCTATTCTAATGCCATGTTTTCCCAAAAATAAGACCCTGTCTTATGTTTGTTTTTCCATCAAAAAAGGCACCAGGTCTTATTTTGTGGGGAAGCCATCAACTGACTAACCTCACTTGCACGCATCACCTCTGGCCTCCTTTTCGCTGCCAGAGGCCTTCAGGAATTTCTTCTGCGGTCGGGAAGGCTTTCCTGAAGGCCTCTGAAGCCGATAACAGAGCTCTGGATCGATCCGGAGCTTTGTTATCAGCTACAGAGGCCTTCAGGAAAGCCTTGCCAGCTGCAGAAGAACTGGGCGGCAAGGCAGGTGTTGGGGTATATGAGGCCTGGCTACAACTGTCCAAACGTAAATAGTAGGGCAGCTTCACCCCCCCCCCCCCCATTCCCCCAGCTTAATTTTTACCCATGCACTCTGGAGTGGGCGGGATCGTAATTAGGGCTTATTTTGGGGATAGGGTTTATATTGGTGCACCTGTAAACATCAAGCTAGGACTTACTTTCAGGGTAGGTCATATTTCTGGGGAAACAGGGTAGTAATAGCAAAAACACTTATATACCTCTTTGCAGTATTTTTACAGCCCTCTCTAAGCGGTTTGCAGAATCAGCCTATTTCCCCCAACAATTTGGTCCTCATTTTACTGACTACAGAAGGACGGAAGGCTGAGTCAACCTTGAGTCCTGTCAGGATCGAACTCCTGGAAGTGAGCAGTGAATTAAACTGCAGTGCCTCATTCTATCCTCTGCGCCACCTCCATTCTCCTTTCTCAGGCCCTCCAAATAATTCTTTCTTATAACCATTGCAGTTTCTCCATGGCCACTTGATCAAAATTTATGTGCTTGACAACCAGTATGTTTTTATTCTGAAATACAATTGCAATGTTCAGGGTCATGTGATCACCATTTGTGATCTTCCCAGCTGGCTTCTGACATGTAAAGTCATGAAAGAAGTCAGATTCATTTAACTTTACATGACTTTACATGTCAGAACCACATGACTCACTAATTAACTGCAGTGATTCACTTAACAACTATGGCAAAAATGGTCATAAAATCCAAACCAACTCACTTAACAATTGCCTTACTTAGCAATGGAAATTCTGTTTGTATAACCCCTTCTAGCCCAAAGAAAACTTAGCAATTTAATATATATCAATCATATTTCCTGGTTCTAGAAAAATATAAAGGTCATAAATGTGGGTGTGATTCATTTAACAACTGGCTTAGTAATGAATATTGTTAAATTCACAATTGTGGTCATATATTGAAGATTACCTATATTGGCTATCATGATTAGTGATAGCAATAGATTTTCTTCTTCTTCTTCTTCTTCTTCTTCTTCTTCTTCTTCTTCTTCTTCTTCTTCTTCTTCTTCTTCTTCTTCTTCTTCTTCTTCTTCTTCTTCTTCTTCTTCTTCTTCTTCTTCTTCTCCTTCTTCTCCTTCTTCTCCTCCTCCTCCTCCTCCTCCTCCTCTTCCTTCTTCTTCTGCTTCTTCCTCTTCCGCCGCCACCGCCACCTTCTGCTCCTTCTCCTTCCTGTCCTCTTCCTCCTCCTTTTTTTTCTTCCTCTTCTGTCAAGGGAGATAGAAAATTCTGGTTCTTCCTCCTGGCAGCGTCAACCTTTTTTTAAAAAAAAAATACTATTGTATTCTGTCTTTTATCTTGTCTCTGTCTTCTTCTGGCTCTGCCTTGTGTTCTTTGACCTTCTCGTTTTGTATGCCTTGTATGGTATAGAATCCCACAACATCCTCTCCAGGTGAGCAAACCACTTTATTTCCTGTTTTTGTATGTAACTTAAGATTGGTTCTTTGCTTACTCTTTCTCTGATTTTCTGATTTTGTCTCTTCTGGTCACCCCACCAGTTTTCCTCAAACATCTCATTTCCGTGGTGACTAACTTTTGCTTATGCTTTATTGCAAGTGTCCATGTTTGGCACTGGTAGCATAGGGGTGATGAATGGGAATGAATATGCTTCTTAGGAAATGCCTCTTTGTACCGATTGGTACCGCCTTATGTTGTAGGGGTGGAGCAAGCTGTCCCAGCCCTTGGTTTGACTTACTGCATCTTATATTAATCTCTTATTTTACCATCTTCATTGAATGTTGTTCCTTAAATCTTTGAAGTTCGATTCTTATTTTATGTTGTTCCTCCTATTATTATATTTAAGATACGATTTTTTCCCCCTTCTGATTGTCATTGCTTCTGTTTAATCTTTTCTGGTTCTCCTATTATTTGTCTTGCATTCTTGGTTCAGGGCCATAAGATGTCGTCACAGTTTCTTTCCTTTACTTGCTGTCAAAGGCAGTTTTCATATTAAGGCTAAACTTGGTTTCTAAGCCTGTGTATTCATTCCACTATAATGAAAGCCTAGAACTGTTCGAGTGATCCTTTTATATTAAAAAAGACTCTTTTTATATTTAAAGGATACTTCAGATTTAAATAGTTCCATTAAATTTATCAAGGGCTCTAAGCATTCGTGTTCCAGATGGAATTCATCAAACCGGTTATTTAAATGTATGATTATCCCTTCTACTGTTAATGCAGAGTTCTGATGAAAGTTTACTTCAGTATCTGAAGTTGGAGTTGGTGGGGAATATACAGAAAGTTGAAAAGGGCATTTATAGGATCATCATGCTTGGGCGGCAGAAATCCATGCAGCCTTTAATAGCTGCAGAGAATTCAGCTTTCTTTATATTTCTTTCGCTTCCAGGCAGATTTTAGCAGCTCAGAAATGGTTGCCCTAATTTCAGGTGTTTGCTACAAGGAATAATCATGTTTTACTATAACCTTTAAACAAGAAGATGCTTACACTAAAATAAAGTGCAAGGGCCTACCTACGGTCCTCAAAGCTTCTGATCACTTCCCTAAATTCAAATAGTATTTACAAAGTCTGCACTATTATTAATCTTCTCATCACTCCTTATCACCCATCCCCTCCCACTTGTGACTGTATTGCTGTAACTTTGTCATTTCTTACGACTTATATTGGCTGTCTTCTGGTATGATTTGATTGCTTATTGTACCCTATTACTATTATTAAGCGTTGTACCTGATGATTCTTGACTCTTGACGAATGCTATCTTTTCTTTTTATGTATACCAAGAGCATTTGCACCAGGACAAATTCCTTGTGTGTTCAATCACACTTGGCCAATAAAGAATTCTATTCTATTCTATTCTATTCTATTCTATTCTATTCTATTCTATTCTATTCTATTCTATTCTATTCTATTCTATTCTATTATTTCTATTTCTATTCTTTATTCTATTATTTCTATTCTTTATTCTATTATTTCTATTCTTTATTCTTTCTGTTCTTTATTCTATTCTATTCCGTTCCGATCCGTTCTATTCTATTCTGTAGGATAATTTCTAAAAATATATACTAGAATGCCATTTTGATTTGAGTAATACATGAAAAAGCTTAAGATAGGTAAAGCAAAATTTAAAAGGAAGTGAAGGTGATGTTTTGGATGCAACCCCACCTACTTTGCATAATTGGTCACTTGATCATCAAAACATATACATTACAGGAAACCAAATACATTACAGTAGTCCTTGACTTATGACCGTAATTGGGGCTGTAACATCTGTCACTAAGCGATATGGTTATTGAGAGAATCTTGCCCTGTTTTACAAACTTTTTTGGTTGTAGTGGTTAAGCAAACTTTATTTTATTGTCATTGCACCTCGTACAACGAAATTAAATGCCATCTTCAGTGTATACTATACATAGGAAAACTATAAAAATAAAACAAAAATACACACATCCTTCACATTCTATGCAATTGAATTGAAAACCCCTGATACTGCATTAATATTGCACTATACAGTAGAATTCAATAGAGTTAGGTTAATCCAGTTTTCCCCATTGACTGCTTGTCAGAAGCCCCTGGGCAAGTTAAAAGAGGCAATGACATGCCCCTGGGATGCTGCAATTATTGTAAATACACACCAGTTGCCAAGTGCATGAATTGCAGTCACTTGACCATCAGATAGCTGTGATGGTCGTAAGTGAGATCGTCTTTCACAAGAGATGCTGCAACTGTCATAAATACATGCCAGTTGCCAAGCACCTGAATTTTGATCATATGAACACAGGGATCCTGAAACAATCGTGTGAAAAATGGTCATAAGTCACTTCAGTGCCGTTGTAACTTCAAATGTCATTAAAGAAATGGTCAAAGACTATTTATAGTATTTTCCTGGCACTTTTTTCTTTTAACAAGACAAGATATTGTACTGCAGAGGAAAATCTATAGCCATATACAGGTAGTCCTCGACTTACAATCTGCCACTAAGTGACTGGTTAAAGGATCGTAGGATTACATAGGATCTTAAAAAGGTACTTTTTTAAAAAAAAGGTACTTTTTTTTGTCTTGGATTTGGAGATGGGGTATCCCCTGTAGTCCGTGATGTTGTAAAATTGGGTCAATCACCTGGGTGCCTCGACTTAGTGACCATCATGATATACCACTGAAATTCCAGGCTCCATTATGGCCATAAGTTGAGAACTGCCTATAACTAAGTGCCTCTGATTTAATTGTGATGGGACCTCAAAGTTCAGCTAGGCAGAGAGTTACAAGAATTATCTTGTCCTTTTGTGGCTATTTTGTCCAGGGAAGGTAAGCAGTAAAATTTACATTTGGAAATACCTGTATCCTCTTGACTTACAGTCGTTATTGAGCCCAAAATTTTTGTAGCTAAGCAAGAGTGTCCCACTTTACGACCTTTCTAGCCACAATTGTTAATTGAATCATTGCAATTGTTAATTTAATAACATGGTTGTTAATTAATCTGGCTTCCCTATTGACTCTGCTTGTCAGAAGGTCGTAAAAGATCCTGAGACATTGCACCCATCATAAATATGAGTCAGTTGCCAAGTGCCAGAATTTTGATCACATGAGAAAAGCCACAATGGTCGTAGTTGTGAAAAACAATCACAATTCACTTTTTATCAGTGCTATTGTAGCTTTGAACAGTCACTAAAGAAACTGTTATAAGTTGAGTTCTACCAATATGCTGAAAAACAGTTTCTTCTCAATCTGAGGGCTTCATTTCCTTCCATCAATGGCAGATACCTGTTTTGTGTAATGGTAAAGGAGAGGGCAGTAGAGAAAGTACAGGAAACAACTCTTGGAGTAAACTGTACATCCTCTAGAACTGCGGACCCCAAACTTTGCAGCTCGGCTGGGGCAGAGTAGAGAGGAACCGGGCCATGTGAACGGCGGGCTGGCGCTCATGTGCACCAGCCTACCACTTGTGTTAGTGGAGCTGCACGCATGCAGGTTGGCCTTCCTTTTGAGGCCTGGTTCCAAATAGGCCGCAGCCCAGTAGTGAGCTGTGGCCTGGGAGTTGCGGATCCCTGCTCTAGAGTAGAGTTCCCCCTTTTCAACTTTATGGACCGGCTTGTGCAAAAGGAGCATATGTGCACACATTCTCACACTATTTGCGCACATGGGTATGCGCATGCCATCACCCGCCACTGCCACGGCCTAGTTCTGAAAGGCTCATGGAGTTGGGGACCCCAGCTCTAGAGTAGAGTTGTCCAACCTTGGCAACTTTAAGATCTGTGGACTTCATGCTGGCTGGAGAATTCTGGGAGTTGAAGTCCACAAATCTTAAGATTTCCAAGGTTGGACACCCCTGCTCTAACACAGTGTTTTTAAAACTTGGCAGGTTTAAGATGTCTGGACTTCATCTCCCAGAATTCCCCAAGCCAATAGACCCAGCCAACTATTTGCCCAGCAATACTTGTTAAGCTTCCTTCCAAATTCCTTCAATGCTGTGTGTCTTTCAGTTCAAATTAAAGAAGAATTGCATAGCGTCCTAATTTTAAACGTGCATTTTTCAATTGTCTCTCACAATCACAAGTTATAAGCAACAAATTTTCCAAGTTAACCGTTGCAAAAATCTTGGAGCCCTTCCATTCTTGTATGGAAACAAGGGTAATATATATTTCTGGTTATCTCATATATTCTCTGTCTTGGAAAGAAAACTGAGCCTTAATATCAAGACCATGTGTGCTGGGAATTTTGGTGGTTGTAGTCCCCATGCATCTAGACTGGGGAAGGATGCAGTGATTGCTTCTATAAAAGCCATGCAGCTTTTCCCTTGTAGCAGCTAAAAGCCTTGTAGCTAAATGTGGTGCCTCCAGCATTTAGTGGAAAGGATAATTGGCAGAATATTCCTTGATGGCTCCCATCAAGAAAGTATTTGATTTTTTTTTAAAAAAAGAGAGAGAGCAATTATCTCGGTGGAATGCAATTTTTTTTCAAATGGCCTCATTTATTTTAGTGCCAGTCTTTTTGCACTTTTTTTTTTTGCAGAACTCTAATATCTATTAATTAATTGCATGAAATAATGCCAATAAATCTAACAAGGCTTGTCTAAAGCTTGGCTGCACAGGAGAAGTTTAGTGTTTGTTGCAAAGCGAGGGAGAGATTGACTGAGATATTAAGAAAGCGAGTAGTACTGTAGTAGGTACTTAATGAAATGTTTTCTAACACCACTTTAAAATTGTTTTTAATTTTGGCCTGGACTTTAATTTGAATGAAATCGTTACTATTGTTAAATTACTTAAACTCTAAATTAGGGAATGCAAATGAAGTGAACCTGAAATGCAATGTGGATATTGTTTTTATTGACAATCTGTAGAGCAGTAGCATGGAACAAATTCCAATTAGATTTGATCTGTTTAATGCGGTGAGGTGCCTGACTTGTCAGCAAGCACAATATCTTCCATTAAATGTTCTACCCAGGGAGAAATTAGTCCTGGTGCGGTAGAAATCTTTTTGCTTTTATCTCAGTTTTAATTCTCCATAGATTATGGATACTGGAATGTTGACACTTCTGGGATCAGCAAATCACAGCAATAAAAATAGGTTGCAAAGGTGCAGCGGTCAAAATTATGTTGCATTATAGACCCATCACAAGACATAATGGGCATATTGGCGTGACATCACACTAAACTGGATTATAGTTCAACTATCCTTTATTAAATAAACCACTCAGGTAGCAGTGCAGTGGCCTAGAAGTGAAGACACACGCCTCCCACTTGGAAGGTTGAGAGTTCAATCATAGGTAGCGGCAGATGTTTCTCTCCTAGGGTGCAAAGAGAAAATATCTGCTGTGAACTCTGTATAGGCATCAGGAAGGACAACATCCGGCCAATAAATGCTCAGCTCCATTCAGTCCACCCCAAATAAAAGGATTAAGGGGTTGTTTAAAAAAATTAAGGAACCATTGTTGTTGTCTCATTTAATGACCACAGGATTCATATAGTAGCTACTATAAAAGATGTCATAAAATTGAGTAGGTCACATGATAACCCCTTGATGACAGCACAATTTATTATTGTAATTCCAGGTTCATTTATGGTCATAAATTGAGGACTACTTGTAGTTATGGGATGGTATGTTTTTTTGCTGCTTCATACTTCTGAGGTTAGGGTCTTAAAATGGATGTTCATTGCAGAGAAAAATACAAACGAATTGTTCTGTTCTACAGCAGTGATAGGATTGGCTCTTCATGCCAGATATAACTTATATGCTATTGTACCTAGTATCTCTTGTGCTTTGCAAGTTTTCGCTGTCATGTCACTTGGTCAATGCTAGGCTGCATTTTTCTGTTTCTGGATAAATAGCTAAGAGACCTATAGTCCATGAGAGTTGTGAAGAATCTGTAAACTTGTACTTTCAAGCAACCAAGTCATTCAAGTGAATCTTCTGTATTAGGAAACCAGGATAAAGGAGCATTGTATTGCTTGCTATAATTATTGAATAACATGTTTCCTAACATTTAACAACACCCACCATTTCAATGAATTGTAGACAATCCAAGTTTTCTTTTCAACGACATGTTCTCAAATTACATTCTTTGAAAAGGAGGTCCCTGTGGAATTTATCCCGCTAATCATTGCTGGGGGCAATGTGCATCACCATTTCAAGGCCATTGAGCCAGTGGGTTGCAAAGATATTTCTGCAGTCATGTGGTCAGCATGACATCACAGAGTGTTGTTACCTTCCCACCAAAGTGGTACCTATTTATCTACTTGCATTTGCATGCTTTCAAACTGCTAGGAGGGCAGGAACTGGAGCAAAGAACAGGAATTCACAAGCCCTTGGGTCTCGAACCGTGGGCTGCTGGCTTTCCAAACCCAGTGTCTTAACTGCAGAGCCAGTGTGATGCCCTACATTCTTTGAAGAATCTGCTTTTATTCTGCAAATTTTTGCAAACTAGGGAGATACCATTTTATTGTTCAAAGTTTTTGAATGCAAAATAATTTTCTTTGTCCCCTCAAAGTTAAAAACATTACAAAGGAGGTTGCCTATATTAAAACTGTACACTGCTGACAGTTGATTAAGTACAATTATAATTATTTCCTTTCTCTAATTTGGAAAAAAATTCAGGAACCTGCAATAAAAATCCAGGATGGGACTAGTTAGGATTTTGGTTGACTAATCAATTATTTGGAGTTGAGTATTAATGGCATATATCTTTTTTTATTGGTGTATGTTAGGAGATAAAATAATTATTAATGGTAATTCTTTATCTTTGCCATCTTGTTTGAATTAGTGATTAGGCTAAAAAATGGCAATCAGTTAAAAATGAAAGTTACAAAGGGATTAATTTTTAAAAGATAGGTACGCCTTGATTTATGACCATAATTGAGACTGCCAAGGATGGTTATAAGTCGTGATGGTTTTGAAGCAGGTTATCATGTGACTGATCCAATATTACAACTTTTTTGGTGTGGTTGTTAAGTGAACCCAGTTGTGATGACCCAGGGTGTGGCACAAAGGCAACACAGTCAGATAATCAATAAGAGTCCCTTTATTATCTCCAACTTTGCCCCCAATGTCCAAGTTAACTTCTGGCTAGAGAAAATCTCTCCCAGGAACAGCCTTTGACTGCAGAAAATTCAGTCCAAAACAGGGTAAACACAAACTGTAACTTAAAGTCCAAACAAGCCAAATTGAAGTACTTAGGTTGGCAGGGCAGGAGCAAGAATTTCAGATTTAAAAGCATGGCAAAACTCACATTCAGAGGAAGATGCCAGGAACACAGATAAACCATGGCAATACAAGATAAAATCATGTTTGCTCCCAACAGCCCACCACACAAAGCTTGCCGTTTTATAAACTCTCTTTCCAGCTGTGGCTAATGAAGGGAATCAGGGCCCTTTCCTCCCCCATAAGCCACGCAACCCACGTTGCTCTCTTCTTCGTTCCTCCCTGCGTGCCCTAGGATGAAGAGGGGATGGGCCTGGGTCTTCCTCTGAATTCTCTCTCCCTTGCTCTACCTCTTCCGTGCTCTGCCCAGCCGGCCTTTGCTCTTCCCCAGTTTTAGCCAATGGAGCCATACTCCCACTCCCTGTCAGTGTTTGGCTTCCTCCTCGGATTCAGACTCTGACAGGGACATGACACCAGCTGTCATTAAGCAAACACAATGGTCACTGAACAAACATCACAGTCATTAAGCAAACACCATGATCTTTAAGCAACCCCATTGTTCGCTATAGGACGATTTTGCCAGAAACTGGAAGAAAACGCCAGATTTTGGCAAAGATGTCATAAATTGTGGTCATGTGCGTGTAGCACATTGCCAAAGGCTGTGAATGAGAGCTGACTGCTTAGTGCAGGGGTCCCCATCCTCAGTCTGTGGACAGGCACTGGGCTGTGGTATGCCAGAAACCAGGCCACGCAAACAAGTCAACCGTGGGATGCAGGCAGCATGCAAAATCATGCCCTCTTCAGTCCGCGGAACAATCTCTCTCCACGGAACCGGTCCCTGATGCCCAAAAAGTTGTGGGCCACTGGCCTCAGTACAGGGGTGGGCTTCAAAAATTTTAGCAAAGGATTCTCTGCCTGGTTGCTAGATGAGCGTGGCCATGGTGGGCCTCCTGCACCATGGCGGCAGCGGGGGTACATTTTTGCCCTCCCTGGGCTTTGGAGGCTTTCCTTGAGCCTCCAGGAGGGCGGAAACAGCCTCCCCAGGCTCCGGAGGCTCTCTGGAAGCCAGAAACAGGCCCATTTTCGGCCTTCCCAAACTCCCAGGAGGCCCGTTTTCACTCTCCTCAAGCCTCCACACGCGCCCTGCACTTCACCTGCATCCAAAACGGGCCGTGTGGGGACTCCTGGGAGGGGAGGGGAGGGGTAGGCGGGGCCATCCAGGAGTGGGATTTGGGGGTTCTCCGAACTGCACAGAATCTTAGCTAGGGGCTTTCCCGAACCCCTGCAAACCCCCAGCAGCCCAGGCCTGAGCATGTGACTGCAGAGAACAGCTGTCATAATTTAAAAAACTGGACGTAAGTACCTTTTTCTGGTTCCATCGTAACTTTAAATGATCTCTCAGTTACTAGTCATAAATCAAAGACTCTCACTACACTTTATTTAAAAACCATCTTAAGTAAAATGGGAAAGGAAACCTAACCATATGAAGAAAAGGAAAAGGATGCATGTACCCCACATTCTCAGAGAGAGAGAGAGAGATGGAAGAGTTTAATTAAACACCTAAAAGAAATGGATTTGAGTATGAATAACAAGTGAAAAACTGAGAATATGTTGATATATTGTGACATTTTTCCATTGTTTAATTATCTTCATTTTGTTCCATTATATTGTTGCAGTATTTAGTCAGTTAATTAGCTAGCTACCCGGGCTAATTTATGGAAATAATTTTAATACAGTTAGTATGAATACAGAGACTGATAACAAGAAGAATTTTAGTAGCATTTCCAGGAGGTACCCTTATTAGTCTTCTGTAGCAAAACCAACAAAATGTCTTGAGGCTCCTTAAGACACGAACACATTTATAATTGGATAACCTTTTATATTCTCTTTATTGTCAGGGAGAACTGAGAATTTGCATGCAACATCGTGGGACTTAGCCTTTTTATTTGCACTTAAATCTAATTCATGCAGATTTCATTAGTACAGTTAAAGGATCGATATGATTAATGAGCATGGGTTTCCTGATTTCCCACCGTATCTGATTCCTCATGTAGCTGAATTATCATGTTTTGGGCATGAATAAATTTATCCTTGCCATCCAGATAGAACCCAGAAGGTTGATTTTGCAAAAAAAGGACAGCCATGGATCAGCTTGGTTTGGTTAAAAGATTAGATAGTGGGAATAATGATATTAAATAATAAGTGTTTTAGAAATGAGATTATGTAGCTGGTTGGAAAATCTGTGGTCAGAGTTATATATGAAGCTTGTTGAGATTTGTTACTTTTGTGTAGGAAGAGGAAAAAACCTCTAAGGCCGTTTAGCACATTTGAGAGTTGGACATATTTATTGCATTTATTAACCAAATCGTTTAAAGAAAACAGTACAAAGGTTGAATGAAGGATTCTCCCAAATGGATCCTCAGAATACCGACTCCTAACTTGCTAAGAAATGGCTCCATTGCTCATAGTTCCCCCTCTTTGGAGGCAGGACTGATTTCTGGGAAGCCACCAAATAATAATAGTGCTTTACAAATGATGTCTCTCGTCTAAGTAGATTAATTATAGGCTTTGTGTGCTTAATGGAAATGTCCAGAATTGGGAAACAAAGTGAGGCAGTTCTGTACTCGGTTAGAAAGCACTTTGGATTTAGAAGATAATATGAACAATAAGACAAAAGGAGTCAAATCTAGAACTTGCAGTTGGGTTATCATTTTAGAAAGATTCCCAAAATAGGCCTACTTGAAATGCAATCCTGTGTGTACCAGGATTCCTCTACCCGTCTTGCAGGCCTGGTTGTGCAGAGTCTCAGGCCCTGAGCACCCGGCTGATGTTGTGCAATGCCAGGTCCGTTATAAATAAGGCCCCCCTGATTTTTGATCTGATTCAGGATGAGGGTGTGGACCTGGCAGGGGTCACCAAAACCTGGTTGGGCCCAGAGGGGGGTCTCCCCCTGGTAACGATGTGCCCACCAGGTTTACAGGCATTTCATCGGCCGAGGGCTCAGGGTAGGGGTGGTGGAGTGGCGGTAATTATTAGGGAGGATCTATGTCCTAGGGAGGCCACTGTACCTCAGATGGCTGGCTGTGAGTCCCTCTTTGTGAAGTGGGGTCTGGGAGGGCAGATGGGCCTTTTGATAACGTATCTGGCTCCCTGCTACGTATCATCGGCCCTGCCCGGGCTCCTCGGGGTAATAGCCGAGCTGGCGGTGGAGACACCCAGACTGTTAGTTATGGGTGACTTCAACCTACCTTCGCTCGCTGAATCCTCTGGGGTGGCCCGAGAGTTCTTGGCTTCCATGACGGCTTTGGACCTGACCCAATTAGTTTCTGGACCCACTCACAGGGGAGGACATACGCTGGACCTGATTTTTGTCTCTGGACAGTGGTTGAATGATCGGTTAGGGGATATAGTTATTAAACCCTTGTCATAGTCTGATCATTCTCTTCTTAGAGTAGACTTCTGTATTGCCAATCCACATCGCAGGGAGGCGGAGCCGAGGAGATGGTTCCACCCCAGGCGCCTGATGGATTCTGAATGGTTCCAGACGGAGCTTGGGCCATTACCTGAAACTCTGGCTCATAACTCGGCCACAGACTTGGTAGCCGCCTGGGATAGGCTGGCTGCCGAGGCTCTGGACCGAGTTGTGCCTTTGCGACCTCTGACCCGGCAGAGATCTCGCTTGGAGCTGAGCGAGATGAAATGCCGGAAAAAACGTCTGGAGGGCGTCTGGAGGGCCAGTCGTGCCGAGTCTGACTGAACACAGGTTAGGTCCTATATTAGGACCTACCTAGTGGCGATAGAGGCGGCGAAGCGTTCTCACTTCTCCGCCCTTATTGCATCGGCAGAAAATTGACCCACCGCCCTGTTTAGAGTAACCCGTTCCCTGCTTGGGCTGGGAGCGCGGGAGGATCTCTTGCAGGGAAGGGCGGAAGAGTTTTCTCGATTTCTGCATGATAAAATCGCTCAGATTCAGGACGGGCTGGACTCTAGTTGGGAGATCCCGGGGGGGGTGACTGCAGCAAGTCTTAAGATGGTTATCTGGGACAAGTTTGATCCTGTGACCGCCGAGGGTATAGACAGGTTGCTGGGGCGGCTGAATGCCACCACATGTTTATTGGACCCTTGCCCCTCCTGGCTGGTTTCGACCGCCAGAGAGGTGATGCGGAGTTGGCTCCAGGGAATTGTTAACGCTTCTTTGGTGGAGGGCTCGCTGCCCACCGCCTTGAAAATGGCGGTGGTGCGACCCCTCCTCAAGAAGACCTCCCTGGACCCAATTCTTTTGAACAACTATCGTCCTGTCTCCAATCTTCCCTTTGTGGCGAAGGTTGTTGAGAGTGTGGTGTCATGTCAGCTTCCCCAGTACCTGGAGGAAGGTACGTATCTGGATCCCTTCCAATCGCGCTTCAGGCCCGGACATAGTACTGAAACGGCATTGGTCGCGTTGGTTGATGATCTCTGGAGGGCCCGTGACAGGGGTTATTCCTCTGTCCTGGTCCTATTAGATCGATCAGCGGCTTTTCATACTATCGACCATAGTATCCTATTGTGGCGGTTGGGGGGATTGGGGGTTGGAGGCACCGTGTTGCGGTGGTCCTCCTCCTTCCTCTCCGACTGCCTGCAATTTGTGTTGGCGGGGGGGGAGAGGTCCACCTCTAGGTCTCTCGATTGTGGGATGCCTCGGGTCGGTCCTCTCCCCTCTCTTGTTCAACATTTATGTGAAGCCGCTGGGGGAGATCATCCATGGTTTTGGGGTGAAGTGTCATCTGTACGCTGATGATACTCAGCTGTATATCTCCACCCCAAGCCACCCCAATGATGCCATGGAGGTCATGCCCCGCTGTCTGGAGGCCGTGCGGAACTGGATGGGCGGGAACAGGCTCCGATTCAACCCTTCCAAGACTGAGTGGCTGTGGTTTCCGGCGTCCTGATATAGCCAGATAGTTCCTTCGCTGGCTATTGGGGGTGAGATTTTGCCCCCTTCAGAGAGGGCTCGCAATCTGGGTGTCTTCCTGGATATACGGCTGTCCCTGGAAGATCACATTACGGCCGTCTCCAGGGGGGCGTTTTATCAGGTTCGCCTGATCCGCCAGATGCGGCCCTTTCTGGATCGGGATGCCTTACGCACGGTCACTCATGCCCTAGTCACCTCCTGACTGGACTATTGTAACGCCCTCTACATGGGGCTCCCGAGTGGGAGCATCCGGAGGCTTCAACTGGTACAGAATGCGGCCGCGTGGGTGGTTATGAGGGCGTCAAGGTTCGCTCATGTGACGCCCCTCCTGTGCGAGCTGCATTGGTTGCCAGTGGCCTCTCAGGTGCGCTTTAAGATTGCAGGGTTAACTTTTAAAGCGCTCCATGGCATCGTACCAGGATATTTACAAGACCGCATTCTGCCAGTTTCCTCTCACCGTCCGGTGCGCTCCCACAGAGAGGGTCTCTTGCGGGTCCTGTTGGAGTCTTATGTGCCAGCTGGTGACCCCGAAGAATAGGGCTTTCTCTGTGGGGGCATCTACCTTCTGGAATGGGTTGCCTCCGGAGTTAACGTACAGCCATGGACCTGGGGACCTTCAGGCGTGCCTTGAAAACCTGGCTCTTTGACCAGGCCGGCTTGAGCTGATTTTAGATTTGGGTATTTTAATTTTATGCTAATTTTAGGGTTTAAGGATAGGGTTTTAATTGTTTGCAGCCAGGGTATTTAATTTAGTTTTAATTTTTGTATATTTAATGTTTTAATTGCGTGGCTGTACACCGCTCCGAGTCCTTCGGGAGAGGAGCGGTATATAAATAAATTTTCATTCATTCATTCATTCATTCATTCATACCAGGCAGGTTGCTTAAACATAATGCTTAAGAATTTCACTAAGTCTATACTGTGAACCATGTTCATTGTAACTTTCAACTTAATAGTTAATCATCAGTCTGTACATATTTCAGATTTTTCAACACAGTTGTCAGTTTAAGATAGGCAGGCAGGCAGAATGTACACTGATCCAAATCTAACACCTCAACCACTATATTTGAGAAGAAAATATACATGTACATATACATACACACATAAAATTCAGGGATGAAATTCAAATTTTTTCCCTACCGACTCTGTGGATATGGCTTGGTGGGCGTGGCTTGGTAGAACTCAGTCTCTAAAAGGAAGAAGGCGGGCGGCCATGGGCAGGGCCAATCGATTCAAATCGTCCCTACTACTTCTCCGAACCGATTCAAATTGTCCCTACTACCTCTCCCAAGGTAGTGCGAGGTGGTTGAATTTCACCCCTGATAACATATACACTACATGCGTGCGTGCGCGCGCACACACACACAAACACACACACATATATATGTATATATATATGTAATATACATATACTTCTAACAATATATGTATTAATGGTATAAGTAAAAGATATACATATACTTCTACTTATCCATATACCATGTTTTCCTGAAAATATGATCTAACTTGAAAGTAAGCCCTAGCTTGATTTTTAGATGTGCACCCAATAATTCCTAAACCCAAAATAAGCCCTAGTTAAGACCCCACCCATACCGGGTACACGGGATGGGGCAAGGCGTACGGGTAAAAATTAAGCTAAGATGGGGATGGGAGAGTGGAGCTGCCCTATTTACCAGGCCTCGTACACCTTGACACCTGCCTGGCCTTGCCATCCCACTCCTTTTGCGGCAGCTTGCCACTGCTCATGCACATTGCCCCCGTCCTCTGTTTCGCTATCAGAGGCCTTTAGGAAAGGCCATTGCAGCCGATAACAGAGCTCTGGATTAATACGGAGCCTGTTTCTTGGCTGCAGAGGCCTTTCCTGAAGGCCTCTTGATAGTGAAATGGAGGCCAGTGGCAACACACACAAGCAGTAACAAGCGGCTGCAGAAGAAGTGGGCTGGTAGCAGGCTCCTGCTGGTTGGGGCTGTTGGTGCTGCCAACAGTCAGTGAAAGACACCCCCCATCCCCCAAAATAAGACCTGGTGCCTTTTTTGGTGGCAAAAAATATATAAGATCAGGTCTTATTTTCAGGGAAATACGGTACATATATAATTATTATTATTACCATCAGATAATTATTATTATCATGGAAATTATTATTTCCATGGCAAACATTTGCAAGATACTGTTAGAAAGCTCCCTAGTAAAAATCTATGGTAAAATTTGCTTCCAATAAAAGTTGTGTTGGATAAACTCTGAGCAACTCTGTATTTCAGTTTTGGTCATGAAAAAGGAGGTGTTTTTCTGGTTTCTTAGGAAAAGGGTGGAAGCATCTTGGGACATAACGTGATGAATAATTTGACGTGAGTCAATTTGGTATATGTAAGGATATATCAATAGAAGAGAGTATTTGTAGGTCAAGGTTGAACGATGGAATCCTTGGTGCTCTCTGAGTTTAGTTGTTTGTTTGCTGTTGTTTCATTGCCCAACTAGGTAACATTATCAGTGATGAGAACTGATGATTTTACCTGGTTGGATAATGAAATGTTTGCAAGAAAAC
The DNA here is from genome assembly GCA_023653725.1 of Bungarus multicinctus. Lineage (NCBI taxonomy): Eukaryota > Metazoa > Chordata > Lepidosauria > Squamata > Elapidae > Bungarus > Bungarus multicinctus. The sequence continues at coordinate 8,573,848 of CM042840.1, read as the reverse complement.
AAGCAAGTGATGAACCCTGATGATGTTACCCAGTTGGATAATGAAACGTCTGGAATAAAAACAAGCTCAGAGAATACCAAGGAGCCCATAAGAATGTCTCCTCAGGAATCCCACTCGTATTCATGATGTGGTGGTGTGGAAGACTCAAAACAAAATTAAAGTTCATTCTCAGGAAGGTTAATAACTTTAAGGTGACACTTTCCTGAACTCTGAACATGAAGGTCTTGAAACTCCATAGGTTTCCTTTTGGAGAACGAGTTGCACAAATTAACCTTTCTGTCATTTGTCGGCTACAGTTCACTCAGCACTTCTGATTTGCTACCCCATATAAGTTTGCTGTGTTTGAACAGACTTGGCTAATTACATTACGTAGTCTGTCCCAATTTTACAGATTAATTTATGGCATAATGAGCAGGCCTAGAGAAGGGAAAGCAGCTGAGGAAAAAGGGGCAGAGCTGACCTTGTCACTCAAATGGAACTGGAGACTTACTGCTCTTTTCTCAGCTGGCTCTTGAGTTATGCAGAATGTCGGTGACATGTTTAATTATTTTTGACAAATGAAGAATGCCTTCATCTTTATGCCATATTGCATTATGCCAAGGGTTCTGTGACTTTAGTATGTGATAATCTCTTAGTCTAGGTGGAAAAAAATCTACTAGAAGGTCTCCATGTTCCATATTCTCCTTCAGGGATAGTGATAGTGATACTAAGCTGGCAGGAATAGCTAACACCCAAGAAGATAGGCTCAAGATCCAGATGGATCTTGACAGACTAGAACATATCTAACAAAATGAAATTCAATGTAGAGAAAAGTAAAGTCCTACACTTAGGCAAGAAAAACCAAAAGTACACATATAGACTGGGTGAAACCAGGCTCAATAGCAGTAACTGGGAGAAGGATCCTGGAGTCTTAGTGGACTAAATATGAGCCAGCAGTGTGCAGCAGCCGCCAAAAAAGCTAATGCCATCCTAAATTGCATTAACAGAGGGATACAATCAAGATCAAGTGAGGTACTAATACCACTCTATAAAGCTTTAGTAAGGCCACACCTAGAGTACTGCATCCAGTTTTGGTCATCACACTATAAAAAAGATGTTGAGACTCTAGAAAGAGTATAGAGAAGAGCAACCAGGATGATTAGGGGACTGGAGACAAAACATATGAAGAATGGTTACAGGAACTGGGCTTGGCTAGTCTAGTGAAGAGAAGGACCAAGGGAGACAGGGTAACAGTCTTCCAATATTTGAGGGGCTGCCACAGAGAGGAGGGGGTCAAACTATTTTTCAAAGCACTCGAAGGCCAGATAAGGAATAATGGATGGAAATTGAACAAGGAGATATTTAACCTGGAAATAAGGAGAAACTTTCTGACAGTGAGAACAATCAACAATCAACCAATGGAACAGAAGTTGCCCTCAGAAGTTGTGGGAGCTTCATCACTTGAGACTTTCAAGAAGAGATTGGACTCCCATTTGTCAGAAATGGTATAGGGGGGGTTGGACTAGATGACCTACAAGATCCCTTTCAACTCTAATTGTCTGTTATCTGTTATCTGATAGGCCCCCAAAACTATACTGCCAGATATCCTTGGAGAAATATGATTTACAACAATGGTCCCTAATTTTTCCAGCTTGGCGGCCTGGCCAGGCATCGGGGGGAGAATGGTATGACCGGGAGGCACATGCGAGCGGCAGGCACTTAGTGCTCGCGCACTAAGCTCCATTCGACGTGTTAGCACTCGCTCTTGCCTGCTGCTCACGCGAATGAAGCTTCATGACCACACACGCTGGCCCATCTCTCCCGCGGCCCAGTTTCGAACTGGCCCATGGCTGGGGATTGGGGATCCCTGATTTACAACAGCCCTGGGACCCAGCTGGGTCTTCTTTAAGAAAAAGGTGTGATCTGAGTGACCAGAATGAGCATTAAATTTTTGGCTGACAGTATTTTTTTCCCCACTTCCAATGCTGGATGGTCCCGTAATTATCTAAGAAATGAACTCTTTCTTGCTGTTTCCATCATAATCACAACTGGATGAAAAACTGCTGGTGACCTTCTACCGCTGCCCCATAGAGAGCATCTTAACTTACTGCACCTCTGCATGGTTTGCCAATTGCACAGGGGCAGATAAGACAGCACTCCAGAGGGTTAACGTCATTGCCCAGAAGATCATAGGTTGCCCTCTCCCCTCTTTGGAAGAGCTTTATAGCTCCCATTGCCTTAAGAAAGTTCAAAACATTCTCAAAGATCCATCTCATCCTGGGAACATTTTTTTTGAACTATTACCACCGGGCAGGCAGTATAGGATAATAAGAAAAACAAGGACAAATAGCTTCTATCATAGCCAAGTAGCTCTTTTGAATTCTGTTGTATAGTGCAATATTAATGCAATATCAGGGGTTTTAAATTCAATGTGTGGAGGGTGAAGGATGTGTGTTTGTGTTTATTTTCATGGTCATGATGTGCACTGAAGATGGTGCTTGATTTCGTTGTACAAGGTGCAATGACAATAAAGTAAACTAAATTAAGTAGAAAAATAATTGTAGGGCTGAATGAACGTCAGTAATAAGTCCATCTTTACTTAAACTAAACAGATAAACAGGAAGACCACAGGCAGATAAAAAAGCAGTGGGAACAGGAGCAGCTTATGATTTCTTGCCAGAATCCCCACTGACTTCGTTTGAAGGAACTGGCAGGGAATGTCAGACTGCATGATCGCATGGAGTCCTTTGTGAGTTAAACCGGTTTGAGTATCATGGAAATTTCAGTTCCACAAAAAGTAATGAGTCCTGGATTTTTTAAATACATTCTTTAAGTTAGTGGATTCAAAAATTGTTGCGGTATAATGCACTATTTAGCCTAACTTAGGGCTACCAACGGACAAAGAGGTAAACACAACGAGAGTTTAATTGTACATAGATAATCCTTTTCTTCGTACCATACTGTTCCTAAAAATTTAGTGCAAGGATCTTCAGACTTGGCAAGTTTAAGACTTGTGGACTTCCAGAATTCCTGAACTAACATGACTGCAGGAGGAATTCTGGGAGTTGAAGCCCATAAATCTGTTATTTGAAGACCTCTAGTTTAGTGTATGTAATGTATTTTATAGGAGCCTCTGTGGCGCAGTGGTTAGAGTGCAGTACTGCAAGCTACTTCTGCAGCCAGCTGCCTACAATTTGGCAGTTCAAATCCTACCAGGCTCAAGGTTGACTCAGTCTTCCATCCAAGGTGGGTAAAATGAGGACCCAAATTGTTGGGGGCAATAGGCTGACATTTGTAAACTGTTCAGAGAGGACTGTAAAGCACTATAAAGCAGTATATAAGTCTAAGTGCTATTGCTATTATCTTGATGATCTCAATAAAGCAACCTTGTTTAAGCTTACAAATTAAACAGTTTAGGCTTGGCTAATATTTGGATGGGAATTGGCAATAAATTGTGGGTGATTGATGGCAATAATTTCCATATTGTTACCAGAAATACACTACCAACATATTCCTAGTCACCAGGAATCAAATACATATAGGTAGCCCTCAACTTATGATCACAATTGAGCCCAAAATTTATATTGCGAAGTGATGCAGTTAATTAAGTGTTGTCCCATTTACAACCTTTTTTGCCACAGTTGTTAAGTGAATCAGTGCAGTTGTTAAGTAGTAGGGCAGTTAAGTGAATTTGGCTTTTTCAGTGACTTTTCAGGGTCACAAAAGGTGATCCTATGACCCTGGGACACTGCAACCGCCATAAAGATGAATCAGTTGCCAAGTGTCCAAATTTTGCTCAGGTAACAATGGTCTTATGCAACGGTCATAAGAGTGAAAAATGGTCATAAATCATTTTTTAAATTTCCGTTGTAACTTTGAACAGTCTCTAAATCATCATCATCATCATTTCCTTTTAATGACCCCATAATCCCTTGCGGGGTGGAGTCTGGGGAACTGAATGGAGCTGAGTATTTACTGGCCGGATGCCCTTCCTGGGGCCAATGCAGGGTTATATTATCAGATATATTCTCATTGTGCCCAGAAAGAGAAATATTTGCCTCTAACTAGGATCGAACTCACAGCCTCCCGATTATGAGGTGAGAGCACCACCTCTAGGCCACTGTACCACTCTGAACAGTCTCTAAATGAATGATTGTAAGTAGAGGACTACCTTTGTCCAGGTGGCTTGCTATTGAGTGTATGGTTCATTAGAAAAGCTTTACAATGTCAAACCATGATACAAATTTGCAGAACACTTACTTGTGTTTGAAATACAGTTTATTACGACTGAGGAAAATGTGGAATTGAATGATCTGCTGGCTTAAACATCTTTCCTACAAAAAAAAAAAGTCTAAGATATTTGGTACAATCAGGGTATATAAATTTATGGCATGGCATGGACTAGGTGATATTTTTTCTTCCTCTTCCAAAATACTAGGACCAATACTATCCATCTAACCTGGTTAGATGGAAATGTTGAACAAATAACAAAAGAAAAAAATTCTGGAATTGATGCCTACAAGAAATGGATATTGATTAGATCAGCTGAGGAACTCTGGAAGTTGAAGTCCACAAGTCTTAAAGTTGCCAAGGTTGGAGACCCCTATCTAGATCAGGCTTCAAACTCCTGGCCCACAGGCCGAATGCGTCATGCACTGACCACGCCCATGTCCAGTTTAATGAAGAGGAGGAAAGTCCCAATATATCACATGGCCCTGCCATGATGACATGAGCTTGATACCCCTGAGCTAGAGACTCGATGTTTCCTCAAGGGTGGAATCATCCTTCAGTACCAGTTACTCTGAGAAACCAAATGATGATCTAGAATTAATCTTGGCCTGATCCAGGAAGGTTTATGCTCCTGTGAGATTGGAGGTGGTGATTCTTAAGCCAGGCTCTCGACCAACACTAATCCTCAAAGGCCAGCATGGAATTATTTTCTTGTGTGCTTCACCATTTCTTTGATCATTCCTATTGACCATTCCTTACCAGTGAACCTGAAGATATGGCAACATAATGGGCTTTTTAGCTTTTTTTTTCCTTTGAATTTTTTTCTTTTAATCTTCTTTAAATGAACATTGGTTCATTTTCTGCAAATTTGGAACCAAATGTCTATGCATCTATGCGAAATATCCCTATAACTCTAGTAGCAAGGGGTTATATGTTTGTGTGTGTGTGTGTATGGTATTTAGGTTTCTTCGGGTATTTTCCCACGTAATATTTGTGTTTTTATTATAGCGACATTTCAGCAGAATCTCATCTGCCATCTTCAGGCTTTTTAATTTTTAATTTTGTGTGCCAGGCTTGGCAGTCGTTTTTTGTTTTTATATATATAAAATATTTTGCTCCAGGTATCCAGGTGTAACTGACTGTATGAATGCTTCTACATACAGGTCGGTTTGCTGTAAATTCCTGAGGCTGCCCATCATCTGGCTTGCAAAGGGACAGTGTTCATTGGTTTTTAAAATGAAGCCACAATTAAGTTTCTTGTTCATGAAAATGCTGAATTATGCGCTTAAGAGCTAAGCATATGCTGATTTTGTAGAAGATGGCATTATGGATGCCTCAATTGATATAGTTATAAGATTGGTACTGGCAGAACTCTGTTTCCTTGAGCAGCTAAAAATGTCATGCTGATGTCTTAAGGATTTAAGGATTTTGGGGTGTGTATGTGTGTTCCTTCCTCTCCACCTTCCAGCTGAATGGCAATGGCTAAATCATGACATTGGTCAAATGGATCTATGAACTCGTTGCCCTCTGCTTTGGCAGTGGTGGGATTCAAATTTTTTTACTATTGGTTCTGTGGGTATGGCTTGGTGGGCGTGTCAGGGGAAGGATACTGCAAAGTCCCCACTTTCTCCCCACCCCACTAACCTGCTTTCCAGCTCCGTTCTCCTGTGCAGGGCAACCAAAGAAGACCCAGCCAATTAGCTGGGACTCAATGGGAGGCAGAGAAGAGACAGGAGCAGGGCCAGTCAGAGGGGGTATGCCAAGCTTCCTCCCATCTCAACTCCCACCCAGCTCTCTGGGCCCTGCTGATTAAAATATAAATATCCTGTATGTGTCTCTGCTGGAAGAAGAAAAACCTACCAGCCAAAATCAAGAGGGAACTGTCAGTTTATGAGGCTTAATGACATTATAACAGGAGTTGGGGAGCTTGTAAGTGGAGCAGGCTGTTTGATTAGATCTAGACTGAAGAACATAAGAAGCTTATAAAGCTGGAACCCTATCAGCTTCAACTTATGAGCTTGCCACAATTCCTTTTCGAAGCAGGTCATGTATCGGTCGACTTATGGAGCTGCATGGGAAGTTCAACTCTTCATGCTTCTGTCACATGTCTGTCTTAGTTCTTAATGAATGTATAGCACTGCCCAAAAGATGCTTTTCCAAAAGGCAACTGGACTTTCTTGAAACATCTTTGGGACAACCAACCATGACCTAGGATGACTGAGAATCTCCTTAGACAATGCATGGCATTCTTCCATGTTGCTCAGGGTAGTCATTTGAGTCTCTGAACTTGGTTGCAAGATGGAAGTGGAATGGTCATCCTTCTCTAAAACCTTGTGATTTTTCACTATCACTGTTCCTCAAGGAGAACATGGAATGTGGAGAGCTTCTAGTAGGTTTTTCCTCCTTGACTTGAGAGATTATCATAATGCTAGAGTTTTAAATGGGGCAGTTGAATTCCTTCACCCTACCTCCCAAAAACATTCCTTGGCATCTCCCATTTCTCCTGATTTTATATTTATTTAGCTTCATTTTTCATTTTTGGAAGTTAACCCTTTCTTGCCGTTTCTGAGCATTATCCCTTTGCTTGTGTGAAATTGGAATTGTGTTGTGTTCGAGAAGAGAAAATAGTTAAATTTGGCATTTGAAACAGGTTCTTTGCCTCATTGCGTATTCTTGTACTATCTCTGAATTTTGCTTTCTGTCTCAGACCTGTTTTGCCTTAATCTCTGGTTGTTAGAAGGAATGCCTCCCCTTTTAGCTTAATGCATTCATTTTCTGGCAGTTGATATTTTTTATCAGCTCATGCCCGCTGGGTCAGCCATTTTGTGAGATCATCCATGGCGTTCTCAAATTCTAGATCTACTCTCTGACAGTTGAGGATCTCATCTATGTTCACAAGCTATACTATATTTATTTGGGGGGGTGGGGAACACATAGTTTCAACACAGCATTTGCTGATGTCTCCATTTGCAAAATAATAAAGGAGACAAATACCAAATTTCTTTGTTAAATGGCAAGTGATAACAACAAAAGGCATGTGTTTAGCAACATATCCCCTAGATGTTTTGGGTTGTAACTGCCAGAATAACCAACTATCTTGGATAAAGTGTTTAGCATATCTGAAGGAAAACTCTTTGGAGAAAGCTGGGTTAGAGTTTTTTCTTCCCCCACCCCAATATTTTTCAGAATGTCTAATTAATTTGGGAGTAAAAATATATTAAGTCAGCATTCTTTCCTTGACTGTTTACCTCTTCTCTTGCATTTTCCATTTCTTAGAATAAAAATAATTGCTCCATTTCTCCATTATTGGAGGGATTGCTTTGTGGGTGTATATGTATGTGAATTTATATATGCACCACATTTTGAGTAAACACAGAGAGTGTCAACTCATTGGTTGGGCTGATAGTTTATAAAATGAAAGATCCCTCAATGTCCTTGAAAAAATCATTTGGTGGGTATGGGTTTTGCTTTGCTTTGCTATGCCGAAAGGTGGAAAGTTTAATGGGACGATTAGCAAATATGTCATTCATTTCTGTACACAGAAGATCTGATCAGACTTGCTGGGAAACAGTGAACCTGGATAAAAGCTGTGAAAAAAATGGAGTAAATTGGGTGGGTGGAGGAAGAATTCACATCAGCTGCTCTAGTTTTACTATCTATGGTGATTGGAATTGAGTCCAAGAGTTTATTTGCAAATTTACTATGATTGACAGGTTGCCAGCAGAAGAAATGGTTAGGGTTTCCTCTAAAGATAGATTTAAAAAAATAAATAACTAGGGATAAATAAATCTTTGCTTATTTTTTAAAAGATTGTGTCGGAATTGTGATAGGAAGCAACTTGTATTATAAGCAGGGATGGGCAAACCGGTAGCTAACTTTACCAGTTTGGGCGAACTGGTAGCTAACTTTATGGCCGGTTCAGTAAATTAGTAAATCCCACCCCTGGCTGGGCCCCCACTGTCCCTCCCAGGAGTTCTCAACGGAGCCCATTTTGGATGCCAGGTAAGTACAGGGCCCGTGTGAAGGCTCAGGAAGGGCGAAAAACAGACTTCCCAGAAGTTCCAGCCTCAAGAGGACCTCTGGGGCCTGGGGAGGCTGTTTTTGCTCTCCCGGAGGCTCAAGGAAAGCCTCTGGGGCCCAGGGAGCGTGAAAACGGACACCACCCCACCGTGGTGCAGGAGGGCGACTAGGCCATGCCACCATGGCCACGCCCACCCAGCAAGCGGGCAGAGAACTGGTTGCTAAAATTTTTGAAGCTCACCTCTGATTATAAGAATGGAAATGGTATCTTTCCCTGACTTTGATATCTTACAACTTTTAAATTTATTTATTTATTTATTTGTGTATTTATTTATTTATTCATTCATTCATTCATTCATTCATTCAAATTTGTATACCGCCCCCTCTCCCTAAGGACTCGGGGCGGTGCACAGCCAGATAAAAACATATAAATACAAATACAATAATTTAAAATAAATTAAAAGAATTAAATAGATTGGCTTTAAGAGTTAAAAATGGGGAATTAAAAAAGTTAAAAACCATTTGAAAACCAAATTTAAAGCCATTTCACATAACTCTAGGCCAGACCAGCTAGATGGAATTGGTGGGTTTTTAGTGCACGTCGGAAGATCAACAGGTCAGGGACGGTCCTCATCTCCAGGGGCAATTCGTTCCAGAGGGAGGGGGCCCCCAAAGAGAAGGCCGAACCCTCGGGGTCGCCATCCATCCATCCGGCGGCACCCCGAGGAGGCCCGCTCTATGAGAGCGCACTGGTTGGCGAGAGATTGACGGTGGCAGCAGGCAGTCCTTCCTTTATTACTTGCAAGTCAACATGATGAACGTATCTAACATTCCATCCTCCTCTTCTTTTCCCCACTTGACCTTGTGAAATAGGCTGGGCTGAGAGACAGTGGCTGGCCCAAAGTCACCCAGCTGATTTTCATGCCTAAGGTGGGACTAGAACTCACTGTCTTCTTGTGTAGCTGTAGTCTCAACAAAGGTGGGAGCATCAAATTATGAATCTAATGAGCCTTCAAGACCTACAAACCACCAAACCTAGTTTAGGTATGATAGCTACTCCCCTGCCCATGACAGACATCCTAAAGAGAGATTTACAGAGATCTGCTTGAGTACCATGCCTTGTTTGCATCAAGGTCATGAGTTTCTACAAGTGGCTCTCAAGTTACAACCATTTATTTAGTGACTGATTTAAGTCACGCCAGTACTGAAAAACGTGACTTACATCCATAACTCACAGGACCATTGCAGAATCCTCATGATCATATGATCAAAATTCAGGCCCTTGGTAACTGGCATGTAGTTATGATGGTTTCAACATCCCAGAGTTATATGATCACCATGATTTCAACTTTCCCAGCTGGCTTCTGACAAGTAAAAACCAATAAAATTCTCTTAAGTCAAACTCAACTGTTGGAGATGACATAGGCACCTACAACCTGTTTGACTTCTCCATCTGGTTGATTGCCTTAGCAATTCCTAGGGCTTGGCCACCTAAGGACGAAGAGTGTTCAACCCTGGTTTTCCTTTTCATAGTCATCTAAGTCTCGTCACTGCTTGCAAATGAGAAGATTCATTTGGCATCCAATATTAACCAGGTGCTGCTGCCAAATTATTCAAGGTTATGTACACACAAAGATCTAAAGATCGAGAACATCTGGTTGGAAAAGAAAGTTCTAGTTGAAGGAACGTAGACTGAAAAACAAGGGACCAAGTTTGGATACAGGAGTGGGAATCTTGTCTCTGCGTACAGCAATCTGCCCACAATACTCCAGAAACTCTTAATTTAAAGTCAGCTTACTATTTGTGGGTGTGGGTGGAATTTAATACTTTGCTCTAATGTCATATCATGTTTCTTTTTCTTTTCTTAGAAAAAGGACAAAACTTTCAGGTTTTTTGAGCAAGATTGCTGAAGTAGTCTTGCCACGTTGCGTATCACGTTGCTGTACTCTACTCAAAAACATGAATCTTCCATTAAAAAAAGAGCATCTAATTTTAACTTGGGAGCAGAGGAAATGTCTTTTCAATCAGGGCATGTAGTAAATTGAATGCTTCTTGTAAGCAGGTGTTATTGTGTTATATTTTCATCAGAGCTGCTGGGAATAAGTTGGAGGGAAATGACAAAGTGAATTGGACAAGAAAGTGGTGGAGCTTAATGAATAATTCAAGGCCGCCAGGCAACAAACACTGATATTTTCTTAAAGGCGAACCACTGTCCTTGGGTTAGAAACAGATGATGATATTATTTTTGAACACTGAATCAGATTCTCAATGCTTGTAATTCCTGTGCATAGCTGATGTGGGTAGGAGCCACACCTTAGAGCTTAGCCATCCTGGGTAAAAGGCACCATAACTTAAGCTGTTAGGTTAATATCACCAGCTACAACAGTTAAAGAGATATAATAGAGAAGCAGTTTGGTATAATGGTATAGCACCAATCTAGAAAGCAGAAGACTATGAGTTCAAGTCCTGATTTAGTCATGGAAGCCAGCTGGGTGACTTTGGGCTAGTGTCATTCTCTCACACAAGGTTGTTGTAGGGAAAATAGGAGGAGGAAAGAGTATTGTCTGTGTCTGCCATTTTGAGTTATTTGTAAAAATAATAAAGGCAGGATATAAATAAATAAATAAATAAATCCTGGTCTATCTGTCAGTCTATCAACATTTCTGATCTTCTTATTTATATTTGCTAATCTATATATGTGTCTGTCCGTCCATCCATCTATATATCTACATCTGTCTGTCCATCCATCCATCCATTCATCCATATATCTATCTATCTATCTATCTATCTATCTGTCTGTCTATCTATCTATCTATCTATCTATCTATCTATCTATCTATCTATCTATCTATCTATCTATCTATCTATCTATCTATCTATCTATCTATCTATCTGTTCATCCATCCATCCATCTTCTAAAATAGCACTAGGGAAACGTTTAATACTGAGGGTTGCATTTAATTGGGGCGGTCCAAAGCCTGGAAGAGAGAGATCTATCACTGCAAGGGGCAAAGCGAGTCCATACAAGCTGATGGGGTTCAGATTTTCCATCCTCTCACTTCTTAGTTTAGCAATATGTGTACCAATAATCGTCAATTTAGGACTATAATGGAGCCCCTCCACCACATAATTGCAGAATTCAGCTTTTCATGCTCAGCATGAACCACAGTGATGGCCAAATAATAATCAGCAGAAGAGAAGAGAAGGAACTAGAGAACATAACAAAATGCAAAGACCCGTGAATGGAAATAGAATGACTGTGGCAAAAGAAAGCAAAGACAGTACCAATAATAACAGGCACCTTGGGTGGAATCCCAGAACAGCCGGCGCACCACTTGAACACCCCCGGCATTGATAAATTCAGCATCAGTCAATTGCAAAAGGCAGCTTTACTTGAAACAATTTACGTCACAGCAGAGGTGGTCTTCAGAAGGTTCTGACCAGTTCTGGAGAACCGGTAGCGGAAATTTTGAGTAGTTCGGAGAACCGATAACGGAAATTTTGACTGGTTTGGAATATCACCTCTGACTGGCCCTGCCCCTGTTTATTCTCAGCCTCCCGAGTCCCAGCTCATCGGCTGGGTCTCCTTTTGTTGCCCTGCACAGGAGAACAGAGCTGGAAAGCAGGTTAGTGGCATGGGGAGGGGATGGGATTTTAAGTATCCTTCCCCTGCCACTCCCACCACCCATGCCCGCCACGCCATACTACGCCCACCAAACCATGTCCACAGAACTGATAGTAAAAAATGTTAAATCCCACCACTGCGTCACGGGTGTCAAACTCGCCATGTCATGTTGCCGTCACATCGTGATGTTTTTCCCCATCCACATCTGGCTTGCGAGCTGCCAGTTTGACACCCCTGGTTTACATCCTGCGACGACAACCTTTAAAACCATCAAACATTCACAACTGCCTTTCCTGAAAGACACGATAGGTGGATAAGAACTCCAAACCCATCTGAACACCTGTCTGAATGTGCATAAAAATAATAATGGTCCAAAGCTTAACAGATTGGGCCATTCATTTTATGGAAGGTTTTGTTGATTTACTGATTTTTAATAGTTTTAGTGGTTTTGTACTTTTAGAATTGTAGGCCACCCAACTCACTTGGTTGAGTTGCGCAGCTATAAGAAATTGAACAAATGAATAAATAAAATAAATACCAGCCAAACAGAGACAGACCTCAACTTATGACCATTGTGGAGCCTTCCCATTACGGCCTATCTTGTCATTTTACACCCTCTTGGGACAAAAGTTGTGAAGTGATTGCCATGATTGCGCTCACTTAACAACAGTGAACCCCAATGGTGGGATTCAAATCTTTTTACTACCGGTTCTGTGGGTGTGGCAGGGGAAGGATACTGCAAAATCCCCTTTCCCTCCCCACCCACTGACCTGCTTTCCAGCTCCGTTCTCCTGTGCAGGGCAACCAAAGGAGACCCAGCCGATCAGCTGGGACTCAATGGGAAGCAGAGAAGAGACAGGGCCAGGGCCAGTCAGAGGCGGTATTTGCCAGTTCTCCAAACTACTCAAAATGTCCGCTACCGGTTTTCCAGAACTAGTCAGAACCTGCTGAATACCCGTCTCTGGTGAATCCGTTATTTATTATGAAGCATTTTTTGCTGTAAATGAGAAGTAAATACCGTTTTTTGATTTTAAAAAATTACGTGGGATGCTGCAAACAGTAGTAAACGCAGGCTGGTTGCTAAGTGCTCCCTATGCTGTTACATAACTGTGGGGGTGGGCCTAGCCATCAAAACTTTAGAATCAGGTTGTAAATATCTTGGGCAGGGGGAGTCTGTGGTAACTTTGAATGGTTGCTAAGTAATAGGTCGTAAGTCGAACACTAATTGTGTTATTTACAATTTATTTGAATTTATTTGTATCCCACCTTTATCATTTTTGCAAATAACTCAAATATATCCTCTCTCCTCCTATTTTTCCCACAACAATCCTGTGAGGTGAGTTGGGCTGAGAGAGAGGAATTGGTCCAAAGTTACTCATCTGATTTTCATGGCTAAGAGGGACTTGAACTCATAATGTTCTGGTGATTGGTCCAAAATCACCCAATTGGATTTCATCCTGGGGCGGGATTAGAACTTACTGTCTTCCAGTGATTGGCCCAAAGTCACTCAGCTGGCTTTCATGGCTAAGGCGGGATTAGAACTCAGATCTCTTGGTTTCTAGCCTGGTATTTTAACCACTTGAACAAACTGGCTCTCTGTATACTGCCTATTCTTCTAAACCCAGACAGGGATTCGTCTTTTCAGGAAATCTGTTTCTTAAAATTTATTATGTAGACCAGAGGTGGGGAATTATATCCCCTTTAGCAAGGCTGGCTCAGGAATTCTGGGAGTTGAAGTCCACAAGTCATAAATGGGCCATAATTCCCCACTCCTGATGTAGGCAAACATTACAGTTGCTATGTGTTCCTGATTTCCAGATCAGTGGAGAACAGCATTGTCAGTTTTCTACAGATGACATTATAATCCTCTTCTAGAATTTCTTGTCAAATCATGGGGATAACGATCTTGGCTTAATTTGCATTCACAAGTTGGACTGAGGTCACTAGGCTTCATCCTTAACATAGCAATGGCATTGGAACCTCCGAAAATTTGCAATAAAACAAGAGTAGAAAAGGGCTGCTGAATAACATTTCTTCAAACAGAGGAATTTTGCTAGATATTGTTACTTATTGATTTCTCTTCCTACTGCTCATTAAAGTATGGCTTCACTGATTTCAAACAAGTTTTGCATTTCATTTCGAAGATGCCTATGCATATGTGGTAGCATGAAGCCCCTCCCACTTTTGCACCCTTGCCCAGCCCATTGCTGGGAATGATCCTAAATGATATGGGCGAAACCCAGAACAGATATCGCCATAGCCTCTGCTCTTTACACGTTCATAGCCTTTGCTCCATTACCTATTAAATGCCCGATTTATTCGAGGGTTTTATTTTATTCATTGTATAATTAACCTTGTTGGCCTACCAAGCATTCTGGGCTCCTTGAAGCATTATGATAGAGAAAGAGAGAGTCTGTGTATGTAGGATTTTTTTGGGGGGAGGAGTCAACATTTCATGCTATTTCTGGGAATGTGGAGAATATTGATAACGCGTAGGAATCTAAAAATAGAGACTTGCATCTGAGCAACCTATTCTACACAGCCTATTCACGCTTCCCACAGAACGTTTGACAGCTGCCAAAGGAAAGTATCTTCAAGGGTGAACACGGGTTGCATGTCTATTAGCAAGAAGCAGGCGCATGGAAGGGAACTATGGCTACTTGCAATTATCTGGGGCTATCATCTCCTCCCCTCATACCCATTTATAGATCCCTTCTGTACATCTGGAGAAGATCTGGGGAGGATTTTATTTTAACAGAATAACACAGATAGAAAGAACCTTGGACGTCTTCCTCACCCTTCCAACTCCCTGCTCAAACAGGAAACCCGATAGCATTTCAGGCAGTGTTCAAACGCTTCTATAAAAACTTCCAGTGTTGGAGCATCCGCAATTTCTGGAGAAAAGTCCTTCCTCATTAATCATGCTCACTGTCAGAAAATTTCTCCTTAGTTCTAGTTTGCTTCTCTCCCTGATTAGTTTCCATCCGTTAATTCTTGTCCTGCCCTCAGGTGCTTTGGGGAATAGCTTGGCTCCCTCTTCTTTGGGGCAGCCCCTCAGGTATTGAAACACTGCTATCATGTCTCCCCTAGTCTTCTTTTCATCAGACTAGACATACCTAATTCCTGCAAACAGTCCCCTGATCATCGGTTGCCTCTTCTCTGCACTCTTTCTAGAATCTCAGCCTCTTTTTTAATTGGTGGCAATCTAATATTTCTCTTATTTTTGCACCACAGGATGCAAAGGAGGCATAAGATATATTCATTGTACAAGGGGGTCACCCCAGGTGCATTTTTTGGCCTCTCCCAATCTGGATACTAGACTTTTGAGCTTTCTAGAAATTCCAGGTGTTGAAACTAGAAGGTCTGGCTGGCAAATGGCTAGTTTAAAGAGTCATTAGCCTTCCCTCCCTTTTTTATTGTCTTGCAGATGTGGAATACCTCTGGATATTTCATTTCTGCAATACATGTCAAAAACGCAATATTGTTTTGAGGGTTTGGCAGCTGCTGAAAGCTTTTCATCTCTTTCAAAAACCTCTGGAAACCCACTGCTGCATTCCTTATGGTCATTAATCAGAATTTCAATATTTGGCAACCGGTGTGTATTTACAGTGGTTGCAACATCTTCGGATTATGTGAATAATCTATGTGTTGGGGTGGCAGACGGGGGGGGGTGGGATGCCGGGGGCCAATTTTATCAGCACGGTGACTGGGAGAGGTAGATATGCTGGGGGTAGAGGGCCGTATCCGGTAAGGGGATCGCGCTCCCGATGTTTGCAAGCGGTAGCGCGCTCCGACCCTCCTCACCCATCCTGCAGCCCTGGTTGTCCGGAGCCTCAGGCCCTGATTACCCGGCTGTTGCTGTGCAATGCCAGGTCCGTGGTTAATAAGGCTCCCCTGATTTACGATCTGGTTCAGGAGGAGGCCGCGGACCTGGTAGGTGTTACCGAAACCTGGTTGGGCCCAGAGGGCGCTGTCCCTCTGGTTGAGATGTGCCCACCAGGTTTCCTTGCATTTCACCAGCCTAGGGCTCAGGGAAGGGGTGGTGGGGTGGTGGTGCTTATAAAGGAAGTCCTTTGTCCTAGGGAGACCACTGTCCCTCAGACGGCTGGCTGTGAATCTCTTTTTGTGAAGTGGGGGCAAGGGGTTCAGATGGGTCTTTTGATGGCGTACCTGGCTCCCTGCCACGTCTCATCGG
This sequence comes from Bungarus multicinctus, assembly GCA_023653725.1. Classification (NCBI taxonomy): domain Eukaryota; kingdom Metazoa; phylum Chordata; class Lepidosauria; order Squamata; family Elapidae; genus Bungarus; species Bungarus multicinctus. Next base: position 8,557,799 of record CM042840.1, on the reverse strand, counting down.
CCCTGCCCGGACTCCTTGAGGTAATAGCCGGGCTGGCGGTTGAGACCCCTAGGCTTTTGGTCATGGGGGATTTCAACCTGCCATCGCCCGGTGAAACCTCGGGGTTGGTCCAGGAGTTCTTGGCTTCCATGACGGCTATGGACCTGACCCAGTTAGTTTCTGCTCCCACTCACATAGGAGGACACATGCTGGACCTGATTTTTGTCTCTGGGCAGTGGTTGAATGACTGTAATTTCGGGGATTTAGTAATCACACCCTTGTCATGGACAGATCATTCCCTCCTCAGACTGGACTTCTGTTCCGCCACCCCCCACCGCAGGGAGGTGGAGCCATATAGATTGTTCCGCCCCAGGCGCCTGATGGACCCGGAGCGGTTCCAGAGGGAGCTTGGGCCATTTCCTGAGTCTCTGGCTCACAGCTCGCCTGGAGACCTGCTGGCCAGCTGGGATGGGTTGGCCGCCGGGGCTCTAGATCGAGTTGTGCCTCTGCGATCTCTGACCCGGCACAGATCCCATTTGGCTCCGTGGTATACGGAGGAGCTATGGGAGATGAAGTGCCGGAAAAGACGTCTAGAGAGCATTTGGAGGGCGAGCCATTCTGAGTCTGACCGAACACAGGTGAGATCTCATATTAAGACTTACCTTGTGGCGATAGGGGCGGCGAAATCTTCGTATTTCTCCGCCCTTATTGCGTCGGCAGGAAATCGGCCTGCCGCCCTGTTTAGAGTGACCCGCTCTCTACTTGAAACGAGAGCGCGGGATGACCTCTTGCAGGGTAGGGCAGAGGAGTTTTCTCGATTTCTGCACGACAAAAATCGCTCAGATTCGGGAGGGGCTCGACTCCAATTGGATGGTCCCGGGGGAGGTGTCCGGGGCAGGTCTTGTGAATGTTATCTGGGGGGAGTTCGATCCTGTGACCGCTGAGGGCGTGGACAGGTTGCTGGGGGGTCTGAATGCCACCACCTGTTTATTGGACCCGTGCCCTTCCTGGCTGGTTTTGGCCGCCAGGGAGACGACACGAGGCTGGCTCCAGGGGATTATCAACGCTTCTTTGAGAGAGGGGTTGCTTCCAACCGCCTTGAAGATGGCGGTGGTGCGGCCCCTCAAGAAGCCTTCCCTGGATCCAGCTGTTTTAAAGAACTATCGTCCAGTCTCCAACCTTCCCTTTGTGGCGAAGGTTGTTGAGAGCGTGGTGGCACGTCAGCTCCCTCAGTACCTGGAGGAAATGACTTACCTCGATCCATTCCAATCGGGTTTCAGGCCTGGACATAGCACTGAGACGGCATTGGTCGCGTTGGTTGATGATCTCTGGAGAGCTCGTGACAGAGGTTTCTCCTCTGTCCTGGTCCTATTAGATCTCTCGGCGGCTTTCGATACTATCGACCATAGTATCCTATTGCGACGGTTGGAGGGGTTGGGGATTGGGGGAACCGTCCTTCGATGGTTCTCCTCCTTCCTCTCCGACCGCTCGCAATTTGTGTTGGCGGGAGGGGAGAGGTCCACCTCTGGGCCCCTGGTTTGTGGGGTGCCTCAGGGGTCAGTCCTCTCCCCTCTCTTGTTCAACATCTATATGAAGCCACTGGGTGAGATCATCCGGGGTCTTGGGGTGAGGTGTCATCTGTATGCAGATGACACCCAATTGTACATCTCCACCCCGGACCACCCCAACGATGCTGTGGGGGCTATGTCCCGGTGCCTGGAGGCCATGCGGGATTGGATGGGCGAGAACAGGCTCCGGCTCAACCCATCCAAGACCGAGTGGCTGTGGTTCTCACCTTCGCTGGCTATTGGGGGGGGAAATTTTGCCCCCCACAGAGAGGGCTCGCAATCTGGGAGTCCTCCTGGATGTACGGCTGTCGCTTGAACATCATATTGCGGCTGTCTCCAGGGGGGCGTTTCATCAGATCCGTCGGATCTACCGGGTGCGGCCCTTTCTGGATCGGGACGCCCTGCGCACGGTCACTCAGGCCCTTGTCACCTCTCGCCTAGACTATTGTAATGCCCTCTACATGGGGCTCCCTGCGGGGAGCACTCGGAGACTCCAACTGGTGCAAAATGCAGCCGCGCGGGTGATCATGGGGGCGTCACGTAGCACCCATGTGACGCCTCTCCTGCGCGAGCTGCATTGGTTGCCGATGGCTCTCCGGGTTCACTTTAAGGTTCTAGTTTTGACCTTTAGGGCGATCCATGGTATTGGGCCAGGTTATCTGCAGGACCGCATTCTACCGGTGATCTCCAGCAGGCCGGTGCGTTCGCACAGGGAGGGCCTTCTCCGGGTGCCGTCGGCCGCTATGTGCCGTCTGGCGGCCCCGAGGGGTAGGGCCTTCTCTGTGGGGGCGCCTGCCCTCTGGAACACTCTGCCACCTGAACTTCGTACCAGCACGGACCTGAGGGCCTTCAGGCGCACGTTGAAGACCTGGCTTTTTGAGCAGGCTGGCCTGGGCTGAGATAGTTTTAATTTGTCTCTGAACTTTGGATTTTAATTGGGGTTTTAAAGTTTGGGGGGTGGGTTTTTATTAATTGCAATCAGCCAGTATTTAATTCTTTTTTAATTTTTGTATTGTATTTTGGGGTTCGGATTTGGCTGTACACCGCCCTGAGTCCCTAGGGAGAAGGGCGGTATAGAAATTCTAAAATAAATAAATAAATAAAATAAAATAAATGCCACTTGCAAGTTTCCCAGATGGATTCCAACAAGCACAGTCAATGGAGGAAACAGGATTCACTTACCAACTTCATTCACTTAACAATCATGGCAAAAAAGAAGGTGAAATTGGGGGTGCAACTCAATACCTTGCTTAGCAATGGCAATTCTGCTGCCAATTGTGATCACATGTCAAGAAAAGAATGGTAAGAGCTGTAGATCTGAGTGGCGTAGACTAAAGAAGGCCTTTGGTCCTTAGCTAAGGGTGGGGAGAGTTTCTGTGCCACCCCTAATCTTTTTCCTCACTTGGAATTGGTCCCACCATCTGGAAGGCATCCAGATGAGTGGCCCTGCCTTAAAGCTGGGTCTACGCAAAGGAGTATTAAAATCTCTTTTGCTTCCCCAGATTTTAAGCAAGGACCCATCTCTCCCATGGCAGCTTAGAAGTCATGATACACATGTTATCCTTTGGAAACCAGCAGCTGAGTAAGAAGACCCTTTCTAAGAATAAACACTCATCTCTTCTATCTGCCTGGCTATAAAGATTGGGAGAATGATGGATCCTTCAGCAGGAACCAGGTGGTACTCATCTATTCGATGGATTCTCAGAATTGGATGCTGCAGTTGCCTAGCAACCAGAAGATACTTACCGCTTTGAAATTTAGCGTATAGAATCCAACAGCCTATAGGAAAACCCCACAATGTAAATTTTTAAGATTTATCATCTTAACTAAGAGCAGGAAAGAAGCCATAATCCCAATTATGCACCGCTTTCCCTAACCAGATACCCTCTCTAAATGTATATACTGGTAGTCCTCAACTTACAACAGTTCGTTTAGTGACCGTTCAAACTTACAAGGGTGCTGAAAAAACTGACTTATGGCTATTTTTCACGGTTACGACTTTTGCAGCATCCCCATGGTCATGTGATCAAAACTCAGAGGCTTGGCAAATGGTTCATACTTATGACAGTTGCAGTGTCCTGAGGTCACATGATCCCCTTTTGCGACCATCTGATCAGCAAAGTCCATGGGGAAGCAAGATTCACTTTACAACCGTGTTATTAACTTGTCAAGTGCAGTGATTCACTTAACAAGTGAGGCAAGAAAGGTTATAAAATGGGGCAAAACACTTTAACGGATGTCTCGCTTAACAACAGAAATTTTGGGCTCAATTGTGGTCGTAAGTCGAGGGATTCCTGTACAACCACAAATCCCCAGCACATCCTTACAGGTGGATCTCAGCTGCTCAAAAAATGCTAACTCAGCAGCCTTGCGGCCAGAGAAGGCAGAGAAAGCAGTTGTTTTCTAGGAAGAATTGAGATGCTTTAAGCCAGGGGTGTCAAACTCGATTTCATTGAGGGCCGCGTCAGGGTTGTGTTTGACCTTGGGAGGGCCAGTGGGCGTGGCATGGCCACAGTGGGCAGGCCAGCTTGGCATCGCTCATGTCAGGAGCACCTGTGGTAGCCCAATTGCTCTGTCTGCGAAAATGGGACCCCAATCTCCGTTTTCGGCTGGGATGGCCTCCTGCAACCTTCTACTGGTGAAAACAGAGCTAGGGCAGGGCGCGTGCTCTGTTTTTGCTGGCAGAGGATTGCAGGAAGGTGCCCCGGCCGAAAATAGAGATTGGGAGCTTGTTTCTTTGCTGTTTCCAGGGCCCCCACGTGGACCAGATCTAAGTGCCCTGTGGGCTGGATCTGACCCACGAGCCTTGAGTTTGACACCCCTGCTTTAAGCTGTAGGAGAGATGGACAGTTAAAAAAAAATCTGGAAGGAAATGTTGTGATATCACTCAACTTCCTTTTGTCAAGTGTGGAAGAATAGCTCAAGTCTTTGAGCCAGGAATGCAACCACCCCCCACAAAAAATCCCCACACTAAATAGATTCTCCTTCCCCACATCTGATTATATTTTCTCTTCTTCTGGGTCCTCTGGAGTAGACAAGCTATGTAATTCAGGATTGAATTGTGGGGGGTCCTTAGTGCTCTCTGAACTTGGCAATTTTCTTGCAGACGTTTTATGACCCTGCCAGGTAATATCATCAGTGCACCTAATTAGGCAATGAAACATCGAAAAGCAAACAGCCAAGCTTAGAGAGCAGTAAGGACTCCACTCTCCTCTGTATTAGATTCTAGATTATTTCTGTGGCTTTGCCTGGACTTCAGTTCTTCCAGATATTGATGGAAGCTCCCTCTTAAGTCAGAATGGCATAACTTGTAGCAGCCAATTCGTGCAGCCACTCACCATTGCCAATTCATTGCGGGACAACTCACTTCTGAACAATTCAACAATTTAAGTGTTTAAAATAATCATTTTCTTTGAAAAACTTTGTCATTTTGCCCCTCATTTTGCATTCTTTCTTTAATGATTCTGTTCCACTATTTCTTTGATATTAGTATAACTCTTGTCCTGCAGCGAGTTGTCTTGTAGTTACTTGGTTGCAGCGAGTTGGCCACGCTGAGTTGTCCTACACACACACACACACACACACACACACACACACACACACTTTAAGTGTTGAGTGCTTGTATTGTTGTATTTTCCTCCCTTCCCCAGCCGCCATTTTGGCTCCTGTTTCTTGACCAAATGTTGCTTCCTGAAGCTCTCCTGGAAATCCCAGGTATATGTGACTCCCAAGAAAGTGTGATATCACTGCTATTCTCTTGTCTGATTGAGATTAATTGCTCCAGGCACAACTCTTACATTCTACATCATAACATCCCATTTCTTTTTTTAGAATAGAATGGAATGGAATAACAGAATTGGAAGGGACCTTGGAGGTATTTTAGTCCAGCGGTCGCCAACTGGTGGGCGGTGAGAAAATTTTGATGGGCCGCAGAGAAATCTCACCCCCAGAGCACCGCCCCAAAGCAATTAATCCAGGCTGCGCAGAAATACAAGGCTGCACAGCCCATATGGCCCGCAGGAACCCTCCCCGCTCACTCACTCCTTACCCGGCAAACTTGTCTGCTAAATTGCTATATTTCCATTTTCCAACCATCAACTGTTCTGCTGTGCCAGGAGATTTAGATTAGCTAGAAAGCAGGAAATGGTTGGATTTCTTGCTTTCTAACTAATCATTAGATCTTCAGCTTTGGTTTTAAGCACAGTTGAACCTCCCTTAGGACTGAAGGTTCTATTATTCAGTGCAGACTCACGGCAAGCAAATTTGAGAGACTGAGCTAGCCGATGGCTGATAGATAGATCACTGAATGATTCTGTGAGCAACTCAATCTGCCTGCCTGCTTTGCCTGATTTTGGGTAAAAGTTGCTCTTTTTTATAAAAAATTCAACTCTTTTTTATAAAAAATTCAACATACATGGTATGTTGTGAGTTAATTTTGTGAGTTTGCTTGCAAGCAAATTTTATGTGACAGACTGAACTAGCCAATGGCAGATAGATAGATCTCTGAATGAATCTGTGATTCTGTGAGCAACTCAATTTGCCTGCCTGCTTTGCCTGATTTTGGGTAAAAGTTGCTCTTTTTTTAAATAAAAAATTCAATATTTATATAAATATTTATAATATTTACATACAAGCCATGCCCAGCCAGTCACATGATCACCAAGCCTCATCCACAAATTAGCCCACAGAACTGGTTAGTGGTCCCTGGGATTTAAAATTATGAGTTTGGTAGTCCCTGAGGTCCAAAAGGTTGGCGACCCCTGTTCTACTATTCAACCCCCCTGCTTAGGCAAGAAACTCTATACCATTTCAGACAAACAGTTATCCAATCTCAGGTCTGGCAGAGTAGCACAAAGATGCTTTTCAGGACCAAACCATAAGAGATGTTTTTAGTTGTGGCTTTGCATGTTTGTTTACTTTAGCCTCCTGAGCGTAGTGGTTTTCAGAGGATTTCCTGTGGCTTTTGTAACACCTTTCTACAAATATTGGCAAGCCTCTGCCACCATGTACGAGTAGTATTGAAACTTGTTTTCTCCGAGGGATTACTGGGCTGTGTGCTTGAGTTATTTATTGACAGTGATGTGGAACCTAATGGCTTTTTAAACCCAATTTGTGCATCGGTTGAAATTTCCCCTGAAAAGGAAGTTCTGATTAAATTTATTGGTGAGTGACATTCAAAACTCCCAGCATTGATCTTGACTGTATTTGGGACTTCCTGCACCAAAGAATCCAGAAGTTTCCATAGGGGTGGGGGACATTTGTGTAAAGAAAGATAAGACTTGACAGCATGATTGAAACCATCCTCCTCCCCTGTGGGCAACTTCGGAAAATTCAAGCAGGCCATATGCTGTTGGTCATGCTATGCCTGCCAGCCTTGCAAGGAAGCCCCAACAAGAAACGCCCTCCAAAAATATTAGGTCTAACCTTATTGCAAAGTGACACTAACAGTTTTTCAGGTATGAAAGTGCAACACTTCCTCTCTCACCATTTTAGCCCAACAAATTAGGCCCTGTCATGCCCCTGATGGAGCCTGACTCTGAGTCAGAGGAGGAATAGCCGAAGTGTGGCTCCGGAAGTTGTGGAGGAGGCTGGGGAAGGTCAGAGGCCGGCTGGGCAATCACAGGAGGACCCAGGCCTGTCCCCTCTCCATCCTAGAGCACGCAGGGAGGAGAGGATAAGGGAGAGAAGTGGTCTACTCGGTAGGAGAGGGCTTTGATCTTCATGGGCTGCAGCTGTGACAACTGGATAAGAGGACGGACGTGCGTAGGGACAAGTGCTGGAAACAAAGCATGGAAATATCTCTAGTTTATGGTTCCTCTCTGAGTTTGCCGTCCTTCCCAGTGTGTCCTGTTATCTAACGTTGCCTGGTTTGTGTTGTTTTTTTCCTCCTTCTTGTAACTGCTTGTATGGGAGTTTTTTGGTCTTCCGTCAAGGATATTTGGAGCTTGGAATCAAAATGAAGGAATAAAAGGGGCTTCACCAGGTTTTTGTGACTGTGTTTGTTTTGTATCCCCAACCTGGGTCATCTCAGGCCCATTCTTTCTGCAGGCTCAACTGCCTCTTACCTGTCTGTTGTCTAGTTTTGCAGCTCTTCCTTCTGTCTACTCCCAAGGTCACACCAGATCTCATGGCAATGTTAAATTAGGGTAATGTAAGGCATTCTCTCCAACCTGGCACCCTCCAGATGTGTGGGCCTTCAGTTCCTACATTCATAATGTTGTTTGAGGTCACCCCAAGACTCTGGGTGTTGTACATGAGCAAAGCGACACTCATGAATGAAGACAAATAAATGTGTCCTGTTTCAGGATCCAATCTGGGTCAGGTATTGGGACCAGAGGTTTACTCTTCTGAGCTTTTGGATTCGTGCTGGAGCCCATCTTCCGGGAACTTTTCTCTCCAACCCAAAGGTGCTTTTTCATGAGGCAACTGGACTTTCTTGTTTTTCTTTGAAGACCTTTCGCTTCTCATCCAAGGAGCTTCTTCAGCTCTGACTGGATGGTGAAGAACAGTTCCCAGAAGGCTCCACACCCATTTGCACCACTCAGGTGATGACACAGATAAACCTCCAAGTGGCCTCAATGACTCTCTAAAAAAGAATGCAAATGATTAGCTGTCTGCAAGGCATATGAATCCTTCTATTCCTCACAATCCTATCAGAGCTGAAGAAGCTTCTTGGATGTTTTCAAAGAAAAAATAGAAAGTCCAGTTGCCTCTTGAAAAAGCACCTTTGGAACAACCATATCCTGGATGCCTGATATAAAGTAATAGGCAGGGCTGGGATTCAAAATTTTTAACAACCGGTTCTGTGGGCGTGGCTTAGGTGGTGGGCGTGGCTGAGGTGGTCATGTGACCAGGTGGATGTGGCTTGATGGTCATGTTATTGGCTGGGCGTGGCTAACTTAATATCATTCACATCGAGGCACGCATCTCCTCGCCTGGCCTCTTGTGATGCTGCAACAGTCGTAAGTGTGAAAAATGGTCATAAGTCACTTTTTTCAGTGCCATTGTAACTTTGAATGGTTACTCCACACAAGCAAAGTACCAGCAAAGGAGGAAAAAAAACTCCAGAGACATTCTTGAGACAGGAAGTCTAGTCCTGCCAAGAGTGTAATAAGAGTTAATGGAGAGACAGTTTCTATAAGCAACACCAGAATGTTTCCTTCCTGCCTTCCTTACAGGATTAGGCCAGTAATTTCTTCTAACAACCGGTTCTCCGAACTGCTTAGAATGTTAACAACCGGTTCTAGCGAATAGGTGCGAACTGGTAGAATCCCACCCCTAGTAATAGGTCATAGTTCATAAATCATAGCTACAACCATTAATCATAAGTTACAAGTTCTGTTAAAGATGGCATCACTATGGCAGCCTTGATGAAATGCTCTCTACTACCAAGAAGACCATCTTCTAATCTACTTCCTTGACTTCCACGGGGAGATAATTTCAGAATAGATCTGATGATGATGAAAACATGGCCAGGTGGCACCCCTTAATAGCGGTCCTTCTACTGCAACCTTTCTGAAGATTTCCCTCATTTCAGTATTATACCAATTAAGGAAATTTGCTAGGCATAGATCTCCATCGCTCTTAGATTCTTTGCTAGTTGGACATGTTTGCCGAGAGTGAAAGTTTGGTGCAGTGGTTAAGATGTTGGCTTGAGAAACCAAGAGACGGCGAGTTCTAATCCTACCCAAGGCACGAAAAACTGGCTGGGTGACCTTGGGCTAGTCACTGTTTTTTAACCTAAATCCTCACAGGGTTGTTGTTCTGTGGAAAATAGAAGGAGGAAGGAGGGTTAGGTATCTTCTCATCATTGAGTTGTACAGATAGTCCTCAACTTATGATCACAGTGGGGTCCAACATTTCTTTCCTTAAGTGAGACATTTGTTAAATGAGTTTCGCCTCATTTTACAACCTTTCTTGCCATAGTTGTTAAGCGAGTCTCTGCAGTAGATAAGATAGTAACATGATTGCTAAGTGAATCTGGGCTTCCCTGTGGAGTTTGCTCATCAGAAAGTCACAAAAGGGGAATCACATGACCCCTGGACACAGCAGCCGTCATAAATGTGAACCAGTTGCCAAGCATCTCAGTTTTGATCACATGACCAATGGGAAGCTGCAAAAATTGTAACCGTGAAAGGCAGTTGTTGTTGTAATTTTGAACAGTCACTAAATGAACGGTTGTAAGTCGAGGACTACCTGTGTATGGGGGAAGGGCAAGATAAAAATATGGGGAAAAAAACAAATTCTGTGACGTGTTGTAATGCATTGTGAAAAAGGTAGTAACCGGTGGCTTGGCCTTTGCCAAGCCTTCCGTGGCATCGTTTGCTGTCCTGAGAGCCATTCTTTCATTTCTTTTTAATACACTTGAAGGCCCTGTTGAGGCAATAAGAAAATAAAAACAGCAGTGTAAAAATTAAGCTAGTTTGGCGCAGTGATCGAAGCAGGGCTCTTCCACACTCAGCAACTTTTCAGACTTAGGGCCGTGATGGCAAACCAGGTGGCACACAGAGCCATCTCTGCAGGCAGGTGAGCTGCCGCCCCAGTTCAGCTCCACCATTCATGCGCACGCACCTCCTGCTGGCTAGCTGATTTTTGGGTCACTATCATGCATGCTCGGAGGGCAAGGTGCATGTAGGAGACGCAAGCGCATGCGCAAGGGTGTGGGGGTCACATCCATGGGGGCAGAGGGAGTGTAGGGGGCAACATGCCCACCATGCTCTCCGTTTTGGGCCTAGTAGGCCTCCCTGCAGCCTCCTGGGAGCAAAAACGGGCCGGACTACTAGTGCCTGTTTTTACTCCCAGGAGGCTGCAGGGAGGCCTACTAGGCCCAAAAGGGCATGAGGGGGGAGGTCGTGTGCACATGTGAGGGGGGGGGAAGCGGGAAGGGGGGTTGCATACACATTGCATTATGGATGCAGGCACATACAAGCGCTGTTGTGCATGCACGCGCACACTTTTGTCACGCGACTACGAAAAGGTTTAGCCATCACTGACTTAGGGATTTCAACTCCCAGAATCCCTCAGCTAGGTAAATGGTGGATTTGGTACCAGTGCCTAACTTCCTTGCTTCGCGTGGCATCTGAAGGGTTAAGCCAGAATTGTGCTTGTTTTTATTCAGAACTGGAATGAAATCCTCTTTGTCAGACCTGCCAAAATCCAGCCCTCTAAGCCAGTTAACAGATGTGTCAGCTTTTCAGTACCGTTATTAATGAGTTCTATCATTAAGAAGTTGTAGCCCTTCATAATTTTCTGTAAGATGGACAAGATCTCGCGCTACTTCCATTAATTTAATTTCTTCTTTGCTTGCAGTGCCAACCACAAAAATCTTGGCTACCGGCGGGGCGTCGCACAATAAGGCAATCTTACAAGTAAGTAAATGGCTTTTTTTTTTTTGGCCACACTTGAGATCAGCATCCAGTGTGCCATTTTAGCCAGCTGGTGAGCTTTTGAGTCAAAAATCACAACCAGGGAACCAAGGTTTTGAGTAGGCAGAGCCTTAGGAGGAATTAGCCAGCAATGAAATTTGCGTAGGATAAGTTTACATGACCATTTGTATGGAAGGACATTCAGGATTTATCATCCTGGCCATCGGTAGGTCTCCTAGGTAAAGAACTCATCTGGAACTAAGCCCAGTTGGTCTGGAAAACTGCCAAGGAAACTTCTAGTCAAATTAGATCCAGTGGAGCACAATCTGCTGTTCAGCATCTATTATGTGTAAATATTAGAGACTGGGTGGATTATGCAGGACATGATAGCTGTTTTCCAGGACTTGGGGGGCTATCACACTTATTCTATAGGGCAGGGGGAAAAAAAAGGGAAGGGTGGAAGCTTCTAGGAACCCAACCTAGAAGTAAGAGATGAATTTTCATGAATTTTACTTCTTATCTGTGTGTAGTGCCAAGTTTTCCGGCAAAGCAGTTAATTAGTGGAACAACAGTTGCTTCCCTGGATTGTGAGTGCTCCATCACTGGAGGTTTTCAAGAATAAACTGAACAACCATCTGACCGAGACAATATAAACCTTGAGAAGGGGATTGGAGTAGAAGACCTCTGAGGTCCCCTCCAACCCTTCAGTTCTATGTTTGTGCAGTCATTCAGCGTTGATCTCTGGTTTTTGGAATTTTAGAATCCACGAGAATGCCAATATAAGTAGCTGGATACCCGTGTTTTGCTATGAAACTATGTGGTCGGGTTTAGTTTTTGGGGAGGAAAATAAGGGAAACAAATTGTGCCTCTGCCTATCAGCATCTATCAATATTCATCTGGCTAGCATCCTGTCACTGAAACAGTATTTGCTGTGTGAGCAAGAAGGAGACAGGAAGGAGCCTGGGCGTGGCTTAGCTCAACTGTTCAGTACTAAAGCTGGTTGCAGCTGTGAAACTGAAACTGAAATTCCTCTCCTCTGTGTTTTGCATTTGGAACAGATTTCTTTTCAGGTGGGAAGGGGGAGTAGAACTCCTTAGCATCAGAGCATGTTAATAATAATTTTAGGAAATACTAATGCTCTGATGATCACTTCAAAAAATCCTTTGTTATCGAGCTCCTAGAAACTAAGAGGAACATACATGCCAAATTTTAAGTTTGTAGGCTTTACAGTTCTGGAGATTTTGTGATGATGTGTGAGTGGTATTTCGCTTTTATATATATAGACAGATTATTTGCAACACTCTGTACAGTATGTATGCTGCACAGAGTCCTTTACAACTTAAGAAGGGACTTGAAAGCAGATAGTTTTTTAAAAAACGGCAGACCCTTCCTAAACCATTCTCTTGGCCACGTTTTCCGGTTTCCTCTTCTTGGTGTTGATGAAGTCCAGCTTATTCCCATTTGGAAAGAGGCCTTTGGCTTAAGGTTATCAGCTGACACATCATATGACATGACACCGAGAAGAAGAGGTCATATCAATCTATAGCTGGAAAACCACAGACATCTTTAGGTTCCTAGAAAAGGCAAATTGAAGCAGAGGCTTTTCAGAGTCAACCAACTGGGAACAGTCAATAAGCCACAACTTTATTGGAACATTTTGCTATTGTCTGGGTAGTACTACCATTGTTGTATTACTGTTGCAAGTATCTAAGGTTGTGTCACATTAGCCTCCTTGCATCCATGTTAAGGGACGCGGTGGTTCAATGGCTGCTGAGCTTGTTGATCAGAAAGGTGGACAGTTCGGCGATTTGAATCCCTAGCACTGTGTAATGGAGGGAGCTCCCGTTACTTGTCCCAGCTCCTGCCAACCTAGCAGTTCAAAAGCATTTTGTAAAAACGCAAGTAGAAAAATAGGGACCCCCTTGGTGGGAAGGGAACAGCATTCCATGCGCCTTCGGTGTTTAGTCACGCCAGCCACATGACCACGGAGACGTCTTTGGATAGCTCTGGCTCTTTGGCTTTGTAATGGAGATGAGCACTGCCCCCTAGAGCCAGAAAAGACTAGCAGGTAGGTGCGAGGGGTACCTTTACCTTATCCATGTTAACAAAAAACAGGTAATCCTCCACTTGCAACCAGAATTTTTTTTGCTAAGCAAGATAGTTGTTAAGTGATTTTGCAACTTTTTTGCCATGCTTGTTAAGTGAATCATTGTAGTCCTTAAATGAATCTGGCTTTTCCCCTTTGACTTGCTAGTCTGGGTAGGTCATAAAATGGCGATCACAAGACCCCAGGATTCTGCAATTGTTGTAAATGCATACTGGTTGCCCATCCTGAATTTCAATCCCATGACAGTGGGGATGCTGCAATGGTCGTAAGTGTGAGGACCAGTTGTAAGTCACTTTATTCCCAGTGCCATTGTAATTTTGAATGGTCACTGAATAAATGGTTGTAAGTCAAAGGATACCTGCACCGTATTTGCAGGATTATAAAAAAAATAAAGATCCAATTGGAGACACATTCTATTATCTAGCACAGTTAAGGTAATAGTTTAGTCCTTGCAGAAATGATCTGTTGAGAATATAATTTCCTAGGAAATTCATTTTAGGGTTGTTGGAAGAGAAGGAACTCTGAAGGATAATTTGTGGCCAAGTCAGGAATCCAATTAATTTTGCCTGATTAGCAGATGCCAAGCTCTAAACAATGCTCACTTTTAAAAAAAATATTTAAAAATTCTTGCATTTTTTCCAGTGAATGTTTTAAGTGAGATTGAAACAGTTCTACTCAGTCCTATGGCCTGCTTCCTTTTTGCTGTCCATAATTTGCAAGTATCTACTAGTTCTTAGTTTCTCTCTGACAATGCTGCTGGGGAGCTAAGAAATCCAAAGACCAGTATTTCTCAGGGACAAAAAGTTGGTTAGGGATTTTTTTTTCAAGAATAGGTAAAAACAAATAAGATTTTTGTGCGTAAAATACCATATAAATTCATCTCGGTCTAGTATCTTCTCAATCCTTCCTCCTTAACCCTGTGTCCTTGTAGCAGTTCTCATAACTCATGGGTTTAATTCAGTACTTCGTTTTCCCAGATATTATTTGCATATTCCAGAATTGGAAGGGAAATATTCTTTCATTGCAGGCTTAATGTGAAAAGTAGCCCAGATTTTGGCTATTGGGGTTTTTATTTATTTATTTATTTATTTATTCGTACTTCTATACCGCTCCCTCTCCCAAAAAGGGACTCAAGGCAGTGTACACTCAACAAACAAGGTAATACAGAAAACAGAAGCGAAAACAGGTAAATAATCAAGATGGCCAAGAATCACCCCTATAAAATTACAAAATATAAACCCCAATGATCCTATTTGGCTAGACCAGCTTGTTTGAACAGCAAGGTCTTAACTGCGCGCCGGAAGGTTAGGATGTCTGACATGGCTCGTATATCCGGGGGGAGACAATTCCAGAGGGATGGGGCTCCCACAGAGAAAGTGCGTAGTCTCGGGGCTGCTAGACGACAGCGATCCAGTGGTGGTACCCCGAGCAAGGCAACTCTGTGGGAGCGTACTGGGCGGCGGGAGGTTGTTGGTGGCAGCAGGCGATCCCGTAAGTATCCAGGTCCCGAGCCATGGAGCACTTTGAAAACTGTAAGTACCACCTTGAAACGAATCCGGAAGGCCACAGGAATCCAGTGCAGGCAGCGGAGAAGAGGTGTTATGTGGACGTCCCGAGGGGCGCCCAAGATCATCCGTGCGGTTTTCCCCAAATCGTGAGACATCTCTGAGAAGAGAAATATGATCTCCACCAGACTGCTCAGTTTAATAAGTGCAATATTTCTTTAGATCTGGCTTTTGATTAAAAACTCAGTTGCCCATTAGTTTGCAAGCTGCAAAACAGAAGGCAGACAGTATTGGATAACTTTAAAATTCCATTTCAGCTCTTGTTTTAAGCTGATTTTTTGGCTCATGTTGAATTGTTGCCAAATGAAGCATTCTCATGTATTTTCCCATAAAACTGGATTTATTTGATAGGATTTTAAAAATCCAGGGACTATCCATAATCTATGTAGGCATTAGATTTATATCCCACCTTTTTTCCAAGGGTTAGGCATGCTCATATGAAAGTTTCCCTTCATTTTGTCCCAACCACAAAGACCCCTGAAGTAGGTTGAGAAAGAGTAGCTGGCCTAAAGTCACTTTGTGGTAGCAGAGGTGATATTCAGCAGGTTCTGACCAGTTCTGGATAACCGGTAGTGGAAATTTTGAATAGTTTGGAGAACCAGTAGCAGAAATTTTGAGTAGTTTGGAACACCATCTCTGACTAGTCCCGCCCCAGCTGATCAGTTGGGTCTTCTTTTGTTGCTTTGCATAGGAGAATGGAGCTGGAAAGCAGGTTAGTGGGGTGGGGAGAGAATGCAGATTTTGCCGTATCCCTCCCCTAGAGTGGGGAGAAAATTGAGATTTTGCAGTATCCTTCCCCTACCACAGCCACCAAGCCATGACCACAGAACTGGTAGTAAATTTTTTTTGAACCCCACCACTGTGTGGTAGGCCAGGAAATAGTCACTATAACATTAGACGAATTTACATTATTGTTGCACAGTGTAGTAAAAGAATCTTGAAAGCCTATAGGAGTTTCTCCCTACTTTGTGTTATACCAAAGAGAAATAAGAAAAGTTTATTTTGAAAAGTTTATTACTGTTTCTTTTCACCTGAATAGTCATGTTTTCTCCTATAATGATTCATCCATCCTTTCATCAAAGTTATTTCTATGTTCTCCTACATCTAGGAAGATTCCATGGTTGAGAGGATGGATTTCAACCTAAGTCTCCAGAGCCTTGTCTGCCACCTTTAATCATAACATTAACTATATTACCTATTCCGTTTTTCTGTTAATCCATCTCTCCATCCGAAAGATGCCTTAAGCTACTTTTTAATTAATTTCCCAATGGTGATTCCCAGCGTAGGTTCTCTTCTGGCTGCAAATCTTGTCTGTCTGTCTTGACAATGGAAACAAACTGCAGAGTGATTTCGTTTCCCAATCAGATAGTGATAGATCTTTTTTTTCTTTTCAGATCTTGTCTGATGTCTTCAGTGTTCCAGTGTACACAATTGACACCGCTAATTCAGCCTGTTTAGGCTCCGCTTACAGGGCTATCCATGGTAAATCAACCAGAAGAGACTCTAAACTTTGGGCACACGGCCAGTGCAGTCAATCCTCAACTTATGATCATTTGTTTAGCCACTATAACACTTCTAACAGTAGGTAGGTAGGTAGATATAGATAAGTAGATAGATAGAAAGAAAGGAAGGAAAGAAGGAAGGAAGGAAAGGAAGAAGGAAGAAGGAAGGAAGGAAGGAAGGAAGGAAGGAAGGAAGGAAGGAAAGATAGAATAGAGTAGAGTAGAGTAGAGTAGAATAGAATAGAATAGAATAGAATAGAATAGAATAGAATAGAATAGAATAGAATAGAATTCTTTTATTGGCCAAGTGTGATTGGACACACAAGGAATTTGTCTTGGAGCAAATGCTCTCAGTGTACATGAAAGAAAAGATACAAAGGTTAAGAATCATCAGATACAACATTAATGATAGTCATAATAAATAAATAATAAATAAATAAATAAACTAATAAATAAATAGGGTACAATAAGCAATCAAATCATACTAGGAAACAGTCAATATAAATTGTAAAGATACAAGTGACAAAGTTATAGTCATACAGTCGCAAGTTGGAGGGGATAGGCGATAAGAAGTGATGAGAAGACTAACAGTTATAGTAGTGCAGACTTTGTAAATAGTTGAACAGTGTTGAGGGAATTATTTGTTTAGCAGAGTGATGGCTTTCGGGGAAAAACTGTTCTTGTGTCTAGTTGTTCTGGTGTGCAGTGCTTTATAGCGTCGTTTTGAGAGAAGAAGTTGAAACAGTTTATGTCCGGGATGTGAGGGGCTTGTAAATATTTTCACAGCCCTCTTTTTGACTCCTTGCAGTATGCTGAAAAAAGAAAGTATACGGAAAAAAGAAAATATACTGAAAAAAGAAAGACTTAAAACTGATCTTCACACTTACAAGTATCATAGCGTCTCCATGGTCATATGATCAAATTTGGGCATGCATTTAAGACAGTTTCAGTGTCCCAGGGTCCCACAACTGCTGTTTGCCAACTTCTCATCCAGCTTCTAACCAACAAAGTCAATGAAGCTGGATTTATTTAACAACCACGAGATTCACTTAAGAACCATGGTGATTCATTTAAAAATCACAGCAGAAAAAAAAAAGGGCCATAATATGACTCGCTTAAAAGCCACCTGGCTTAGTGATGGAACTTCCACTCTGAATTGTGCTTCGTAAGTCAAGGACTACCTGCAGAATACACTGAAGGTAGCTGCCCCTTAATGGCTCTCAAGCACACACTTGCATTCTTGCACAGGGTTTCTTGTGATGCTCACTTCAATCAGGAGGCCTCACCTTGATCAGATTCGATCCCCAAGGAAGAATCTTTGGGCTAAATTGCCTTTTATTTTCTTCTCCGGTAGTTGATCTTCACCAGGTTTATTTACTTGTTGGTTGGTTTGCTTAAGCTATTTATGCCTGATTTGCCTTAAGCTATTTATTTCATTGGTGCATCAGCCCAACTCACAAAAGCAACTCAGAGTGGTTTACAATGAGTCAGAATCATAAAAATAATAATAAAACAATTGAGGCTAACCATCCCTTATTCCATTCAAGATTTTTCATTTTTGGGTTGGGATCTTCTCACAGCAATAGCCCTTAGACTTGTATACTTCCCCACAGTTCTTTACCGCACTCTCTGGGTGCTTTACAATTCCAGCCTCTTGCTCGCAAAATCTGGGTCCTGTTTTCTTTTTGACATCTGAAGGATGGAAAGCTGAGTCAACCTTGAGCTCTGCCGGGATTGAACTCCAGGCTGTGGGCAGAGCTTGCCTGCAATGCTGCGTTCTAACCACTGTGCCACCAGGGTTCGTGAAAGACTCTCATAGTGTTTTATGGCTAGCATTGATTCTTGGGCCTCGCCTCCCTTAAAAAAAAAAACCATCCAGTAAAACCAGCAAGAGAAGTATGGAGATGAGGCAAAAGACCAGTGAGCTGAGTTGTTTTCCCGTCCCCTTTCATTGGGCCATCCTGCCTCACTAACCTTCATCCTTGGTCTTCAAGCATCCCAGTTCTATAGTCCAGCTTTTTGCAAATCCCACTCCAGTTGATATGGTCCATACAGATAGTCCTCGACTTACAACAATTTATCTAGTAACTGTTCAAAGATACAATGGCACTGAAAAAAGTGACTTATGGCTATTTTTCACATTTAAAACCATTGCAGCATCCCCATGGCCATGTGATCAAAATTCGGATGCTCGGCAACTGGTTCATATTTATGACGGTTGCATCATCCCGGGGTCAATGGAAAGCCAGATTCACTTAACAACTGTGTTATTAACTTAAAAACTCCAGTAATTCACTTAACAGCAGGGGCAAGGAAGGTTGTAAAATGGGATAAAACTCACTTAACAACTGTCTCACTTAGCAACATTAATTTTGGACTCGAATTATGGTTGTAGGTTGAGGACTAATTGTATTGCAAAGTGAGAGAATGAGAGAGATGTGGGTGGTTTATTCTGCGTCCGCAGAAAATTGCCCGGCCACCCTGTTTAGGGTGACCCGCTCCCTTCTGGAGGTGGGAGCGTGGGAGGATCCCTTGCAGGGACGGGCCAAGGACTTTTCTAGATATCTGCAGGACAAAATCACTCAGATCCGGGACGGACTGGACTCTGACTGGGCATCTCTGGGCGGGAGGGCGGGGACGGATTTTGGTGAGGTCATTTGGGTTGAGTTCGATCCTGTGACCCTGGCAGTCATGGACAGGTTGCTGGGTGGACTTAATGCCACCACATGTTTATTGGATCCGTGTCCCTCCTGGCTGGTTTTGGCCACTTGGGAGGTGACACGAGGTTGGTTCCAGGGGATTATTAACACTTCCTTGAGAGAGGGGCTTTTACCTGCCGCCTTGAAAGAGGCGGTAGTGAGGCCCCTCCTCAAGAAACCATCCTTGGATCCAACATTACTGTCGAGTTACCATCCGGTCCCCAACCTTCGCTTTGTGGCGAAGGTTGTTGAGAGTGTGGTGGCACGACAACTCCCTCAGCAACTGGATGAAGCGGTATATCTAGATCCTCTCCAATCAGGGTTTCAGACCCGGGCAGAGCACGGAGACAGCGTTGGTCGCATTGGTGGATGATCTCTGGAAGGCCCGGGACAGGGGTTGTTCTTCTGTACTGGTCCTGTTAGATCTCTCAGCGGCTTTTGATACTATCGACCACAGTATCTTATTACGGCGGTTGGAAGGGTTGGGAGTGGGAGGCACCGTGTTACGGTGGTTCTCCTCCTTTCTCTCCGACCGCTCACAATTTGTGTTGGCAGGGGGGCAGAGGTCGAACCCAAGGCCTTTGTTTTGTGGGGTCTGTGCTCTTGCCCCTGTTGTTCAACATTTATGTGAAGCCTCTGGGTGAGATCATCCGTGGCTTTGGGGTAGAGTTCCATCAGTACGTTGATAATACTCAGCTGTACATTTCTACCCCGGGCCACCTCAGGCCACCCCGATGAAGCCGTTGAAGTGATGACCCGGTGCCTGGAAGCTGTGTGGACTTGGATGGGTCTTAACAGGCTTTGGCTCAACCCGACCAAAACCGAGTGGCTGTGGTTTCCTGCTCCCAGATACAGCCAGCTTACTCCATCGCTGGCCGTGGGGGGAGAAATTTTGGCCCCCACGGAGAGGGCGCGCAATCTGGGTGTCCTCCTGGATGTTCGGCTGTCTTTAGAAGATCATATAGTGGCCGTCACCAGGGGGGCTTTTTGTCAGGTCCGTCAGATCTACCAGTTGCGGCCCTTTCTGGATCGGGGCGCTCTTCGCACAGTCACTTCTGGCCTCGTCATCTCCCGCTTAGTCTATTGTAATGCTCTCTACATGGGGCTCCCCTTGAAGAGCATCCGGAGGCTTCAGCTGGTGCAAAATGCGGCCGCGCGGGTGATCTTGGGGGCTCCTCGGAGCTCCCATTTTACACCGCTCCTGCACGAGCTGCATTGGTTTCCGGTGGCCTTCCAGGTGCGATTCAAGGTGTTGGTGGTCACGTTTAAAGCGCTCCATGGCTTGGGACCTGGATACTTACGGGACCGCCTACTGCCACCATCGGCCTCCCGCCAGCCAGTGCGCTCCCATAGGGTGGGCCTCCTTGGGTGCCGTCGGCCGGACGATGCCGGCCGTCGGCCCCGAGGGTGCGGGCCTTCTCTGCGGGGGCTCCCTCCCTCTGGAATGAATTACCCCTGGAGATGTGGGCCATCACTGACCTGCAGACCTTCCGGCTTGCATTAAAGACCCACCTTTTCCAACAGGCCGGTCTGGCCTAGTACTAATTACTAGGGTTTTAAATTTTGGAATTTTTAACTTTTTTATCTTTTTACTCTGCTTTTAGAATATTATTCCAGCTACTCGTTTAATTTCTTTTAAATCTTTTTTAAATTTTTACTATGTATGTCATTTTTATATTGGCCCCGAGTCCCTTTTTTGGGAGAGGGGGCGATATAAAAGTGTAATAAATAAATAAATAAATTATTAACCATGTGAAATGCCAAGGAGGAGGGCTCCTTACAGTGAAAAAAAAATGCTACCCTTCCCCCCATGGCTTATTCTGCTTACTGTTGGCCTTGTGGTTCCATGAATCAATCACTTCTCATCTTCATTCCCAGAAGGGCAGCATGTGTATGAAGGTTGAGGCTGCCCTGTTGGGGAAGCTGAGATAATCGTAGCTATACAATGATGATGAGGAAGGAAGGACTTTTTTTTTTAAAAAAAGAATCTTATCCATGCATTCTTTATTGCAGGGGGTCTCCAACCGTGGCCACTTTAAGCCTGGAGGACTTCAACTCCCAGAATTCCCCAGCCAGCTTTGCTTTGGTGGCTGGGGAATTCTGGGAGTTGAAGTCCGCCCGGCTTAAAGTGGCCAAGGTTGGAGACTCCTGCTTTATTAGATAATGCTTCTTACAGCTATACAGTTCTGGTCACTAGGCTTATAAAAAGATACTCCTGGTAGCTGCTAATGATAAGTCAACTTTAGTGGGATAATCCTGTGTTTTCTTTAATGTCGCATAAAACTGATGTATCTTTGTGTTAAGTGTAGGGCCAAGAACAGTTTTGTGGTATTCTAAAAGGCTCCTCAATTATTATATTATAGACCAGGGATGTCCAAATCTACCAACTTTAAGACTTGTGGACCAACTCCCAGAATTCCCCAGGGTTACGATTGGAAACTTTTTTATTCGACTTTGGCGAATAAAAACCCACCCTCTCAATTTTTTTTTTTTTTAAAGACTTGGATATACCACAAGACAAGTTGTGTGAGTGCGTTTGGATGGGTGCACTAAGAATCCTGGTTTATGGGCTTGTTTATAATAACGTTCCCTTTGTGCTCCTCCTTTTTAAAAGAAAACAAAACAAAAACCAGTGCTGGACCTTCAATTTATTCCACCTTTTCTCCCGGCTGCCTTATTATCATTCTTAAGTGATCCCTGATACTGTTGAACTTGCAATTGTGTGGCCAGCTTCACCCTCCGGTGGGACAAATTGAATTATTGACCCAGAGGTGATCTCTGAGACCCCCTCCCCCCACATGCCTAGATCCCTGCATTTGAAAATAAAATCTTTACTCTTTATCCTTCACTCCTGAAGACTGGCCCGTCTGGGGAAGATCAATGCAACCTATGCATCTGCCAAGGAGTTCAGACAATCCCTCATCTTGTTTCTCCTCATTGATCTCCTTGGTAGGACTCGCGGCAGAGGAAGAACTGCCCTTGACCGATGTTGTGAAATCAGCACCGGGCCCCCGATTAGCTGCTACTCCAACTGCAGGCGCAAGTCAGGTGAGGAGATGGCCTTACTTTTTTTCTCTCTTAGTCCTATGGCAGTATGGCGAACCTGTATGTTGTGGTGATACCAAAAGCGTGCGCGTGCCGGCACCCACTATGCAATGTGCCCTGCCCTCCCGTGCATGTGCATGCAACACCCCCCGCCACTCCCTTTCCTGCACTTCCCAGCTGACTTTCGGCCTGTTTGAGGCCTTTTTTGGCCTCCTAGAGGCTCGAGGGAAACCTCCAAATACCAGAGGTGACAAAACCGGAAGTACCGGAAGTGATGAAACGGGCCTGTTTTTCGGCCTCCAAAGGCTGTAGAAGCTTCCTTCGAGCCTGGGAGACCAAAAAAGACCTCAAATGTACCAAAAACCATCCAAGAGACACATGCATGCGCAGTGCAGGTAAGTTTGGCTGGGGCTCATGTGCCTGCACAAATAGCTCTGCGTGTCACCTGTGGCACACGTGCCATAGGTTCACCATCATGGTCCTGTGGGCTTTAAAATTTCAATGGTCACACAAGGTAGTCTGTGACTTAACAATCATTCATTTATCCCGGGTGTCAGCAGCTCATGGCTCCAGAACCGAATGCGGCTCTTTGGGCCCTCTGCTATGGCTCCTTGTCCCATCCCTGGCTAGCCCTGCCCCTCACCCTCCCCTCCCCTCTCTTGCCTGGCCTGAGAAGGTAAGGGTGACGGCGAGGGATGGAGAAATGGCCTGGGCCGATTCTCTGGTGCCTCACTCTTGCTGGAGTTTCTTCCAGCCCTTGTTGGTGGGAGTGAGTGACATTGAGTTGGCCATGCCCACCCAGATTTGTGACTCCCATTTTTTTTCCTGTGGGGAAACAGGTCCAAATGGCTCTTTGAGTGTTTAAAGTTGCAGACCCCCAAAGGTGCTTTTTTTTCAAGAGGCAACTCGACTCTTAAAGGACTTTTTCCTTGAAGACGTTTCGCTTCTCACCATTCTCATTTTCTCTTTTTGGATGAGAAGCAAAATGTCTTCAAAAAAAACCAAGGAAGTCAGTTGCCTCTTGAAAAAAAAAAAGGCATGTTTGGGACAGCCATGACCTGGATGACTGTGAATCTGCATAGACATTTGACCATTCATTTAGTGACCATTTGAAATTACAACAGCACTGGAAAAAAAAAGACTTACGACTAGTGATCGCTCTTATGACCATGATAATATCCCCACAAACGTGATCAAAATTTATTTCTTTGGCAACTGGCATGTACTTACGACGGTTGTGATCACCAGCTGGCTTCCAATAAATGAAGTCGAGAGGAAATCCAAATTTTCTCAATGACTGCATGATTCATTTAACAGCTGTGATGAGTCACTAAACAACTATGGCAGGAAAACTCATAACATTGAACATGACTCACTTAGTGACTAGTGATGGTTGTCGGCAGTGGTGTGTTTCAAAA
The DNA here is from genome assembly GCA_023653725.1 of Bungarus multicinctus. NCBI lineage: Eukaryota > Metazoa > Chordata > Lepidosauria > Squamata > Elapidae > Bungarus > Bungarus multicinctus. The sequence continues at coordinate 8,534,551 of CM042840.1, read as the reverse complement.
AAAATTTCCTACCACTTCGGAGCTCACTTGGCACGCGCATGTGCAGTGCTCAAACTCCGCCTTCTGAATCAAGGCTGGTGAGCTTGCAGGCGTGCCTATTGCATGTGCATGCCAAATGAGTGAATTGTGCGCATGCAGGGCTCAGAGGTGGCCCTTTCCTAGTGAGCTGTGCTGTTTTTTAGCTCAGCTGAGGCACGGCAATCCGGTCTGCCCTGCGAATCAACTGAGCTAATAAACAGTAGAATATAGGACAGGTGAGAAGTAAGAGCAGGGATGGTGGGCAGGGCCAGTCAAAATTTTCAGCTCTCTGAACCAGTCAAAATTTTCCCTATCACTCCACCAGGACCGGTCAGAACTGGCTGGATACCACCCCTGGTTGTTGGTAATGAAACATCTGTAATAAAACCATCAAGCTCAGAGAGCACTAAGGACTGTTTATTTAACAACCGCCTTGCTTAGCAGTGGAAATTCTTTTCCCAATTGTGGTCATAAGTTGGGGACTACCTGTAGAAATTATGACAATTGTTCATTTGTGATGAATTTGGAAGCTCTTGAGTTCCTTTTGAGAAATGGTTGGGATGCCATATCAGATTTGCAAAGAACAAAGAAAAAGTGAGTGCATTGTGGTATATGTGTACATAATATGTATCTTTAGGGTTGAGGCAGGCAACTAGATGCCCTCCAGATGTTTTGAGCTATAGGTCCCACAGTCTCTTGCTGCCGGACAGATTGGATGAAACGTATATTTAAAACATCTGGGAAGCATCAGGCTGCTTAGCTTACCTGTATTATAGAGCACTCATTGAAGAAGCTATACATCTGAGCAACTTCCCCACAAAAATGTATTTCCTGGTGAACCCCAGCCTCATTTTAAGATGTATTATGAATACACTGGCCCAGGCTTGCTTCCCGAATTATACATGTGTTGTAGAACTCAAAGCCAATACTGAATTCTTGACTGCCCGGTTGAAGGAGAGATTAATGCAGGCAGACAATTAATTTTTTGGTCTGTCATTGTGCATGTCTCTTGGGGAACATAGTTGGGATATCAAATCACACTGGACAAACCCTTGGAGCATCCATATGCCTCTGTCTTCCCTTGTGCTGTGTCTCTGCTTACCTTGGTGGTAAGATGCCAGTCCTGGTTTTCTTGTGTTATGGAGAAGACATCTTTTGATACCCGCATACTGTATCTCCCTATCCTCCCTTGTTTTCCCGCGATAGAAATCTGTACAATTTTGTCTGCTGGCACGTATGGATTCCACCACGAGCATCGCAGTGGCAGAAACCAGAGAGTTTGCCAATAATCCAGAGTGTTAATATGAAAACTGCCGGGGAAATTTATAATCTGATGAGTCAGTTGAGTTCTGTTTTTAACAGGCTGCATCTCCTTGTCTATCTGATTCTGTTCTGTTGAGTTTAGCAGCTTTCATTTAAGTGACGGTTCTTTTTATAAACCTGAAAGTCGACCAGAGGTTAAGTGCTGCCTTCGCTATAAAGTAACTGTGTGAAGTGTTGTCTTGATCTGAGCCCCTCCAGTTAGCTTTCAGGGTATACAAAATAGGTCTTCAGCGAGAAAAGAAATGCAAACAGGCACTTTCATATAAATAACCTTCAAAAGGCAGAATTTACATGGGTTTGTATTTGTTTATTTATACACACCACACACACACACACACACACACATACACACACACACAAACACACACACATGTATGTTTTGTCTTCCCTATAGCTGATTCTGCAATATCTGGTGACTGTTTTTTTTTTCTTTTTCTTTTTGAATGGGTAGAATTAATTTATGGAAAAGGGTTATTTCTGGATGGCATCAAGTTACACAAACATTATTTCTACAGTCCTTGACATTCAGCAATCTCTGTAGAAAGGCTCCAGATTGATAATGGTGTGCCAAGGTTTCAGAGTGCAGTTCAAAAGAGAGAGAGGGAGAGGGGAAGGGGGCTTGGGTTTTGATGTTCCCTTCCTCAACTTACAACATTCATTTAGCAACCACCTGAAGGTTCAGTGGCACAGGAAAAAATGGCTTACTTAAGTAGTTTAGTTTACTTTACTTTTTTGTCACTGCACCTCATACAACGAAATCAAACACCATCTTCAGTGCACATCATGACCATGAAAATAAACACAAACACACATCCTTCACACTCCACACATTGAATTGAAAACCCTGATATTGCATTAACATTGCACTATGCAGTAGAATTCAATAGAGTTACTGCCCTGGGATAGAAGCTGTTTTTCAGCCTATTTCAGAGATGGTAATTCAGCAGGTTCTGACCAGTTCTGGAGAACCGGTAGCGGAAATTTTGAGTAGAAGCGGAAAATACCATCTCTGACTGGAGATTTTACAGTATTCTTCCCCTGCCATGCTCACCAAGCCACGCCCACAGAACCGGTAGTAAAAAAAATTGAATCCCACCCACTGGCCTATTTGTCCTTGTTTTTATTGTCCTGTACCGTCTGCCAGATGATAATAGTTAAAAAAAAAAAAAAGGATTCCCAGGATGAGATGGATCTTTGAGAATGTTTTGACCTTTCTTAAGGCAGCGGGAGTCAAACTATAACCACCATTGATCCTGGAAGAAAAATTGGATCTTGCCACTGAGTCAGCTTTGTCTCTTAATAACCACTTGGGCCATGACTAGAGATATAAATAGCTTTAAATAAGCCTCTATACGAATTTCTGAGATGTCATGGATATACTCACTAAAGCACTTGCTAAGAACATTTACTTGTTTAGCTTTTTTACATAGCCTTTACCAAAGTCTAAAGGTGGTTTACCATAAATATTTATACTGTAAGTAGTCCTTGACTTACAACTGTAATTGGGCCCAAAATTATGGTTGCAAATTGTGCCGGTTGTTGAACAGGTCATCATATGACCGCACCCAACTTTATAATATTTTTGCAACAGTCATTAAATGAGCTGCCATCATTACACGAAGCCATTGCCCACAATGGGTAATTTTTGGGTTGGAAACTGGTCATAAAAGCTATTCAGCCATTGCCAGGGGGGCTTTTTGTCAGGTTCGTAGGATCTATCAGTTGCGGCCCTTTCTGAATCGGGATGCGCTTCGCACGGTCACGTCCACCCTCGTCATCTCCTGCCTAGACTATGCCTATGCTCTCTACATGGGGCTCCCCTTGAAGAGCACCCGGAGGCTCCAGTTGGTGCAAAATGCAGCTGCGTGGGTGGTTTTGGGGGCTCCTTGGAATTCCCATGTTACACCACTTTTGCGCAAGCTGCATTGGCTCCCAGTGGTCTTCCGAGTGCAATTCAAGATTTTAGTAACCATCTTTAAAGCGCTCCATGGCTTGGGACCTGGGTACTTACAGGATCGCCTACTGCCACCATCGGTCTCCCATCGGCCAGTGCACTCCCATAGGGTGGGCCTCCTTGGGGTGCTATCGGCTGGATGGCTGGCGACCCCGAGGGTGCGGGCCTTTTCTCTGGGAGCATCTTCCCTCTGAAACGAATTATCCCCGGAGATGAGGACCATCCCTGACCTTTTGACCTTCTGGCGCGCTTTGAAAACCCACTTATTTCACCAAGCCGGTCTGGCCTAGAGTTTTGTGCAGGGTTTTTAATTGGTTTTAATCGGTTTTTAATTTTATAACTTTTAACCTTGATTGTTTTTATCTATTAGTTATTTATCAGCCACCTAATTTAATCTTTTAAAATTGCTTTTAAATATTGTATTGTATTTTCTATTCCATTTTATTTGGCTGTACACTGCCCCGAGTCCCATCGGGAGAGGGGACGGTATAAAAGACTGAAAAATAAATAAATAAATAAATTTTCCATCAGAAAACACTGTGTCATGTCACTGTGGAGTATTGTAAATGGCTGTAAATGCAAGTTTGCTGAGGATCCAAAATGCGATCATATCACCAGGAAGGCCAATTTTTACATTATTAATAGCAATAGCACTTAGACTTATATACCGTTTTGTAATGCTTTACAGCCCTCCCTAAGTGATTTACAGAACCAGCATATTGTCCCAACAATCTGGGTCCTCATTTTACCCACCTTGGAAGGACAGAAGGCTAAGTCAACCTTGAGTCTGGTGAGATTCGATCTGACAAATTGCAGGCAGCCGGCAGTCAGCAGAAGTGGCCTGCAGTACTGCATTCTAACCACTGCGCCACCCAGGCTCTTAACACGGTTGTTAAATGAATCTGATTTCCCTATTGACTTTGCTTGTCAGAAGATTGCAAACCATGATCACATGACCCTGGACCCTGCAACCATCATAAATATGAGCCAGTTGCCAAACATCTGAATTTTGGTCAAGTGACTTCAGGGATGCTGCTACGGTTGTATGAAGCTGTTGCCTTAAGCTCCAAGCTTGGCAATTTGCCTGCAAACATTTCATCACCATTCAAGGAGCCATCATCCGTGCGTTTTGAATTGTGCTCGTCTGTCAGAACACAGGTCTTTAAATACCTTTTCATATGATGCGAATTAGTCTGAATGTTGTTTGTTTGGATACCAATATTCAAACATATTTCAAACTGTGATATGAAAAATGTCTCTTTTTTTCAATGCTTTTGTAACTTGGAACAGTCACTAAATGAACTGTTATAAATCAAAGACTACTTTTACTTTTCATATACTAAGCTGCTTTGAAACTCATCGAATTTGGTATTCAAAGTATTTTGATGAGAAAATTTGGTTCTAGTACTCATTGTTTGTTTGGTACTCAACACACAAGCTTGTCACTGTTGGCTTCCTTGTGACTCACTACTGGTACATTATTCCCTATGGGAAAATTTTGTTCTAAAAACTCATTGTTTTTAGAACCAATGTACCTAAACCTCAAGTGTTTCCCTACGTGAGCCAAATGAAATAAACAAAATGTTAAAAAGTTAAGATATTTGTGTAGTTACTTACCAAACACATCTAAATTGTATTACAATAACCAAAATATCTTTACAGTTCTCAAAGCGTGTCACAACTTTTTGAGCACCCCTAATGTTTAGAAATTGAAAGTTCAAAAATTTAACAGTCTCTAAAATTGTGCCATGTACTGCTGTAGAGCACAGAGGGAATGGCCGTGAAGGACTACTAAGACAATGGTCAGATAAGATGGGCCAGAGATTGGACCAAGAAAAAAACTTGAAAAACCATCTCAGAGAAATCCTTTTCTACTGTAGTTTGCACAAAAATAACTGAAAGGAGGGGGGAACACACTCCATCTTGTCAGATTCTGTCACTGTAGCTGTTACAATAAAAATAATCCTGACCTACGAGCATCAGTTTCTTAATCTAGCACTGACCATGTTATCTAGTTAGGGCAATGAAATGTTTGCAAGAAAACAAGCAGGCTCAGAGAGCAGCAAGGATGCCTCAGTTTCTCAATCTGTTCTGCTTTGTAGGACCCACAACAGTCTTGCAACTCTGAATGAGCACATTTTCATAGACTGGTGAATTACTTGATCACAACTATGTGTCTTTCCTCTAACACAGGAGTATCAAACTCGATTTCATTGAGAGCCATATCAGGGTTGGGTTTGACCTCGGAGGGTGGGGGTGGGGTGGGGGGCATGGCCAGGGTGGGTGTGGCAAGCATGACATCACTTGTGTTGGGGGGGCCTGTGAGAGTTCCACCAGAGAAAATGGGCTCCTGAGCTCCATTTTTGGCAGCGACGGCCTCCTACAACCCTCTGCCAGTGAAAACGGAGCTCAGGAGGGCCACACATGGCCCTCGCAAGCTCCGTTTTTTCTGGCAGAGGCACCACGGGCCAGTCCTTTGCTGTTTCAAGGGCAGCTCCGCAGGCCAGATTTGAGCACCCTGCAGGCTGGATCCGGTCCGTGGGCATTGAGCTTGACACCCCTGCTCTAACACAATTTTCTAGATCCAGTGCATTCCTGGTCTATCATTTCATTTTTTTCATTTCATTTATTAGTTTTCTATACCGCCCCTCTCCCTTTCGGGACTCGGGGAGGTATACAGCCAAAGTTAAAAAATGATATAAATACAATATTTAAAAAACAATTAAAAAGATTAAATATAGTGGCTCCATATAAAATTCAATCAAGAATATAAAAGATTAAAACCCATTAAAACCAAATTAACTCTATAAAACCCTAGGCCAGACCGGCTTGATGAAATAAGTATGTTTTCAACGCTTGCCGAAAGGCCAACAGGTCAGGGATGGTCCTCATCTCTGGGGGCAGCTCATTCCAGAGGGAGGGTGCCCCCAAGGAGAAGGCCCGTACCCTTGGGGTCGCCAGCCATCCAGCTGGTGGCACCCCAAGGAGGCCCACCCTATGGGAGCGCACTGGGCGACGGGAGATGGATGACGGCAGTAGGCGGTTCTGTAAGTACCCAGGTCCCAAGCCATAGAGCACTTTAAAGTCGTCATCAATAGCTTGAATCGCACCCGGAAGGCTACCGGGAGCCAATGCAGCACACGCAAGAGTGGCATAACATGGGAGCTCTGAGGAGCCCCCAAAACCACCCGCACGGCTGCATTTTGTACCAACTGAAGCCTCTAGGTGCTCTTCAAGGGGAGCCCCATGTAGAGAGCATTGGCATAGTCCAGACGGGAGATAATGAGGGCGGATGTGACCGTGCAAAGGGCATCCCGGTCCAGAAAGGGCCGCAACTGGTAGATCCTGCGGACTTGACAAAAAGCCCCCCTGGCGACGGCTGCTATATGATCTTCTAATGACAGCCACATGTCCAGGAGGACACCCAAATTGCGCGCCCTCTCCGTGGGGGGCAAGAATTCCCCCCCCCCCCCCCCCACAGCCAGCGATGGAACTAACTGGCTGTATCGGGGCGCTAGAAAGCACAGCCACTCGGTTTTGGCTGGGTTGAGCTGAAGCCTGTTTCGCCCCATCCAACCCCGCACAGCCTCCAGGCACCGGGTCATCACTTTCACGGCTTCATTGGGATGGCCTGGGGTGGAAATGTACAGCTGAGTATCATCAGCGTACTGATGAAACTCCACCCTAAAGCCACGGATGATCTCGCCCAGCGGCTTCATGTAAATATTGAACAGAAGGGGCGAGAGCACCGACCCCTGAGAACCCCACAAATCAGTGGCCTCGGGGTTGATCTCTGCCCCCCCACCAACACAAATTTGAACGGTCGGAGAGGAAGGCGGAGAACCACCGCAAAACAGTGCCTCCCACCCCCAACCCCCCCAACCGCCGCAATAAGATACTCTGGTCGACAGTATCAAAAGCCGCCGAGAGACAGAGGAAAAACCTCTGTCCCGGGCCCTCCAGAGATCATCCACCAATGCAACCAAAGCCGTCTCCGTGCTGTACCCGGACCTGGAGCCTGACTGGTGTGGATCTAAATAGACAGCTTCATCCAGGTGCCGAGGAAGCTGTTGTGCCATTACACTCTCAACAGCCTTCGCCACAAAGCGAAGGTTGGAGACCAGACGGTAGTTAGATAACAGAGTTGGGTCCAGGGATGGTTTCTTGAGGAGGGGTCTCACTACTGCCTCTTTCAAGGCGGCAGGTAGAAACCCCTCACTCAAGGAAGCATTAATAATATCCTGGAACCAACCTCGTGTCACGTCCCGAGTAGCCAATACCAGCAAGGAGGGGCATGGATCCAGTAAACATGTAGTAGCATTAAGCCCCCCCAGCATCCTGTCCATGTCCTTGTGGGAAACAGGATCAAACTCCCCCCAGACGACCTCCCCGAATTCCGCCCCCGATCCCCCATCCGGAGTCGCCCAGTCAGAGTCCAACGCTTTGCCGTCCTTATCGCCACTAAATAGATCCTAATATAGAATTACAATAGTGTTCGGTCAGGTCTGGAGTGGGTGGCCCTCCAACTGCTCTCTAGGCGTCTTTTCTGATGCTTCATCTCCCTCAGCTCCTCAGAAAACCATGGAGCCGAGTGAGATCGGCATCGAGTCAGAGGCCGCAAGGGCACGACCTGGTCAAGGGCCCCAGCCGCTGCCCTATCCCACGTGGCCACCAGGTCCTCGACCAAATTGTGTGCTCGAACACCGGGAAACGGCCCAAGCTCCATCAGGAACCTATCCGGGTCCATCAGGCGCCTATCGTATTGGCCCCGCCTCCCTGCGACAAAGGCTTGGAAGTCTAGCCTAAGGAGCGAATGATCAGTCCATGACAAGGGTTCAATAACTATATCCCCTACACCTAGATCATCCTGCCACTGTCTAGAGACAAAAACCAGATCCAAGATGTGACCTCCAATATGAGTGGGGTCCCTAATTAGTTGGGTCAGGCCCAAGGCTGTCATGGAAGCCAAGAACTCCTGGGCAACCCCCGGGGTCCTGCCAGCCGAAGGCAAGTTGAAATCCCCCATGACCATCAGCCTGGGGGTCTCAACTGCCAAGCTGGCTATGACCTCGAGGAGCTCAGACAGGGCCGATGTCACACAGCAGGGAGCCAGGTATGTGATCAATAGGCCCATCTGAACCCTGGAACCACACTTTACAAAGAGCGATTCACATCCGGTCGTCTGAGGGACAGTGGATTCCCTAGGAGGTAGATCCTATTTTGATACTATCGACCATAGTATCCTATTGCGGCGGTTGGGGGGGTTGGGGGTTGGGGGCACCGTGTTGTGGTGGTTCGCCTCCTTCCTCTCCGACCATCTGCAATTTGTGTTGGCGGGGGGGAGAGATCCACCTCTAGGCCCCTCGATTGCGGGGTCGGTCCTCTCTCCTCTCCTGTTCAACATTTATGTGAAGCCGCTGGGGGAGATCATCCGTGGCTTTGGGATGAGATGTCATCTGTATGCTGATGATACCCAACTGTACATCTCCACCCCAAGCCACCCCAACGATGCCGTGGATGTCATGTCCCGGTGTCTGGAGGCCGTGCGGAACTGGATGGGCGGGAACAGGCTCCGACTCAACCCTTCCAAGACTGAGTGGCTGTGGTTTCCGGCGGCCCGATATAGCCAGATAGTTCCATTGCTGGCTATTGGGGGTGAGATTTTGCCCCCTGCAGAGAGGGCTCGCAATCTGGGTGTCCTCCTGGATGTACGGCTGTCTTTGGAAGACCATATTATGGCCGTCTCCAGGGGGGCGTTTCATCAGGTTCGCCTGATTCGCCAGATGCGGCCCTTTCTGGATCGGGATGCCTTACGCACAGTCACTCATGCCTGGTCGGCTCCCGACTGGAGTGTTGTAACGCCCTCTACATGGGGCTCCCGAATGGGAGCATCCGGAGGCTTCAACTGGTACAGAATGCGGCCGCGCGGGTGGTTATGGGGGCTTCAAGGTTCGCGCATGTGATGCCCCTCCTGCGCGAGCTGCATTGGTTGCCAGTGGCCTCTCGGGTACGCTTTAAAATTTTGGTGTTAACTTTTAAAGCGCTCCATGGCATCGGACCAGGATATTTACAAGACTGCATTCTGCCATTTTCCTCCCACCGTCCGGTGCGCTCCCACAGGGAGGGTCTCCTGCGGTTCCCGTCGGCAGCTATGTGCCGGCTGGTGACCCCGAGGAATAGGGCCTTCTCTGTGGGGGCGTCTGCCCTTTGGAATGGGTTGCCCCCGGAGTTACGGACAGCCACGGACCTGGGGACCTTCAGGCGTGCCTTGAAAACCTGGCTTTTTGACGAGGCTGGCTTGGGCTGATTTTAGTTTTGGGGTGTTTTATTTTTTATTAAATTTTAGGGTTTTAGAGTATGGTTTTAAATTGTTTACAGCCAGGGTTTGGGTTTAATTTAGTTTTATCTTCCCACATATTTATTGCTTTAACTGTACGGCTGTGCACCGCTCCGAGTCCTTCGGGAGAGGAGCGGTATATAAATAAATATTTATTATTATTATTATCCTCCCGAATAACCACCGCAACTCCCCCACCCCTTCCCTGGGCCCTCCAACTTATCAACTTATCCCCAACAGACTTGTTTGGAAATAATGAACAGGAACTCTGATGCGGATCTTTATTCTAGAGAGAGAAAAAAAAGTAGAAGAAGAAACTATACAGACAGTCCTCAATTTACAATCACAATTGAAACTAAATTTTCCATGGTCACGCAAGACACCCGTTTAAGTGAGTTTTGCCTCATTTTATGACCTTTCTTGCCACAGTCATTAAGTGAATAACTGCAATCAATAAATTAACAACACAACTGTTAAATGAATCTGTGTTCCCCATTGACTTTGCTTATCAGAAGGTCACAAAAGGTGATCTGGGACAGCTCGATCGTCATAAACACATGCCAGTTTCCAAGCATCCAAGTTTTGAACATGGGAATGCTGCAGTGGTTGTAAGTGTGAAAAATGGTCGCAAGCTACTTTTTTTGATGCCATTGTAACTTTGAGTGGTCACTAAATGAATGGTTATAAGTTGAGGATCACCTTTAATGAAAGTATACAAAACTTTCATCCAAAATACATCCAAAATAAAACACATATTGTACAAAATAGCCATAGCACTTAGACTTATATGCCGCTTCACAGCCCTCTCTAAGCGGTTTACAGAGTCAGCCTATTGGCCCCAACAATCTGGGTCCTCATTTTATCCACCTTGGAAAGCTGAGTCAGCCTCGAGCTTTGAGTTAAACATGTTCAGTTTTTATACCACCTCCTCCTGCTTTCATTCTGCAGCCACTAGACGGAATTTCCTAACATTTTCCATCTCTCACTTCTCTTGGTAGTGGACAAATCTGATAAATGAGGGTTGTATTCCTCCAACAATTTAAGTACAACTTACACGCAGGCAACTCTTGATTGTGAGATTGCAGTAAGCAGTTTCCAGCATGCTGGCTGGCCGTATTCCTTTCTCTCCGATCTCTTTTGCACTGCCTCCCTAGCATCTGCGAAGTGCATCTTACCAGCTTGCAACTCATCCACATGTGCCCATCACCTGCTGATTATTGTGTATGAGCAAAAGAGTTTTAAATCTTTGTCTTGTTATGAGAGCAGTGAGAGTTGGTCTCTAGCTTCTACTGGCCTTTGTCAACTCAGGTCCCAACAAGAGAAGCAACATCTGGACATCAAATGGTTGAGGAAACTTCTCCCATCGCAGATATAAAGCCGTGGAGAATTTTACTAACTAAGCAGAAGGAGATTCCTGGTCTTTTGTGACTGGGATTCTTGCTGAAGGCCCACATTTATCATGATGACGATGATGTAGGTTTGGAAGAGCTGGCCCGAAGCAGCTGATCCTTCTTCCCATCAACTGGAAATGAATAGGGTGTTAAAAGGCCATCGGATGGTAATTAACTTTTGCTCATTATCCATCTAGGCGAGGTTGGAATGGCCAGCTGAGCCCATGAAGTTTTCTGCATTTTGTTCCAGGAAATCTGTTGAAGTTCTCAGTCTCTGTGGTCCTCCCCTCCTCCTCCCCCACCCCATTAAGAGGAGAGAAAGGAAGATTTGGAAGTATTTCTTTTAGAAAAGGAAGATTAATCCAGAGCAGTAGGCATGACTGAAATAACTCGGGAGATTTTGTAACACTAAGTATATGCTAACAGACAGTAAGAAGCCATTATGGCCACATTAAAATGCTGGAGTAGTTTAGCAATCTATTAAAGCTGGAGATGCTTGGCTTGTTGGTTAATTAAGCCAAAAGGTGCACGTACATACATATGCACGCAAGTCACAGGCCCTTCAAAATGGCCTAACAACTTTAACAAGCACAATAATTTTCTTGTTTGTTCAGATGTGAATGCCAACTTGGTTAATGCGAAATGTGAGTAGGGCTAAAGCTTTAAATTCCTGCCCTTCCTCCTTTCTCATTCATCTTATATCAGCTTAGTCTTCTTTCCCACTTCTGAGCAATCAAAGAACTCAGCAAACGAGTACCGATAGCCTATTTGTTTAGTGACTGTTCGAAGTTACAATGGAACTAAAAGAAGTGACTTATTAGTTTTCATACTAGTAACCTTTGCAGCATCCCCATGGTCAAGTGATCATCATTTCCCACCCGACCTTTAACAAGCAAAATCAATGCAGAAAGCCAGATTTGCTTAATGACTGTATGGTGCACTTAACAACTGCAGAGATTCACTTAAAAACTGATTAAAAAGATTGTAAAATGGGGCAAAATTCACTTAAGAGCTGCCTTGCTTAGCAGTAGAAATTTCTGGCTCAATTGTAAGAAGAAGCTGTACTGTGTTTCCCTGAAAATAAAACCAGGTATTATATTAATTTTTGCTCCAAAAGATACGTTATATCTTATATTGTGACTAGGTCTTATTTTGGGGGTAGTACAGGCTGTGCAGGAAGTGTCCATCTGGCTGAAGATTTTAATTAGGATTTATTTTTTCCTATTAACATTTTTATTGAGTTATAAGATAAAATAAAATACAAACTAGGAAAGAAAATAGGAAAACAATGGGGAGGAAGCGGGGAAGAAGAGTGAAGAAGAATTAGGAAAAAAGAAAAAGAAGCATTGACTTCCAATTCTCTCTGTTGCAGTAAAATAAGGCGTTAACATCAAATCACAACTTTTTGTTTTTTTCATAATATAAATTTATTAGCCATTTTTATAAGGATCCATCAGTTTAATCGGTAAAACCCAAATTCAAAGTTTCATTCTTTTTTACTTCAAGCACAAAGTTGAGATTTCAGCCAACTCCATTAGCTTCTGCAACCGTTCGTCCTTTGTATGATTCAGTGGGCAAGGAATTTTGGATAGAATGTGATGCTTGAACAATGGAAAATATATTAAAGGGTTTAAAATTTACATTACATTATAATTTAAAAGAAAATGTTTATAATATGATTTATTACTGATATTTAACACCAGATAAGTTATTTAATATATATAAAGGTATGTCAAACGAGCATGTCCATTTCCACACATTCTATAATTTTTTGTAGGATTAAGTTCTCTGTTGAAGTATTAGGTCCTTTCCACATTTGTGCAAAAGCTATCCTGGCTGCTGTTAGAATATGTAAAATAACATATTTTATCCTTTTTTGGGTACTGATCTTTGATTATTCCCAATAGGAAGAATTCTGTTTTAGGTTCAATTTGATATCCTGTAATTTCCTGCATCCAATCTTTAAGTCCTGGTCTCAGGGCATAATCACCACATGTGGTAGAAGATACCGTCAGCTTGTTGGCATTTCTTGGAGTCCTTTTAATCTAGTTTCCATCAAGGTTCTCATCTCTCTCCATACTTTGCATTGAAAACCTTCAGTGATGGACATTGATAACTGCAAGAGACAATGTTTTCTACTGATTAATAGCTCTCGCGGTTGGGACTTTCCTTCTTATTCCAAGCCTTCCCGTGTATTTATTTATTTAATCAAATTTTATATACCGCTCCTGTCTCCCAACGGGACTCAGGGCTGTTTACAGCCAAATAAAATGCAATCAGATACAATATTTAAAATGCAATTAAAAAGATTAAATAAGTGGCTGGAGGATAAAACAGACTGTGGAGTTAAAAAGTTAAAACCATTTAAAATCAGTTAAAAACCCTACCAATACCTTTAGGCCAGACTGGCTTGATGGAATAGGTGGGTCTTCAGCGTGCACCGGAAGGTTAATAGGTCAGGGATGGTCATCTCCGGGCTCCAGAGGGAGGGTGCTCCCACAGAGAAGGCCCACATCTTCGGGGTCGCCAGCTGGCAATGTCCAGCCGGCGGTACCCCAAGGAGGCCCGCTCTATGGGAGCGCACTGGCCGACGGGAGGCTGATGGTGGCAGTAGGCGGTCCCGTAAGTACCTAGGTCCCAAGCCATGGAGTGCTTTAAAGATGACCACTAGCACCTTGAATTGCACCTGGAAGGCCACCGGAAGCCAATGCAGCTCGCGCAGAAGTGGTGTAACATGAGAGCTCCGAGAAGCCCCCAAAACCACCTGCGCGGCCGCATTCTGCACCAACTAGAGCCTCTGGATGCTCTTCAAGGAGAACCCCATGTAGAGAGCATTGCAATAGTCTAGACGGAAGATGACAAGGGCGGATGTGACCGTGCGAAGTGCACCCCGATCCAGAAAGGGCCGCAACTGGTAGATCCTACGGACCTGACAAAAAGCCCCCCTGGCGATGGCCACTATATGCTCTTATAACGACAGCCGTATGTCCAGGAGGACACCCAGATTGCGCGCCCTCTCCATGGGGGCAAAAATTCCCCCCCCCATGGCCAGTGATGGAGTTAACTGGCAATATCGGGGTGCCGGAAAGCACAGCCACTCGGTTTTGGCCGGGTTGAGCTGATGCCTGTTTCGCCCCATCCAACCCCGCACAGCCTCCAGGCACCGGGTCATCACTTCCACGGCTTCATTGGGGTGGCCTGGGGTGGAAATATACAGCTGCGTATCATCAGCGTACTGATGGAACTCTACCCCAAACCCACGGATTATCTCACCCAGCAGCTTTACATAAATGTTGAACAGGAGGGGCAAGAGCACCGACCCCTAAGGTACCCTGCAAGTCAGGGGCCTCAGGGCCGATCTCTGCCCCCCCTGCCAACACAAATTGCGAACGGTCGGAGAGGAAGAAGGAGAGCCACTGTAATACGGTGCCTCCCACACCCAACCCCCCCAGCCGCTGCAATAAGATACTGTGGTCGACAGTATCAAAAGCCACCGAGAGATTCTAATAGGACCAGGACAGAGGAACAACCCCTGTCACGGGTCCTCCAGAGATCATCCACCACCGCGACCAACGCTGTTTCTGTGCTGTACCCAGGCCTGAAACCTGATTGGCGTGGATCCAAATAGACAGCTTCATCCAGGTGCCGCAGGAGCTGTCGTACCACCACACTCTCAACAGCCTTCACCACAAAGCGAAGGTTGGAGACTGGATGATAATTAGATAATAAAGTTGGGTCCAGGGACGGTTTCTTGAGGAGGGGTCTCACTACTGCCTCTTTCAAGGCGGCAGGCAGGTAAAGGTTTCACTCTCTAGTTCTAGTTCTTTCATCTCACAGTATGGATAATCAATTTACTATCCTCTTCCAGGGACAACCTTTCAAGCATTTTAATATTGAATTTTAAGCTACATCATGGAACCTATAGCATTAGGCCATAATGTGGTGGTTTGGCTGGGGAGGTGGTAAAACCCATCAAAATGGCAGTGGCAGCTATGTGACCAGAGGCTTTTTAACCTGCCTCGATTCATGTTAAAAAGGGGCGGGGCTTTGTTCATGTGCAGGTGCCAGGTGGGGTTGTTTTAAACCCTGATTCCAGGGCACCCTGCCACACTAGAAGAAGTGAATGTTTACAGAAGATTTAACACCACCAACAACAAAAAAGAGCTTTATTTTCTTCCCACGTTTGCATGGATTTTGGAACCAAAGTCAAGCATCAGTTATTCATGCTAATGGCTGGGGTATCCGTTGCAACAGAGGCTTGAATTTTGCAAATTAGCAAGTATAGCAGTCAAGTCCAATAAAAGTCAAAAGCGCTGTAGCCTTAAATGTAGCTGTTCGTTTCATCTGACACTTTTAATTTAAAACTCAGTGGATCACCCCAGTGTCTCTATGTATACCCATATATAAAGGTGTCATAATAAGGCTCCTTCTCTCTCTCTCTCTCTCTCTCCTTTTTCAGTTGTAAAAACAATAATGCTACTAATAAGATTTGCAGCCAAGAAGGAACCCAGAGCTTGCAATTTTGGCAGCAAATTTGCTTTCTGCTATAGGGGGAGGCCATTCTATTAAATCTCAGTTGGAACCAAGCAAGCCGACTTTATCAAGGCTGCAGATAATCAAAGTGAGAATTAGTGAGGCTTGACTGTAGATATTTCAGTAAATAAAAGAGCTATTTTTGCCTGACATATTGATGCTCTTAATGTAGCCATAAGTGCTTGTTCGGTAGTTTGCTTGTTGCAACATATATATATATATATATTTGTTTGTTGCAAATATATATCTCCAAGGAAAATAAGATGTTCTGCTTGGCTGAAAGGATGGGAAGGTTTGTTAGAATAGAGCCTTCTCGATCTCCGTTTTATGGGAGTCAGCGTTCTCCTCTTGTGCCCTGGCCGTCCTGGGCCAGGGCTCGCCATCCGGTGTTCGCCTTGCCTCTCCGAGGGTGCGGGTTTTCTCTAGCGGGACTGTGAGAGACCCCGTGAGTGACTCGGAATGGACACCCCAGCCTTCCTGCTCCCCACCACAACTGCCGCGTTCCCTTCTCCGGCCCCACCAGGTGGCGGAAGGAGCGACCCAAAAGGTCTGTAAGGGGTGTGCATAAGTGCACCATCGTGCCTCCCGTCCCTGTCCTATTGTCCCCCTTTATTTGTACCTATTTCCTGTATTCATACTCATGTTTATACTTATACCTATTATCTTGTAAGCGATTGACAAATCAAATAAATAAAATAAAAATAAATAAATTTTGGCGACGGACAAAGCCCCCATTGAGAAGCTGTGCGAGGACCATAGTGGCCGATGATGCAAATTGAATACAGTCATGTCTTGTGTGCAAATGAGGCCAGGATTTCATGGAATCCCTTTTTTTTATTTCTGGGGAGACAGACGGATGCATTTCTTCCCTTCTCTTTGTTTTCCTTCTCCTTCTTTTTTCCTATTTTTTCTTTCTCCTTCCTGTTCTTTCTGCTGCTCTCTCTCCTCTCCTCTTCTTCTCTTTTTCTTTTTCCTCCCCCCCTCCCCTCTTCTCCTCTACCCTCTCTCTTTTTCCTAATCTTGTCCCTTTCTGTTTTCTTGTCCCTTCTCTGTCCTTACTCCAGGGGTGGGTTTCTACCGGTTCTATCCACCTCGGTAGAACCGGTAGCTCTGAAGAGCAGCAGACATAGAACCGGTTCTATGTCTGCTGATGTTTTTGCCCACCTGCCCGCCCGGGTTCTTACCTGACCTTTATTTCCTGCTTTTTCAACCTCAGCTGTCGCGCGAGGCACAGCTGCAATTTAAAAAGCAGGAAAAAAGTCCTTTTTCAAAGGCTGCTTCTCTGCACGCAGCAGCGTGCTGATGATTCAGTGTGCAGGGAAACACATTGTAAATCACCGAACCTCATAAATCACCGAACCGATAGTTAACCCTGTCGGATCGCACCCCTGCCCTACTCCCACCCTCTGCCCCTTGTCCTATTCCTCCCCTTAATGGGAAGAAGGAGTGGCCTTAATCGACCTTCTCAAGGCAGGGGTTAAACAAGTGGTGCTTGAGGTGGGACTAAGGAAGAACTTTAAAAAAATGTCTCAGGCAAACTGCTCCATAAATTCACACAAGATAAGGAGAGGAAGAGAGAAATACATTCAGATTTGCAAGATCCTGTTAAACCACAGCTGTTAAGAGTGAAAACAGTGCTGACCTATATGTGGAAATTCTTTCTTTCTTTATTAACATTGTATAACTGCCCATCTCATACAGTATATACAATCATCTTGTAGGGCTGATTCAGGTAGTCTTCATTTAGTGACTGTTCAAAGTTACAACAGCCCTGAAAAAGTGACTGACACCCAATCCTCACATTTATGACCATTGCAGCATCCCTATGGCCACGTGAACAAAACTCAGGTGTTTGTTAAATGACATGTATTTACAGTCCTTTGATAGTTCCTGTATCCTGGGATTATTTGAATGCCATTTGTCATCTTTCCAGCCAATTTCTAACCAACAATGTCCATTGAGGGAGACAAATTCACTTAACAACCATGTGTTTCACTTAACAACTGCATTGATTTGCTTAACAACCATGGGGAAAAAAGATAATAAAATCAGGCACAAGTTACTTAGCAACCCTCTTGGTCAGTAAGAAAATTTATGATCCCAATTGTGGTTGTAATTCAAGAACTACCTGTACTTAGAACATAGAACATGTTGGAGTTGGAAGGGACCTTGGAGGTCTTCCAGTCAACCCCCTGCTGAAGCAGGAGGCCCTATACCATTTTAGACAAATGGATGTCCAGTATCTTCTTGAAAGCCTTCAGTTTTGGGGCACCCACAAATTCTGGAGGCAAGTCGTTCCACTGGTTAATTGTCCTCACTGTCAGGAAGTTTCTCCTTAGTTCTAAGTTGCTTCTCTCCTTGATGAGTTTCCATCCATTGCTTCTTGTCCTACCTTCTAGTGCTTTAGAGAATATGTTGACCCAGTGGTGGGATTCCAATTTTTTTATTACCAGTTCTGTGGGCGTGGCGGGCGTGGCAGCGGAAGGATACTGTAAAATCCTCATTCCTTCCTCACTCCTGGGGGAAAGTTACTGCAAAATCCCCATTCCCTCCCCACCTCACCGACCTGCTTTCCAGCTCCATTCTCCTGTGCAGGGCAACAAAAGAAGATCCAGCCAATCAAGTGGGCCTCGGTGGGAGGCGGAGAATAGATGGGAGCGGTGCCAGTGTGAGGTGGTATTTGCCGGTTCTCCGAACTACTCAAAATGTCCGCTACTGGTTCTCCAGAACTGGTCAGAACCTGCTGAATACCCACCTCTGAGTTGACCCCCCCCCCTCTTTTTTGTGGCAGCCCCTCAAACTTCCTCTTTTCTGTTTTTTTCTGCTACACTTTACTTTTCTGGCCTTCTGCTGCATTTTACTTATTTTTCTCACCTCAGCTTGGTAGAAAAATGTGTTATCTCTTCTCAGCAATTGTGTTTGGAGGAACGTGACCCCAGGGTCAGTAGGCTAACTGATGACTCTTAAGTGAGTGACCAGCTGGGCCACTGTCTGCAGAAATACAAACACCCTCCCCATTTCCCCCCTTGTCCCTGTCCCCCAAATGGTCAGCAGAGGATAGAATCCAGAAGCATGTGAATTGACCATTGTTTCTGATTGTGGACCATTTTGGTCAAAAGTCAGACAAGGAACTCTTCTCAGCAACTGTTTTAGTGTGACTGGGTCAAGGGACTCAGGCCTCACATGCCAGAAAACTTGAGAAGAATAAATCTAGTGCATTAAAGTTGGCAAGAAAAGTTTCAGGATTGCGATTTATGTCTTTTCAGTGAGGCTTTTGTTTAGGTTTCTGTGGCCTGAAATTCCTGTTCTTCAGTCCTTCCTTCCTTCCTTCCTTCCTTCCTTCCTTCCTTCCTTCCTCCCTCCCTCCCTCCCTCCCTCCCTCCCTCCCTTTTCCTTCCTTCCTTCCTCCCTACCCCCTCCCTCCCTCTCCATTTCTGTCTTCCTTTCTTCCTTCTCCCTCCCTCCCTCCCTCTTTCTCTCTAAAATATTGCTGGTTTTGACACTTGAACCCAAGAGACATGAGGAAAAGGAAAAATTGGTGTTATTGGGATAAAGAATCTCCGGCTTTGCCTCATATAGATTGTCACCTACATTTTTCAAACAGTTGTTGGTGGCAACTTAATTATCTGCCTTAAATAAAACTATTTCATTGCTTGGGGGCAATTTGAGACTCAGGTACGCTGGAGAATATAAATCCTAGATGGATCTGGCAAGCTTAGGTAGGATATTTGGGACAAACTCTTCTCACACAAGTTCACAAAAGTCAAGATAGCAGCTGTAACTGTGCAGTCTGTGTATTAGATATGTACCGTAAACATGAGACATATTTTTCATTGCTTAGTTGTGGCTGCTATGTTAACTTTTTGGACTATCCCTATGGATCCTCCCCAGCATCTTGTTGCAAATGGCCCTCAAAAACACCCCTAAAACAGTTTGGGAATTTCCCCCATGTGAAGGGAACCTAATAGTTACCAGCTCTGGCTTAAACCAAGATAGCAACAGCACTTAGACTTATATACCGCTTCACAGTACTTTACAGCAGTCTCTGAGCAGTGTATAGAGCCAGCATTTTGCCGACCTCGGAAGGATGGAAGGCTGAGTCAACCTGGAGCCAATAAGGATTGAACTGCTGGCAGTCGGCAGAGTTTGCCTGCAATTCTGCCTTCTAACCACTGTGCCACTCTGAACTCTGCCCAAGACATACGTTTTGACCCTGTTGACTTCCCACTCGTTGCTCACCTTGTACTACAGGTAGTACCCTCAACTGAGGACCCCAGTTGGGACTTGTATTACTAAGCAAGGCAGTCATTTAAGCTAGTCACACCCAATTTAACAACCTTTTTCACCAAGGTTGTCAAGTTAGTCATTGAAGTCATTAAGCGAGCCCTGGATTTATTAAGCAAACCCAGCTTCCCCAATTGACTTTGCTTGTCAGAGGTTCTCCCAGATGGAAATCAAGTAACTCTGGGATGCCACCAACCATCATTAAATACCCACCAGTTGCCAAGTGCCCAAATTCTGAACAGAAGATGCTGAGAGGGTTCTATGTGTGAGGACCGTTCTGTAAATAACATTTTTTCAGCGCCATGGTTATTTAAAGGTCTCTGATCGGATGATTGTTGAGTTGAAGGCCACCTTCTGATTATGCAACAGGTAAATTTCCTCTCCACTCACTGCAGAAGTTTCTTGTCTGTTTCTGAGTATTGAGTTGGCCCTAATGGGGTTTTGCAAAGTGCTGGACTGGGTGAATTGGGCAGGGGGGGGGGCGCCACAGGCGCAGTCTGAAGAGCTTTCGAAGCCACAGTGAGTGGGGCGATGGTACATTTCCCCCAAAGATTACCCAGATGCCTGCCATCATCTCCAGACTGTGTGCTTGGCTTAAAGTCCTCTGCCACCGTAATGTGTCTCGCTGTAATAAGTGGCTGATGCACAGAGCAAGGGGACCAGAGCAAAAGTCCACCACTCACCACTCGCATCTCCATAGAAACTGACTGAGTTAAGCATTAAAATGGAGCTGTAAAAGAATTGCTAATATAAGGCCAGTGGAAACATTTTATCTTCCCTGTTAATGTACAAAATACTTCACCGCCAGTCTCATTTGTCTCGGCAAAAGTCAAGCTGGGTTCATTGCCTTTTCTAGCAAGAGTCCACCCTACCACACGCCCCCTCTCAGCCGCCCCGGAGGAGAGCTACGGTTGAGCACATCTCTTGTTATGGAAGTCAAGTTCCAGGATTAGTCGGCCACGGACAATGAGGAGATGCTGAGGAGTTCGATGAACTCTGCAGGTAGTCCTCGACCTATGACCACAGGGGAGCCCAAAATTTGTGTTGTTAAGTGAGACATTTGTTAAGGGAGCTTTGCCCCATTTTATGATCTTTCTTCCCGAAGTTCTGAAGTGAATATCTGCAGTTGTTACATTTTATGACTTTTCTTGCCACAAGTTGTTAAGCGAATCATTGCAGTGGTTAAGTTAGTCACCTGGTTGTTAAGTGAATTTGACTTCCATGTTGACTTTGCTCGTGGGAAGGCTGCAATAGGGGATTATGTTGTGTGACCCCGGGACACTGCAAGCCATCATAAATATAAGTCAGATGCGAAGCCCCTGAATTTCGATCATGGATGCCACAACAATCGTAAGTGTGAAAAACAATCATATTTTTCAGTACTGTTATAACTTTGATCACTAAATAAACTGTTGTAAGTCGAGGACTACCTGTATTTGTATGAAACTCCCTTTCCAGTGAGAAAAAACTCCCTCTGTCAGAATTCCAGCAGTTACCCTATTTAAATCATGAGTCTCGAGCCAAACTTCCAAAACTTCAAAAGGATTTATTGGGAGTTAACATGTCCGGCACTGCCTGGGTGTAGCCAACTCTGAGACACATAATTCATTGTCACTCTTGACCCTGGTTTCCCCCCACTCCCTGGGTATATCATAATTCATATCCTCCAATGGGACACATCCATAGCCAAGAGTCATCAATCATGTTCTCCAGTTAGAATTTTGCACAGCGGAAACTTCAGTCACCTAGTTACTATCCTTGAAAACATTTATGGAATGCAAGTTATCCACTGTTTTCCCCTCCCTTTCTGTTGACAATTCTAAAAAGACCAGAGAAATATTTTATGAGTTGACACCCTCGTTGCATTGTTTAGCTGCAGGTCTAATTTTCTAAGTTGGGGGAGCATTCATTTATTCATTACATGTGTAGTCCTTGACTTACAACCATAGTTTGGACCAAAACTTCAAGGCCATTATTAAGCGAGCAGCACCCAATTTTAAAACCCTTTTTAAGCGAATCACTTCAGTTGTTAAGTGAATCAGGTATGCCTTCCCTCATTGACTTTGCTTGTTGGGAGCCAGCTGGGAAGGTCATAAGTGGCGTTCCCATGGCCCAGGGACCCTGCAACCATTGTAAATTATATGCTGGTTGCCAAATGCCTACATTTTGGTCATATTATCGTTGGGGATGCTGCAATGGTGGATTAAATAGAAGGGCTGGTCTTAACTCAACTTTTTTTCAGTGCCTTGTAACTTCAAATGGACATGAAACAAATGGTTGTAAGTCAAGGACTAGCTGTATGAGATTTTATGTCCCACTTTTAATTCATGAGTTAAAGATGAGTTAAACTCCATATGTCCCCACTCTTAATCCAACAACTCCAACATCACACTGTCCTAAAGTTGCGTTTCAAAAGACAACTGGATATTCTTGAAAACATTTCGCTTCTCATCTAAGAAACTTCTGAAAACAGAAACTCCACTATTCACCTTTGGGACAACCATGACCTGGATGATTGAGAATCTACGTAAACACTGCATTACTCTCATATTCAGTTTCTGTCATTTCTGTATTGTCGAGTCTCCAAAGACTCTTGATAGTTTATGGAGTTTGACTATAACTCCCATACAATGGGGGTGGGTGGGGGGTGGGAGGAATTAACTGTAGAAACACTCAAATCTTCTTCACCCTTGACACAGACCTAATTCAATCGCACCCTTCTTCATTCTTTAAAGCCGCACAAAATAATCCATCTCTCCACAGGTTACAATGGTAAGCATCATTCAGATATCTGGAGAGAAGGTATAGAAATAGAGTAGAAGTATCATGAAAAATGCCAGGTTTAAGACTCTCTGATTTACCGGGAATTTCAGCAGCCCACTCTGGCCAAACAATCTGATCTGGTTTGTTTTACATGAAGCAGAATTTAACCTATATTAATAGGCTAAACCAGAACTTTTAATCCGTAGTTGGGAAGTTGTTGCGGGTTGTTGCAGCACCGACAAAAGTAGTTTTCATTATAGTAGTTTTCATTATAGGGAACAGCAGGTTAGCATCATCTGTAAACATCCTGAATCAGCCTAATTGGACCTTCCACCTTGAAACTGTCAATAACATTGATTCTCAAAGCGACCAGGGCACAATCGGGGAATCACAAAGAGCTCTCTTTCTTGTCTTCTAATTTCAGATCAGCTGCCATCTGCTCATGCATGATTTTTTATTTATGTATGTACTATTAAATTTATGTGCCACTCATCTCACTATCCAAAATGACTCTGAGCGGCTTACAATACAATGAAAATAAAATATAAAAACAATTTAAAATTATAACAACAATCTAACATTCCATAAGTTAAATACAGGCCAAAAAAACTCAAGATCTTGTGCAGAGTGGGGCGGTACCTTCTCTTTCATTGCACCAATCACCCACAACCTAGCGTAGCCCCATTGGGGCCCAAATCAACTAGCAGAGCCAGGCTTTAAGGTCCTTCCAGAAGACCAGAAGGGTGGGTGAATCGGTTGTTAACTTTTTGCACAGTTTGGAGAACTGACTAATCCCACCTCTGGCTGGTCCCGCCTATCCCGCCCCTCCTAAGAATCCCCCTGTGTGCCCCATTTTGGCTTCCATGGTGGTGCAAGAGGCCTTCCAGGCCCAAAACAGCGCACAGGGTGTCATGCACCCCCCTGTGTCCCGTTTTTGCTTCCAGGGTGGTGCAGGAGCCTTCCAGGCCCAAAACCCCTGCTCTAGAGTGAGTTGGAAATGGGGATTTTGCATTATGATTACTCATAAGTAAGTAGGAACCAGTATAAGAGGAATGGAAAAATCTCTCTCTGTGGATCAGCGTTTTTCAGTCTTGGCCAGTTTAAGATGGGCGAACTTCTTGCTGCCTTGGAAATTCTGGGAATTGAAGTCCATGCACCTAAAAGTTGCCAAAGTTAAGAAGCATGGTCTACACTAGAATTTAGGATTTTCCATTCCTGTTATATTTAAAGTTTGGTGCAATTAAACAAATCAGTTGTGATTTTGTTAACAAATAGTAATTAAAGCAATATGAACCATTACTGGACTTCTTGTGAGAAACTGAAATTAAAAGTTGATCTGGGCTTTGATGATTAGATTTAGGATTGTGGAAATAATGTAGACAAATGTTAATCTTAGAGTAAGAGTTGGAAATATTTTTTTTACTTATACCTGCACCAAAGAAAGTTGGAAGTCATTCTTTTTCAGTTTTTCTTCTTTCCCCTTTCTTTCTTACACTTTCACTCTTTTTCTTTCCTGAGTCTTTTCTTTTTTCAAATCTGTTTTTTATTTGTTTATCCCTTAGCTTCGTATTTTTTTGATGTATGAAGGATCAAATACTCAGCCATTATAATTCTACATTCCTTATTTACAGAAATCACATCAAAATTTAGAATGAAATCCACTGGGAGCCATCTCATATAACACAGACTCCGAGTCCCTCTAACCAAAAGGTGTTTTATCGATAGAAGAGAATATTTATAGCTCAGGGTTGAACTGTGGGGTCCTTGGTGCCGTCTGAGCTTGATAGTTTTCTTGCAGATGTTTCATTACCGAACTAGGTAACATCATCAGTATTAGAAGGGAGTGGAGTTTTCTCTTATTTTCAAATACCAGTGGCTTACCTTGTCAGTGTGGATCAGTTGCTTCACAAAAAGTGTTTTTGATTGGTGCAACCTCAGGCAGAGAAGGGCTATTCTGCACCCTTCCCTCAAAGATTCTTTAAAATATGGAGATTCCCAGCATTCCTTTAGGAACCTCCAACATGCAAACTGTGGTTACTCATCCTAAAATGAATCCTCTTCACCTGGAGCTTCAAAATTTGTTGTTTGCTGGGAAGGTGTAGCTAAAAGTCAGTCTACATTTAGTGTGCATCTGACTTTGGGGATATTTCTTCACAACCAAACGAAAGTGTATTTTCTATGCAGTTCACACCCTTTTGCTCGCTGAATCTGGATGTCACAAAGCAAAGGTCGCATTTTGTAATTAACCTCCGCGCCCTGTTTTGACTGGCAGAGTGCTTAGGAGACTGAGTGCTGTCAAGTCCCCTGGCCACTCTCACCCACCCATGCCCTCCCAGCCGGTCATTAGGGCTGAGAACCGGTTGTTAAATTATTTGAATCCCACCACTGGTGGGGGCAGATCTCACCTCCAGCAAGAAGATGTTTTAAAGCGTGGGGCCTGTGACAGAAAAGACTTTTCTCCTAGACCCCACCAGCCAAAATTCATTGGCCAACGGGTTTGCAGCAGGATAAGTGGGATGGGCTGACCCCATTGGAACAAAATGGTTCCTGGACTCATGTCTCAAAGAGCTTTAAAGAGCTTTAAAACTTTAAACACCTTAAATTGGATCTGGAAGCACAACAACCAGTGCATCTCACGTAATAGTGTTATTACATGGGCCATCCTGGTGGTCTCCAGAACTGTTTGCACTGTTGCATTCTGAACCAGTTGAATACTCTTCAAGGGTAGCCCCATGTAGAGTGCATTGCACTAATCAATACGAGAGACGCCCAGGGCATAAGTGACTGATTGGATGGCCTTTGTATAATGCAGGGATCCCCAAACTTGGCAACTTTAAGACTGTGGACTTCAACTCCCAGAATTCTCCAGCCAGCATGGAGAATTCTGGGAGTTGAAGTCCACAAGTCTTAAAGTTGTCAAGTTTAGAGACCTCTGGTATAAAGGAGATAATCCTGTGGTGGCCATGAACTCCTGAACTTCTCTGGAATCCATCCCAAGAGCAAACTGTGTACTCCAAAACCAAGGTTGGTCCGCCATCAATTCCAGGAAATCGAGGAAGAAGGGCCTTGGTATTTAGCAAGGTAGGATGTTCGCAAGCCAGTTCTCTGGCTTGTTTTTCTGACTCCCATCGTGAACAGACCTTCACTGCCTATTACCTCTGCAGCAGATCCCCCAACCATTTCAAGATCAGCCTCACTCCACTTCTTCTATCCTGAATGGTGCAGGATCCAAAGTCTAGTTGTTTCACTACTCTTCTGCAGCGAGTTCTCAGTAATATCCACCAGATCTACACCCACATTGAATTTAGAATTTATTTTTTAGAATTTATTTGATTTGTCAATCACTTACAAGATGATAGGTATAAGTATATACATAGCTATGAATACATGAAATGGGTACATGTAAGAAAAATAAAAGAAACAATAGGACAGGGACGGTAGGCACGTTGGTGCGCTTATGCACGCCCCCTACAGACCTCTTAGGAAAGGGGTGAGGTCAATAGTAGACAGTCTAAGGTTAAAGTTTTGGGGGTTTGGGGAAGAAACCATAGAGTCAGAGTATTCCAGACATTGACCACTCTGTTGCTGAAGTCGTATTTCCTGCAATCAAGTTTGGTGCAGTTAACCTTGAGTTTATATCTATTGTTTGCTCTTGTGTTGTTGTGGTTGAAGCTGAAGTATTCATTTGCAGATAGGACATTGCAGTGTATGATTTTATATACTATACTTAGATTGAACCAAAGGCAGCGTAGTTCTAGGTTTTCTAGATCTAGAATTTCGAGTCTGGTGGCGTAAGGTATTCTGCAACGAGTAGAGGAGTGGAGAACTCTTCTTGTGAAATATTTCTGGACTTTCTCAACTCTGCTAATATCAGATACGTAATGTGGGTTCCAAACTGATGAGCTGTATTTGAGTATTGGTCTAGCAAATGTTTTGTATGCTCTAGTTAGCAGTGTGATATTACCAGAGAAAAAGCTACGTAGGATTAGGTTAACAACTCTTAATGCCTTTTTGGCTATGTAGTTACAGTGGGCTCTAGCACTTAGATCGTTAGAAATGAGTATTCCAACGTCCTTTACAGAGCTTGGATTATCAACAAGGTCTTGACTATTCAGCTTGTATTTTATTTTCTGATTTATTTATTTTTTTGCCAAGCTTTTTTTTTTGAGGTGGGTGTCATGAACAAAAGTTCATGAAAAAAAAAAACAGACCTGGTGTTGATTAACCTTACTGACAAGTTTATTTTTCTTTTAAATACTTCATTAAATATTTACACAAATAGAATAAAAAAAAAATTCCTCTTATTGCAACATGAGCAAGCCATGTTCACTCAATTTGACATCTCTCAAGTTATGTAGAATGTGTAATCATTCACACTTATTATATTGATATATAATACAAATTTTCATCCAATTAATATATTACATAAATGTATATCTAATTGCAAGTAATATTATTAACTTTCATCATACTTTCTTATTTATCTTTCTTTTAATCATTTCATGTCTACCTTTCAACCCACTGTACCACAAATTCCAGATCTTATAGTACTCTATGAGGATTGCGCATGTGCAAAGATGGCGGCTGGATGCGAAAAGGCAAGCTCCGTCGCCCGTTCCGTGTCCTAGGCTGGGCTTTCGCTCCCCCGGGGGCCTGGTGAAGGTGAGAGTGACTGGGCCCCCGGGAGGAGGCTGGCCCATCCGAAAGGGCGCAGGAACAGTTGGCGGGGTTGCCCAGACAGCCGCATAGACAGCCTGGGCGGTGGGCGGAGTGATGATACTTCTATCGCGCCTCCCGCGTCACGCCTCGTGTCAGATCTGTGCCACAGTTTGTTAATTCGGCCTCGTTTGGCAACGGCCTGGATTTCCAGTTGGCCGGCCCCTTCCTCCCCTGCCTTATCTTGGCTCCTTCAGGGCCGATGGTCCAGTCTTGCGCCCTGACGCTGCTGGTGGTGGCGCTGGTGGCGCTGGTGATGGTGTGGCCCGACCGGAGGCTGGCATTTCCGGCCTTGGCTGCCCCAGTTGGGGTTTTTGGCGATCTGGGGGCGATGTGGAGGGCCGGTTCTGGTCCCAACCGGACCCACAGTCCAGCTTTGGGTCCGGATAGCAATGACAACGGTAGTGGTGGCCAGAACTGGCGATGGTGGCGCTGCCCAGTGTACCAGAACTGCTGACCTTGGGGATGAGACCCCAGGCCTGGAGGGTCCCGACGATAGCCCCGGTGATGGCAGCGGCCCCGAGGATGTTGTGGAAGGCTCGGTGGTCGTGGGGTCATCCTGAGTGGCAAGACTAGGGGTATGGCCTGGTGGCGACTGCTCCAGGGACAGGGACTTCGATAGCTGTGGCAGCGATGGCCTCGACTGGATTGCCCCCTCCGAGGACGAGGGCGATGGTGGCGGCCCGAATGCTTTACTGATGGTGGCGGCGGCAGCGGCAGTGGCGGCCTGGCCCTACATCATCAAGTCCGGCGATAGGACTCACCGATAGGAGTGTCTGGTCCAAGGGCAGCGGCGGTCCCGACAACAGTGGCTCGGGTCTTGATGGCTCCGGCGGCAGCATTGGGGCCAGACCCACGTCGATCCTGTCCCCGCCGACACCAACGACGGCAGCGTCAATGAGGACAGTGACTACAATTACAACTATCTGGCAGTGGGGCCCAGGCGAGTTGGCCCCAATTGTATGGGCCTGTCAGTTCCCATTTTTGATCTGGGATGTCGAGATCACGACCGGCTGATCACCAAAGGACAGGACGGATTACCTACACGTCGGCAGATTTATGGGCCCTCAGGGGCATTCTCCTGTCTCTGAGATGGCCCTCCAGCTTTTCTATGGCATGCCTTGATGACGGATCCTATTGGGATCCTGAGAGGTGGCACAGTCAAGGGAAAAGCGCAAATAATTATTCCCATTTGTACTCTTTTATTTCCAAATTTTTAGTGGGGTTAGGGAGGGAGACCAGACTGGTTTTGGGGGACAACCCGTCTGAGACGAAGGCCAGACCGGAGGTTGAGCGTGGCTGGGAGGTCCTGGGGGCAGGGAGGGTTGGATCGAGGATGGGGACTTCTTTTCGGGAGGAGGAGGAAATGGCTATTTGCATGGTCAGCGGGAGAGGCAGGTATGGCGTTGACAGGGGGCCATATTATGTTTCGGGAGCCCACCCCTGTTATTTACGTGCGGTGGCGCACTCCATCCCCCAGGTCATTTCCCGGTCCCTAGGTTGTCCGAACGATCCAGCCCCAGGCCTTCGGCTGATGGTTTGCAACGCCAGATCCGTCGTTAACAAAAAAAACCTCATTTCTGATTTGAACACAGATGGGGGGGTGGACCTGGTGGGTATTACCGAGACCTGGCTGGGCCATGAAGGCGGTGTCCCCCTGGTGGAAATGTGCCCAGCTGGGTTTCGGGTTTTCCATCGGCCGAGGGCCCAGTGGAGGGCGGGGGGGTTGCGGTGATTATTAAAGAAGATCTGTGTCTTAGGGAATCTACTGTTCCTCAGACAACCGGATGTGAATCTCTTTTTATGAAATGTGGTTCCAGGGTTCAGATGGGAATATTGATCACATATCTGGCTCCCTGCTATGTGACTTCGGCCCTGCCTGAGCTGCTCGAGATTATAGCCGGCTTGGCAGTTGAGACCCCCAGGCTTATGGTCATGGGAGATTTCAACCTGCCTTCAGCTGGCGGTACCTCGGGGGTAGCCCAGGAGTTCTTGGCTTCCATGACAGCCTTGGGCCTGACCCAGTTAATTAGGGACCCCACTCACATTAGGGGTCACATCTTGGACTTGGTTTTTGTCTCTGGACAGTGGCAGGATGATCTAGGTGTAGGGGACGTAGTTGTTGAGCCCCTGTCATGGTCTGATCATTCGCTCCTTAGGCTGGACTTCCATGCCGCACCCGCTTGTCGCAGGGAGGCGGGGCCAATATGATGGTTCCGCCCCAGGTGCCTGATGGTCCTGGATAGGTTCCTGACGGAGCTTGGGCCATTTCCCAGCGTTCGTACACACGACCCGGTTGAGGACCGGGTGCCACCTGGGATAGGATGGCGGCTGGTGCCCTTGATCGGATCGTGCCCTTGCGGCCTCTGACCTGATACCAATCCCAATTAGCTCCTTGGTTTTCCGAGGAGCTGAGGGAGATGAAGCGCCGGAAAAGACGCCTAGAGAGTGGTTGGAGGACTACCTGCTCCGGATTTGACCGAACACTACTGCGGTCCCATATTGGGACCTATTTAGTGGCGATAAGGACGGTGAAGCGTTCTCACTTCTCCGCCCCTTTTGCGTCCGCAAGGAATCACCCAGCCCCCCTCTTTAGGGTGACCCGCTCCCTCTTAGAGGTGGGAGTGTGGGATGAGCCTCTACAGGCGCGGGCTGAGGTTTTTTCGAATTTTCTCCAGGACAAAATAACTCAGATCCGGGATGGGTTGGACTCTGACTGGGCAACTCTGGACGGGGGGATGGGGGCGGAGTTCGGTGAGGTTATCTGTGGAGAGTTTGATCCTGTGACCCTCAAGGACGTGGACAGGATGTTGGTTGGGTTCAATGCCACCACATGTTTATTGGATCCATGTCCCTCCTGGCTGGTATTGGCCGCCCGGGAGGTGACACGTGGTTGGTTCCAGGGCATTATCAACACTTCCTTGAGTGGGGGGTCTTTGCCTCCTGCCTTGAAAGAGGCGGTGGTGAGACCCCTCCTCAAGAAACCATCCCTGGACCCGACCTTATTATCTAATTATCGTCCGGTCTCCAATCTTCGCTTTATGGCGAAGGCTGTTGAGAGTGTGGTGGCACAACAGCTCCCCCGGCACATGAAGTTGTCTACTTGGATCCACGCCAGTCTGGCTTCAGGTCTGGGTACAGCACGGAAACGGCGCTGGTCGCATTAGTGGATGATCTCTGGAGGGCCCGTGACAGGGGGTATTCCTCTGTCCTGGTCCTATTAAATCTCTCGGCGGCTTTTGATACTGTCGACCACAATATCTTATTGCGGTGGCTGGAGGGGTTGGGAGTGGGAGGCACTGTATTACGGTGGTTCTCCTTCCTCTCTGACCGCTCGCAATTTGTGTTGGCAGGGTGGCAGAGATCGACCTTGAGGCCCCTGATTTGTGGGTACCTCAGGGGTCAGTGCTCTCGCCCCTTCTGTTCAACATTTATATGAAGCTGCTGGGTGAGATCATCCGTGGCTTTGGGGTAGAATTCCACTAGTACACTGATGACATTCAGCTGTACGTTTCTACCCCAGGCCACCCTGACGAAGCTGTGGAAGTGATGACCCGGTGCCTGGAGGCTGTGCGAGGTTGGATGGGGCGGAACAGGCTTCAGCTCAACCTGGCCAAAACCGAGTGGCTGTGCTTTCCGCCGCCCCAATACAGCCAGCTAACTCCATCGCTGGCCATGGGGGGGGAACTCTGGCCCCCACGGAGAGGGCGCGCAATTTGGGTGTCCTCCTGGATGTACGGCTGTCGTTGGAAGATCATATAGCAGCCATCGCCGGGGGGCTTTTTATCAAGGTGCGCAGGATCTACCAATTGCGGCCCTTTCTGGATCGGGACGCACTTCGCACTGTCACATCTGCCCTCGTCATCTCCCGCCTAGATTATGCCAATGCTCTCTACATGGGGCTCCCCTTGAAGAGCACCCGGAGGCTCCAGTTGGTGCAAAATGTGGCCGCATGGGTTGTTTTGGGGGCTTCTCGGAGCTCCCATGTTACACCACTTTTGCGTGAGCTGCATTGGCTCCTGGTGGCCTTCTGGGTGCGATTCAAGGTGTTGATGATCATTTTTAAAGCGCTCCATGGCTTGGGACCTGGGTATTTACGGGACCACCTGCTGTCACCATCAGTCTCTCGCCGACCAGTTTGCTCTCATAGGGCGGGCCTCCTTGGAGTGCCGCCGGCTGGACGGCTGGTGACCCCGAGGGTCCGGGCCTTCTCTTTGGGAGCACCCTCCCTCTGGAACGAATTGCCCCTGGAGATGAGGACAGTCCCTGACCTATTAAGCTTCCGGCGCGCACTAAAAACCAAACCCACCTATTCCATCAAGCCAGTCTGGCCTAGAGTTATGTGTAGGGTTTTAAATATGATTTTAAATGGTTTTAGTTCTAATCTCTTAAATCTTTTAATTTTTTGATAATTTTTAATTTTTTGACCAATCTATTTAATTCTTTTAATATCATTTTAATCATTGTATTTGTATGTATATGTATATTTTATTTGGCTGTACACCGCCCCGAGTCCCTCTGGGAGAGGGCGCGGTATAGAAGTTTAAATAAACTAAACTAAAACTAAACTAAACTACTCTGACTCCTCTTTGTTTTTAAGTTCCATTGACAACCTGTCCATTTCTGCACATTCCAAGGTTTTCTTTATAATCATAGTCAGGTGGAGGGGATATTTTCACATTTCCAGTTTTGGGCAAAGGCAAATCTTGCTGCTGAGAAGTTTGTTTTTCAGTTAGCTTCTGTAACTTTGCCCATGCTACTAACTCCAGACTCTCTGATAGAAGACGAGATCAGAGGGTAGAAGCTTTTTCGTGGAAGATTCAGACTTGAAATAAGGGCAAACATCTTAACTGTGAATGCTACTAAGCGTTGAATAGCCTGCTTCCTGAAGTTGTGGGCGTTTCATTATTGGAAATTTTCAAGAAAAATAATAATTGAAGAATCATTTGTCCTGGATGATGTGAAGATCTCTCTGCAGAGGCCTGGACCAAAAGACCTCCTTCTAACATAATGATCCCATGATTTTAAATCAGCGATTTCCAAACTTGGCAATTGTAAGACTGGACTTCAACTCCCAGAATACCTCAGACAGCCATGTTGGTTGAGGAATTCTGGGAGCTGAAGTCCACCAGTTTGGAAGTTACACTTCTAAATTGTGGCAGTCTAACATATAATGTACATTGAACTGCATAATGTCATTTTCTCCCAAATGTTAAAATTTTTACAAGCAGAAAGGAATCTAATTTTTCCTTTTTCTTGTATAGATGGCTGAAAATGGGAATACACTCTGGCTCTTTAATAGTTTTCTCAAGCCAGAATTCAAGTTGTATCTTCAGTTATGATGGATGGATTGTGGAGAGAACTTGTATTCCCAAGTGGCCAACTGTTTATGGACAAAAATGCATCTTCCTCTCCTTTCCAAAACTGAAACTTTGGTTTAGTAGATCATTTTATATGTCAACCTCTCTACCTGTATTGCACTGCAGGTTGCACTTTTTTGCATTACAGAACCTTTTTTGCACTATCTTCATATGTCTACAAGCTTTTTTGTTTGACAAATTGAATACTTTCTTTAAAGTAGTTCCATCTATGAAATTTAGGATAAATATTGCAGGGGGAATAAATTCAGTCTTAGGGAATAAATTCTGAGCTGTTGTGCTCTCTATGATTTCTTCTTTGGACTTCATATTATTACATGAAAGGATGAGTTGATAGGACAATTCCTGTTGTGTGTATCCAGGACATTACTACAGCTTCTTGTTGAAAAGGTCAAACAATATTTCAAAATTTTGTAAACAGTATCAGTAATAGCAATAGCAACAGAACTTGGATTTATATACTGCTTCATAGTCCTTTTACAGCCCTCTCTAAGTGGTTTACAGAGTCAGCCTATTGGCCCCAACAATCTGGGCCCTCATTTTACCCATCAAGATGAAACTTCTGGCTATGGGCAGTCAGCCTGTAATAGTGCATTCTAACCACTGTGCCACCATGCCTCTGGTGGCCTGGACCAATTGGGATTCTTAATGTTTCACCTTACAAAGTCTAACTGACATTTTTCAAGTGGTCATCTCAACTCTTTTAGATCACTTTTTCAAATGAGGAATATTCCACAGTGATCATGAAACAATCTGTAAGAACAATATCTTACCCAAATTCACGTGCAGGAGCATTATCCAGACAAGCTTTTCAAATTGTTGCAGCTCCCAGATATGAGGAGTTGAAGGGCTAGCATTCTCAACTGGCAAGGTTGAGAGTTGAAATCTGAGTTGGGAGTTGAGATCTGAGTTGAGAGTTGAAATCATATACCTGGAGTATCCAAATTTGAAATACATATCTGGAAGTATCCAAATTTGGAAAACACTGGCCTAGGCTTTGGCTCTGTTATTAGTCCTAGTGACCTCCAAATGTTGTTGAATTATAGGTGTGTCCCAGCCATCATGCAGACATGAATTCAAAAGTAATGGTTACATTTTGTTCCTTGATTGTCCCCATAGGCTAGGGTGACATTCCAAAAAGTAGAAGATTGATGAGTCAGGACAAAAACTATATTTGATTTGATTTATGGCTATGTGTTTAATTAAAATTGAATTAATTCCTCCACAATAATGTCATTTGAATTTTCTTCCACATTAAAATGATAATTTGGTGGCAATCTTTTGAGGTTTCTGGGGACTGAATGAAGCCCCTGCCCTTAAGCTGCACATTTCCCTTATGAATCAGAAGATATGGAGGGTAATTTTTGTTATCAAACATTTTGATTTGACAATAGTTGTTGCAATTATGATCAATCAAACACTTAATGAACATATTAGGTTTTTGTATCTGGGTAATGTATCCGGTTATGAGAATGGAATCTGACACAATATTAATGGCCGTTGTTAGCTCATAGTATTTCCTTTCTCTTTTAGATCTACCAGCCTTTACTTAAAAGATACCTGGAACTTGAGCAGAAGGTGCTGAATAAATCAAAATAGTATCTTCGAAGAGAATCTATCAGTAATGATTTAAAAGAAGAGCATATTGGAGAGTGAAAGTAGCTGGACTCATAGTTGTATGGAACATTCCTTGGTTTGAAACTACTGTGGAATAAATGCTACCCTTGTTCGATTCATCGCTGTCTACACATCTAGGAATACCTCTAGTAAGCACTTCCAAACAAGGATTTTGCAATTTCAAATTAGCTTTGGATTTACTTGATTAGATAATGTTTGCTCTTCTTAAGAGCTGATTTAGCTTCTTTCAGTGAGATGATTATATGCACAGAGATGGAAAGGTTCAACATTAGCCACTATGGTTGGTGAAGCTGCCAAATTTTGCTGAAATGGACAAATCAACCTCTTTGATTAGAGAAATCTAGCTACGTTTATTGGTGATTGGAAGCCTACTTTTTGTGTAGAAATGAAAAAAAAAAAAAAACAGTAGGGAGCAGAATAATATGATGTAACTTTAGACAGAGAGGTTATACTGTCTGTGAAGAATATTGAAAGCCATTTTTTGGGTATAATCTATAAATTAGACTCCATTTTGACATTGTACCTACTAATTTCTGGCTCTATTTTTTGAAAATCTGGAATATTTCCAATATAACATTTTATGTTGTTTTATAAATCTTCACTTTTACAAGTTACACTTTTAAAAAATACTTTTCAATATTTTCTGCCTAGATTCTTTAGTTTCCCTCTGGTTTTGAATTTCTGAAATCATAAAGTCTCTAATTTCTGTTAAGCTTAAGATTAATAATCAATTTGGTTCTTCCAAAAAACTGTTTATTTTACATAATTATTTTCAAAAACATACAGTAAAAAAATCTTAGTAGTCCAAATTTGTCTGGACCCTCAATTTGTTTATAATTTTCAGGGATCAAAATCTTATTTAATTTTATTATGATTATTTCCATTCTTTAGATTCTTAAATTTATGGTTAATTTTTTTTTTTGTTCAAGAATGAGATTAAACTCACCACATGGCTTTTCAAACTTGTCTTTATGGAGATCTTTAATATAATTAAACATGCAATTTCCAAAAGTGATTACAAAGTGAGCTTAGCAAACCCAATGTTCTTTAAAAGGCTCTGCTACATTTGTGAGCAAGGTGGCTATCCCTTTGCCTCTCGGTGTCCTGCTGTCCTAAAGTCTCTTCACAAGGAGCAACCATCTGGAGCGCATATCGGCCTGCTTGCAGGTTTGTTTGTCTTTGTCATGGTTGTCATCTCCATTCCCATGCAGATGTTCTTAGTTCATCATGCTTCCTCTAGAAATGAAGTATGAATTATCATTTTTGGGCACATTATGCAAAGACCTAATTTTATAGACCAACCAGGCCGGAGGCAGATTCTCTTAGAGAAGACCTATCTAGACTCACTTTATGGGGAGATGGATGGCATAAAAAATTAATAAATAAACAAACAAACAAACAAAATCTATGTGCTTATAAGAGTTGACAATGACTAGATGGCACAAATCAATTCGTGTAAACACTTGACTCCTTGAGATGTCCATAATGCTGGGAATGATAGGAGAAAAGAAGAGAAGGACCGGCAGCAAGAAGCATGGATTCAGTAAAAGTGGTAATGGACACACTTGTTCGAAAATCTGAAGGATTAGAATAGGAGCAGATCATCATGGAGAAAATCTATTTACGTGGTCATAAAAAGTTGACACCATCTTGATGGCACATAATCAAACTATTGGCCAACCAGAATGTGTTCTGATTGTCTGAGAATGTCCTTTGTGTTTCAAGGCCGGAGAACTTCACCTTACTTAGTTTCAAGAGTTTTGAAGAGCTGTACAAGTGGTATGGAAATAATGAACTTGACCATTGAGTAATTGAAAATAACTCAGGATTTATCTACCTTGGCAATTTCCACAGACTCAGAAAATGAAACGTTAAAAAAATCTTTAGTTAGGAAGTTTGGAATTGAAGTCTTAAAACAACTAGAGATTACCATATCGAGAAAAGCAAAATAACCCATCAAATACCACAATGGATCTTGTTGGATCTGTTAGAGGCTTGGTGGTCTTCTTTTATAGTCCTTATTGGCAAAAACGTTCATTGAGATCTCTCCTGGTAACTCACAATTTGTTCTTCCTGCAGTTCATCTCCTTTTTCACCCACATTGAAAATCCTTCATGTTGATCATCTCGATGTGCTTGTTAAGATTTAGTTTTTTTAAAAAAAGACCTGTGCCAAATGCACGGCTGAAATGCATTCACCTTATTATGGGAATCGTTTATTTGATCCCATTTCTGTAAATTAAGATTTTTGAAATTCAGACACCCATCCTTCCATCTTAAAAGCACAGGAGAAAAAGAATGTCTGTTCAGCTAATGTAAATTTGGATTGAAAATGCACCACCACATGGGAATTTAACAGATCTTTCAAGGATTATTACAGTGATGGACTTAAAGTACATTGTAGAAGAATGTGATTTCCTGTCTGTATTTTGTTCTGTGACCCAATTTTAAATGAGTCACAGTTCAAGAACCTTCATACTGCCAATACAGAATAAGCATAAACTTAAATTCTGTTGTTCATTCAAAATGACAGAGTTGGAAGGAACCTTGGAGGTCTTCTAGTCTAACCCCCTGCCTAGGCAGGAAACCCTACACCACTTCAGACAAATGGTTGTCCAATCTCTTCTTAAAATCTCCCAATGTTGGAGCATTCACAACTTCTGGAGGCAAGTTGTTCCACTGATTAATTATTCTAACTGTCAGGAAAATTCTTCTTAGTTCTAAGTTGCTTCCCTCCTCTATTAGTTTCCACCCATTGCTTCTTGTCCTGCCCTCAGGTGCTTTGGAGAATAGCTTGACTGCCTCTTCTTTGTGGCAGCCCCTCAAATACTGGAACACTGCTATCAGGTCACCCCTTGTCCTTTTCATTAAACCAGATAAAACTAGATACTAGACATTCTTTGGGGTTCAGCTAATTATGTCTGCTAGAACTACCTATGGTTGTGAAAGTTGGACCTTAAGAAAGCAAGACAGGAAGAATGTAGATTCGCCTGAGCTGGAGAAAGCTCTCGCATATTCCTTGGATAGCATATGTGACTACAAGCAAGTCCTTGAGCGCATAACATCAAATGTGGAAAGTAAAAAAAATCACAAAACTGATCGATCTCTTTGGCCATGTCATGCTGGGGAATTCACTGGACAAAGCAATTACGTTTGGAAGAGCTAGTGGTCAAAAGTAACCAGGCCTCCCAAGAATGTTGTGGCTGGACACCAGCCAGAACATAGAAAAACTCAAGGAAGTAATGCAAGATCAGAAGATGTGGAGAGACCTGGTGCATAGAGTCGTCGAGTCGGACACGACTGAATGCATAATATCATCAGAATTAGAATTGTAGGAAGTCAGTCCCCCAGGTGAGAACAGAAACAAGGTCAACTTCAATTTATCAGCTTATCTCTTAGAATCTGTTTGGTTCTAAACCAGCCCTAACAAAATTTAAGCTTCCTCAAATCCATAAACCCCGAACGAAACAAACGTTAAGAAAAGTAGATGAAATTTGAGGATTGAAATTTATTGATCAAACAAGAACTGCAGACTGCTTTGCAAACATATACAGGTAGTCCTTGATTTACAACCATAATGGAGCCAGGAATTACAGTAATTAAGACGTGAATGATCGTTGCAGGTCACTGCATCACTATCCTTGATTGTATGGCCTTCTTTTGCAGCAATTGTTAAGCGAATTCTGCACTCCTTAAGGCAACCCATTTTCCTCAATGGGTGTTTTTGCCTGAAATTGGGAGCAAATGCAGAAATCTGGCAAAAAAAAAGTGCCAAAAACTGTGATCACTTTACTGTGGGATGCTGCAAACTGCCTTTAGCGTGAGCAGATTGCCAAGTGCCCAAAACACGATCATATCTGTGGCTCCAAGGAGATCTGGTATAATTCTGAGGAGGAGATCTTTGAACAGTTGCTAAGCAACTCATTATTAAGCACCAACTATCTGTAATGGTAAAAATGGTAAAGACCCTTCTTAATCATATGCATCTCCTGGTGACTTCATGAAAACACCTAAGTAGGTTCTTTTTTTAATAGCAATAATGTAGAAAAATATTCCAGGAATTTTCTTTGGAATTAAAAAAAAACTACACAGTCTAGTCTACAATTCTGGTATCTCCTAGTGGTCTCCCATCTTAATACTAATCCTGCCCAAAGAGCTGCTGATAACAGTTCTACAGAGGAATTATTGAGTCTGTCATCTGCACCTCTGTAACTGTCTGGTTTGGTTCTGCAACCCAACAGGACAGACACAGACTTCAGAGGATAATTAGGACTGC
This sequence comes from Bungarus multicinctus, assembly GCA_023653725.1. Lineage (NCBI taxonomy): Eukaryota > Metazoa > Chordata > Lepidosauria > Squamata > Elapidae > Bungarus > Bungarus multicinctus. The sequence continues at coordinate 8,495,941 of CM042840.1, read as the reverse complement.
AGAAAAAACAATCACTACCAACCTGCCTTCCATCGAGGATCCATATACTGCACAAGTCAAAAAGAGGGCTGTGAAAATATTTACAGACCCCTCAGGTCCTGGACATAAACTGTTTCAACTTCTCTCAAAACGATGCTATAAAGCACTGCACACCACAACTAGACACAAGAACAGTTTTTCCCCCAAATGCCATCACTCTGCTAAACAAATAATTCCCTTAACACTGTTCAACTATTTACAAAGTCTGCATTACTATTACTGTTAATCTTCTCATCACTCCTTATTACCCATCCCCTCCCACTTGTGACTGTATGACTGTAACTTTGTCACTTGTATCCTTACGATCTATATTGATTGTTTCCTAAAATGATTTGATTGCTTATTGTATCCTATGACTGTTATTAAGTGTTGTACCTGATGATTCTTGACGAATGTATCTTTTCTTTTATGTACACTGAAAGTATTTACACCAAGACAAATTCCTTGTATACCCAATCAGATTTGGCCAATAAAGAATTCTATTCTATTCTGTTCTGTTCTAATCAAACCCAATCATGTGTAGTTTTTTGGAGATGGGCTGAAATGGACTTGTGGCTCCCACTTAACTAACCACAAAGTTTTTTATGAGTTGGAAAGAAGGCTGGAATTGTGAGATGCCTTATTAACCATAGTTAGTTCTAGTCATGGGTTACTCAGTGTCTTGATTCTTACTGCTGAGTGCAAATAAGAGACAAATCCAGCTAGCATTGTATTACTCAGTGCAGTGCGTGAGCCAGCAAATTACTGTCTAGCAGCTCATCTCCTGCACATGGGCAGTGGGTTGGACTTAGAAGACCTCCAAGGTCCCTTCCAGCCCTAAGCTTCTATGATTCATCAGTTTCACAATTTCAATTTCTAAAGTGCTAGAAAATTTTCTCCTTGTCTGTGCTTCTTTTTCTATTTTTAGACAAATATTTGCAAAGTGATAGTGGTACAGAGAAAAGATATCCTGTAATTATGGTCTGATTTGAAAAGGTATGTGAACCTCAAAATGAAGTGGCAAGATGCCTCCCACTCCCCACTTCATCTCTATCTCTCTTTCTCTCTCTCTCATCAGCATCAGCTGTTTGAAGACACAGAGAGATAGCAGGAGAAGGTCAGTAGCAAACTTTCTGCGCATGTGTGAAGCATGTGTTTGGTGCGTCATGCCCACAAAACCAGTGGTAAAAAAAACGTTGAATCCCACTACTGGCTTAGAGGCTTATGCTTCAGATCCATAGAACCAGAGGTCTACCACACTGGACAGGATCCAAGATGCAGATTATGCAGAGAGGCCTCAGAGGCAGTCCAATAACATAGTTATTGAGAGAGTAAGATGCAGGCAGGGAACAGCATACCCTGAATGACATCACCAAGTAGATGATAGTGTTGTGTACAGAAACATCTGTGCAGTGTATGGTCAAACCCTCCTAAGTCCAGAAGGGAGATCCCACAGAAGGTCATAGACAGTGGAGGGATTCAAATTGTTATGTAAGCTTCAGCTATAACTTAAGATCACGATGTGCCAAAAATGAATTTAAGCAGAGGCTTTGAAGAACAAAATCTAACTTTTATTGATCAATAAATGGGTAAGACATCTCCTCTCATACACACAGATATGTGAGGAAAGTTACAAAGCATATAGGCAAAAGTAACTCTTCTTATACCTTAAGATTCTTTTAGAAGTAGAGTAATTGCATTGTAAAACATTCTTAAGTTAGATTTACATCTTTCCTGCAAAAAGACAAATGTTCTCCTGGCACTTGTTTATCTTTCGGTATCCTTTCTCCTATTGTCTGCTAATCGATCACAATTTACCATTTAAGAGGGCTATTAACAGCATACTTCAAAAAGGTGTATATTGCTCCAGATATAGGGAGTTAACGTTCCCAGGGAGTACGTTCCATTCAGATTGATTTAGATGGGATAATCATGTGTCTTCGTATGAGAGAGAGATGTAACTAATTGCAGGCATGTGTTTTACAAAAAGTTAGAAAAATATTTTCCACAACAACAAGATAAGAAATGCCTATAGAGATATATACTTTTAGATACATAGGAAAACAACTGCCTAACATCAAGGTAAGACATGCCTATAGAGTAACTCTCTACTCTCTCTCTATAATATATTTTACTTCTTTCCTTTCTTTATTACCCTAACAGTTTTATCATCGGTTTGGTGGGCATGGCTTGGTGGGCATGGCTTGGTGGGCGTGCTTTGCCTAACAGCTTTCCCCATGCCAGCTGAGACCTGCAGTGTCAGGATCCTCTCAGCTGATCATTGGCTTTTTTTTTTTTAACTAGCGGTTCGGCCGAACCAGCCTGAACCGGTAGCATACCACCACTGGTCGTAGAGAATAAGAAGAATAAGATCATGTGGGATTTCCAGATCCAGATGGACAGGCAAGTCCTGGCCAATCAACCCCACATCAGGGTAGCCAACAAGGACCAGAGGACTGTGGTGGTGATAGCTAGAGGGGGGTGCCAAGTGATAGCAATCGGGAAGAAGGAGAGTTGGAAGTTGGAAAAGTAGCAGGGCCTAAGGGAGGAACTAGGGAGGACGTGAAAAGTCAAGGCCAAAGTGGTACCAGTGATGGTAGGAGGACTCAAGACTATAACACCTAAACGGGGGGAGAGGCACCCAATGATCCCAGGAGTGGTGTCAGAACTCTCTGTCCGGAGGAAGGCAGGGCTAGGAACAGCTGATATCCTGTCCTGAACCCTCAGATGCCCAGGCCTCTGGTAGGGGACTTGTTAATCAGACTAGAATAGAGCTGGAAGGGACTTTTGAGGGCTTCTAGTCCAACCCCCTGCTCAAACAAGACCCTATACCAGGGGTGTCAAACTGGCAGCCCATGGGCCAGATGCGTCATGTGCAGGCCATGCCCATCCCGGCTCCGCAAAGGCAGAGTTTGACCCCTGTCCCCTGTACCATTTCAAAGAAGTAACTGTCCAGTCTCTTCTTAAAAAACTCCAGTGATGGAGGACCCACAACTTCCAAAGGCAATTAATCCACTGGTTAATTGTCCTCACTGTTAGGAAGTTTCTCCTTCATTCCAGGTTGCTTCTCTCCTTGAGCAAGACAGACGCCACTGCAAGGGTTAAAAATAAAATAAAATAGTAAAATAAAATAAAATACAGGTCTTTTGGAACACAATGGAGTGGTATTTAAGAAAGGACATTGCTCCAAGAAGAAGACTAGGATCACAGCAAAATTACCTTTGTTTCTCCTGTTTAATACTCGCATGCTTCTTTTGCTAAGTTCCAGTTCTTTGGATCTTGAATACCAAACCGCAGCTGTTCTCTTTTAACACCGCGATCCCTGAGACCCACCTTTAATCCATCTGCGAAGCGCTTATTGATTTCTCCAATAAGCTTGACACAATGAAAAATTATTTTCTTTGCTGCCGAAAGCCCTTGATTGTGGAAATGGAAAGAAACCATTGGGGCTTCCTGAAGACACTTCGCTTTCAAAGCGCTGACAAACTGAAGCATCGGAGCTGGAGGGAGACGAGTTCAAGTTTGAGAACACACAATTCAGGGGAGCCCTAATTTGATCTCTGCCGATTCCTCTTTCGATTTTACTATTTTGGGGATTGGGTGGGATAGTGTGCCTGAGTAGCCTGGGATGAATAGACACAAGAGATATTTTCCTTGTATAACGCAATACAGGTAATCCCTGGCTTACAACCACAATCGAGACCAGACCTTCTGTTGCTAATTGTGGCAGTTGTTAAGTGAGTCGTGCTGATTTTGCAACTTTGATTGCCGTGGTTGTTGAGCAAAACACTGAAAACGTTAAGTGAAACATGCGGTCATTAAGTGAATCTGGCTCCACCCCCATTGACTTGGCTTATCAGAAGCCAGCTGGGAAGGTCATAAACGGTGATCACATAACCCCAGGATGCAACCATTGTAAAATACATGCTGGTTGTCATGTGCCCAAATGTTGATCATGTGACAGTAGATCATAAGTGGGAAGATGGTTTATATATCACTTTTTCATTACTGTTATAACTTTAATTGCTAAATGAATGGTTGTAAATTGAGGACTTCTGCACCAGAGACAAATTCCTTGTGTGTCTAACCACACTTGGCCAAGTAAAACCTCTTCTCCTCTATTCACCTCTCTTTTCCTCTTTTTTCCCTCCTCTTCCCTCCCCTCCTCTTCCCTCCCCTCCTCTCCTTGCCTCTCTTTTCTTGTCTCTTATCTTTACTCCTGTCCCTTCCTTTCCCCTCCCCTCCCTTGCCCTCTTCTCTTTCCTCTCTTCCCCTCCCCTCCTCCTCTCCTCTTTGCTTTTCTCCTCTCCCTTTCTTCCCCTCCCCTTCCCTCCCCCCTTTTCTCCCCTCCCTTGCTCTCCTTTCCCCTCCCTTCCCCTCTCTTCCCCTCCCCTCCTTTCTCTTCTTTTCTCACCCCTTCCCATCCCTTCCCTCTCCTCTCCTCTCTTCCAGTCCAGTCCAGTCTCTGTATTGTTGCAAACATTCTGAAGAGTAGTAACACCTTGAAGGCACAGACAAGAATTGAGAAAGATAATCTCCTTCCAAGCTATTTATGGGAAATTCTCACAGCCCTGTTGACTTGTCTATTGAAACAAGGTGTATTATTTATTTCCTGTGGAGTGCTCTCTATGATTGAAGGGGTGGCAATTTGAGCATACATTGGGAGAGATCAAAATAGAGCAATAATTGGTGCACACCATTCTCAGGAAAGCTTGTCGGGGACACAGATTGAACACTACTTAGCTGTTAGATTCACAAATGTCCTCACAAATGTAATCTTATGTCTAGAGTTATGTTGAAGGGTATACTCTGCACTCTAGAAAGAGTGCAGAGAAGAAGAACAAAGGTGATTAGAGGGTTGGAGGCTAGAACATACAAAGAATAGTTGCTGGAATTGGGTATGCCTAGTTTGATGGGAAGAAGGATTAGGAGTGACAGGATAGCAGTGTTCCAATATTTGAGGGGCTGCCACAAAGAAGAGGGGGTCAATCTATTCTCCAAAGCACCTGAAGGCAGGACAAGAGCAGTGGATGAAAACTAATCAGGGAGAGAAACAACCTGGAACTAAAGATAAATTTTCTGACATAGAACAAATAATCAGTGGAACAACTTGTCTCCAGAAGTTCTCCAGGGTGCTCCAACACTGGAAGTTTTAAAGAAAAGACTGGACAAACATTTGTCTGAAATGGTATAGCGTTTCCTGCCTAGGTAGAGGGTTGGACTGGAAGACCTCTAAGGTTCCTTCTAACTCTGTTATTCTGTTATACAGAAGAGTGGATTTTATATACTCCTGCATTGACTAGTTGTTACAGTTTATGTTCACTGCAGGGATGTCTGCAAGGGTGCAAGTATAGTGTTCATAGTTTCCCTATAAGAAGAATAAAGAAAGAAAGTTTGAGGAGGAAGAATTAAATTATTTCTTCAATTCTGGCTGTGACGCTAATATGAATTAGCCCCAGAAGTTATGATCTAGATTAGAAAACAAAACCTGATGGGCCAGCTCATCTTCTAGTCCTATTTTGGTCTGGAGAACAACTCTTGGCTCAAGAGATGTGGTGCTCCATACCTTGTGCTTACTGCTCTTCTCTTAGGAAGCATAATTGGGTTACACCTGTCAATAAAGTATTCTTTAGTATTCATCCAGCCCAGGAGTCGCCAACCTTTTGGACCTCAGGGACCACCAAATTCATAATTTTAAATCCCAGGGACCACTAACCGGTTCTGTAGGTGTGGCCTAATTTGTGGGTGTGCCTTGGTGGTCAATGACTGGCTGGGCATGGCTTGTATGTAAATATTATAAATATTTATATAAATATTGATTTTTTTATAAAAAAAAGAGCAACTTTTACCCAAAATCAGGCAAAGCAGGCAGGCAGATTGAGCTGCTCACAGAATCATTCAGTGATCTATTTATCTGCCATCGGCTAGGTCAGTCTCTCAAATTTGCTTGCCGTGAGTCTGCACTGAATAATAGAACTTTCAGTCCTAAGGGAGGTTTGGCTGTGCTTAAAAGCAGAGCCGAAGATCTAAAGACTAGCTAGAAAGCAAGAAATCCAACCATTTCCTGCTTCCTAGCTAATCTGAATCTCCCGGCACAGCAGAACAGCTGATGGTCAGAAAAATAGCAATTTAGCAGGCAAGTTTGCCAGGTAAGGAGTGAGTGAGCGGGGAGGGTTCCCATGGGCCATGTGGGCAGCACAGTCTTGTGTTTCTGCACAACTTGGATTAATTACTTTGGGGGGGTGCTCTGGGGGTGAGATTTCTCTGCGGCCCACCAAAATTTTCTCACGGCCCACCGGTTGGCGACCGCTGATCCAGCCAACAATCTCTCTGCCTTTGGTTTGAGTGAGATCCATCCAGGGAGGCTTTGAAACATGGTTTTCTGAGAAAGCTGACCTCTGTTGACTCCAGAGGCCCATGTCAGGAAGGCCCCATTGGAGTAGATCGGATTAAAATGTGCATGCACTTATTTTTATTTATTTTATCTGAGTGACTCTGGATGACCATGCATTAAAACAGCGCAGAATAATTAAATGAAAAGTTTGTCTTATCTCCCGCTCCCCCAAATCCAACCCAAAATTCTCACCTGAGGCACAGGTGATCTGGCTCAAATTTTGCTACCTCAGACACATTGCAGGAAAACCCAGTTCTCTGAAAAAGTCTCTGACACTTGGAAAGGTGGAAAGAAAGAGAAGATGACCAACAGCGAGATGAATTGTCTTAATTTACAGTAGTGATGGATATACCATTGGAGGACCTGAAGGTTACAGATAAACAAACATGGAGGGAAAAAAATCTGTCTTGGTATCTACTAAGAATCAACAGCAACTTGATGACATGCAGTCATAATTAACAGCACTCTAAAGAAAACAAGGGGCTCAACAATCCCCCCACCCAGCTTCAAAACCTGGCTTGATTTTCAGAGACTTTCAGAACACCATCAAGGTGAGGCCATAAGGATCTCTGGGGGGGATACTGGTCCAGAAGGCAGGTATTGTGACTGAGAAGGTATGTTCCCTAGATCTAGATAGATGATATTGCAATACATACCTTGTGTCTTTGTATAGAAAACAAAATTAGAAAGAGCTAGGACAATGAACTAGTGGTGGGATTCAAGTTTTTTTTATTACTGGTTCTGTGGTTGTGGTTTGGTAGGTATGGCTTGATGGGCATGGCAGGGGAAGGATACTGCAAAATCCCTCCCCACCCCACTAACCTGCTTTCCAGCTCTGTTCTCCTGTGCAGGGCAACAAAAGAAGACTCAGCCGATCAGCTGGGACTCAATGGGAGGCAGAGAATAGATGGGGGTGGGGCCAGTCAGAGGCGGCATTTGCCGGTTCTCTGAACTACTCAAAATTTCTACTACCGGTTCTCCAAAACTGGTCAGAACCTGCTGAATACCCACCTCCGCAATGAATCTATCAATGGGGAGGGCATTCCAGATCTTCTCATTGAAGCAAAGTTAACTTATGGGATCTAAAAGGTGACTTGGTGGTGGCTTCACTTTAGAAAGAAATATCTCCCTCTGAATACAGTTGACCCTGATTCTGCAGGTCTTTTATTATTGTAGATGTTGAAAGGTTATGATGAGTAGAGGACCAATATCAAAGATCCATGGTGATATTTTAATTCTGAACATCATGGAATTATCACAGCAGATTTTAATGATGTATATGGTTTAAATAGAAGCTAGAAATACCGGCACATGGATTAGAGAACAAATAAAAATATATGATATCATCAAGAAAGTAAAAGAATTGAAATGGAAATGGGCTGGTCACATAGCAAGAAGAACTGAGGACAGGTGGATGAAGAATATCATAGAATGGATCCCACTTGATAAAAAACGTCCACCAAAGAGAACTAAATCAAGATAGATGGATGACATCAGCAAGTATTGCGGGTCTAACTAACAAAGCAGGAAGCGTGGAGAAGCCATTCACCCTGCAGTGGATACACAATGGCTAGAATGAGGATAATGATGATGATAGAATAGAATAGAATAGAATAGAATAGAATAGAATAGAATAGAATAGAACAGAACAGAACAGAACAGAACAGAACAGAATTCTTTATTGGCCAAGTGTGATTGGACATACAAGGAATTTGTCTTTGGTGCATAAGCTCTCAGTGTACATAAAAAATAGAATACATTCATCAAGAATCATAATATACAACGATTAGTGATAGTTATAGGTTACTAATAAGCAATCAAATCATACTTGGGAACAAGCAACACGATCATAGTTATAAATGGGAGGAGATAGGTAATAGGAAGGATAAGAAGATTAATAGTAATGCTGACTTTGTAAATAGTTGGACAGTGTTGAGGGAATTATTTGTTTAGCAGAGGGATGGCATTTGGGAAAAAACTGTTCTTGTGCCTAGTTGTTCTGGTGTGCAGTGCTCTATAGCATCGTTTTGAGGGAAGGAGTTGAAACAGTTTATGTCCAGGATGTGAGGGGTCTGTAAATATTTTCACAGCCCTCTTTTGGACTCATGCAGTATACACCTCCAAGGCAGGTGGGTAGAAATTGTTTTTTCTGCAATCCTAATTGCCCTCTGAAATCTGTGTCTGTCTTGTTATCTGGGTTGCAGAGCCATGATGATGATGATGATGATGATGAAGATCGTGGTAGTGGTGGTGATGATGATATGGTTTATTAATATTTGTTAGTTTGATTTTTATTCCCTTTTTTGTACACCACCCAGAATCACATTATCTCTATTGGGCAACTATGTAAGGAAAGAAATAAACCGGTAGTAGAGTACTTTGATTATAAATTAAATGTAACAGTACTAATACACTCGTGTCTATTGTACATGTCCAGATTTGTCTGGTAGAAGGTCCGCCCATTAATGTGAGAAGTTGAACATTCTTGGAATGGAAGAAAAAGTGAAAACCCCTCAGAAACTTTCAAAAATAAATGGAAACACGCATCTCTGGCTTTTCACTGTATCGGGACATGTTTATGCAGCTACTTTATTCAATGGCTAGGCCCAAGGAGGCATAGTAAGCAATAAAACAGGCTGAATTTGTACGTGAATTTACACATTCCTAATGTTTACCCCAAGTACAGATGGACGGCTCCAGCCTCAGGAAGGCTTCACAATTTTTTTTATTCTTACAAAGAAGAATATTTGTAGCTCAGGGTTGACCTGAGTGGCCCTTGGTGCTCTCTGAGCTTGGTTGTTTTCTTGCAGATGTTTCATTACCCACACTAGGTAACAGCATCAGTGGTAGTAAAGAGTAGGTTTGCTAGCAAGGAGCACAGATTCTCCTTCCTCCTCCTAGTTTCCCAACAACAACAACCATGTGAAGTAAGTTGGGCTGAGAGGAACTAGCCCAAGGTTTATGTTCAGAAGTGGGATTCAATTTTTTTTAACAACCGGTTCTGTGGGCATGGTTTAGTCAGTGGGCGTGGCTTGGTGGTCACATGACTGGCTGGGCGTGGCCAACTCAACATCACTCACATTGAGGCACACATCTCCTCGCCTGGCCTCTCATGACTATGGGAATGCTGCAACAGTCGTAAGTGTGAAAAATGGTCCTAAGTCACTTTTTTCAGTGCCATTGTAACTTTGAATTGTCCCTCCACACAAGCAAAGTACCAGCAAAGGAGGGGAAAAAAACTCCAGAGACGTTCCTGAGACAGGAAGTTTAGTCCTGCCAAGAATGTAATAAGGGTTAACGGAGAGGCAGTTTCTGTAAGCAACACCAGAATGTTTCCTTCCTGCTTTCCTTACAGGATTAGGCCAGTAATTTCTTCTAACGACCAGTTCTCTGAACTGCTTAGAGTGTTAACAACCGGTTCTAATGAATAGGTGCGAACGTGTAGAATCCCACCCTTGTTTATGTTTATGTTTATACCTGCTATCTTGTAAATGTTTGACAAACAAACAAAACAAAACAATAAAAGGTCATCCAGCTGGTTTTTGGACGTAAGGCAGGACTAGAACTTAATGTCTCCTGGTTTCTAGGTCAGCATCTTAAAAGATCAAATTTGATGGTTTGATCGAATCTCTGTCCACTTTTTATGAGTACTGCTGCCATTTTTACTCTTTCAACCTTGCACGCATACACCCCCTGTTGGATAAACACGTGTATGACAGCTTGCTAAGGGAGAATCTGGCCTTAGGTCTGATTAATTATGAATAAAATTCAAGGCTCACGGGCAAATACAGGTGGTTTTTCCTATTTAATCCATGCACCTTAATCTGTGAAGCTTGACCTCCACTTCTTTAATTTTAGAGAAGAAATTAATTAGTCCGGGAAGGTGTGTGCTGTGGTGGGAAAAAAAAAAATCAAAAACGCAGTGTATAACCTTGAAGGAATGAAGATCTATTCATCAGATTTTTTTCCCCCTCTCCTGGGTTGGTCCTTTTGCAAATAAGATTAATGTACTCTCCTGCCATTTGTCTTCTCCAGCACCCCACGAAAGGAGAAGGAAAACTTAATTAGCATTTTAAAGTGGGCAGCCTTGAAGCTAATGATATTCAATAACGAAAAATTGTTTTAACCTTATTTGCACTTTTCAATTTACTTATTACAGGCCATCTGTTAAAAATTTGCACAAGTACCATGGAGAGAGAGATTCTTTTCGATGGTTAGATGAACCCCGGGCAAGAAGAAAATGAGAGGGGGGGATGACATACCCCCAAAGGTCTGTTCGCTGCATTTTAGCCGTTGGTTTTGGTGCCCCCTTTCGATTCCTGGCCAAAGTGACAGGCGTTTAAGACACCACTGTAATTTCATCTGTATCCTTTTGATTAACCTAATCCTTTTTCAGGGATTTCATCAGAAGGTGCCTTGAGCAAAAAGCAAAAAAAATCTATGCTGATTCTGGAAGCAGAATAACTGAATTGGAAGGGACCTTGGAGGTCTTCTAGTCCAACCCGCTGCTTAAAGAGGAGAATCTAGATGATTTCAGACAAATGGCCACCAAATCTTTTCTTAAAAACCTCCAGTGATGGAGCACTCACAACTTCTGAAGGCCATCAGTTCCACTGATTAATTAATTTATTTATTTATTATTCATATTTCTATACCGCTCCCTCTCCCAAAAAGGGACTCGGGGCGGTGTACAGCCTACTAAAACACACAGAATATATACAATTTAAATAGAATTTAAAACTAGATTAAATAAACAAATCCGGCTGCATCCCATCCAACTACAATTCAAACATTTAAAATCAGGGATTGATTAAAAATTTAAAAAGTATAAAATTTAACAATTAAAACCCAAATTAAGTTTCAAACCCAAAGACCATTACTGGGCCAGGCCGGCCTGTTTGAAAAATAGGGTCTTAACTGCGCGCCGGAAGGTCAGGATGTCCGTCATGGCCCGTATCTCCGGGGGGAGATCATTCCACAGGGAGGGGGCTCCCACAGAGAAAGCCCGCACCCTTGGGGCCGCCAGCCGACAACGATCAGGCGGCGGCACCCCAAGGAGGGCAACCCTGTGAGAGCGTACTGGGCGGCGGGAGGTTTATTCTCCCTGTTAGGAAATTTCTCCTTAGTTCCAAGTTGGATCCCTCCTTGATAAGTTTCCATTTATTACTTCTTGTCCTACCTTCAGGGGCTTTGGAGAATAGGTTGTCCCCCTCTTTTTTATGGCAGCCCCTTAGATATTGGAAGACTGCTACCATGTCACACAATCCTTCTTTTCATTAAGCTAGATACGCCCAATTCCAGTAACCGTTCTTCCTATGTTTTAGCCTATAGTTCCCTTATCATCTTTATTGTTCTTCTCTTTCTATCAGAAAGGATGCTATGTTTGTCCCTTGTGTGAGGGCTCTGGAAAATGACCTCAAATTTCTAGAGGTGTTGGCCCAAGTCACAAAAAAGATTCCAAAAGTATTGCTGGAAATCTATTTTATTATTGCAGGTGTAATAACAGAGTTAGCAGAAATGACTAAATGAACTGTCATCTGCACCTCTATAACTGTCTGGTTTGGTTCTGCAACCCAACAGGACAGACACAGACTTCAAAGGATAATTAGGACTGCAGAAAAAAACAATTATTACCAACCTGCCTTCAATTGAGGATCCATATACTGCACGAGTCAAAAAGAGGGCTGTGAAAATATTTATAGACTCCTCACATCCCAGACATAAACTGTTTCAACTCCTTCCCTCAAAACGACACTATAGAGCCCTGCACACCAGAATAACTAGACAAAAGGACAGTTTTCCCTCGAACGCCATCACTCTGCTAAACAAATAATTCCCTCAACACTGTCCAACTATTACAAAGTCTGTAGTACTATTACTATTAATCTTCTCATCACTCCTTATCACCCATCCCCTCCCCCTTGTGACTGTGTGATTGTAACTTTGTTGCTTGTATCCTTACAATTCATATTGACTGTTTCCTAGTATGATTTGATTGCCTGTTTGTATCCTATGACTATATTAAGTGTTGTACTTTATGATTCTTGACGAATGTGTCTTTTCTTTTATGTACACTGAGAGCGTTTGCACCAAAGACAAATTCCTTGTGTGTCCAATCACACTTGGCCAATAAAGAATTCATTTATTCATCTGCTTTTATTAAAGAAAAGAATATAATTACTTTTGTTTCTAATTGGAAACTGCTTTTGGACTTTTTGCTTGAGGCAGAAGAAAATGAAACTAATTTTGGGTTTTGCTGATTAGATAGATTTGTTGTTATAGGAATGGCTAGTTTATATTATTATGTAAAAGTAAAAAGTTGAGGTTTGATGCTATTATCTTATTTTACTGCACTAAAGGGAGTTGGAAATCAACATTTTTTCTTTCTTTTTCTCCTTTCCCCTACATTTTCCCCTTTCATTCTCTATCCCCTGTTTTCCTACTATTTTCTTTTGTATTTTATATTATAAACTAATAAAAAAAGTGGCCAGAGGTCCTGATGATGACACCTTTTAGAAGCATTGAGGTTGAAATCAGAGGTGGATATTCAGCAGGTTCTGACCAGTTCTGGAGAACCAGTAGTGGAAAGTTTGAGTAGTTTGGAGAACCGGCAAATACCACCTCTGGTTGGTCCTGCCCCCATCTATTCTCCACCTCCCATTGAGTCCCAGCTGATCGGCTGGATCTTCTTTGGTTGCTCTGCACAGGAGAACGGAGCTGGAAAGCAGGTTAGTGGGTTGGGAAGGGAATGGAATTTTGCAGTATCCTTCCACAAAACCACGCCCATAGAGCTGATAGTAAAAAAAATTGAATCCCATCACTGGCTCCCAAGCTCCATTTTCAGTCGCAACGGCCTCCTGCAGCCCTCTGCCAGCAAAAATGTAGCTGGGGGTGGGAATTGTGTGCAGCCCTCCTGGACCCATTATCAGCCGCGACGGCCTTCTGCAGCCCTCTGCTAGTGCCCCCCCAAGCTCTGTTTTCACTGGCAGAAGTACCACGGGCCAGTCCTTCACTGTTTCCAGGGCGGCCCTACGAGTCAGATCTACGCATCCCGCAGGCTGGATGCGGCCTGCAGGAATTGAGTTTTACATGCCTGTTCTAGTTCAACCCCCTGCTCAAACAGGAGACTTTATATAGTTTCAAACAAATGGTGGTCCAATCTCTTCATAACCCCCCCCCCCCCAGTGATGTAGCACCCACAACTTCTGGAGGCCAGCTGTTTCACTGGTTGATTGCTCTCACTTGTTGGAAGAATTATTCTTCTGGGTTCAGTTCCAAGTGGGGGGAAAGACACTGGAAACATGGAGGCTGTTTGGAAAGATGGTTTAATGGTGGACAGGACCACATGCCCTGGACCTCCAAAGAAGGAAGATCAAGAAGAAAGAAAAAAGACTGAGATGCTGAGAATCCCTGGGTTTTATACCCTCTGTTGAGATTTGAATTTGATCTTGTATTCTGATTGGTTGTCAGACTCCCAGGGAGCCATGCAGAGGCAACTCTGTAGGCTATCTTCTGTAGACTTGGTTGAGCCTTGCTGGATGATGATGTAATGAAAAGGCTTTTGGTACTTCCTATTATTGCTCTACCTGGAGTAGATCTTTGTTATGTAAAATAGACTGGCCCATTAACAAAGGTGGGGGTGAGCTTCTGCTTCTGAGGTGAGTTTCTGCTTCTGAGTTTCTACTTCTCTTTTTAGGGGAAATATTCTGCCTTTTAAATATTTCCTAGGATATTTCATTTTTCTAGGAAGGGCTTCGTGCTAACTTCCTAAACGTTGTTAGGAAATTTCTTCCTAGTTCTAGGTTGCTTCTCTACTTAATTAGTTAAGTTATTTAAATTAACATTGTTAGATTAGTCAAAGCAATAATCATATTGCTTTGAAAATATGGCTCATTCTCTCATTCATTCTAGCTTCATCACCATAGCCCATGTTGGCTGAAAGGATATAAAAAAATGTAGGTGGGGGTGGGGGGGCAGGAGGAAAAAATTAGTTACACAAACTTAATTCACAAAATGAAAACAAGAATGTAAATATCTTCAAGAATGTCCGGAAACAAGTGACCAGGAAGATATGTCACTTTTTAAACCTGAGTTTAAACATGCTAAATTTAAACATAACACACATCCATCATCCGACAAAAAATAAACATAAATAAATAGTAATAATTTTAAAGTAAATACATTTAAAAGGAAACAAAAACAAACTATCAAAAAAAAAATTCAAAGGGCAGACTTGATAGGCTACTGGGTCTTTTTCTGCCATTTTCTATGTTTGTTTCACTGGATATTTATTTTATTTATTTATTCAGTGTAGTTTGTCAAGCATGTAGGAGAAAACAAGTATAAGTATGAACATAACATATAAACAAATAAGTATAAACATATAAGTATATACATAATAAATGAGTACGAATAAATGGGAACAGTAGGACAGGGATGGTAGGCACGCTGGTGCACTTATGCACGCCTCCTTATAGACCACTTAGGAATAGAGTGATGTCCACGGTAGACAATCTAAGGTTAATTTTTTTTGTGTTTGAGGATGTAACAACGAAGCTAGGTAGGGCGTTCCAGGCATTGATCACTCTGTTGCTGAAGTCGTATTTTCTGCAATTGGGTTGGAAGCGGTTTTGTTTGAGTTTGTATCTATTATTTGACCTTATAATGTTATATAGTTGCCTTTATAATGTCATATTTGGGTTTCTCTATTTCTAACTTAGTATAGGTACTTATTTGGTTGTTAATCGGAAAGGAAAGGAAAGGAAAGGAAAGGAAAGGAAAGGAAAGGAAAGGAAAGGAAAGGAAAGGAAAGGAAAGGAAAGGAAAGGAAAGGAAAGGAGTGTTCCAATATCTCAGGGGCTGCCCCAAAGAAGAGGGGGTCAAGTTATTCTCCAAAGCACCTGAGGACAGGACAAGAAGCAATGGATGGAAACTAATCAGGGAGAGAAGCAACCTAGAACCATCAAGGAGATATTTCCTGACAGTTAAAACAATTAACCAGTGGAACAACTTGCCTCCAGAAATTGTGAATGCTCCAACACTGGAAGTTTTTAAAAAGATGTTGGATAACCATTTTTCTGAAGTGGTATAGGGTTTTCTGCCGAGGTAGGGGGTTGGACTAGAAGACCTCCAAGGTCCCTTCCAACTCGGTTATTCTATTCTATTCTAATTGTAGACTAGAAGAGGAGAGGAGAGGAGAGGGAGGGGAAGGAAGGAAGGAATTGCTTCTATTGGCCGTGTCCTAACAAAATTAAGTTAAAATTTTTGGAGATTTCTCCAAATCCCCCAAGTGCTAGCTTAGGTTTTCATTTCTAGAATTAGGTTATTCCAGCATAAAATCTTATTCCCCAAATACCAGAATTCACTATTTGCAGTTTGGTGCTGCAGGATCCAATCAATAGTTCACAACAAAATGTTATTCCAAGGATGTTGACATTTTGAGAGCCCCTTGATTGATTGCTTTAATTCCTGCCATTTTGACTGCATGTGTTGGTGGATGTGAGTGAATTTGTTTTAAAATGCAGCCGTCTCTTGACTTCTTATCCTCTATTTCTTTTTAGCGCTGGTTAAGTACAATGACATATTTATTATGTCAGATTTATTTGACAGATGGCGGTGTAGCGTGTTCTAAGCAAGTGTTTTCATGCAGAGATAAACATGTCTCTGAATAGAATATATTGCTGTGTGTAATCTGCATACGGTTATACGCCTATCTTTGTATGCATCCACAGATCCCGGTTTCTTAGAAATGAACAATTCTGCTCTTACTGTTTTTACAAAATGCTTTGCTTTTAGTCCAAGAAGTATAAATTAAGCAGGAAAATGTTGCCCGTTTTTATCCACACTTTTCAAATACAATTTTTTTTGTAAGCCTTTTTTTCCAAGATAGGTAGTGGGTGAGTAAGGCAAACATTATTCTCTTTTCCTGTCTCCTCTTATGTAAGGATAAAATTGACTACATATTTCCATCATGCCCGCACCACACTATTATAATACACCACACTCCTTTAATATAGGAACACGTAATAGACATTCCTTTTATATTTTTGCCACTGTTATCCACATTCTCTATTCCATGTGCTAAATAAATAATAATAGGAATAAAATGACAGAGTGATCCTAACAATAGATTGGGAACCAGCCAGAATTTGATATAAGAGAGGCAGTTATATAAACATTGAATACATAAATAGATAAATAATTTTTGTGATGCTTTGAAAAAAAAATTATTGCATCTGAGATACATTTTCCCCTACTATGTGTATTTATGTGCATATCTATTTTTACAAACTGAACTTTGCAAAATTCCACAGAAAGGGGTTATAATGTGCATTGTATACTTTTTAATGCGTTTAGGAGATTAAATACAGATATTGGTATATTTGGATTCTATAGGAGACTTGTTGACTGACAGGGTACCTTGTTGTAATCAGAGAAATGAAGTTAACAAAAACAACAACAACCACCTTTCTTTTTTTTTTTTTTGTCTTCACAAATAACTAAGAGCTGACTTGAGCCAGTTTGATCAAACAGAATAACAGAAGGGACTTTGGAGGTTTTCTAGTCCAACCCCCTGCTCAGACAGGAGAAAACATCTGGAGCAAGTTGTTCCACTGATTAATTGTTCTGTCAATTGTCTAGTGGTTAAGGTACCAAGCCAGTGATGGTATTCAATTTTTTTTTACTACTGGTTCTGTGGATGTGGCTTGGTGGGCGTGGCAGGGGAAGGATACTATAAAATCTCCATTTCCACCCCATCCCACTAACCTGCTTTCCAGCTCCGTTCTCCTGTGCAGGGCAACAAAAGGAGACCCAGCCAATCAGCTGGGACTCAATGGGAGACAGAGAAGAGATGGGGGCGGGGCCAGTCAGAGGTGGCATTTGCTGGTTCTCCGAACTATTCATAATTTTCTCTACCGGTTCTTAAGAACCGGTCAAAACTGGTTGAATGCCATCTCTGTACCAAGATAGAAAGTATGAGACTGCAAGTTGAAGTCCCATCTTAGACATGAAAACCAGCTGGTGACCTTGAGCCAATCACCCGGAGTCAGTGAGTTCTAGGCCCACCTTCGGCATGAAAACTGGCTGAGTGATATTGGGCCAATCACCAGAAAACAGTAAATTCTAATCCCACCTTAGGTATGAAAATCAGTTGGGTAATATTGAGCCAATCACCACCAGACATTGAGTTCTAATCCCGCCTTAGGTATGAAAATCAGTTGTGTAATATTGAGCCATTCACTACCAGAAAGTGAGTTCTAGTCCAGCCTTAGGAAAACCAGCTGGATGACCTTGGGCCAATCCCTCTCAACCCAGCTTACCTCATATGGTTGTTGTAGGAAACTAGGAGGAGGGTTAGGCATTAGGACTGCTTGTAAAAATAATAAAGGTGGGAAATAACTAACTAACTATAAAACAGATGTATGAATTTAATGCACATGTTTTGTGTAAAATATGCGCATCAGCCAGCATTTTAAAAAAGACCAATTTTGATGTCTTTAAGGGGTCTTAGATGCACTGTTGGGAAAGGGAATTTTTCTCCTGATCATTTAAGATTCTGATTGAATCCGTTACTTTGCCAAGGAGACAAGGACATTTTAGCAGCAAACCCAAACGTTAAAAACTTCCCCCCCAGGGAAATCCAAGAAGCTCCTTCTGTCCATGTTTTTAAACTTTATTTAAGAGTGTATTTTATGATCCAATTTAATCGGGTGGGCTTCTACGCAGCATTTTATTATTTTTCAATTATTGCGATTGCATTAACTATTTAAAAAATCAATTATGTTAGCTGTTAATGGCTTTAATTGTTTTAAAATCCAGTAACTGCCCTATTTGTAGTTCTGGTAAGAGGTCAGGCTATAAAGGAAGTAAACAGTTAAATAAATCCTGCATCTTGAATGAGATACTGGAAAACTTTTCTTATAGCTTCTCCTATAATTTGAAACCTCAACTAGCAGGTTGCAGCCAGTAGAATATGATTCATCAGAGAAAACACCTAAGTAGTAGAATAGGGTTTATTCACTACCAGGATGGGAGTGAATATAACCATCGAGTTATATTCGAACAGAATTTTTATTAAGAATTTTTTTTAATCACAATAGTAAAACCTAGTGCACTCTAAACTTGGAGAAAGAGAAGAGAATGGAAAGAAAGAATAAAAAAAAGGGGGGGGGGAAAGAAAGTAGTATAAAGCAGAGGTCTCCAACCTTGGCAACTAAGCCTGGAGAACTTCAACTCCCAGAATTCCCCAGCCAGCTGTGGAATCGATCTAGTGGTTAAAGCACCAGGCTAGAAGCCAAGAGATTGAATTCTAGTCCTGCCTTAGTCATGAAAGCCAGTTGGGTGACTTTGGCCAGTCCCTCCTTCTCAGTCCAATCCATTTTACAGAGTTGTACAGAAAACAGGAGAAAGAAGTATTGCATTTGTTTGAGTTATTTATATATTTAAAAAGACAGGATATAAATAAAGAAAAGAAAAGAAATACGTAAAGAAGTTCCAACCTTCCTCACAAGTGTAAAAAAATTTAATAATTTTTCACCCCTCAAGTTGAACAGATACCTTCCAATAGAAAATAATCTCTGTAGCACAGGATTGAACTTGGGGTTTGCTTTCTTCCAGATGTTTCTAGAAGGTAATCAGGTCATCAGAGAGTGGAGTTTGCTTCCTGTTTACATACTATAACTTGCTCTGCCAGTATTGGTGGCAATATTGTTTTCATCTTAGTAGGGCCTTCATTGGGGTACAGTTTACCTATGATGACCTGGGGCACGGCACAGAGGCAACAGCTGGCAGTTCAAACCGCCCCTTTATTGCTCCAAATTTCCCCAAACTCCCATGTTTCTGGCAAGTCCCAGAGCAAAGTGATCACTCACACACACACACACACACACACACACACACACACACACACACACACACACACACACAAACACACGTACACACAGACCTCCAGCAGCCTTTGGCTGCAAATAGTCCAGGCCAACGCTGTGAGCACAAAGCAAGAAATCCAGCATTTCGTGTCAATGAGTCCAGGAGCAAGGCAATTAATCCAGAAAGCAGAAAATCTAGGAAACTTCAAACATCAGCAAAGGCACTCAACACTCCAGGAATTCAGCACTTGTTCCTGACAAATGCCCTTCCCCACACCGTCATTCCGGAGGTGTGCCTTGTGGAGAGGGGCGGGGCGCTCTCCTCCTCAATAGTTGGGTCAGCCTGCGTTGTTCCCACCTTCTCTCCACTCTCCATGTTTGAGGATCAGGAGGGGTGGTCCTTGCTTATCACCTAAGTTCAGTCTTGTTCACTGCTTAGCCTCTCTTGGTTATCCTGCCTCCATTCCTCCCGGCCTATAAGCCGTCCCAATCCTGAAAGGCTTTGGCCTGATTCAGTCTGCTCCTCCCCATTTCCTTCCGAAGCTAATGAAGCCGCCCCCTAGGTCTTCATCGGCACGTCTTCTGGCTCGTCTTCCTCCACAGACAAGGGCATTCCCCTTTGAAACTATGGTAGTCATTGGGATAGCACAGGGGTAGGGAACCTTGGCTCTTTTATCACTTATGGACTTCAACTCCCAGAATCCCTGAGTGAGCCATAAAAGGTTCCCCATCCCTGGCCTACTGGTTTTTCAGTTGTGGGGGAAATCAATTTTTGACTGGAATGGGACTGTTTAATATACAAATGTAGGACATATTCTTTATATATTCTTTATATGTCCTACATT
Organism: Bungarus multicinctus; assembly: GCA_023653725.1. NCBI lineage: Eukaryota > Metazoa > Chordata > Lepidosauria > Squamata > Elapidae > Bungarus > Bungarus multicinctus. The sequence goes on along the minus strand of CM042840.1, from coordinate 8,475,815 downwards.
TGTATATCAAACAATCCCATTCCAGTCAAAAATCGATTTCCCCCACAACTGAAAAACCAGTAGGCCAGGGATGGGGAACCTTTTATGGCTCACTCAGGAATTCTGGGAGTTGAAGTCCATAAGTGATAAAAGAGCCAAGGTTCCCTACCCCTGGGATAGCACATTCTTGAACACCAACTAGCAGTCAGAATACACAACTTCTTCATCTTACCACATATGGAGAGATCCAGGCTTAGTTTCAGCTGGGAAGCTGTGCGTATCCTAGACCAAGCTAGCTCCAAAAATGCTAGGTTTAGTCTTTTTAATTCAAAGTTGACCTTGCTGAGGAATTACTTTTGAAATTTCAACGAAAGAACATTAGCCAGCATTTCTCCTTGTCACTGACCTTCCAGTATCATTGGGAAAGCAAGATGGATTTATTCATTGATTTGTTTATTGCATGTATATTCTGCCACAGTCTGGTGGCTCACATGGATGTGGGGAAGCAACCTGAAACATTCACAGTCCGGTTAAAATGCCATTTGATAATTAAATCATAAAATCCAAAGAACATCCAAAGAGTGTGATTGTCATTTGGAAGCAAAACCTTTTGGCTTCAGTTGTCCTCATCTCACAAAAGTATGGAAGCACATGGATCTTCGCCTGACCAACGTAGAAGGGTGAGTCAATTCAGGTGGAGCACCTGGTTGTACAGGTACCTGTGCCAAGTAGGTTATTGCAAGTAGCTTATTCACAAGTGTAGGTTATTGGAGGTAGGCAAGGTTAAGAAGTCACTGGAGTTCCAGGTAGGCAAGTTTATTGTTGTGTGGTAAACCAAGAAAACCTTCCCATGTATGCAATTAGAAGTGATATTCAACAGGTTCTGACCAGTTTTGGAGAACTAGAAGCAGAAATTTTGAGTAGTTCAGAGAACCCCCAAATCCCACCCTTAACTGGCCTCGCCCCCATCTCTTCTCTGCCTCCTATTGAGTCCCAGCTGATCGGCTGGGTCTCCTTTGGTTGCCCTGCACAGGAGAACGGAGCTGGAAAGCAGGTTAGTAGGGTGGGGAGGGAATGGGGTATCCTTCCCCTGCCATGCCCACCAAATCACACCCATTAAGCCATGTCCACAGAACTAGTAGTAATTTTTTTTTCAATCCCACCACTGTATGCAGTCCAGTGCAGTGAGAAAGGATCATAGCACAACACCTGAGAAGCCAAGCAGCTTTTACACAAAAGGAAGGCTCAACACAGGAGAAGCAACACCACAGGACCACAATGGGCAATGCACCTTCATTTAAAAGAGAACACTTTTCACACTTTTGAGGACAATAATATTCGAATTTTGGACAGGGAAGATACAGGTAGTCCGTGACATATGGCCACAATTCCAGCCCCAAATTTCGGTTCTTAAGTGACAAATGTGTTAAGTGAATTTTGCAAGCCCCATTTTACTACCTTCCTTGCCACAGTTGTTAAGTGAATCACTGCAGTTGTTAAGTTACTAACAGGATTGTTAAGTGAATCTGGCTTCCCCATTGAGACTTCACTTGTCAGAAGGAGGCCAATGGTGATCACACCACCCTAGGACACTGCAACCGTCATAAGTACCTGTCAGTTGCCAAGCATCTGAATTTTGATCATGTGACACAGGGATGCTGCAATGGTCGTAAGTGTGAAAAATAATCATAAGTCGCATTTGACTTGAAGGTCCTTAGTGTATCTCCCTTGGGCCCACATTACTACTATTTTCTCTCTGCTGGAATTGACCAGCCCTACCTACCTCTTTAACCAGAAAGGAACTGGCATTATCCCAACCAGTCCAACCACCCAGCCCTGTTCTTAGTATACCACTCAGTGTGATGACCAGGGCATGGCACAAAAGCAACGAAGTCACAAAAGTAAGTAAAGTCCCTTTAATACCTCCAACTTGGCCCCCAATGTTCAGTTATCATCGGCTGGAGAAAAAACTCTCTCAAGAACAGTTTTTAAAGGGAAGAAATTCAGTCCGAACCCAAAGTAAATATAGATTATAAATAAAAATCAACACAAACCACAGGCTGCAGCAATTAATGAAACAGGGCAGGATAAGGGATTGCAGAGTTCAAAAGACAATGAAACACACACAGTTGGGAGGATGCCAGAACCCAGATAAGACTTGACAAACAAAGATAAATTCATGCTTTGCTTCCAGCAAGATGTTGTGCCCAAACGCCCCTTTTTAAATCCTGTTTTCCCAGCTGCAGCTAATGAAGGGGATCAGGGCTCTTTTCTCCCCTGTAACTCATGTAACTCACTTTGCTCCCTTCTCTGTTCCTCCTTATGTTCCCTAGGATAAGAGGGGGTGGCCTGAGTCTTCCACTGAATGCCCAGCCTGGACTGTGCTCTTCCCCAGTTTCTTCCACAGCCACTGGAGTCACACTCCCTCTCCCTGTCAGTTGCTCGACTTCCCCCTCGGAATCTGATTTCAACAGGGGCATGACACTCATCCTATAACTACAGGTTACAGCTCTACATCTCCACCCCAAACCACCCCAACAATGCTGTGGAGGTCATGGCCCGTTGCCTGGAGGCTGTGCGGAACTGGATGGGCAGGAACAGGCTTCAACTCAACCCTTCCAAGACTGAGTGGCTGTGGTTTCCGGCGGCCCGATATAGTCAGCTGACTCTGTCGCTGGCTATTGGGGATGAGATCTTGACCCCCACAGAAGGGGCTTGCAATCTTGGTGTCCTCCTGGATGTACGGCTGTCTTTGGAAGATCACATCACGGCCGTCTCCAGGGGGGCTTTTTATCATGTTCGCCTGATATGCCAGATGCGGCCCTTTCTTGATCGGGACGCCTTATGCACGGTCACCCATGCCCTGGTCACCTCTCGCCTGGACTACTGTAATGCCCTCTACATGGGGCTCCCTGCGGGGAGCACCCGGAGGCTCCAACTGGTACAAAATGCGGCCGCACAGGTGGTTATGGGGGCGTCGAGATACTCCCATGTGACGCCTCTCCTGCGCGAGCTGCATTGGTTGCCGGTGGCCTTCCGAGTTCGCTTTAAAGTATTGGTTTTGGCCTTTAAAGCGCTCCATGGCATCGGACCAGGATACTTACAAGACCGCATTCTGCCAGTAGTCTCCCACCGACCGGTGCGCTCCCACAGAGAAGGTCTCCTTCGGCTCCCGACGGCATCTATGTGCCGCCTGGTGACCCCGAGGAATAGGGCCTTCTCTGTGGGGGCACCCGTCCTTTGGAATGGGCTGCCCCCAGGGCTACAAACAACCACTGACCTGAGGGCGTTCAGATGTGACCTGAAAACCTGGCTCTTTGAGCAGGCCGGCCTGAGCTGACTTCAAATGGGATTTTAAATAAGGGGTTTTAGATTTGATTGGTTGGGGTATAAAAGTTTTAGCTTATTTTAATCGGGGGTTTTAAATTTTTAATTGGCAGCCCATAATTTAATTCTTTTTTAATTGTATTTATATCTGTAATTTATATATATTTTAGTTGGCTGTTCACCGCTCTGAATCCTTCGGGAGAAGGGCGGTATATAAAATTATTTAATAAATAAATAAAATAAAAACAGGTAGTCCTTGACTTACAACAGTTCATTTAGTGACTGTTCAAAGTTACAATACTGAAAAAGCAACTTATGACCGCTTTTCATACTTACAATCTTTATAGCCGCCCCATGCTCATGCGAACAAAATTCAGATGCTTGGCAAAACTGGTTCATACTTATGACCATTGCTGTGCCCCAAAGTCATGTGATCCCCTCTTCAAATCAAAGGGGAAGCCAGATTCACTTAACAACTGTGTTACTAACTTATCAATTGCAGAGATTCACTTAACAACTGTAGCAAGAAAGGTCGTATAATGGACAAAACTCATTTTTTAACATTAACATTTTTAACAAATATCTCACGGAATAGTAGAAGTGTATCATATTAACGTACTTTTCCTATTTAATACAGATGGTTCCTCGACAGGCAACCGTTTGTTTAGCAACTATTCAAAATTACAACTACATTGAAAAAAGTGACTTTATGACCTGATCCTTACACTTATGCTTGTCATGCGAACCAAATTTGTGCACTTGACAACTGGTATGCATTTACAACAGTTGCAGCATCCCAGGGTCATGGGATCACTTTCCAATCCAATTTCCAACAAGCAAAGTCAATTAAGGAAACTAGATTCACTTAATGACCATGGATTCACATAACAACTGATTCAGATAACAACCATAGCAGCAAGGTCATAAAATTGGGCACGGCTACTTTAACAGCCTCCTTACTTAGTGAAAAAAATTCTGATTGTTCTTGACTTAATGTTGTTGTAAGTCAAGGATCACCTGACTTGAAACCATCTACCCTCCCAGTGGTTGTGACCAAAACACAGTCTATTTTGTGTGTGTGTGTGTGTGTGAAATAAAAAACAAACAAACAAAAAAGTAGAACTTTAACCACATCATTTTGATTTATTTTGAACTATATCTTTTGGACGCCCCAAAAGAGTCTATCAATTCCATAAAATTCTGGATAGGGGAAAAAAAAACAATATGGAATGAAATCCTACTTACTTTGAAAATTTGAAAATACAGAAGCCTCTTTGGATCAATCGTACAGAAGAAAGGTGATTTATTGGCAATCTGTAGAATTCTGAATGAGCAGCAATGTATTTATATTTTCAAATACTTTGGCTCAAGGGTAATAGGAGATAGAAAAGATTAAAAAATAGCCTTTTCTTCCCGTGAAGCTTGCTGGCTTTGGGATTATGAAATTATAATTTATTGTTTACAACCTTCCATCCTTCAAAAAAAAAAAAAAATGCCAGTTTGGGTAGCACATAAATTTTACCAGTTAAATGATGAATGATTACTCAATTTAAACCATTTTAATTGTCTGACATTCTGAGGTGCTAACTGTTATTATTATTATTTTGTTTCTGCTTTGTTTCTTTCAGTTTGGCATGGTGATTGTCAGCAAATGACACCTGCAGTAGCCAGCAAACCCATTTACTTAGCCATCCTATTCATTTATGCACTTTAGTTATGCAATTTATCTGCTGCCTCAATTCTCATGCGCAGCAGGTGATTTAGAGATACTGAAATAGCAGTAAAATAAAATTACATTTTAAAAACAATAACAATATTATAATGATTAAGAACACACACAGGCACACAGGCAGACACACGTGAAAACACACACACATACACACCACTGAGATACCACAATCAATTCTCAAAGCTCTTCTGAAATAAAAGTTGTTATCAGACTTTGAAAAGCTACAAGAACAGAGGCTGTCCTTTCCAGTGGTGGGATTCAAATTTTTTTACTACCGGTTCTGTGGGCGTGGCTTGGTGGGCGTGGCAGGGGAAGGATACTGTAAAATCTCCAGTCAGAAATGGTATTTGCGGGTTCTCCAAACTACTCAAAATTTCTGCTACCGGTTCTCCAGAACTGGTTAGAACCTGCTGAATACCCACCTCTGGTCCTTTCCCTCTATACTCTAGGAGGGGGAACCTTATATTAAGCCATGGTGGTGCAGTG